>CM022878.1:15323343-15334254 GCA_012654025.1 Pachypsylla venusta | reverse complement strand
TATCAATCAAAATACAAGACTTGAAGCTGTCCAAACATGTTCATCATATCTTCCTAGCATGCACAGCTTTTGCGTAGCGGCTCGAGTCTACGAACTTAATAGCCACACCTCGTATCTTTAGAATATAGTTGGACCCTTTCTATTACTTGCTGTAGTTCTTTTACACGTTTGGTAAACAGTTTTATGTCGTCCATGTATAGAAAGTGAGAAATTTTATTTTCATTATTTTCCAAGTTGTATCGAGTTCCACAATCGTTTATAAGTTTAGACAAAGGCATGAGGGCCATACAGAATAGAAGTGGGGACAAAGAATCTCCTTGAATTATTCCGCGTTTGATTTTGATCTTATCTGTCATGATTGTTTGTTTTTCTGTCATTAGGATTAGCTTTGTGCACCATGTAGTCATACTTTTTTTTACAAAATTCCACAATATTTGGTGATATTCTATTTCAAATAAGAAATATTATTGAGGATGTTTGTAGTCATTTTGAAATAAAAGAATTTCTGTTTTCTGAATTTGAAATAAAAGTTCACTAGAAGATGTCGTAACAGACGAAAGCGCTCGTGACTCATAAATTTAATTGTAGTCGATACAAAATTAATCAGATATTCTATTTGCCATTACTTTAGGTAACCAATCGTGTGGTACGCTGGTAAACGCTTTTTATAGTCGATCCAACACATTGCTAGGTTTTTTTTCTTTCTCTTACAATCCAATGTTATAAACTTATTTAAATAAAGCAGTTCTTTACATCCATATGATGACTTGTCATCATCTAAGTCATCATATTATCATCTAAGTGTTTGTAGATTCTATTCGAGATAATTGCAGTGATAACTTTATACATTACTGGCAAACATGTTATTGGTCGGAAATTGTTTGGTGAAGTAATATCTATATTTTTGGGAAGTAGAAGAGTGTTTCCCCTCAGTTAGCCATTCTGGTGACTTGGATTTACCAGTTATTAAATTGTAAATTGCAGCGGCGAATTTGTCATGTAGGGCAATAAATCGTTTGATCCAAAATTATTATTATTATTACTATTATGGGCTTTTTAATAATAATAGTCTCTATATTTATACAGCCCGAATAGGGCTGAAATGTCCTTTGATACCGGCAGTGTGTTAAGGTCTATCATTATGTGGTAATGATCCCGAAATTCCATGGGTTGGCTGGGTTTGAATCCAGGCCTACTTTTTACCAGTCAGAGCATCTTATCACTACACTAACAACCCATAGTCTTATAGAATTATAGAAAAGGTGGACTTGTCAAATGTCCACGACCAACATAGGGATCATTGTTCTGGAATGTCGTAGGAATCCAACAGATGGACTTTTCCCCATTTTTAGAAACAGGTCGTCCTGAAGCGTAGAACTTAACATTGTGCGGACAAACCCAATCCTTCTAGTAATGTTTTAGGTCTCTACACCGATTTTAAGGTCTCTGGGAGAATTTTTTCCTATTTTTTTTTAAAAAAATAGGAAAAAATACATAATACCTGTCCTATAGATCCCCAGATTTTGGCTTGTATAGAAGGATACATTTCGACCTCTTCAATAGTTAATTCAATCAATCGACTCATAATTGCTGCCACTCTCTGCTGTCTTTTACCTTCATCGGACTGCTTGCAAAACCTGAAATCAAATAAAATCCACACAATATAAAACTCGGCAAATATTGTACATGGTTTATTATTATATTTCTAGCACAGAAACCATCGCATACGACTGACAGTAACGTGAATCTTTTAAGATCAACTGGATCCCAAGTGGCCAATATTGTACATGAGTTTATTATTTCCAGTACAGAAAGCATTGCATACGACTGATAGTAACGTCAATCTTTGAAGATCAACTGGATCCCAAGAGGCCAATATTGAACATGGGTTCATTATTATATTTCTAGTACAGAAACCATTGCATACGACTGACAGTAAGGTCAATCTTTGAAGATCAACTGGTTCCCAAGTGGCCAATATTGTACATGGGTTTATTATTATATTTCTAGTACAGAAACCATTGCACACGACTGACACTAACGTAAATCTTTGAAGATCAACTGTATCCCAAGTGGCCAATATTGAACATGGGTTCATTATTATATTTCTAGTACAGAAACCATTGCATACGACTGACAGTTCAGTCAATCTTTAGAGATCAACTAGATCCCAAGTGGCCAATATTGTACATGGGTTTATTATTATATTTCTACCACAGTCGTATGCAATGCTGCACAGAAAGCATTGCATACGACTGACAGTACCGCCAATCTTCAAAGATCAACTGGATCCCAAGTGGCCAATATTGTACATATGTACATGGGTTTCTTATTATATTTCTAGTACAGAAACCATTGCACACGACTGACACTAACGTAAATCTTTGAAGATCAACTGTATCCCAAGTGGCCAATATTGAACATGGGTTCATTATTATATTTCTAGTACAGAAACCATTGCATACGACTGACAGTTCAGTCAATCTTTAGAGATCAACTAGATCCCAAGTGGCCAATATTGTACATGGGTTTATTATTATATTTCTAGCACAGAAAGCATTGCATACGACTGACAGTACCGCCAATCTTTGAAGATCAACTGGATCCCAAGTGGCCAATATTGTACATATGTACATGGGTTTCTTATTATATTGCTAGTACAGAAAGCATTGCATACGTCAATCTTTGCAATCATTGCATACGATCAACTGGATCCCAAGTGGCCAATATTGTACATGGTTTATTATTATAGATTTATAGTACGAAAGTATTGCATACGACTTACAGCACCGCCAATCTTTGAAGATCAACTGGATCCCAAGTGGAATAAACATACTAATATAATTAAAATCGGCCAACGTTAAGTGGCAAAAGTGTGATTTATAGCGAGAGGATATTTTTCACATAAAAAATAATAATAATTACGATAATGCACTGATTGACATTACTCTGGGGGCCCATGCCAATAAAATTAGCGTCCAACATCAGATGACAATTATAAACTTTAACAGCAAAAACAAATTCTTTAGAACTTCAGTCGCATAACCCTACTACCATCGGAAACGATGATACCTGTATTGATTTATTGTTTTTATAGGATGAAGAAAGTGAAGGAAAAAAAAGTCTTTGCCTTACTTGACAAGGTTGGGTAGCCAAGGAGTCATGTACTCTAAGCACAAATGTTTTAATTCTATTGTAGAAAGTCTAAAGCCTGATATACATTCCTCTAGGAACTCCAAAGTCAAATGGGGTTCATTTTTAGCCAAAGTTTCACTAATTGACTTGATAAAGATCGTGCTGTTGGCAGGAATACAGAGACCTAAAAACGACAAAGAAAAAAAATGTAATCTAAATGTCTTTGTGGTAAGGCCCAACAGCCCCAAAAGGCTTCACAATTTTTGTGTTTATCACAACATCATTAAAGCCTTCATGTACTAATAATCACTTCAATCGTCTACCAAACCAAACCTTTTTACACGAGGCTGAGTGCTCCCTGAAATCACAAGCACCAAGTGAAGAATTTACCGACCCTCTAGGGATTGAACCCGGTTCCCCGAGTGCAATGTCAGTGTGATATTTTATTATTCTATAATCATGTCTATGCACTTACACGACTGGAACGCATATCAGCACAGTTGTTGTATCGGCGCAACTGCCCTTCACAATTGAAAATTCTTCTTTTAAAAAAAGGTAGAAACAGGTTAGAAATAAGTTACCGAAAAAGTAACTTAATTTGATGGCCCTTGGCTGGAACTATAATGGTATGCGTTCCAGGTCGTCCCGGTACGTAGAACCGGCGACCATCGCAACGACGACCAGCACAGTTCCATCAAAAACATTTCTTACGTTTTGGTTTACGTGTCCTCGTGATGGTTGGGTCTAGGTTTCAGGGAAACATGGAGTTTACCAACTCCAAATAAAGGCCATCACTACCAGCAACACAACAAATATAATCACTCCTTTTCTCTCAATTTCTTTGGGTTCATAGAAGCTTTTCAGGATTTTTTTTTTAATTCCAGTTACCTAGAAGTCTGAATCGATGTTGTATTTTTTTTATATATATATTTTTAATATCTTTCAATTCTGCAACCATATTTCATTAGTAAGTAGTGTTAAATCCGAACCATTAATAAGGTAACTTTTTACTTACCTGATGTTTCCAATAGTTGTCCTTCAATTTTCAAATCAAATGTTGCTGTCAATGCACAGAGTAAATTATAAGCAGCAGTTCTCAAATTTGGATCAACAGATCCTAAATTCAGTAAAGCCATATTTAACAATGTACCAGGAACATCTTTGGGTCGAATTTTTTGATGAACAGTTAAGGAATCCTGGAAAAAAAATCATTTTAAGAATTAGTTATATTGAAAAGAGCCAACCCCTGATTCGCTACGATTGTTATATTAAAATATGTATTTGCGGAAGGATACATTTCAGATTTAAGATATGCACCACATAATAGTACTTTTGTAGCGCCTTAAATTTTTAGCCGTTCAGTATGGTAATTTTCTTTAACGAAATTTATTTATTTTTACAGAAATCTAGCTTACTGCGGTCTTGTAGGCAACGAACATGCTGATACTCCCTCGGTTGCTCAACATTTTTTGTTGTAAACAAAAACGAGAAAAACATCTGGATATTAATGAAATTCCATAACTTTTGTCCATCTGGAGAAATTTCTATTTTAGTATAACAATTTAAAACAGTGATTGTTCAATGTGACCTCCATTTTTGACCAAGCAGTTCCTGCGTCGTTTACTATTCATGTATTACGGCTTTTAATGATTGGGTTTGCTTATGCATTGATTTAATATAAAACTGTTCTAGGGCGTAACTTAGGGTAGGCTTATGTCTTTTGAAATTGATTATTATCCTACTTTTCGTTTCTCCCGGAGGCAAACCGAGTCGTTCAAAATTGCATTAAATCAATACACAGACAAACCCATACATTAAAAATCGTAATAAATTAATGGGGAAATAGCGCAGGAACTGTTTGCTCAAAAATGGGGGTCACATTGAACAAACACTGTTGATGTAAAATGATAATTTATCCATTCAATATTAATATATTTTTATTAATTATTTACCTTTATTTTAATTAAAATTGCCATTTCCGCCAAATTATATCATTTTTATTAAAAAATAATGAAAAATAACTTTATTAAAAATGTAAAATAGGTATTTGGCAAAACAGTTATGTAGCATAATTTTCGTCATTTTGATATATTAAAATAGAAATTTCTCCAGATAGACAGATATAGGAAAAATTCATATACCGTTGGAATTTCATTAAAATCGAGATGTTTTTTTCGATCCATAACAAAAAATGTGAGCAACCGAATTTTCCATGTGTTTCAAAAATATCCTCAAATTTTCCATAAAAATATGTCCAAGAAAGTCATATGCATATTTGTGAAGTCAGGTGTACACGTGTAAAAGAAGATGAAAATCGCGAATAACTCAAAAATAAAGCTTTTATTAAAAAAAATGAAGAGAGCATTTTTGGTAGGTATTGGCATCTAAAAACAGTCCCTTAAGTATTGTCCTTGTTACCTTGGACACCCTGTAGAATGATATCGGGACATGACTGCCTTGCTCAGCACCTCAACAAAATCGGCCTCAAATACTCTCCTATCTATCGCCTCTATTCTCTCATGAATTTCACTCATCTCATCTCCTACCTTGTAAGCCAACAATGAAATTGTTATAAAATGGATTAATGGTCAAATATCCTTACATTTGCCATAATATTTTACTAAAACAAATTCACCCCCCCCTAGTAACTTCCCCTGAATAGACCAGTGTGCAACACATGGAAAAATACAACAAAATAGTATAAGCCCTTTCAAACAAACTATCTAAAATGTATTTTTTATTTAAGAAAAAAAGACAAACCCCTTAAAAAGAGGGGTCACTGTAGTACAAGTGTACACACTACACACCCTCAAAAATGCAATTAGAATAGGAATGGGACCTACAAACTAAATTTCATCCAAATCAGTCAACGTTAGCAATTAGAAATGAAATGGGACCTACAAACTAAATTTCATCCAAATCAGTCAACGTTAGCAATTAGAAAAGAAATGGGACCTACAAACTAAATTTCATCCAAATCAGTCAACGTTAGCAATGGAGCAGTTCCACTTTTTTCAAAAACACTTTATTTAAATGTTTTAGAACTCGCTGATTACGATAATGCTCTCAGATTTTGGTTTTAGAGCTGAAATCACTGAGAAATTTTCATTTGAAAATTAGAAAATTTGAAACGACGTAATTTTCGCGGGTCGCAATTTTTTATCGGAGTGACGTCATCAACACATAAACAAAACATTTTCAGATTTATCAAAAGTCTTGTGATAAGAAATAATAATTATTTAGTCAATAATTATTTATTATTACTCATAATATCAGTTACAAGTGATTCTAAACTAAATATGTCTGACTATTATAAAAATTGTTTTGTGCCGAAATGCACCAACACTTCTATAAAAACACCAGGAAAATTATTCTTTCATGTACCAAAAGGCTCCAGTAGGAAAATTTTTCGCAAAACATCTGGGAGACATTTCTTTTTAAATCAGAATTTCAGTATTACTTAAAAACGGATGGAAGAGAACATTTTGACTCAAGTCAGCTTTTGAAAATAAGTAGATTTCCTGAAAGTGCTCTGGTAGGTTTGTTTTGGTTAGAAAATTTCCAGAATACCGACCTTCCGACTCTGGGTCGTGTTATCCACCCAAAAGCAATAGCGTGTTTCATACTGAAATTTTGCTAAATCCAAAAAATGGACAAAAGATTTATTTGATTTGAACCAAGCTATCAAAATATAGTTAGACGCCAAGGTATGACCAAAGATCATGAGTATGATTCACTTCAAGGATAAATATGTATTTTAGGGTTACTTTTCATAAGTGGTTGAAAAAAGAGAGACATGGCCGTAAAAACGTTTCCTAACGTCTCTAATTGGGTTAAGGGAGCCGTAACATACCTTGGCTTAAAAAATTAAACATATTGTAATTTAAAAAAAAAAAAAAAATTATTTGATGTTTAAAAAGCTTTGGCTCTATACACAATGCAAAAAAACTCAAACATTCAAGAATATACTTTTAACTAGTGTCTTCATGTCTCGCCTTTTCTCTTTTTCTATTAAAAGCTAACACTAAATAAAATTAAAACTCTTATTTCTACTTACCTTTCGGCCTCTACATTTCTCATTTCAGGCGAAATAAAGTTTGCGGACTTGAAAAAATTTGCCATTGTAAAGGTCTTTACAACTGGCAAATTTCTGCTGTCTGCCTTTAAGAAACCATCATCTAGTGATATGTTCGAAATTTTAAATTAAAATTATAAGTTAAAATAAAATAATATTTTAAAAATCAAAATTACAAATAACAAGCACTACTCGATTCAAAATACAAGCCAGGAATGGTGCATCAAAAAATTTCAAAATCTTTGTTTACTTATGGATGACGTGTACGGTAAACAACCAATCAGATTGCGTTATTTTTAAGACGACCTTTGAGAGGAATTTTCTACCCTTAGAAGGGAGATTTTTTGACAGCGGAATCGTGTTTTTCAGGTTATTTTACCTAAGAAACCATCATTAACTCGATTTTTTTGGAAAGCCCCATTAGAAAAGAAATGGGACCTACAAACTAAATTTCATCCAAATCAGTCAACGTTAATTGACAAAAGTTTATTCGACTTTTGGAATCTACGTACCTTAAAAAGGTAAAATATCAAATTTTGAGTAGGGTATGATTTTCGTGACGATTCCAAAGGTTCATAATTGAGAATAATAAACCAAAACTCAATTTAATTTAGAACAGGAAAAACAAAATTACAACTCACCGACTGAGAAAGCTCCCATCTATTACGTATATGTATAATGGCCTGCACAATGCTATCACACTCGTTGTGAATGAATGAGAGGACCTGCGTCTGATTGTCCTTCACAAAGCTAAGCGTGAATTGATTATCATCCACCAGACACACTTCCTCGATCTCATGGGCGTAATAGATGTCGTTCAGAAGAACAGAATGGGATAGTACTTTGGTTTTCTCAAGAGACGTTATCTGCACAGCCGTCGGACCAACTTTAATTGCAACCTTTGTATCTTTGTGTGATAGTTTCAAACCATTATTGAAAACTTTCAAATCTTCTTCCAAAGCAACTGTTGCTCCTGGCAATTTTTGTTGATTATGATCGATATAGTCATTCAATTTAGATGGTATGTCTAGGAATATCAACTTCTTATTGTTTCTGAAGATTGGCAAAAGTATTTTCTCGTGGTACTTTGTGTATTCTCTAACCCAACTATTACAATTATACACATAAGCTGCATGTATATTGGAATATGCTACTTCTGATAAAACGTAGAACCATTTCTGAAGGAATTCTGTTTTGAAACGATTCTCAGAGGATGCATGTGTAAAGTCCATTACCAGTTCGTAAGGTGAGTGACAAAATGGTTTCATACTTAATATGACATGGTAAATTAAAAGGTCAACATTTGTTTCGAAAATCTTGTGTCGACGAGCGATATAGTAAAATACAGGATACCCAGCCTTTGATTTACCAGCTTGGTAAAAGATATTAAGACTTTTTATAGACTTGAATTCCTCTTTTTCCTGAATATTCCTCTTGCTCATCAACTCTTCAAAATTATTATTCGACATATCAATTGAACTCCAACGAGCATAAGACGAGAAAAACATGTGAGACTCCACGGGTTTATGTTCCGGTGGGCCTAAGTAGGCCAACAGTGTAGCCATTTTATCAAAAGGTCTTCTTCCTACCACTTTGTGGTCCCGACTACTGGACAAATAGTCACCTATTTTTTCCTGATGGTTGTAAAGTAATCTGTGCAAAGCTAGCACATTAGTGTCAGAAATAAACGACATACTGTGAGAATTGGCATCCACCGTAGCACAATCGGAAGAAATATGAATAAAAAATCGTCGCGCTATTTCAAAATGAGCTCTCAGGAAATCATTAAATGGAATCATGTGAGCTTCTTTGGAGAACTCAACGTGATTTGCGATATTTTGTAAAATCTTTGACATCAACATGAGGCCTCGCTTTACACACGGTGGAACGGTTTTACTAATAATGCCCATTTCTTGAGGAGACACTATGGCAGGATTTATAAATCTGAGGAATATGACAGTTCCCACAGCTCCGATGTTGTTCTGGGGTTGTTGAGGAAATCGTTTGCTCAGAACTTGATATAAACAATGGCACATACTTCTTAATTGTGGAGGAAATCGTTCGGCGGAAGCTATGATTGCGTCAAACACTTTTTTTGTCCAAGTAATCAATTCCTTGCGATTGACATCAATGTTGTCTGATGGATCTAACCTAGCAGGATCAACCTCAAAAGGTCTGTGCGGATGGTCCAGTAGAGGTCTGATTAGAGGTTCAAGAAGATTTTGTAAATATGAGGCGCCGTATATTTTAAAACAGAACGCCATCAATTTGGAGCCAAGTGAATTCCCTCTGAACAATGTCTGCATACAGTCCGAGACTTCTACTTCTCGGTAGAACATATTCCACAGTAGTGGGGGAAGCATATGTTTAGCATCAAAAAGGGTAACAAACACTCGAGCTAATTCGTCCATTTGCTGCGTACTCACTACATTGGCAAGTGCCATTGCGATACTCAGTTCCCCCTTATCACTGATCAATGTCACTAACTTAACAAGTTCTTCAAATCTGTCAGCCAGAACTGTTTCAGCGAGAGTGTTGAACTCTGTTCCTTGTTGAAGAATTTTTGTTAACACCTCCATGAATGCGGCCCGAGTTTGTAAATCTTTATTGTAGCCTAGGGCTATGGAATGCATTAGTCCACTGTCTATATTTGCAGATAGCAGATTTGACATCGCTTCTATAATTGAGCTTCTAAGATTACAACTGGAGTCATTTTTAGCACGATCTCTTAATTTGTCCTTTTCTAAATCTGGAGAGTCGGTGCAATCGTTCAGGAGATTCATAAACAGTGTAAAATATTTTAGAAATAAAGAGCTTTTGGCTTCCATTAGGTCTCCCCGATCAGATTCCTCTGGCTGCAATGGTAATCCTTTCAAAAGAGATGCAACAGCGTCCATGCATGCCTGATCCAAGTCACGACTTATACCGACGAAGCTTTCTCCAGACGAAGGTGGTATTGTAACTTGATTGGCTGAACCAAGGACCCAATCCATTAAATAATCAACGAGTTTGTTTCGGAAACTCATTTCCCGTCGAAAAGCGAGATCATCGCGACGTCGCATCATGGCTTCTATCAAGTTGCAAAGTTTTGTTTTGATATGAACCGCGTGGACCGTCATGTCGACGTGTCTCACGTACCTGGAATCAAACGAAACAAATTTATTTGTCGAGACTAAATCCAGAATAATACATATTATGTGAAATAAACAACTGCCTACTACCTATCGTCCCTGAGATAGGACTCTGAGATAGGCAGATGAACAGATATCAAATGCTAACGGTCCCATTTTATAGCAGTGGGGTAGATATGTAGAATAGAACCTAATACACTATTATTATATTTTATTGTGTTTTGGACATGCATATAGTATGTATGTCCCTGCACATTACAATTCGATTACATAAAAAAAAAAAAAATACAAATTAAATATTTGCAAAAGAGAAAAAATACATATGAAATACATAAGGAAAAAATACATAAAATTATTACATGACACGATAGAAAATAAAATTATACGAAAAAAGAATACATAAGATATATTTGAAATAAATGGTGCGGAAAACCGTACTAGACTTTCTCTTCCTTAATCATTCCATCAGACTACCACCGAATGCAGATGTTGTTCTTCTAAAGTTTTAAGTTTTTTAGTTATATATTTTAGTTATTGTTATATTTCTATTTTCTGTTGATGTTGACCATT
>CM022878.1:15303495-15323144 GCA_012654025.1 Pachypsylla venusta | reverse complement strand
CAAACTTCAAAAATGACCCGAAATAGTGAAAATATGGCCCAAAAGCAATAGGAAATGATATATTTGATCTTTATTTTGGGTTTTGGGTTCCCGTCAAACGATTTTTTGGGCCAAAAAAAGTCAATATTTTCTGCACGAATACAATACTTTATCTTCTAGGAAGAGAAAGTAAAAATACATGTAAATACAAGAATACACTTCAACAATGCTTCCCAAGATGTGAACCATGTGTTTAGAGAAGATACAACAATAAAGAATCAATTTTGCGTCAGATGCTGAATTTTTAATATCATTGATGTCTAGTGAGAAGAGAGGAGGGCCTAATATTGAACTCTGAGGAACGACATACTCAACTGTGAGTGGGGAAGAAAAAATATACGATAATATGCCACCATTTTGAGTTGAGATTTTTGTGTTATACAACTGGTTGCAGGTCTCTATTGAGACTGATTGCAATTATCACTGCGACCTTTGTTCAGATCTATTGTTACCGGTGTTTCCAAGAGAAAGGGCGGGTGTGGGAGTTTGATTCAAACCAAAAAACCCTTGGTTACGAAATTACCGCCTCCTCCAACTGAACTTCTGAGTGCAGTGCATTGACTGATGTGTTTGTTAAATTGTAGAGTCGCGTCGCGTGGGCTCGGGTATGATAGTGACGTATCAATTCCGCTGGTAGAAGAACGATGCGCTAGTAATAGGGTTTTGATGACCGGGTGATGCTGTGGCGTTTCTCTCGAAATCTTGGGGCGCTAGTAATAGGATTTTTATGATCGGGTGATGTTGTGGTGTTTCTCTCGAAATCTTGGGGCGCTAGTAATTGGGTTTTGATGACCGGGTGATGTTGTGGTGTTTCTCTCGAAATCTTGGGGCGCTAGTAATAGGGTTTTGATGACCGGGTGATGTTGTGGTGTTTCTCTCGAAATCTTGGGGCGTTAGTAATAGGGTTTTGATGACCAGGTGATTTTATGGCGTTTCTCTCGAAATCTTAGGGCGACAGTAATAGGGTTTTGATGACCGAGTGATGTTGTGGCCTTTCTCTCGAAATCTTGGGGCGCTAGTAATAGTTCTTTGATGACCGGGCGATGTTGTGGCGTTCCTCTCGAAATCTTAGGGCGCTAGTAATAGGGTTTTGATGACCGGGTGATGTTGTGGCGTTTCTCTCGAAATCTTGGGGCGCTAGTAATAGGGTTTTGATGACCGGGTGATTTTATGGGGTTTCTCTCGAAATCTTAGGGCGACAGTAATAAGGTTTTGATGACCGAGTGATGTTGTGGCCTTTCTCTCGAAATCTTGGGGCGCTAGTAATAGGGTTTTGATGACCGGTTGATGTTGTGGCGTTTCTCTCGAAATCTTGGGGCGCTCGTAATAGGGTTTTGATGACCGGGTGATGATGTGGCGTTTCTCTCGAAATCTTGGGGCGCTCGTAATAGGGTTTTGATGACCGGGTGATGATGTGGCGTTTCTCTCGAAATCTTCCCATTTATAGATTCATGCTTTTATAAAATGGTAGAAACAAAATGATATGACGCTACTGAAAATATGAGGTTACCGGGTGATGTGTTACCTGACGATAGCTAACATCATTCCCTCGATGCTGGTGGCTCCTAAATGTTCAGCTGGATGATCTGTTTTTGTTTCAAATACATTCTTCATAATGTAAATTACATGTTCAATGAAATTGGTTTTATCTTGATCCACAACCACCTGGAAAATAAATAGTAAGATTATTTAGTTAAATGTCCATTTCGCATGATATTTCTAAAAAATTCGTTTGTCCGCCGTGATGGGCACCTACTTAGTGTTAACCCATTTTTTGATGAATGAACTTTACCACTTAGTGTTAACCCATTTTTTGATGAAATTTGGTATTCGGGGTCCCATTGCGCCCATTTAATATGGAACCCTATATATGTGACTGACAGTGACCAAAAGTCAAGGCACAATTACACCCAAATGGGACCTACATACCAAATTTCATCAAACTCGGTTAACGCTAAGTGGCAAAAGTGTCCATCACGGCGGACGGCGCGGCGGACAGAAGGATTTTTTTTAACGTAAAATATCAAATTTTGANTCCAATAGTTTTACATTAAAATAACAGGGTATCTAATCCTGGTCTTTATATTAATTTCATAACTATAAACAATTTTTTTTTAAAGTTTCAAGACCACTACAACTAAATGCTCCAATAGTTTTACATTAAAATAACAGGGTATCTAATCCTGGTCTTTATATTAATTTCATAACTATAAACAATTTTTTTTTTTTTTTTTTTTTTTTAAGTTTCTTTGAAATTATGATTTGATATTTGTGTTGAAGACTTCAAATTAATCATAAATGGACAATTTTCATAATTTGCTATTAACATGGGAAAAAAGTTGTGCTCCAATTTCTAAAAACTTTTGGAAAGAAAAAGTCAGAAAAATAAGAACTTTTCATTCATCAGAATCATATTTGAAAACAGACAAAAAAAATTAATCACTTTTTAATGTTCAAAAAATTAACGCCATATAAAAAATAAATCAGCACTAGCAAAACAAGGACATAGTTTCCATCCACGTTTTTTGACGGTCACATAGAACCCACTGAAACATTTTCCAAAATGATCATCTCCTGCTTGAGAGGAACAGTTCGCTGTGCAACGTTACATATTTCAATGTTCCTTGAGAATCATATGAGATCGAATGCACTGACTGCAACATTGCGTCTTAGAAATCCCAGCCTAACGATTTTCTTAAAATATGATCTATTTGATCTCAGCTACTCACCATGTTCAGGGATCTCATTTATAGCCGAACTCCCTGTATGTACTCATATACTGGTACTTTCTAAATCAGAATCCTAATATGATCTATTTGATCCCAGCTACCCACCATATTCAGGGATCTCATTTATAGCCAAAGGCCCTGTATGAACTCATATATTGGTACTTTCTAAATCAGAATCCTATTACAGCACCCGAATGTGTCAACTGTTTATAGTCGAATTTGAAAATATAACTTACTTGACCATGTTGATCAAAAAACCGTTCCGCAATAGTTCGAATTTGTTCAAATAAAATTGGATACAGACTTGGTGACATTTCAGGCCCGACGCCATCTTTGATATGTCTTTGAATTCTAGCACCAAATCTTTCGTTTGAACCATAACACAAAAGATTGAGAAGTTTTCCAACAAATCTGTAAATTGAATAGAATGTATAGCAATTCTTAAGAAATGTCAAGAAGAAATATTGTTGTTGTAGTAGGCGATGAATCAACGTGTCATAGACGCTTGATAAACCAATTATTGTTTATGACATTTACGAGTATCAACGAGTAGGTACTAGGGTTAAGATCAAACGAGAAAATAAAATAGTTGATGCGTGTTAAATAAAAGAGTACCGACAATATCAAGCGCGAGGCAAAATATAGTATTTTAAATAATGAATGTTAATAATTCATGAACCTTGAGCAAATATGAGAATATAGTCTGGTTTAGAAAAATTGAAGGCTTTTACTCGTTAACATTTTTTATTTAAAATCATCATTACGTTGCATAGAAGGAAATAAGATTACAGATACCCAGCTACTACACAGACTGCAACATGAGAAGATTTGTTTCTCTTATCAAATTGATCGCTCGAAATTGATATATTGATATAAAATATATTTGAACCCCACCCCAGGCGGAATTTTGACATATTCTCACATCTCACATGGAAGATAAACCTAGGTTGGGTGCCAGGGCTCTAAGCCAAAAAATGGGAAGAATTTTTTTGCAGGATGGGGTCCGCGAAAACTAATATTACACAAACATATTAATAGCAACAATATATGAAATAAGTACGGGTTTCAGCGATCTTACTTCAGAACCGACCAAGTTTCACTATACCTAAACTAATATTACACATATTAATAGCGACAAAATATGATATAAGTGCGGGTTTCAGCGACCTTACTTCAGAACCTACCAAGATTCGCTATACCTGAACTAATATTACACATATTAATAGCGACAAAATATGAAATAAGTAAGGGTTTCATCTATCTTACTTCAGAACCGACCAAGATTTGCTATACCTAAACTAATATTACACATATCTGCCCCTGGGTGACACACAGAGTATAAGACTGATGGGTCCAAGACTATAGCTCCCTTGGACAAACATTTCATTTCTTTGTCATTCCAGTCTTACGTTGTCTCAATGACGACCATGATAGGGTTGTCAAACAGTTCTTCTGCAGCCATCGTTTAATTTCAAAGACGGATTCTGAAGAGCTCAATACTGCTAGGTAGTCTGTTTATTTAACTCTAGTCTGTAGCATCCAAGAAGTATCTCCTAGTTTGAGTCGGTGCGCAATTCACAGCGCTGGTGATCCAAATAAAGTCTAGCCTCTTAAACTTGGCCTGTAGCTCTTTAATCAGTTTTTGGACACCGTATAATACAGATGTAGGTAACCATGGGTCTAATACTTTAGTCTGTTCTAGATAACTCCTCTTTTGTAATCATCTTATAGTGCAATATAAACAGACATTTGAACGACTCGTTTGTTCAAAAACAATCTATTATGTGCAATATAGTATCTGTTCTAGATAACTCCTCTTTTGTAATCATCTCATAGTGCAATATAAACAGACATTTGAACTACTCGTTTGTTCAAAAACAATCTATTATGTGCAATATAGTATATGTTCTAGATAACTGCTCTTTTGTAATCATCTTATATCTTATAGTGCAATATAAACAGACATTTGAACGACTCGTTTGTTCAAAAGCAATCTATTATGTGCAATATAGTATCTGTTCTAGATAACTCTTCTTTTGTAATCATCTTATAGTGCAATATAAACAGACATCTGAACGACTCGTTTGTTCAAAAACAATCTATTATGTGCAATATAGTATCTGTTCTAGACAACTCCTCTTTTGTAATCCTCTTATAGTGCAATATAAACAGACATTTGAACTACTCGTTTGTTCAAAAACAATCTATTATGTGCAATATAGTATCTGTTCTAGATAACTCCTCTTTTGTAATCATCTTATAGTGCAATATAAACGGACATTTGAACGACTCGTTTGTTCAAAAACATATTCATTTTCCTTATCAGATTTCATATCCATTTTCCTTATCAAAGCCGTACATACAAGATCATGTTGATAGACATTTTCACTTACTTTTCTCCGGCATTTTGCTACTTAATTTATTTAAAATTCTTTTGACAGCTAGCAACAAGAACTACAAAATTAATAAAGCTAAGATGTAGGACTAGAGATTAAATTTATAATACCACTGGACAGAGTCGGTCCCTAGCATTCCCCAACTCCACAAAAACATGAGATATGACTATATCATTCTAAATGTATACTTTGGATGAATTGCGTAGATGCGACCTTTTCCGAAACACAATAAGTGAACTTTTATACCAAAGTTCAAAACAATGGACGGTTATACAGGGTGTCACAAAATCAAACTAGAGACCCCTCTAGTACCGCCCCTGATTATTATTTTTAAATGAAAAGGTATGTTAGTCGTTTTTTTTTTTTATTTGGACACTTTTTATCAATCAAACTTTTTTTTAGTGTGAAATGTATGTGGAATATAACATGACCAAGATGAAAAGTTTCGAGGACCATTATTAAGACCCCACATGAAAAAAAATCAGCAAAATCGGTCAACACTAAGAGTGTCATGGCGGCAGGCAAGTCGTTCGACGGATTTCTTTTTATTCGATTTTTGGAGTCCGCATAGCTTGAAACGTAAATATACTATATTTTAGGGGCAAAAGTAATTTGTTGTTGTCCATTCCAAAGATGCATTACTAAAATTAATAAATCAAAAAGAATATCTTTTGACTCATATCCAGAACTTTTGTATAATGTGGAAGCCAACTGATTTGCTCAATCATCCAAAGATCAAGGAAATATTTTGATTTATAAATAACAACATCAATTATAACTACTGATGCTCCGCTAATATTACCTGTCTTCTTCATTCTAAGAACCTGTTTGAAGTATGTACGGATTAGTCCCGTGTGACAGATCAATTTTAAAGACATTTTAAATTTACAAACTTAGCCAGCGTCTATGGCACGTTGAATACACCAGTTGCCGATAGAGCACTGAAGTTAAGCAACGTCTAGCGGGGTTGTGTCATGTGGGTGTCCACGTGGGTTCGCGCCCTCGTGAAGCTGGCTATTTTTCCAGCCCAACCCAAGCTGGGTGAGGTCAATGTGGGTAGTTGGTTTGCAAGTTTCCAGCGAATGGAGGGTGAAACCCTCGTCTTAAATGACCAATAAATATATATTAAAGAGACGTTAAGCTCCCACCATCACTCCCCCTCCCACGATTTTTTGAAAAGTGGAAATACTAATTGCCACACCCCGTATTTGGGGCTCCCCTTGCTTTCCTTAATTCACAAGTTTTTGTTCTGTGCCTACTGTCTTTAGCTGTATCCCTTCCAGATATGGTAACTGTCGCTTGCCTCTAACTATAGAAACTGCGTAGCAACTGTAGTTTTCTATTGACTTTTCTTCTTTGGTTCTAAGCCAAGTTTTTTAAAGGTTAGTTGGATGGATACCCTTCCTAACACTAAACCTTCTATATTTGCACAGGCTTAGGAACGTCCCCTAATGAAGCTGGCTTCATTAAAGGGTGGTCACCTTTGAGATTTGGGCTATGAGGACCTCAAATTGTATTTTGGCTTTGAAAATTTCAGGCCATTACAATATTTCATTCTGTCATGAGAAAAGTTGTGTGATTATTTTTTATTATTATTATTAAGCTGGTTGTAGGTCTCTATTGAGACTACAATTATCACTGCGACCTTTATTTAGATCTATTGTGACCAGCGGAGCAGCCGAGATGGGGTGAGATTCAAACCAACAACCTCATGGGTACGAATCTACCGCCTTAACTATATGAGCTATTGAGTAATGTGCCTGCCTCTTCACATCGGATTTTTTTTTTTTTAAGCGAGAATTTCTTTTCCATCAAATACATACTTTCTGTGCACCCTAAATATAATTCATACTGAATTTATAATATGAGGTTGGGATTTCCCTGATGGATAGTTTATTCATATCCCTTTGTATTGTATGATGTTTACTGCATTAATAACATTATTTCTTGTGTGTACCTACTTGGCAGGAAACTGACCAATACGAAGACTGTAAAAAAGCTTGACCATTCACAACGAGAAGGTTGAAATCATAAATATTTCTATTTAGTATCTATTTTCCAATCAAATGGTGAGCATATTTAAATAGTATAATAAAGTTGCAATAGTGATTGAGTTTAATTAGTTAAATTTAAAAAATAAAATTCAAAGAATTTTTGTGTCTCAATTCTTTTAAATCTTAAAGCATTACCCACTTTACACTAGGTCAGTTTTTTCTGAGGAGGCAAAATATTATCTAACTTTTTACTAACTGGCCTAGTGCACAGTAGGTATTGCTTTAAGAGAATTGAGACAGAAAAAGAGCAATAATAAATTTAAGTATGGGATGAACGATGAACGGCAGCAAGAATAAACTTGGCCTCAATAATAGATATCACTACGTCCAAGGGTGGAATTTTTTGAAGAGTGGTTGGAACTTTTTTCAATGATATTTTTTTTTTGTGACATCTCAATATTTTTTGTAAAGATTACTTACTACATATGGGAAACAATGATATTTTTGTGTTAAGCAGACCCAAATGTCAAACCGAGATCTAACACCAAATTATTAATAAATTAATATGCACTACAAAGGAAATAAAAACAGCAGTATTGTATTGTGCATCTTCTTTCCTAGATTTGTAACACTGAAAGTTAAAAAGTTTGAATTTTGATATTTGTTCGTTTAATTAATTTTAAGGGTCTATGCAAGATTTCAGTGTCCTACCAGATGAAACTAGCTTTCGTGCATTTTCTTCCCTAGTGCGGAACCATTTTGGAGACCTGTAGTAAAAGAGTTTGAATATAAATATTCTCCCATTTAATTGAATGTAAATATCTACCTTCATGCAAGATTTCAACGTCCTAGCAATTTAAGCTAGTTTTCGTGCATCTCCTGCCCTAAAGCGGAACCGTCCTGGAGCACCGGGAGTGGAAGAGTTGGAATATAAATTAATATTTTCCCATTTAATTGCATTTAAATATCTATCTTTAAGCAAGATTTCAGTGTTTTATGAGTTCAAACTACATTACAATACGTTGTGTTGTCTTCCTTAAATCGGCACCGCAAAATTGTAGATATCTCGAAAATGAGGGGTGGAAAAAAATGAATAGAAGCAAACTTGTAGGAAGTTTAGATGGCTCCAATTTTACCGAGAATACTTTGTACCCTACAAGTAACCATTTTCGAGATACAGGGGAAAACTTAAAAAAGTGACCTTCGCCACGCCCCCTGCATTTCTCTCAGCCCCAGGTTCAAGGATTTTTGGTATGTTTATCTCCTGACCACAACAAACAAACTTCTGAAAAAATTCCTTCGTTTCCAGCCAACGCACTCTACAAACCATTCGTTGACTGGACTAATATTTTATTCAAGGATATGACTTTTTGTACTGCGGAACAACTTTGTACCAAATTTCAGCTTTCTCGCTCATCCCGAAGTGGTACTTCTCAATTCCGATTTTTTGGTGGTGAAAACCGTCCATAAATCGGGGAGAAAACGGAAAATTTCAAATTTTATATTTTTTATGGGGTCCCTATATACTATTTTGGGGGTCCATTCTCGGTAATTTTTCGTTAACTACTTTAGTTTGCCCAGAAAAAAATTGCAAAAAGACCCGCTAAAAAGCGCCATTTTTGGCGGTAACTTGCTCCCACTTGAACTTTCGATTTTTTCCTTTCTTATTTCGCCGAGAATACTTTGTACCCTACAAGTAACCATTTTCGAGATATAGGGGAAAACTTAAAAAAGTGACCTTTGCACGCCCCCCTGCATTTCGCTCATCCCCCAGGTTCAAGGACTTTTAGTATGTTTATCTCCTGACCACACCAAACAAACTTCTGAAAAAATTCCTTCGTTTCCAGCCAACGCACTCTATACCCCTATTTTGATCATTCATTGACTGGACTATATTGCATTTTCGAACTAGGAGCGGTGCTCACTTTGGGGGTCGTTTCCACCAGAAACCCATAGTTAAGAAGTATCACTTCGGGATAAACGAGAAAGCTGAAATTTAATACGAAGGTGTTGGACAGTGCAAAAAGTAATAACCTTGAGTAAAATATTGAATTTTCTAAATAGGGGTCATGTTCACTCTGGGGTCGGTTCCACCAAAAATCTAATATTGAGAATCTTTAATTTCGCCATCTCGAAATTGTTGTTGAATTTCGTAACCGTAGCAAAGCACGGGAAAACAGCTAGTATGGTATAAAATAATATTAGAACGTATTTGACCTATTTGGAACACTTAGAACAATGTGGTCACATCGAGGACAATTTGTGTTTACCATCATCGTTCAAATGTACTGGCTTTGTAATGCAGGTGAGTATGATTTCCTACTATTTCCCGTGGCTGTAGGAACCCTTTGGCCAAAATAATTCACTTTTTTGATTATTTTTTTTAAATAATGAACATTGGATATCGTCACAAAAAAATACCTCCCCCTCAAAATTATCATTTTACGTTTGAATTCAAAAAATGAAAAAAGGGAAACATTATTGCGTCACGTCGCACGCCTCAAGCGGCATGCATCGATCAACGTGACCGATTAGGATGAACTTTATAGGTCCCATTTAGGGTATAATTCTGAACCCGAAACTTTTACATGCAGTCCATACTAAATTTTTTAGTATGGAGAGACACGATTTTTCGACTGTTTTTCGGGGCACAATTAGGCTAAATTTAATCCAAATAGGTCAACGCTAAGTGGCCAAAGTGCCGCTCACAGGGCGACGGACGGTGTGCAGTGTTCATTTTCACGGATTTTTAAAACTTTATATTTCATGTACCTTGAAGAATAAAATACCAAATATTGGAGAGGGGGGAGTCGCATATGCAGAGTTTTTTTTTCGATGTTTCTTCTTCAAAATGATCAACTCATAAATAAATTATTGACTTATCTCATTTTAGTTTATTATTGGTTAATAATAATGAAATTTGGAATCGTCACGAAATAAAATACCCCTCTCAAGTTTTTTTGTTATATCATTTTAGGACACTCGTCATATGATTACACAAACAACAATATTGATTGTTGGTGGACTGGTTGTCAAAACAATGATTGGGAGATAACCGGTTGTCAGCAATATGGCAGATATGAAAAAAATAAAAAATCTTGTAAAAATGGTTTCTCCTATGAGTGTTGTGAATCATGCAAGTGGACAAGTTGTGAGAAAAGCGATTGGGAAACAAAAGGATGCGAACATCTTAATATGACAGAAAGCAGACGAACTAGTTGTGAAAATGGCAATAAATATTTATGCTGTCCAAAATCAGAGGAACAACAGAAATCTTGTTGGTGGACTTCATGTCAATTGGATGAGTGGATCGTCACCGGATGTGAACAGTACAATAGAGTAGAAAGAAAAACCGATATTTGTGATGGAGGACGGAAGTATTATTGCTGTCCTAATGATAAGGGCCCTGCAGAGGTACCAATCAGTAGTGATGATGGTAATGGGCTTGATGGTAAAACCAGATGTCTTTGGTCAGGATGTCAGGAGAAGAATTTACCTGGCAGAGGATGTCCCAGTGATTCAAAAGAAATTGGAAAAGAAAGTTGTGAGGTTGGCGAAATGTTTCATTGTTGTTTCAAAGTTATGACAGAAAGGTAAGTGAACGCAATTAATAATCTGTGAGCGAGGTTGGCGAAATGTTTCATTGTTGTTTCAAAGTTATGACAGAAAGGTAAGTGAACGCCATTGATAATCTGTGAGCGAGGTTGACGAAATGTTTCATTGTTGTTTCAAAGTTATGACAGAAAGGTAAGTGAACGCCATTGATAATATAATCTGTGAGCGAGGTTGGCGAAATGTTTCATTGTTGTTTCAAAGTTATGACAGAAAGGTAAGTGAACGCAATTGATAATCTGTGAGCGAGGTTGGCGAAATGTTTCATTATTGTTTCAAAGTTATGACAGAAAGGTAAGTGAACGCAATTGATAATCTGTGAGCGAGGTTGGTGAAATGTTTCATTTCGCCAACCTCGTGTCTCGTTGGTTTAAATACCATGAGTTTAAATCAAGGACAAACACTAAATTTCATTTCTTTGTGAAAAGAACGCACTTGCTTGTGGTCATCAAAAAGTGAGGACCATAAAAATAGAAACAAATGGCATGATGCGTTTGTGAAAATTGCTGTCCCTTTCGGAATAACGAAAGCTGAAGTTGAAGCTAAAATAAAATCCCTCCAGGCATAATTAAGTGAAAACAACACAATATTATAGGTACACACTAAACATTAAGTGTAGGCCCTACGTGTTGCCCAACATTTGTTGTACAACATTTCCAACATAAGTGTGGACCCTGCTTTAGGTTGAAAAAATGATAAAAATAGAACCACTTCGCAGAACGAGTTACACCTGTGCTAGTAGACGATGTCTCCTGACTCACCTAAAATATCCCCTTGCTATATACTAGATATTTTGAAGGGTCATAAGTTAAGAAGCAGAGGAATAAGGGAAAAATCAACTAAAAGATGGAATTTGATAAACAATAGTCTATTCTTGTATTTGTTCACAGAAAAGATGAAGATAATGACATTGAGGAAACGTCAGGTGAATCATTCACCGATTTTGTCAAATATTTACTCAGCAGAGGAAGAAATTTCACTGTGGCACCAGACCGACTGCCTTGTACAATGATGGACCCAGACAAATTAGCTATTTTGAAAATTAAAAATGAAGGCGTTCGTATTTGTGATTTATGTCCTTACTTTCCACAGAAACGTCTTAGCAATGTATTCATTGATACACTACCAATACGCACTGAGAACAACTTCTATTTTGGAGAATGTTTTGAGAGATGTTACAGTCGGGACAATTGTGTGGCTCTCAGCTACGATCATGTCAAAAGCATCTGTTACATGTTTGACAGTACAATAGGAACACTCAAGGCAGACTCAGGATGGACAACCGTCCTTATGACACAACCTACAGGTGTACTCAATGAGTGGTCCTATGTCCGACACACATCAGTAACGGGTGAGCCAAGTGACGTATCAACTCAACCTGATTTTCCATGTTGTTTAGAAAGATGCCAGGGTTCTCCCTGGTGCGGCGTTGCTTCCTATTCAATAACTCAACAGAACTGTTCCTTATTCAAATCAACAGAAAGTATAGCATATATAGATCTGAACTATGCGCATGTGTCAGCATTTAAAATCAAAAAATTTCCGCTTGGACAAGACAACTTTTGGAGATTTTCAGAGGAAGGCGACATTTTAGACGCGAGTAAAGTAATTGATAATAAAGATGTGTGTGCCAAACGGTTCAACGGTACTCATTCAGCTTATTATTCCAAAGTCTGTTTAACCAACGAAATAACCGGATGTAATTCTAAGACAGGGTGTAAACTTTGTTACTATCCAGAAAATGTGGACCGATCTATTGATCTATCGATTTGTCCGGACAGTAGTACTATTCGCAAAGAACAAATTCGTAAAAAACTTGAAAAAGATATGGCTGTATGTTTGAAAAATAATAGATGCATTGGTGTCGGTTTTGATAAAGGTAGACAGACATTTATTGAAGTTACCCTGTCAACCTATGGAAAACAGTATGATGTCTTGTACACACTCATCTATCCAAAGCTGAACACTGGTCTTCATCGATATTTAGATCAGATTGAGTTTCTACCAGATACAAAAATCAGTCCAATTGAAAATGCTTTGTCCGATTATCGACAATATCGAGAAATAGAAAACTGTCGATCTTATGAGAAATGTCTGGAATATCTACAGAACGATTCGAAATATAGTAAGGCAAGTTACTCTTTCACCCTCAAACTTTGTCATCTTGGAGATACGGGCATCAACTTTGTAACTGACAAAGAAAATAACTACATAACTATGTTGGAGAAACCTGCAATAACATCACATCTGAAGAACTTTGTGAGAGTTCCTAATGCTAAAGTGGACACGTCGAATGCAGTCTCACAATATGATGAATGTCCAAACAACTGTGAAGAAGTATGCGCCGAGATGTGCGACGCAAACTGTGCGTATGTCTTGATTGAGTTTGATGCAGATCAAACAATATGTTACTTTTTTGAAGACGACGACGGCCTGGAGACCAGCCTCGCTAAAAACACCCTAGCATTGGTCAAAATTAGTAATCTAAATTTTTCCTTGAAATCTTTAAATGCACTCTCTCCATTTCACCCACACCACATATACAATTGTTTTTCGCAAGAAAACCGTCAGACAGAGACCTCTTTAACAACGTTTGAGACCAACACTGAGGTTTCCACACTGAGAAGAAAAAGAGGATTTTTCGATTTTATAGGAAAAGCTTTCAAAGCTGTTGGTGATTTTGTTGTAGATACTGTAAAGGACACAGTGAACACTGTCGTTGATACTGCTAAAGGAGTTGTTAAATCAGTTGGAAATGTTATCAAGGGAGATTTTGAAGGGGCTAAAAACTCATTTCTTGAAATACCTATTGTCAATGACGTTAAAAACGCAGTTGAGTTGGGAGGAGCAGTCGTAACGGGAGATTGGGATAAAGCAAAAGAGAAGGGAATTGATCTTCTTCAATCTTCAGCTTTAGATATTGCAACCTCTGTAATTCCTGGAGGTAAAATATTTGGAAGAGCTGCAAAAATTGCAGGTAAAAGTCTAAAAGCCGCCAAAAAGACAGTTAAAAATACAGGAAAAAAAGTAAAACGAAGTTTAGACAAAGGTTTTGATAGAGTAGAGGTTAAGAATAAAAGAGTCAAAAATAACAAACATAAGAAAGATACTGACCTGATAGAAGATCGAGGAACGTGCAAGACAAGATCCAAACGGGCCACAAAAAGAAAAAGAGGAGCGAACAAAGCACCCGGAAAATGCAAAGACAACGATGAAGATGATGAGGATAGCGACAAGAAGAAATTCTGCATTAGACCAAACTTTGCTCACCTTATCAGAGAAACAGTTAGTGGATGTGTGAAGAAGAAGGCAGGTCAGAAGTGTGATTACGAATGTGATCCTGGATATCAAGAAGCTGACCCCATTATCACATGCAGAAAAGTGAAAAATCAACATATTTGGCCAGCAGATGATGCAAAATGTGAACTAGAGAAATGTGGTACGGGTCCTTTTCCATTAATAACATTGGAAACTCCACAAAGCAGTAAATTCTATCAGCCCAGCTTTGGAAAATACGTAACGGCCTATGTTGTACTATTTCATAAAGAAAAAAAACTTCCCATTTGGTCTGTGGCTCTGCACCAAGCGAGTTTAGATGGAAATTCTGATAATCTCGGCAATTTCATCAGTAAAAGGTGGGTCATTTTCTAAATGAGATTACTTTAAATCTGATCTCTTCTTTTCAAATATCATTACTAGTGATTCTGAGCACTGTAGACCTGATTCAAATGACCACCATTTGGTCCCGGGTGGCCTAATATGGCACAAAATCAGCTAATTCTATAAATACAATGTACCTATGTCCATACCAAATTTCATCAAATTCGAGAATTATCGTGGTACAAAAAGATAAAATGACAAACCGACTAAAAAAGAAATATTGTCTGTTAAAATTAGACCTCACTTCCATCGGTCAAAGACACTATAGAATCAGATATCTCCTCATAACCATAATAGAAATGGTAAGAGTGAGATCCTCCTGAACTGACGATGTAACATAAACCAAAAAGAATTCTTCAATATCAGTACATTTTGTAACTCAATTTCTTGTGTTACTTATTGACACGCAAAGCACCCTAAGGCTCGCAGAGATGTTTTTTGCTAGGTACCTCAAGTAACTTCTCAGTCTCAAGTATTCCTGATGGAAAATTAGTAAGTCATAATTGGATTAGAAGAAATCATACCCTCCCATATCAACTTCTTAGTCTTTAAGAAGTACAGATGTGGCTCACACGCAACCCTTGTGGCACATATTAAGAGATCATCTAATCCCCCTGGGAGCACATATGAGTACAAAATAGACATTGGTGGTTAACCAGTTTAAAAAAAAAATTGTACCATCAAAATTGTAAAACGTCTTCATGCAATGTTCTGTTTCAGTTACAACGCTCTCAAAGAATCTGCTCGAAATCCCAGTTTTCTGCAATATCCATGTACAGCTTTATTGAATCACCAAGCAAACAATGATGATTACCATAAAACAGGATATGATCGAGGTCATCTAACTCCGGCCAATGTCGCCCGTTGGTCACCCAAATCAAAGAAATTGATCAATTTATATATTAACATAGCACCTCAGGACCCCAGAACTAACAGTGGTCCATGGCAGAAATTAGAAGCTCATGTTGAATGTTTTGGTAAGGACCATCCTAGTTTGGTAGCAACAGGAATCTGTTTAGATGGCGTCAAAACAAAAACAAAGAAAAATGGTGTTCACGTTCCAAACTGTTTTTGGAAAATGATATGTTACAAAGATGAGCAAGGCGAGGAGCAAGTCGTTGGGTTCATTAGTAGCAACAGAAAATTCAAAAAAGGGCAGTACAAACAGATGGAGGACGAAGTGTTCAAACCTGTTTCGCAGGCAGAAGTGAAGAAAAGAATGACCGGTGGTAGTTTACCTTTCATTAAAGATCCTTGGCAGATGGTGGCCCTCAATATTTATAAAGGAAGATCAATAGCTGTACCAAACCCAACAAATCTAAATCAAGCTGTATGGTTTCCTGTAAGTGCACTTAAATGTTCTGGAAAAGATACGGTTTCTGATGAGGAAAAGAAAGGATGGGCAGAAGCATTAAATAGAAAGAGAAAACAGAGTAAAGCAAAAAGAAAACAAGCTGGAAAGGGACAAACTAATAAAAAGAACAAAAACAAAAAGCCAAAACGAACAAAACGAGCAGAACCTGGAGAGGACACTGGAATACTCAAAAGGGGATGTCACAATGCCGATGACCTAAAAGAGATGCTTTCCATTTTGGGATTCTATAACAACAAGGATGACGACGAATATGGAGAAGATGAAGATGGCGAGGAAGAGGATGATGACGAATATGGAGAAGATGAAGATGGCAAGGAGGAAGACTACGATGAGCAAGACCAAGAAGCAGACGGAATCTCCTTGGTTGACAATGTCGCCAAATGCAATAAACGTATAGTGGGATACTACACGTCCTGGGGAAAAAAGAAAATATTCGCATCCCATCTGAAAAGACTAACCCACGTTATATACGCTTTCATTGAAATGCGACCAGATGGAACAGTTGCTATCGGATCTGCGGACAGAGCGACAAGTGAAGACCCAGAGAAAGATAAACAAATAACACTCAAACGTTTAAAAGGATTGATGACATTAGCAAATGGGTTTCCACATTTGAAAGTAATGTTTGCTGTTGGTGGTTGGGCTAATTCTCAATACTTTAGTGCAATGGCTGCTTCTCCAGAGGGAAGAATTAAATTTATTGCATCTGTTATAAAACTCATTGAAGAATACGGATTTGATGGTGTTGACATTGATTGGGAGTATCCAGTAACTGGTGGAGCTCAAGAAGGAACCCCAAATGATAAAGCAAACTATGTCACTTTTATGAAAGAACTCAGAACAGCACTTGACAGTTTCGCTTCTCAAGTCAATAGAGAAGATAAGTTTTTGATATCATTTGCTAGTGCTGCAGGTCAGTGGACACTGGATCCTGGCTATGATCTGCCAGGTTTACTTAAATACGCAGACTTTGCAAACGTGATGACGTATGACTTCTTTGGAGCTTGGGAAAGTAAATGGGGTGCTTACACAGGTCCACCTGCGCCGTTATTCTTTGGTATGCCACCAAGGTTCTCAGGTAAAACAAACACAGATTGGACGATGAAATATTATGCTTGTAAAACCCAGACCCCACATAAAATAAACATGGGGGTTCCATTTTATGGAAGATTTTGGAAAAACGTTGGAGATCCCGTTGACAAAACTGATGCTATGTGGAGATTAGCAAATGCTGTCAATGGTAAATTTGAAGGAGGATATGTGCCTTTCCATGACATAGAAAGTGATTACTTACAGAACGGGTTCGAGAAAAAATTCCATAAAAAAGCAAAAACGCCATATGCTTGGAGTGGAAGCACTAAAACTTTCTTGGGATATGAAGATGTTTATAGTCTTACGCACAAAGTAAACTACGCAGCAGAGAAAAATATCGGAGGTATCATGATTTGGGCATTAGAGTTAGACGACGAAGAATTGTCACTCCTCAAAACTGTGGCAGAAGCTCCACTTTGTGATAAAGTAGATCCCAAACTTGTCAATTACAAATGCTCACCAATAGATGAGAAGCGATGGTGGACAGCGGAAGATGGCGATGACAAAGCCGGACTATGTGGTCGGTCAGCACCTTTATACAAAGGATACTATCCTGTATGTGATCCAGACGACCCTGGTTACAGTTGTTGTGGAGCTTATGGATATTGTGGAACAGGGGATTCTTATTGTAAATGTCCTACGTGTACAGATTTTGCAAACGAACCAGAAAAAATTGTGAAAGCACCAACTAAACCAACAGTAGAAGTCAAATGGTATTTCTTAAATGATCCTGATGGAAAACGTGGACGTTGTGGGAAGAAAATTCCCATGAATAATGGAAAATATCCTATTTGCAACCCTGACGATGATAACGCATATTGTTGTTCTAATGGAGGCTACTGTGGAAGTACGCCCGATCATTGTGAGTGTGAAGGGTGCATTAATTTCCGAAAAAACCCAAATCATAATTATTAAGACCAATAATAAGAAAAAAAAAGATAACATCTCGTTCCCACTTCACGCTTATTTTATCGTGGACGAAAAAAAAAATTAATTGACGGACGGACGGTTGCGTTCTCACTTGAAAAAAAAAAAAATCATATCTCAAAGCGACTGAAAGGAGAGCCAAAAATAAGAACACCTATGGTTTTTTAACGTGAAACATGAAATGAGAACATCTCCATTGAATTTTACAACTTATGATCCCCCATTTTTTTTTTTTTTTTNTTTTTTTTTTTTTTTTTTTTTTTTTTTTTTTTTTTTTTTTTTTTTTTTTTTTTTGTCGTAACAATTTCCAAATGAAGCTATGTGAAAATTCAACGTGAAGTTTCTTTTTCTGTTATGGTATAAAAACATTCGTAATGGGAAAAATCCAATTTAAATGTATGTGCCACACGTCACAAAATTGTAGGGTGCTAGTGGAAAGAAGGTGTAAATGAATCCAAATTCCAAACATTAGTTAGTTAAGAAAACCAAAAGTTGTACTTACTCTGTGACCGGACAATAATATTCTTGGTTACTAGTGCCAGGAAAAGATAAATTTTTCGATGTCATTGGTTTTTGAGGTAATTTTCTTTGCAAACAAACACCACCAAGTGCGCATAAAAATCCCGTCATATTAGCCCATTCGTTGACATGATCCTGAAAAAATAGACGACGTGTGTTCTAAGTAAAAAAGTATCCAAAAATTGAGTGGGTACTCAAAATGGTCGGTTTTACGTACCGAAATAACTTGTAATGCATATCATCATAGTTCCAGCCAAGAGACATATAAAACTTCGGTAACATAATATCAACCTGTGTCTGATTCTGGAAATGTGAGGAACAGTTGGTTCTGAGGGAACACCGCTACAACAACAATATTGTTCAGAGTAAGAAAAATAATTTCAATTGTGAGGGAATTTAATATTATTATTAAAACATTATTTTAAATTTAGAATAAAAATATAAACATGGAGGTTATGTTGTAGTTTACTTGCGTCATTTTATGCCATAATTTTCACTGGATCTCAAGAACTGCTAAGGCTGGGTTTTTCTCAAATATGGTCAATTTCTCGGTTTACAAACCAGTAAATTCGTTGTCTTAATCAAAAAATCAAAAACAGCATCAAAGAAGGTGTCTCAAATAGATTTTAAAAATCTATTATTCAAGACATTTGATTGTTTTGTTTTTGTTACAAGTATTGAAACGATTTTTAAATTTTTTTTAGAAAGCATGTTTGTACAATCAATTTTTGCCATCATTACAAATAGGATGGGGGGGGATCCGTATTCTAAGCGCTGTGTATTACATTATTACAACTGATTCTGTGAATTCGCACTTGTTACAAATGGGACAGTGGAGGGAATCCGTATTCTAAGTGCTCTGTATTACATTATTACAACTGGTTCTGTGAACTCGCACTCACTAGTTACAAATGGGATGGGGAGGGGATCCGTATTCTAAGTGCTCTGTATTACATTATTACAACTGGTTCTGTGAACTCGCACACACTTGTTACAAATGGGATGGGGAGGGGATCCGTATTCTAAGTGCTCTGTATTACATTATTACAACTGGTTCTGTGAACTCGCACTCACTTGTTACAAATGGGATGGGGAGGGGATCCGTATTCTAAGTGCTCTGTATTACATTATTACAACTGGTTCTGTGAACTCGCACTCACTTGTTACAAATGGGATGGGGAGGGGATCCGTATTCTAAGTGCTCTGTATTACATTATTACAACTGGTTCTGTGAACTCGCACTCACTTGTTACAAATGGGATGGGGGAGGGGATCCGTATTCTAAGTGCTATGTATTACATTATTA
>CM022878.1:15280294-15295654 GCA_012654025.1 Pachypsylla venusta | reverse complement strand
GAAGGTTTTTTTTTTTGTCGATGGACCGAGGGCATATATGTAGCATAGGGCGCAATTATTTTATTGAAAGAGCCGCATAAAAAATTCATGAAATAGGTACGTATTTTTCATGTTTCACAAACTCCCGTTAGTTTAATCTTCTGTCACTAAACTAATGCGAGTTTTTTTGTGAAATTTTGTTCCATCAGGGGACATTTTAGTAGAATGTTTCACTTTTTAACTATCTATTATTGGTTTGAGCGTGTCATGAGTATACTTAAGTAGTTTCATCGAAAAGTTGGCAAAATGGTAGCTAATCTCAACATATAACGTAATACCGTAGAAACACTTTTTCGAGTTTTTCACGAAAATATTTTTGAAATGATCCAATCATTTTTTGATGAAGCTATGTGAACATGATTTTAGGGGGAAGGTGGGTACATTTAGCAGAATCTGGAGCTACATCTATGGGAGAACGAACACGGAAATCTGGTAACACTGAACAGAAGAGTATTTTTAGTTACCCCGAATATATATCTTAAAAACGGTAAATTTTTCTTTCCAAATAACCTGCTATACTTTGAACATTTTTAAAAAAATCAGAAGATTTGACCACAAAACTATGAGTTGGAATATGCTATTTTCACTTATTTGGTCTCACCTGAATCATTCTCAAGGGAGTATGAGAGATACACCCCTGAGTGACTTTGTTGAGTGTTTCTATAAACATAGAGCGCAGCTCTGATGCTCTGGTATAAACCAAATCAATTTGTGGCCACCAAGACAGCCGTGATTGAGTTACTATCCTGTGAAGAAACAAAAAATAGGTTGTTAAATAATGTCTCTCTGAACTGTAGACGTCATTAGCTTAATAAGTTGTTAATTAGTGGGGGGGTTTTAACTGTAGACGTCACTAGCTTAATAGGATGTTAAGTAGTGGTTCTCTGAACTGTACACGTCAATAGCTTAAAAGATTGTTAAATAGTTGTTCTCTGAACTGCAGACGTCACTAGCTTAAATAACCATCCTCAGTCCCAATGTGGACCAACAAGTCCACAACTAATCAGATAATTCTATAAATATAATGGATGTCCATAGCGTCATAAAATCGGATAAGGCGTTCAAGAGTTATCGCGGAACAAAAGGCAAACAGACAAACAATAGAAAAATTGTCAAGTGAAAACTAGACGTCTGGGTATTTTCTACCACTTATCCCTTAAAACTCTATTTTTATGTGGCCAAATATTCAAATGAATGTGAAAATGTTGAGAGCAATTGAGTATCGCCAAAATTTATAATACCGATTCGTTACAAAAATTATATTCGATATTGGTACAAACTTATTTTTTCCAAATAAATTCAATGTATTGTTTTACTAGAAACTTACTAGTTGTAAGAACTTCACTTCGTTCGATCAGTATATATGGGTAAGAAAAAACATCGATAACCCCGACTATCAATGTTCTTTGCCTCTACTGTTCGATTCGCCCCCCCCCCCTTCACTTATAACATTGAACCTATGGAACAGACTTGTAGAAGTTGTTGAATTTTTTGATCTATCGACAAAACTTACTTGTACAAAGAACTTATGAGAACGAAATGGTACATGACTGGAGAGTTTTGATTCAAACAAACTTTCAAAGCTTCATTATTGTGAGGTTTAATTCGAAACCCAGATACAAAACATTCGATCATAAGGTCCATATCTTGGTTTAGAAAGTTGGCTCCTCGACTGAATGGTTTGTGTGGTGTAAATAATTGGGCCTGAAATATTAGTGACAAACATTTTTTTCACTAGAAATTCTGTGAACTGTTGAGAACAAACCTCACTTAAATAATACATTTTGAGGCTCCGAGTGGCTCAATAAGACCAAAAACTAATCATCCAATATTATGAACATAATGAACCAAACCAAGTTTAATCCAAATCAGGCTTAAAGGTATTCTTTTTTTTTTNTAAACCTAGACGAAGAGTATTTAACAACAAAAAAAATGTGGAGTTAAAACTAGACGTTCACTTTGTTCGGCCAATGAAGGAATCTCGAAACATTACATCCAAATGTCAAAAATAACATAAGAATATATCAGAACTTGCTCAATCTACACAAATAATAACAGCTCATATTATAATACCACTTCTACTCTGAACACCGTAGAGTTAACTTCGGCCTTGTGATAGAGTACTATTGAAAGTCCGTTCAATCTACAAAAGTAATAACATCCCATACTCTACTTTGAACGCCGTAGAATCAACATCTACCTCATGACAGCCTGAGAACTATTGAAAGTTAGCTTAATCTACACAAGTAATAACATCTCATACTCTAATACCCTCACATCCAACTGTACAAAAAAAAACTCCTACTCTGAACACCGTAGAATCAACATCTGCCTCATGATAGCCTGAGAACTATTGAAAGTTCGCTCAATCTACACAAGTAATAACATCTCATACTCTAATACCCTCACTTCTACTCTGAACGCTGTAGAATCAACATCTGCCTCATGATAGCCTGAGAACTATTGAAAGTTCGCTCAATTTACACAAGTAATAACATCTCATACTCTAACACCCTCAATTTTACTCTTACCACTTTAGAGTCAACATCAGCCTGACGATGATAGTCTTGAGTTCAATTCAAAGCTCACGACTTAATTATTTTTAGAATCAATATTGTCTTTTAAAATATATTTTTACTTTTCATTAAGCTTTGATCTATTTACCTTCAACTCATTGATGACACTCTGTACCAAAACAAATACAACGTTGCTTGAATCCAAATTATTTATATAAGTCGACGCTTTGCACAGTTTGACACATGTGATAACCGCTGCTTGAGTTTGAGGTTTATCACTACTATTGTTGGGTGCAATAAATTTTTTGACAGCGTCTATGTAGGACCTTTTCTTGTCATGACGGGGAGAACATGGCGCTCCAGACCCAGCATTGACAATTTCTTCTAATACTTTCTGAAACACGAAGATGAAGTTTATTTCTAAAAAATCTGGTGTGAAAATCACACGATTTTCCTTCCAAGCGGATAGAGTCTGCTAGTCTAATAGAATCTGTTGGTAGAGCAGTTACAGCTGGACTTAAGGAAACAGGAAGAATAGGTTCAACATCCCCCAAACATCTTTAAAAGGGGGCTTAACATCCTACACAATGGAAATGCAATATAAGACGAACACCTACTACAGGGGTCAACTTTGACAACTCTAAAAGAAACGAAACTTTTAAATTTAAATCCCGTCTAGTATATTTTTTTCGCTTAACGTTTCTTTAACATCAATTGGTCATTCAAGAAGGGGGTTTACCCTCCATTCTCCAATAGTAGGGAGCGAAACTACGTAGTCAGCCACTTAGGAAAAGGTAGATTCGAAACAACAGCCTCTTGGTTATGAATCCACAGCTTCATCCAACTGTGCTACTGAGGTTGTAAGACAGAGCATTAAAAAACATATTTTAGTCTTACCGGTGACAAGATAAGCAGAATCATTTGAAGGGGCCAAATAGTTGAGCGAGATTTTTTTGAATCAGATACAAATCCATCCAAGTGATCAAACAGTTGCTCACAACACTTTGACAGTTCTTCGTTAGGACATTTCTAGAAAAAGCAGAAGAAAAAATCTGTTAAGTTCGGGCGAAACTTTTTTAGCATTCCCTTCCACTTTTTTAATGAAGAAAATATCATTAAAAAAAATATCACTAAAAACTGTTCGTTGGGAGATTTCTAGAAGGTGTAATTTCTTCCAGTCCAAGTATGGCCTTTTTTTAATAATAATATTTCATTTATTTAACAAAATTGGTTTTACATACATAAACTCCTCCTAAGCCTGTCTTCTTGGAGGACTTACTAACTTCCACCAGGAAAAATAGGTCATAATTGAGATTGTGAGAAGTTACTTGAGGGTGACATCCTCACGGGCTGAGTCCACCTGAGCTGATGGTGTAAAATAACGCAGAGAGCAACTATGCAATATTATTATGTCTGCGTTACTGATGTAATCATATTGCAGTGATTGACATGTTTCTGGGGGTCCATGTCAAATATAAATTATAAGCCCCCAAGATTAGATTTATGATGACAATTAAAAACTTAAGTAGCAAACAAGAACATATTTATAGCTGCACTGTCAAACATCTGGCTATCATTGGACAAGGTATTTCCAACATTGCATTGATTAATTTATTCAAGGATAAGACTCACCAAGAGATCATCTGTCTTTCTCTCCTATGCTCACACTAAACTTAAAGATCATCGTTCTTAGGCGGATCGTCGGGTTTTTATGAAACTTGGTATGAACATTTATTATGTTCATACAGTTTACTGATGAGTTGTTGCCTCTTATGGACGCACAAGTATTTTACCTGAACATCAGCAAATTCATGCGGATAGGCGTCCATCCAGTTCCATATGACCTTCTCTATTGAATTGATAATAAGTATATGCGCCGGCTTCTTTAACATTCTAAACTTTTGGTTGATTTCTAAAAAAGAGAAAAATCATCAAATTATCGGGTGGCATATTTTTTTGTACAGATACGTATTCTGAGTTTTTACTTGGTGAGTGACCACGTAGGTTTGCACCCTCGCGGTGTTGCTGGCTATATATAATGTTTGCTATATATATAAAAAAATGTGGGGAGCTGGTATGTAATGGAAGGTATACCTTCGGCTCGAATGAGTTTAGATGTTAAAAAGACGTTAAGCCAAAAAAATCGATGTAAGACTAAATCAGCTTACCGTTGAGAAGTTTCATTAGCCTCATCAGGTCGACATCCAGGTATGTCATTAGTTCTATATCACACAAATCCGAGCCTTCCTCCTTGTTAGGACTTGGCTCAGTCACACCAATGCTTAGCTCCTGCAAACTGGAAGGTTAAAAAAAGTGGTCGGTCATTAGTGGCATTACCCATCTTATTAGTAGTAATATAGTAGTAGTAATATACTAGTGTTGCACCAAATTAACGAATATGGCCTTTAAGGAGCCAGCCAAAATTTTAAGTTTATATGTATTTTCAGTGGATCCCTAGATATTTTAGAAGATAGGAAAATAGTCTGGCCTTTCTCGAAAGTTGAAAAGTAGTTGAAAAAGTTCCCCTTTCATTGAAATTCTATTCCGTTCCCGAAGTATTGAGCTCCGCTCGTTTTTTTAGGCGCCCACTTATTTAGATTAGAAGAAAATCGTACATTTTAACTGCATTCCTGAAAAATAAAAAATAACTTCTTGGGTTTATATGGATTTTCGCAAAATTTGAATTTGAACAGAGAACAGATAATGTATTGTTTTAATATCAATGATCAAATTCTTCCTTTATCATTTTGCAAGGCCTTTAGATCGAGAAGGATTTTATTAACATCAAATCATGTCCGATGTTTTTCATTTTTGATAATGACTTTTGGTGCATTGGATCCTCAGTGAATGACTATGTGATTCAGGATTCCTCATCATCATTTTTATTTTATTTGTTTGGGTATTTTTTTTACTACTGAGTATTACTACTAATTACTATTACATAGATATGTTTTTATTGATACAAATGGATACACAATATGTGAAATTTGTTCTAGATAAATTTGAAATTGAAAGGATTCTTATTTTAGTTGTGTATCTTAGTAAAAAATATTTTGTCAAACTGCTTGTAACATAAAATTACAAATAAATATAATTAATTCATACTGACTTATAAAAGATATTGACTAGTTTGTTTCTTATTATTGGATAGTTAGAGTATAAAAACGATAAGATAATAATGTTAGAGTTTACAGAAAGTTATCAGTTTCCGTCAGAAACTAATAATAACAGTCCTTATCAGTATTTTCATTACCTTCCAGCTATCCTCATGAAAATAATATTGAAGTAGTTTGTAGAGAGACCAAATAAAGTTTTAATAGCCAAAGTTCTCACTTGAGGAGGAGCAAAGTCTGGATGAGATTCTAGAAGAAGAAAAGAATCAAAAGAAATAGTGAGCCTTTATCTACCAAATCCAGATTCACTATTAAATCAATAGAAATTATGAGCCTTTATTTACCAAATCCAGATTCACTATTAAATCAATAGAAATTATGAGCCTTTATCTACCAAATCCAGATTCACTATTAAATAATTAGAAATTATGAGCCTTTATCTACCAAATCCAGATTCACTATTAAATCAATAGAAATTATGAGCCTTTATCTACCAACAGTTATATGGGAGTTTTAAACTATGAGCCTTTATCTACCAAACCCCCACATAACAGATGGACCTTCACAAAGTTACTGAGCCTTTATCTACCAAATCCAGGTTCACTATTAAATCAATAGAAATTATGAGTCTTTATATACCAACTGTTTTATATGGGAGTTTTAAACTATGAGCCTTTATCTACCAAACCCCCACATAACAGATGTACCTTCACAAAGTTACTAAGCCTTTATCTACCAAATCCAGCTTCACTATTAAATCAATAGAAATTATGAGCCTTTATCTACCAAATCCAGATTCACTATTAAATCAACAGAAATTTTGAGCCTTTATTTACCAAATCCAGATTCACTATTAAATCAATAGAAATTATGAGCCTTTATCTACCAAATCCAGGTTCACTATTAAATCAATAGAAATTATGAGCCTTTATCATCCAAATCCAGCTTCACTATTAAATCAATAGAAATTATGAGTCTTTATATACCAACTGTTATATGGGAGTTTTAAACTATGAGCCTTTATCTACCAAACCCCCACATAACAGATGGACCTTCACAAAGTTACTGAACCTTTATCTACCAAATCCAGGTTCACTATTAAATCAATAGAAATTATGAGCCTTTATCTTCCAAATCCAGCTTCACTATTAAATCAATAGAAATTATGAGTCTTTATATACCAACTGTTATATGGGAGTTTTAAACTATGAGCCTTTATCTACCAAACCCCCACATAACAGATGGACCTTCAGAAAGTTACTAAGCCTTTATCTACCAAATCCAGGTTCACTATTAAATCAATAGAAATTATGAGCCTTTATCTACCAAATCCAGATTCACTATTAAATCATTAGAAATTATGAGCCTTTATCTACCAAATCCAGATTCACTATTAAATCATTAGAAATTATGAGCTTTTATCTACCAAATCCAGATTCACTATTAAATCATTAGAAATTATGAGCCTTTATCTACCAAATCCAGATTCACTATTAAATCATTAGAAATGATGAGCCTTTATCTACCAAATCCAGCTTCACTATTAAATCAATAGAAATTATGAGTAAAACGAATATATTTCCATTTCAATCGTATTGTGATTGTGATTCATGAGACAATGACTCAGTAAAGTGAGTTGGCTTATTTGAGTTAATCAATCACTCATGATACAGATCCATTATCTACCAACTCCTGATGCACTATTAACACGCCTGGAATCGGGTGACTGCAGAGTTGCAGACATGGGCTTGAAAAATATAAAACAAACACCTCTAAATCTACTAAATTCATTTTTATTTTGACTAAAGCCCTCTAGCAATGCGAAATCGTTTCCCGCAAATAACTTTTTATGTAATAGAAATCACCCGGATAAACATCTGAGACAAAGTACTTCCTAAAAATACATAAACTGGTTGTGGCCACATTACATGCAAGAGGCCAGAATTGTTAGTACATAATAATTGCCACTACAAAGAATAAAGTGCCAAAACGTCAATGTTACATAATATGACGAATAGTCTAGATCTAGAACTAAAAATCGTGGAGGTAAAACTAGACTTTTACTTTTTTCGATCAAAGAGGGAGTCTCGAAGTATAGGTATTTCTTTCGTATACCGCAATCAGATGTAACTTGTAATTCATTTTTCAATATTCACCTGAGCTTAGGTAACTGCAAACTTCTCTAAGCAAAAGTTTCATCATGGTCATATCAACCTCTGTACTGACAGTGGTTTTGTCCTTCTTATCCTCTTGACTCGATAAAACCCTCTCAATGGCGTCTAGCGTAGAAAGAATACTATCTTGAAATGTTTTAACAACTTCTGGATCACATCCTTTGCCAGTTTGCAATAGGGCTTGAAACTGATAAACAAAAAAAAAAAATTGTTTATTATTTAAAGCTTTCACCAAGCAACCTATTGTAGATATGGTCAAAATAAAAAATATCGGAGGTTCTCATTTTTCACAAAAATATGAAAAAAAGAGAAACGCTCTTTTTCTCGAAGGAAAAATAACATGTATTTCATTATTTTTCAAACATGAAACCGTACCCCAGATATGAGATTCAAGGTCGGAACAATGACCTTTTTATTCCAAATTGATAAACATCAGTAGACAGACATTAACATTGGAGTTTTTTTTTTTTTTTTTTTTTTTTTTTTAAATAAACTTCAAAATTATAATCTCAAACATGCACAGAGTTATGGTTGCAAAACTGTTTGAAAAACTCAATTTCAACGTGGAGTTACCCCGTCCTTTCTTGAAGATTTCAAATGCTGGTCCAACCAGTGCTGAAAAAACCAAAATTTTGAAAATTATATTACCTGATCATTTGTATGGGATAAAATTTTAGAGAGATGTGTCAAAACTGTCTGAAATTTGTTCTCACTAATTTTAACAAAACATGATTTTAGTTGTTCTTCATTTATTCTAGTTATAGAAGATTGGGTTCCTTTTCTCCATGGCAGCTGAACATGTAACACAATTAAAGTTAAATACGATCAATATGAGTAAATGGCAGGAGCAGATAGGTAGATCAGTTGAGATATCGCCAAGGATTGAACGCTGAATTTAATCTACAATAATAAAACTCAATGTAACGATTGATGAATATTTATTTGTATGTATGTATCACTAATTGTTTAGCCAAAACAGTAAGAGATATCGTAAAATTCATGGGAATGGACCCCCCCCCCCNCCCCCCCCCCTAAAAAAAACATAGGCTAGAACCTCAGGAAAACTATCAGAATTCAAAAATGTCGAACCGCTTTCGCAATACGTCCAATTTTTCGATTTTTGACCGAATTCGGCCAATCACGGTTCGATATCTTAAATTTTGTTGCGACAACATATCAACTAAAAGCGAGAAAGATTTGGGTGGACTTTTAAACCTTAATTTAAGACATAGTTTCCAAAAAACTGCCCAGCCGTTTTCGGATTACGACTGCTTTTCCGACTTTTGTAAGGGAAATCATAGAATACTACTAGCATGGGAGCGGCCATGCATCTAAGGCCCCTAGCTAGAGGCCGTAGCGAAGCACGGGTAAACAGCTAGTGATTAATGAAATAGAAGTTTGAACTCCAACCAAACCATCGCCAAATGTCGTTCACTTTCCTTGTCACATTTTTTAGGACTGGTACCTTACCAGTCGGTCTGCTTGAGATACTTCTCTGGATAACTGCAATCGAAATACTATTGCCAGTTTATCTAGAATTCACAACTCGATCCTACCAAAGTGACGGAATTCCTAGGGCTTCCAGTTGCGATGTGAGTTGTGGTATAGTGATTCGACTTCTACTTCGGCTTACGGTAAATGACCATAATGAATGAACTGAGAGCACTTGGATTAGGTCTACTACTCTAACTCCCGGTAATCTGCATTTTAAGCTATTAAAAAATGATTTGAAATAATTTTTCCTTTGGTTAAAGGATATACGAAACACTAGCATTTATTATGTGCAACATCTTTTGTCATGAAATTTTGTAAACCAAAATAGGAGTGATTTTTTTCGTTCTTCAAATCTGGAGGAGGAGCGATCGCCCCCTCCAGATCTTCTACTGATAAGGCGTGTATGGGCCTCCTAACAGTCATTTCCTTTTATTTTTCAACGGATACAACACTAGTGGATAAATAATTATTAATTACACATAGGTAATGATTACCTCTCAGTTGAGTGCATTACAAGGCAATGGTGTTTGAGCTACTTTTCAACGTATGTCAATACATATCTAGCTATAAAGGTATACAGGGTGATTCAGGTTGTTTGTATCATGGGAATAGGAGTTGTAGAACATGAAAAGAGAATCACTTTTTACAGGTGTGACTTTTTTGTTTAGGCCTTAGTTTGGGAGTTATCGCTAAAAACGTGATATTTTTGATAAGTTCATAAGTCCTTTAAAAATGGTCCTATTGTCAATAATTAAAATGATCTGAAATGCTAATTTTAATCTGCATTTATTTAGTTCTACACATTGACTTGCGTAACAAAATGGCGGCCATTTAGAATTTTCAAATTTGATTTTCTCGAAAACCACTCCATGGAATTTTATTTTTTTTATCTCATTTTTGTATAAATAAAAATCGCTACAAACTTTACTTCGAACACTTTTCCGAAATATTAACCCTTATGCCTTTTTTATTGCCGAACGTCTGTTTACCAATGTAAAAAGCATTGAGACTTAATCACTGATGCTAACTTATTGGCCAGCAGTAGGTAAAATTTCTATTCAAAAACTTACCTTTAGCTATTCTAGGCTCCCTCGAACTGTCTTTCATTCTTTTCTATGTACTTCTGGCACCTCAACAACATTTTCTGCGTCACAGTTTTTCGTAATAAATCCGGTCTGGCACTTATTTCTTGGGCAGCTAGTAAAACTCTAGCGACCAAGTCTTCTTCAGATGCAACTGGGTTTTGATAAACTAAGGAGTGCATGTGGCCTCAAAAATAGTAGTCCAGGGGGTTTAAATCGGGGGATCTTGCTACCCAACTCCTGATTCCACCCCTCCCAATCCATCTTCCGAATAATGGAAGACAGTTCGAGGGAGCCTAGAATAGCAAAAGGTAAGTTTTTTAATAGAAATTTTACCTACTGCTGGCCAATAAGTTAGCATCAGTGATTAAGTCTCAATGCTTTTTACATTGGTTAACAGGCGTTCGGCAATAAAAAAGGCATAAGGGTTAATATTTCGGAAAAGTGTTCGAAGTAACAAAATGGCCACCATTTTGTTACATTGATTCGAAGCAAGTCAATGTGTAACACTAAATAAATGCAGATTAAAATTAGCATTTCAGATCATTTTAATTATTGAAAATCGGACAATTTTTAAAGGACTTATGAGGTTATCAAAAAAAATCACGTTTTTAGCTATATCTCAAAAACTAAGGCCTAACAAAATAGTCACTCCTGTAAAAAGTGATTCTCTTTTCATGTTCTACGACTCCTATTCCCATGATACAAACAACCTGAATCACCCTGTATATAAAAATCTAGCACCCATCAAATCCGTCAAGCTAGAGCGGGTTCAGTTGTAATTTTTTGGGAAGCTTCACGATTTATTTTATCGCAAGCGACTTTTGAACTCCTACGAAAACATCTGCCATCAAAACAAAATGCTCTGATCTTTCCAGTAGCCGATTTAAACTTTCGCCGCCCCTAGGCAATTTAGAACTTGCCGCCTTAGATTTGACAAGAAATGCGAATTTGATGAAAAACAATGCTCGAAATCCAATTTACAGCCTAGGCACTCGTCAAAAACCTCTCCTTTCAACACTTACATTTGCAGGTTGACTTCTTTGAGGTGACACTCGGGTCAAAATTAGCCAACAATATATAAAAAAATTTACCTGGGGTGTCACCCCTGAGGAGGACACCGCTGGTAGTGTTACCTATAAGGGGACTTTCGGGTAGGGGTGACACCACTGGTACCTCCCGGGGTAAATTGCGGTGGCCGAAGAGTCAGAATTAACCCCCATATGCAGTTACCCGGGGTGTCGTCCTCGAGGAGTGACACCCCGGATTACACCCGATCACTCAAGGGTGTTACAAAAAAAATGCCCCCCCCCCAAAAAAAAGACTCCCCTAATTGAAAAACTACTGTACCCCTACAATATGGCTTTGATCTCTACCGTGCTGAAAAAAGGCATCTAAAGGCGGCTGAGATAGAAGAAGGGCAAGCAAAAGGGTGGGTTGTCTTAAGGTAGCATTCCGTTGCTCGAGACCGCGACACCACTGCTTTCTATGTATTTAAATGAAGGACAGACCGAAGCAGTTGACTGGGTCGCGCAACCCTGTCGCTTCGAGAGCAGTACTGTCGCTCCAGTCAGGCGACCCATTCTTTGTTTACTTGTGTTTGTGGTTCGTAATTTATACTCTCTTCTTATTAATTTCGGTAGAAAACTGAAAATTTCATTTTGTTCTGATGAAGATGAGATGTTGGTTGCGTTGGTTAGTCGAAACCCACCCCTATTTGATGTCAGACTGGACTCCTATAAAGAATTTTTCTTCTTTCAAACTTAGATGTTTTGTTATTAGTATTTGAAAACAGCCCTCTTCTGGTCGTGACGTGTAAATTCTGTCGAACTTCATCCGTTTATCCGGAAGAAAACTGGATATAATAAGAACATCTTCGTTTTCCTCCCCCTACAATAATCTCACTATCAATCTTTTTTTAGCCGCACTTAAACGTCGGACATATACACTTTGCACTGTTCAAACGATCAAAACAAACTGTCGCGCGTATCGGTCCCTAGGAACGGAATGCTGCAAATAGGTCGCGGCCGCCTTAGCTAGACGAGGAATGGAATGCTATCTTTAGATTTCTTAAAATTCATTGTTGGATGGGATTTTATAGAATCCCTACCAAATCTGACTCTCTCCAATTTTTTTTAACAGTAGCTTCTTGCAAAAGAAGCTTCACTCTTCAGTAAACTAAAAAAAACTACAGAAAAACACGCAATTGAATTTTTTTGGAACCCAACCCAATACTACTCCCAACACGTTCTAATCAACAAACTTGGTGGTGTCAGTTCTATGATTTTGAGTCAGGAACAGCCACTTCAATACTATTATGTCAGCGAAGCAAAGCCTAAGTATACCACATATGGATTACTGTTGGAATGGTTAAAAAAAAAACCTAACCCTATATTACTCCCGACAAGTCCTATCCATCAAAATCGGTACAATTTTCGTTTAAACTTTTTGTATTAGAAATGAACATATTTGTTGAAGAATATTTGCTAGAGACATATATGTTGTATATCACGAAAGTTTGGTTGCAATGAATAAAAATTAATATTTGACGGGGGGGGTGACACCAAAAAGATCCGCCCCGGGTGTCACCCGGCCTGGCTACGCCACTGAAACTGCACAGTATCTTTCTGATTTTCAATCGTGTAAAAAGTGATAAAAACGTATAAACATAGACACTATTTTCATTGCAGCTAAATCCAAAAATTTATTTTCCATATTTAAGTTGCCCCATATTTTGTCGCCCCAGGCCATTGCCTATGTTGTTTTTACCGTAAATCCGCCACTGTCTTTCCGTTTAAATGTCTTCACGATCAAGCACAATGTGACTCATTCTTCCCCAACTTCATGGTCCGTCAAAGGGCCACAAGATCATTCTCCGAAATATTTAACATTCCAACAAATGCTCCTCTTAGGAGAGATTACGATTCCTGGGGTGTCGCGATCTGATGACTGATTCTGTAGAAATCGACGAAACAAACACTTTTACATGAATAAAAAAAATCGATATCTCGCTTCGTTTTCGACAGGGGGTCCAATTTGGCAGATTGTGACAGATTATTTCTGATGTTCATATTAATTTTGAGTCAATATTTTAATTTGACATGACTTTTGATAGTCATCATATCGCAGCGCCCCCAGGAAGAGGTTAGGAAACGTTTTCACGGCCATGTCTCTGTTGCGTGTCACCCGTTCAAAATTACTTTTTATTGGATAAAAGTTTTTGCAAAATAGTTTGTACTGCTAAAGTGTGCACCTAACTTAATATCAGGATAGGTGCGCCACTTTAGCAGTGCAAAATCTTTTTTCCAAGAGAAAGTAATCTTGAACGGGCCAAACGGGTGAACGAGTTCTTATTCAAATTGAACAAAAAACACTTGTTTTTTTTTCAGTAAACTAAAACATTTGAAAATATACTTGTTAACAGTTTCATTTTTGTTCAAAATCTTGAAACATACTCATCGAAGTGCAATTCAAATAGTGATTCTCAAGTCGCATTCATCCTTTTCTTGTTTCATATTTTTCGTCATGGCTTCTAAACACCCGCTGCTGCATAAGAAGTTAGAGATTTTTTTCTTCTTTTTTTGTTTATTTGACAGGTACAAATATGAAAGCTCTGACTTTTTTTGAAGAAGTTGAAATGCCCTCAGAAACTCCACCTGTTTTGGAGCCGCTATACCTAAGAATTGCCGTTGCTTTCTCTTACAAAACTAGTCCTAGCCTTTCCTTCGTTTTTGCAAAATTAGTTCTTTCTTTAAAAACTAGACCTAACCTTCCCATCGTTTATTGAAAAGTCGCCTTTTATTGTTGAGAACTGCACCCTAACTTTTCCCTCGTCATCTGATCTGTCGAAGTCGAATAACCCGTTTTTTCATAACTTTGACTCGCTGTATCTCGAAAACGAAGCGAGATATCGATTTTGTTATTTATTTCGTCGAGTTCTACAGGAATCAGTCATCATATCGCGGCGCCCCAGGAACTGTAATATTCCCTCCTCTTAATCCTTGGTCTTTCTATCTTTTTCTAGCCAACCAGCATCCGGATATTGATCTTTTTCTCAAACAAAACTTCAAGTCCATTGAGCAAAGCACTATCTTCGACAGTACATAATATCTTCCTATTATTATTTTTAGTTCTCTTTTTCAGGTGCGTAATGTAATTTAGTGTAATGTCTGTATTATGTACCTTGCAAATAAATAAAATCTTCTTACCTGTTCCTCAAATCTACACATAAGAGATACAATCCATTCCATAGGTTTTTGCGTTGCCATTTTAAATGTAAAAATATAATTTTACATTAACGATATTAAGAATTCACTTCGCAAAACACAAATATACTGAAAACATTTTGGGTGTCGAGGAGTTTGAAAAATAAAATTATATCTTCTGTAAGCATGTCAGACATGAGCAAGAACCTCAGTTCTGAAATATATTTTTGCTTTATTGAATTTTACGTAGGAGTTGAATACGTGAATGAAAGAGGATAAAGGCTTACAGAAATTTCATAATTACATGTAACGATTAAAATTTAAAACAAAAAATGAATAATATTATTGCCGAGTTCGAAAAACTCTGATCTTATCACTTATCAGTTTTAATTAAAATTAAAGAGCACAGAAAAAGGAGAATCAACTAATCACCATTCACCATAATATTAGAGAATCCTGGACAGAAAAAATCCCTTTTTCCCAAATCCCACCACTTTTAATCCCATGATATCCTAAATATATTTCCCTTTTTTAATCACTTTCAAAAAGTGTCGTGCTCAAGCAAAGTTGCTCATCAAGGCATGACCGTAAAAACGTTTCCTAACCTGTCTAGAGGGATTAAAATATAATAATATATAATAATATGCTTTATTTACGGGACGAACCCAATATACAATATATAACAATAATAAATATATAAATAAGAAAAAGCGAACACAATAAAATAATAAAAAAAA
>CM022878.1:15253407-15278839 GCA_012654025.1 Pachypsylla venusta | reverse complement strand
CTACCAAATCCATACTGCCCTAAACTAGACTCCTTCCTACGTTTACCCACCTTTGCGTTAAAATCTCCCATGCAATATCTTCTTCCTATCTCGTTACTACTGTCCAAAGCTGCCTGTAAATTTACATAGAAGGATTCTAACTCATCCTGAGTACTTCCTGAGGTTGGAGCATGTACTTGGACTATATGAAAATTCTTATTGTTTATTTCTATGAGTAAGGTTGATATTCTAAGAGAAAAGGCTTCAAATTTTAATATTCTCTGATCCTTAAAGTTATCATTAATAAGGAACCCCGTGCCGCCCACTTTACCGTCTTCACCGTTATAATAAAGTATATCACCGTTCTCCAATTTGATACATCCCTCCCCCTCTCTCCTCACCTCTCCCAAACCAATGACTCTCCAACTGACATTTTTCAGCTCCTCTTGTAGTTCTCTTAGCCTCCACTCCTGCTTAAGAGATCTGCAGTTATAAGATAAGAAGTCATAATGGGGTTTATTTGACTAATTATTAATAAAAAAAAAAAAAATATAAAAAAATGGTGCGAGCATCACACGAATTTCCTTATCCATAAAAGAAGAAGAAAGTATTGTAATGGGCTAAAATTTTCGATGTTTAGTTTCCAATGTTAAAACACGTTTGGAGGTCCCCAGAGCACAAATCTCGATTTTCAGGATTCAACAATGTCCAGAAGAGGCAAAACCGCCAACGGTTCATTCGACTTTAATTTATTATTTCGTGACGCGTCCAAATACATACAATTGAAAATTCAAGCCTGTTTTCCTTTTGTCAGCATTTGTGAAAACTACCTCAAATCGGCCAAAAATACTAAAAGCGAAAAAAAACCTGCTAACGATAGAATCGACTTCAACCGAAAGTGTCGTTCGATGTTGCTAATACAGGTATATTATTGGTTATCATAAAATCAGCAAATTCGATTTTTCCGGGTGTTTGTTTTTAACTGAAGGAAAATGTTCTTTATTCTGGTGACAATTGATTGTGATGACTTTTTAATGTATTCACGTATGGCTGTTTTTTTTATAGATGTCACTTTTGTCAATTGATTGTCACTCTACGCGAGTCGAGAGTCGACTCACCTAAGTGAGTTGAAAATCCCATCCTAGTTAAAAACAACAACGAAGCGAATTTTGTTTTTGTTAACGTTAGAAACACTACCACAATGAAAAAAATAATAATTGATCAACAAAAAAGGTTTTGGTACCCGTTGTGTTACAGCTTCCGTAGCTCAGTTGGTTGAGGAGGTGGTGTACCAGGCTTTCTCTATAAGCATATTTTTCCTGTGTCTCACAATCGAATTATAGGTTAGCATCTCTCTGAGTACAACAAGGGGGGGGGGGTCAATGAAAACTAATTAACTTCTCAATGAAGCCATACATCGTTGTACCAATAATATCTCATTGCAATTTGCTTTGACTGGTTTAAACTAATTCCATAGGGGATTGGTTCACTTAGATTTGAGATTGAATCACAACTTCATTACCGGTAGAGCTAGGATCAATCAAACTATAAAAATATTGCCCAGAACGCAGATCGTAATGAAACCATTTTTTACTTTCCTTATCCTATAAACAGGAAAGTATTGTAATGGGCTGACATTTTCGATGTCGATTTTACAATGTCAGAACACGTTTTTGAGGTCCTAGTCTAACCTTAAGAAGCTGCTTTGCTCTCCTCGGTGGTTACATTGTAGTGTTGTATAAAACATCTATTAATTTTCTTTCTTTTTTCTTTGAGTTATTATACAGATTCAGACATTATCATTTGATTTGGACCAAGATGAAGAACAATATGATGATGACGATGATGAGGATCCCAATCCAAGCTGTAGTAAACACATTGACAAAATAGCAACCACACCCAAACTAGAGATCAAAGAAGAAAACGAAAGTTCCAATGAAGAAGAGGAGAAAGTGATTATACCAAAGAAGAAGATCAAGAAGAATCCAGATGTCGATACAAGTTTTCTACCTGACCGAGAGAGGGAGGAGGAGGAGAACAGGTTGCGAGAAGAACTCAGACAAGAGTGGGCAGCCAAACAAACCCAGTTGAAAGAAGAAGAAATAGACATTACGTTCAGTTATTGGGATGGTTCTGGGCATAGGAAAATGTTGAGGATGAAGAAAGGTAAGGTCATACAGGTGTTGTGACAAGAAGAGAAACTCTGTAGCAATTACGGTTTACAATCGCGACAGAGGAACCAGAATTGCCAAGAGCTACAAGATCTAATTTGTCTCATCTCCGATCAGGATATTCTACACTACTAAATTCCTATGTCAGCAGAATCGACCCAAATATAGAAGACAAATATATCCTTTGTAATAGTGAACCTCATGATGTACACCACATTTTCAACTGTCCAAAAACCCTACCTTGTTGACTGTCATTGACCTTTGGGAGAAGCCAAAAGATGTTGCCGTTTTCCTTGGCTTGGCTATTACTGATGATGACGCTGATAAAATCTGATGTGACCTGTTGCCTGCTACAACAACAACGGTTTGCTGTGGTGTCCAGTCAAAACTAATTTTTGGGTTTATTATTTTCAATGACGGGCCTTTGGAATCGTCACAAAAAAAATACCCCCTCTCAGAATTTTATATTTTACCTCTCAAGGCACGTAGAGTTCAAAAATGAAATAAAAAAATCTGTTTTTCCGCCGCACGCCGTGATAGGCACTTTTAGCACTTGCATTAACCGATTTTGATTAAATTTGGGTTCTAATTGTACCCCAAACTTTTGGTCACCGTCAGTTACGCAAATAGGGTTCCATACTAAATTTTTAGTAATTTCAGTATCGGTCAACGCTAAGTGGCAAAAGTGCCCTTCACGGTGTACAGTTACGGGGGCGGCGCGGCGTACCGCGGACGAACGCATTTTTTCTATTTTTGGATAGTACGTACCAGTAAAATACTAAGCCCATGTGTCGCATTGCAGAGTTTTCTAGTTAGTAGTGGCACCTGTTGTCGACTAGTGGGCAAATATGAAAACTCACCCATCCAGACTGATCTGTTTTCGGTAGAAACGAGACTTAATTCTGACATTTTAACTGGACAGAGATGTGGCCATGCAGGGCCGTAGAAAGAAAATCCGGACCCGGAAGCAAAAACATAGGGGCCCTTCTATCAGTCCTATTGCACCTTCAGCTAAAGTCATTGTGTGTTTTTTTTCCTTAGGACAATAAACGTCTTGAAGAAAATATTGAATAGGTACTGAATTCTGGCAATGCAGCAATCGAGTTTTTTCTAGGACATTTTTCTGGCAGTACTTTACTGGCCCCTGAGAAAACTCCGGGCCTGAGGGAAATCTCGTCGGGCCCGTGGCCATGTTTCTGAAAATTAATAAATTAACTTCTAGAGTTACCTACAAGAAGTGATGTGGACAAAACCCGGTGTTCGGAGTTATACTTTTTAATGTATGTTGGAAGATATAAGTGCATCGTTTTTTCAATCTCGGTGATTGACAAAGATCACTTTTACCAAACTATGTTTCGTTTTTCAGGACATTCTGTGTATCAATTTCTACAGAAATGTTTGGAAGTGTTAAGAAAAGAATTCAGTGAGTTAAAAACAGTAACTGCTGATCAACTCATGTATGTTAAAGAAGATTTGATTCTACCTCAGCATTATACTTTCTATGACTTCATTGTGACAAAGGTACGTCAAGTCTCGTTCTATCCTAACTTACGGCCATTTGTGCAGAAAACGTTATATGCTTTGATGCGTGAAGGTTATATATAGAGTCTAAAGAGAAGTCTCTTTAGACTCTATATATAACCTTCTCTATATATATAACCTAAAGTCTAAAGAGAAAGGCTCTCAGTCCCATTTTTTTTTTAAATCAAGGAAAATTGATTTACTCTGTAAGTTGACATTCTAAAAAACTAATCAAAATATAACTAAAGGTAAATAAATAACTAAAGTACTTCTTATTAGACACTAATCTACTACATATTTCGATTTTATGTATAATACAGACCAAAATATCAGCACTCGAAAATTTTGTCCTTTCTCTTTGAACCGATTTATATAGCGTTTGTCATTTTAAGGAAAATATTCAAATATCTCAGATCCTGTTCGATATAATTTTTTCTGACCAAGGTTTCATGATTTGGAGAGGACATGATATGGTAAACTTATGCATTCTTCAGGGTTCTTGATCTCAGTCTCGGAAAGTATCCGCTTCAAGTATTTTGATTACTTTCGTAGAATCACTGCCATATAATAATATCAGTAACACAGATGTAATAATATTGCAGAGTTGCTTTCCATATTATAGTAATTTAAATAATTAGACAATATTGATTTGGATTAAATGCAAAAGTGGCAAGCTTTCAATAGTACTCAGACTATCATCGTCAGGCTGATGTTGAATCTACGACTTCTACTCTGGACATCGTAGAGTCAGCATCGGTCTGAGGATGATAGTCTGAGCATAACGAATAGAACAGATAGTGGGGAAAATGCAGTTATATGTGAGTCGCCGCCAGAGGGCGTTTATCTGTAGAATAAAGAACTGAACACTCTATGCCAGGAGTTCCCAAATGTTTGGTACCGCGCCCCCTTTTCTTGATATGAAAGCCTCCCACGCCCCCCCCCCTTTACATTACCAATTATGAATGGGTATGGGTGTTGCTGAATGCTATCTCATTCAAAACGCAAATGTGTTGCTGAATAACACACGTCCCCCAGTTTGGGAACCTCTGCTCTATGCAATGTTTTTCTCATACAGGTTGATATCACTAGCACTAGAGTTTCACTGCCACACCGCATCATAGACTAAATTCAGAGAGTTTCCCTACTTTCTGTTCTATTCGTTATGGTCTGAGTACTATCGAAAGCTTGCCACCTTTATATTTTACCGAATCGATATTGTCTAATTATTTATTATTTTACGATTCTCCTGTTTAAAATATTTCTATTTTTTTATACCGTATGAAGTATGAACTCAAAGAATACCAAAAAATAGAAAAAGGGAAATCAAGATGACATAAGAACTAGATTTTTGTAATTGGCTGAAATTTCCGATGTTGAGTATGCAATGACAAAGTACGTGTTAAGGTCCCCAGAACCCAAATCGCGAATTCCAGCTATTGGTCCATGTGAGACATTATTTGTCGTGTTCTATGCATTCAGTATGCATTGAAAAAAATTAAACCGTCGACAGTGATTGTATGTTGTATGATGACAGTCGATATAATATTAGAATGGGTGTAAAAGATAATGAGTGTTGAAGAACGAAAGCTAATTTTGTCGATCTCAAAAAATATAAACTAAAAGAACAAACCCACTTGTGTCATGGGGGCCAAATAGCATTTCATTAATGCTGTCATGTTTATACCCTAATATCTTGTTAGATTGAAAAAAAAAAAAAAAAAAATTGACGCTGCCACTGGTCAGTCTTATTTGTAAGTTCCAAATTATCGTTTCCCTGCTTCAAAATGATAAGTCTATTTGTGAACAGCGAATTATGCAGTCCAAAAATTCAGAAACACTTTCATCAACTTTTTTTTTAATGAACTCTATTTAAGGAGGAGGCTTAACAATCATACTTCCTGCTCATTCTAAATTTACTTTTATTTCAGGCTCGAGGTAAGAGTGGTCCGCTATTTTCATTTGATGTTCACGACGATATCCGGATGATTAATGACGCCAGTGTAGAAAAAGATGAATCTCACGCAGGAAAAGTATTGTTGAGAAGTTGGTATGAACGTAATAAGCATATCTTTCCTGCATCCCGATGGGAACCGTATGATCCAACAAAAACATATGCTAAATATTCCATCAAAGATAAGAAGAAGAAAAAAAAGTAGTCAACATGCACAAGTATCTATCGATGTGAAGTATCTGTTGGACTGGATGATTCTACGTACCAAGTTCACTCGAGATTATTTTTTCCCGATCAAAAATCGCCCATCTTTTGTTCCGACGACATCATCCCTCTGTTTGTTTCGACTATGAAGCGGTTCATTTTAAACTAGTTTACTCCTAATCCTGCTACTTACATCTGGCATTGAATAATATCTTCGGTAGAAGTAGATCTAGGATCAATCAATATAAAAAATACTATAAACGATGTATTTGATTGCATACCCTACCAACCTAGAACCTAATATAATATTCTGGAGAGGTCCTTTCGGACTATGGCTCTATTTGGTTTGAAAACACAACAAGTATCTAAACGTTGGTATGAATTTCATCTAGACGAGCAAAAAACTTTGATATGTATAGTAATATTCTGTAGTTACAGGGGTTGAACCCACACCCTCACTTTTACCAGGCGAGTAATTGACCACTTTCCCATCAAGGCAGTTAAGTTAGGATACTCGAGATAAAAGACTGTTCAACAGACCAAAATGTATTCCACTATTGTTTTCAGGATCGTACTGTTTTGTATTTTACGTATTTATTCTGTAAATTTGTATTTATAATAAAATATTGACGATTAGATAAATTAACAAAGTAAATTATGTTTTAGATTTTTAAATTTTCTTTGAGTTTTGGCATTTATAGTGATCTGCTCAATGACTATAACCGTCCCAACTTAGTCGGGTTGAGGTCAATGTGGGCTGCCGGTTTGTGGGTTTACAACGAATGGAGTGTGGCCCCCGTCGCTTTGCAGGCACATACAGTGATCAAACTCGGTATCTTTCGTACGGTTAGCGGCTATATTCAAGTTTGCATGAGCATACAGTGATCAAACTCGGTATCTTTCGTATGGTTATCGGATATATTCAAGTTTGCATGCGCATACAGTAGTAATAGTAGTAGCGGTTTTTCTCACGAAATCAACCGTTCTTCTCATTTATAGATGCATAATTAATTAAAATGGTATAAACAGATTGATATGAGTTTACCGAAAAGATTTTGATCGCCCTTGGCTGGAACTGTGATGGTAGGCGTTTCAGGTCATCGCGTAGAACTGGCCATCGTGAGGACGTGTGCATACAGTGATCAAACTTGGTATCTTTCGTACGGTTAGCGGATATATTCAAGTTTGCATGAGCATACAGTGATCAAACTCGGTATCTTTCGTACGGTTAGCGGCTATATTCAAGTTTGCATGAGCATACAGTGATCAAACTCGGTATCTTTTGTACGGTTAGCGGATATATTCAAGTTTCCATGCGCATACAGTGATCAAACACAGTATCTTTCGTACGGTTAGCGGATATATTCAAGTTTCCATGCGCATAAAGTGATCAAACCCGGTACCTTTCGTACGGTTAGCGGGTATATTCAAGTTTGCAAGCGTATACAGTGATCAACGGTACCTTTCGAACGGTTACAAACATACTCTCAAAATCCAATGATCCTTATTATAGAAGTGCAAGTACTCAACTTTTTTTACCCCCCCCTGAAATCTTCACAAATCGGAGGTTCTATTATTGAAGCTTTGTTAGTGCGACCAAAATAATATTTGATCGTAATTTAGGAGATCTTTAAATCAAACTTCCCCACATATAGGTATTATGATTAAAGTTCACTAAAAAATATAAATTTCTTTCCAAAAATATATATGAAGTAAATGGCCTAGCATTAAATTTTCCAAGAACCATTTCTAGTAAATAAATGGTACGGAAAACCGTACTAGACTTTCTCTTCCTTAATCATTCCATCAGACTACCACCGAATGCAGATGTTNAAAAAAAAAAAAAAAAAAAAAAAAAAAAAAAAAAAAAAAAAAAAAAAAAAAATCAAAGAAAATTTCAATTTTGTCAACCCTTAATTTCTACCTGAACAGTCATTAATCAATTAAAAAGAGAGACCGGAAGCAAAAGTCAAAAATTTCCCTCGTCCTTTGAATTCTTGGTAATTTCCTATTCAGTTAAAAATTAACAAATAAATAATTTCAAATTATAATATTATTTTTGATATATATTCTACAATTAAAAAATGTTTAATTACATACGAAAATAATTTTAAACTATTTTTAATTTCAAAATATAAATAAAAATAATAAGTATGACTTTTGTTGGCACTTATTTCTTTATTCAATAGTTTACTGGTTTCGTTAGTTTTAGTTGCATGTTGTGTGTCTTTTGCGAGCGTGCGTACAGTCTTATTTCTCCGAATTAATTAATTAAAATTTTAACAAATTTTAAAAGTAGAGTGTTTTTACATGTTTATTTCATTTGATTATATTGGATATTATTTAAAAAGTAAATATCCATACGTTTTTTAGAGAAATAATTTGTAATTTTCTTAACTTAAAATCCGGTCTGCCATTTTAAAAATAAAGAAAGCTCATGGCATAACAATGGCGTCAGCGCGGCGTCGGCGTCCGTTTTTGTAAATTTAATTATTCATATGTAATCCAAGTAGGTATAATTTTGCATTAAAAAGGTGCTTTATTTTTGGTGTTTCAACTTAAAATTTAAATAAAATAAATTTACAAAAGTGTCATTTAGTTTAAAACTAGACCCAACGAAGTCGGGTCTAGTTTTAGCATCCAAAATTTATAAATTAAAACGTAATCATCTCGGTATAATTTTGTATTAGTATAGTGCTTTATTTGTGTTTCGAATTAAATTTTAATGAAATGAATCTACCTAGTACGCGTGTCATTTTAAACTCTTTTTATTCAAACGAAGTCTGGTCTAGGTTTTACTCCTAATATTTATAAATTCAAATGTACATAATAATCTAAGTTAGTATAATTTTGTATTACTGCGGCGCTTTATTTTTGTGTTACGACTTCAAATTTAATAGAAAATGAATCTTAATTGGTTAATTGACACAACGAAGTGAGGTCTAGTTTTAACTCCACAATTTCTATTTAAACGTATGTTAAGGGTATTGTATCACGAACACCATGTCCAATTTTGAAGAAACTTGTTATAGGCATTCATTATATTAAATTGAATAAGATGATTAGTTTTTTGGCACTATTGGCTGTTTATTTGAGAACTCGGATGTGAGTCCGTTCGGGTACAATATACCTGTATAATAGTAGTCATAGAATGTTACTTTCTCACCTTTAAGAATATAATGAATGTCCATATCAAAGATCTAAAAAGTACTTTGCTCTAATTTTATTTTATCAATTTTTATATTTTGTTTAAACAAATTATACCTATATTTTTTCAATATTTAAATAATATTAAAATATGGTTTACACAAGCATTGCCCCTCTCAATTAGGTCAAGGTAAGATTACATTCTTTGTATAACCTATTTATTTGGTGTGTTCGATACTTGCGCTTGTATACCAATATCGTATTGTGTCTGCCTGTGCACTGGTCCTCAATTGTGACAGGATTCGAACACGGGTCTCCAGAGTGCAAGAGTAGTGCAGTGACTAAATTCTTAAGGGCCCTTCCAAAAACCCAGGACCGGGGGGACTACCCCCGTTTTAGTACTTCACAAAAAACGCATTGAACCCTCCCGCTGCCCTCCGACTCTTGGGTACACCAATGCATTAGAGGTATTACCACTTCACAAAAAAACACGAATGCTGAAATGGCGACTCATATATTGTTATATTTTCCAAGAGTACAGCTTTTTTAAACGAATCTTTTCTGGTGACGTCATAATTTTCTAAATTTAGCGGTATGTTTGAAAATTGATAAAAATCCAAAATACCAAGATATCAAATTTCGATTTCCTACAAATCTTACAATTAAGTTATTAATGATTAGTAGTTTTGTGATTTTAACGGAGCGTTTGAAGCACGCCGTTTAATATTTTTTATTTTTCACGGCTAAAACATTCTGCTTTAATATTTATAGAAAACATAACGAGAAACTACTCGTTATCAGTAATCAAACAATAGATTTTTTTGTTTACCGGTATCCAAGGTAACAAGATATATTTAATATGAATATTATCGCCATCAAAAACCGACAACCGTGTTGATTTTCACATAATTTGTAGTGTTGTTTCTTGTGCAGTTTTTTTTAACAAAATGGTTTCAAAATTCAAATTGGATAAACCCCAAATAATATGTTTGGCAGATAAAAGTTTAGACTTTCAACTTTTTGATTGTAAATGGATACCCTGTTCTGCTAAGTTTATTGTACTTGGTATGAAACCGAGAGGTACTGGATCAATTCATGTGTATGAGATTAATGAGGGTCAGCCAGAACTTATCAAAGAGGTAAAACTATGTAATATTTCAATTGATCATAAAATTCTTGTATTTAAGTTTGAAGTCTTGAATTTTTTTTTTTTTTTTTTTTTTTTGGTTTGTCAAACTCTCTTTCTGTAGCTCAGACTGGCTAACAGGGAAATGTTCAGCTATTTTGAAGTAGGAATTTGTGGTGGATATTGATAAAAAAAAAACGCAATGTAGTAGTAGTATTTAATTTTAATTACTGCACAGAAAATTATACACGATACTCATTTTATATCAGTATTTTCTCATACTTTAATTGGTTTGGTCGACCTTGAGGTCTTAGGACTTTTAAGCACCCCCTAGAAGCACAATGACTTCTTTTTTCTATGATTTGCAAAAGATTTAATATCAGTGGAAGTATGTAAAAGAGTAATCAATGTATGGAGGAAAAGAGAATATTTCATACATTGACTGGGCAAGTGGGCATTCTGTAGAATGACTAAGACCGTTTTTGTCAAAGTATATTAATAAGGTTTTTTTTTAGTAGACACATGGCCGTAAAAACATTTTCTAACCTCTTATAGTACAATCGTGAAAGTAGGTACCCTACATCACTATGTGTTATTTTGTACTATACCTTATGATCATATTTACTACCCCCAACCAGAGAGAGGTTAGGAAACGTTTTACGGTCATACCTCACCTAAAACACTTCTCTGCACCAAGAAAAAAACTTTGAAATCCGGTATTTTCTAGGCGAATCGAGTTTACAGATGCGCATTTTATATTATGACTAATAGCAAGTTAGACATTATAGAATACCTAGTTATTTCATAAAATGATTAGTGAAAGTGTAAAATAAAGAAATTATTTAATTATTTGACTAAAAACGCCCCGCATTCTAGTCATTTCATAGAATGTCTAAATTATACACATTGACGGTAAAACACGAGTATATACTTTTCACTTCAATAGTTAAAATAGGTCATACTAGAAGGTAACATCCTCACGGACTGAATTCACTTAAACTGATGGTGTAAATTGTGAAATAATAAAAATGTCAAAAAGGATGATTATTGATTGATAACGTTTTATTTTGTAGATTGAAAAACCAACTGCATTTAAATGTTCCACTTTCAATGCATCCCCCTTATGTGAAAGATATTTGTCAACTGGAGATTTCGACGGAAAACTACAAATTTGGTAAGTGAATTTAAATCTGCATTGTTTATTATTTGTGCATGCTTGTTTTTTTGTTAAAATTGATAGTAAAATAAACGGTACGAATCATTTCTGCTGTATTCCTCAGTATGATACATTTTGTAGAAAAAAAAACATCGAACCATAAATGGTGTTTTTCTATTTAAGGAGCAGCCAGGTCATTTCTAAGGAGTTCTATCGAGAAAAGTTTAATATTGTTGCTAACTGAAGTCACTTCATCGCAGGTCAAACCATCTAAAGCAGACCTTTCGATAACTATAAAGTCGATATCTCTGTGATGTTTGGCCTAAGACACAGCATTTAAATGCTGTGTCTTAGGGCATTTTTTTTTTTTTTAACTTTAAAATTTTGGGTCAAATTTATGGTCGGTTATACTAGCGAAGAAACGAAATTTGGAAGTATCACTGGGTTCACATCCCAGCTATGTCTAATTATTCGATTATTGCAAAGTAAAATTTGCAAAATTACAGAGAGGAAAGTTCTAGCCGTTAAAGGGTTAAAACTTCATAAGAAATTAAAATTTGACCAGAGGCTCCTGAATAATTATATTTATCAGACTGATAAACCGCACAGCAAGGCCACATGGCCAAGTCTTTAAGGTGCTGGCAAAGCCAAGGCCCGCTAGTTCTCTATGTAACTGCATTATACAATCGAATCTTTGAGTTTGAAACTTGTACTCCATACACTAGCACTCCCTCCTGTATGATATCCGCACTATTCACTTTGACCTTCTTTTGTGAAGAATGAGAGTGGGAGTTCGGAGTTGGGCTGGTATTGGTACCATAAAGATGGGATTTTTTAATATAATTGAGAGATTTTTAAGAGTGGGTAAAATGACGTGGTGGGATTTTGTGTGAGAGTGTTTTTTCCTGCTTACTACTAATCTTGAAGTGTTGAGATAATTATGTTGATAATTATTTTATTAACCGTCCAATTTATGTACTCGAACAGTAGAATACAAGAAGGGGTGTACGAGCAAGACACACCATGTATTTGATATTTCTGTTTCTAGTGAGATCAGGACCATAACCAAGATTTTTTTTCGGGGTGGGGGGCATGCTCGAATATAGGGGAGGGCCCGGGGCACGTGCCTCCCCCCCCAGTTTTTTTAAGCGGGCGGTGTTTCTCAAATTTTATTATACCTAATCACGTAAAAAATTTAAAAAATAAAATAAAATGAATGGTGATTTGCTGTGTCTTTTATCCCATTGAGAGGGGGGGGGGCACGCGTCCCTAAATAATTTCCAATCCTGAGACTATAATACCTAGAAATACGTAAATAAAAATTGTTAAAAATTCTGTCATCTGTCATGGCACTTCTTTTTTCTTTATCACGCTTATAAAATCGCTTATAACCCTTATGAATGGTATTTGTGGTAAGCTCTACAGCTTTTAACAAATTAGGTATCGTACCTCGATAAACATTGCATTAAAAAGTACTGCCCAGGACTCGAACCCCCGGTCTCTAGGTTACGAGTCCCTCCACCTTCCCCCTTCAAATATTCTATTAAGTATATTGTGCGATTGTGCCCCCCCCCAAAACGGGAGGGCTATATCCGCGCATGGGGGGGGGGGNTTTTTTTTTTTTGGTGGGGGGGGGGGTCGAAGCATTGACAGCCAAGCCAGGACTAACACACCTGAAAATTATTATCATGGAAGGTGATGTTGTTTTTGTTGTTGATATTGTTGTTATTTTTGTTGATGACGTCGTTGTTGTTTTTGTTGATGATGTCGTCGTCGTTGTTGTTGTTGATGATGTGTTTGTTTTTGTTGATGTTGTTGTTTTTGTTGATGATGTGGTTGTTTTTGTTGATGTCGTTGTTTTTGTTGATGTTGTTGTTTTTGTTGATGTTGTTGTTTTTGTTGATGTTGTTGTTTTTGTTGATGTCGTTGTTTTTGTTGATGTTGTTTTTGTTGATGATGTTGTTGTTACCGCTGTTGTTTTGTTGATGTTGTTTTTGTTGTTGTTGATATTGTTGCTGCTGATGTTGTTGTTGTTGCTGCTGATGTCCTTATTGATGTTGCTGTTGCTGCTGATGTCGTTGTTGCTGCCGATGTCGTTATTGATGTTGGTTATGTTGCTGTTGTTGTTTATATTGTTTTTTTTTTTTTTTAAATATTATTAGTCAGTATTTTATCTACATTAAATTATCTTTTGGTATTAAAAGGTATGGTTAATTTTGTTTGTCNTTCGGGGGGGGGGGGGTACGGCCTTGAGTGAGATACTCGGAGTACGAGTACTTACATAATGCGAAATTTGGGTGGTGATTATTATAAAAAACTGGTTGCAGGTTTTTTTGAGATTGATTGCAATTCATCCTGCAACCTTTATTTAGATCTGTTGTGGCCAGCGGCTTGGATGGATTTAGATTCGAACCAACAGCCTCCTGGTTATGAACCCACCGCCTAAACCAGCTGAGCTACTGAGACTGTTTGATTGATACATAAGTGAAACGAATGTGAAGGGAAATAGAATTAGGACGAAATATATGCTATTACGTTCATTCAAATATATCAAAATTCATGAGGATGGAAAATCTATGGGTTGGCTCGTTGGCTGGATTTGAACCCACGTCCTACTGTTTGCCATTCAGTGTGTCTTACCACTGCATCACAAACCCAGCGGCCGTAGTGTAGCACGGGCAAACAGCTAGTTTCCTTATATTTAAACCTAAAGAGTTATCTCTTTATTTAGGAGGCGGATGTCGGATATCTTGAAGTTTGTGGGATTTTTTTTTTTTTTTTTTTGACGTGGGGATTTTTTGTTAAGTGAGGATTGAGGATTTTTTCCCTCTCTCTCATATCTTAATTTAGAAATCCTCTGTAATTTTTTTATTTTTATTTCAGTGTTAGAGGTTTTGTTGTGGTATCTATACGTACGGTTGTCCCCGAGGTAATTTCGTTCGTTTGTAAACAAATAACTGTTGAACGTATCAAGTGATATTTAAATTAAATTTTCTTTATTTATATTTGTTAATTTTTAATCTGTTTTTAAAACTTTGAATCTAAACTAACTTTTAAAATTCTGTTTCTTTATTATAAAATAAAAAAATACGTGATTTTTTTTTTTCGCTCTGTGCACCATGTTGGATTGATAACAATTATTTTTTTTTATCATTTAAATGACTCAATCAAAGAAGTGATATTTAGTATCCATGAATATGGCTTTTATTGTATTAGTGTCTTTTTTTACACTTCTCTCATTTATTAATTGTAGAGATCCAGTTTTGGATATTTTACCTGTTGATTCTGTACAAGTAAAACCTGTAGGAACTAATGTCCTGTTAACATGTCTACCTCAGGTGGATGATAAAAACCTCATCAGTAACTTACAATGGCACGATACATTAAATAGGACTGTTAGTAACAATAATGTTTGGTCCCGTGGCCGAATGAGCACAGATATTATGCCCGGTGGATTAGCGCTTATTATTAATAGTCTACAGGAATCTGATGCTGGGACATACACTTGTACAGCGACCTATGCTAATTCAGTGAGTCTCACCAAGTTTGTCACAATCCAGACGATTGTTGCCATCACTTGGGTGGATGCGCCTGTTGAACAATTCACAACTGCAGGCAAAAACTATAAAGTTAAATGTAAAGTAACCGCAAATCCTGCACCACTCATAGATTGGCTTAAAAATGGAGAGCAAATACCTGAAGGGTCAAATTATATTACAGAGACTGAAGGTTTGCTTATCAAAAATGCTCAAGAAACGGATGATGGTGTATATACCTGTAGAGCGATTGTTATCGATACGGGAGAACTCAAAGAGAGACACATCCACGTCGAGGTACAAACACTTCCTGTGTTTGAGGATAGAGTGGAAAATAATAAGGTGGAAGTCATAGAAGGAGAAACGGCCAGCATTGAGTGTCGAGCTCAGGCTAAACCCATTCCTTCCTACTACTGGGTTAAAGCCGCTACTCAACAAAAATACATGCCTGTAAATGAAAGACTGGGTACCCTCGTACTGAACAGAGTTTCTTTTGAAGACAATGGTGACTGGAGGTGTATTGCCAGCAATGCAGCTGGTATTGCGGAAAAGACTTTCAACTTGGTGGTCATCACAAAACCACAAGTTTTAGATATTAAAAATATTTCAGTACCTGTTACGAGGGAGGCAAAATTAGAATGTAGAGCTACAGGCAATCCTCTTCCCTCGTTGGAGTTTAAAAAGTTAGCACAAAATCAGAAACATATATTGCAAGTGGAACAGTACACGGACAGCACACTGAGACAGTCCGTCGCTTTTCTTAAAATACCTAACCTCAAGAGAACGGATGATGGATTATATGCGTGCATTGCTACTAACAAAGGGGGTCAGCACAGGAAGAATGGTCACATCACAGTTGAGTTTGAGCCGTCCTTTCTAAACACCCCGATGAAAGACGCCTGGTCATGGTCGAGACTACCTGTGAATTTGACTTGTATGGCCGAGTCCATACCAAACGCTACTATCACCTGGCAGAGAAACAACCGCGATATTGAGTATGATCCAAGCTATAAGAAGTTTGGTCAGGGCCCAATTAGTGTTCTACAAGTGACACCTGTTGATTCTCGATTCTATGGAAAGTACAGATGTACTGCTAGAAATCAACTTGGCATGTCTTGGCACGAAATAACACTACAGGAAGCTAGAATCCCGTCCGATGTGGTACAGGCAAAAGTAGAAATTGCGACGGCTACAACCATCACATTTTCCATTGTAGGTCCCAGTGACCCTGGTGGAAGACCCATTAAAGCTTATACTGCTCAATATAAGTTTGATTATCAGAACTGGAATGAAGCCTGGAACAAGACTTGGTCCGCAGACGCTCCTTACATTCTGGAAAATCTTCAACCCCAAATGGCTTACACGTTCCGGTTTGCTGCAGCCAATGATGTTGGTATTGGTAACTGGGGAGCCATAACATCCATCATGATGCCTCAGAGATCCTATCCTGAAGAGCCGAAGATAATCAAAATGAATGTTATTTATCCAGAAAACTACATTCTGTCTCCCTATGAAAACAAGTATGAGCTGAGATGGAACGTCCCTGCTGACAACGGGGAGTACATTAATATGTACGAGGTGAAATATTGTATTGTGAGGCGAGGAGAGAACACTTGGTCAGTAACAGGTTCGGGATGCGAAACTCTAGAACTGAAATCAAGTGATCAAGCTTCTGTAGAATTGTTCAATCTGTTTGCGGATACGTTTTACAAAGTAGAGTTGAGAGCTCACAATGCTATTGGATACAGTATGCCGGGAGAAATTATTTTGAAGACTGCCAGAGATCCGAGTACTATAGAGAGTCCATTGTACTCAACGAGTTACAAAACGTCGAGTTGTTGCTGTATTACGTTTAGTTCCTTATTGTTAATTGTAAGCGTTGGTTTCTTGTCTTGATATTGGGTTCCCAGTCAGAGAGACCACTGACTTTGGTAAGATACTAAACATTCGTTTCTTTGTGTATATTTTGAACATAATGAGTAGTATGCATAGCGTCAACATAATGTAGCAAACCACGTATTTCCAAAATTGTCAGAAGTTAATTTTTGTTTAATGTGAAAGACACGTACATCCTACACAACCGGGGGCGGATGCAGGGCCCTAGTTGAGGGGGGCAGGGGCGATCGAGGCTCCCAATTATAATCGACATGGAAGTCAGTAGCATTTATAAACACCAAATATGAGAAAAGTGTTTTGACGTTTAATTTTTCAGATCCGTTTCTGCACACAACGTTTAAAAACATCACAGGCGTAACTGTAACCGGAATAATTAAGGTAGGAGAGGGGAAAAAAGAAAAACTAGAAATGTATCAAATAATGTGATCTAGAAAAACTCTTAAATTCAAAATACATATTATTAGAATTTAGCCCCGTAAGTCCATAGAAAACTTCGTAACTCCTAGGAACCAAACTAAGAAATCTACATTTATATATCTTTTGGTTGAGATTTCCTTACAGCAAATTTTGACATTTCTTCTTCCTCCTGCATAATTTACGAAATGCGTCTTTCGTGGTTTGTTAATTAGGCTGAAGATTTATAGAAGAAAATGCTCTTACTCAAGCAAATGCTTCGCAGCATGAGCATATGCTCCAATTACAAAAACATATGCTTCGATTTTTATTGATTTAAACGAATGAGTATGGTATAGCCACCATACTGCATCGCATCTGACAAACGGGTTGAGAAAAACTTTACTTTCCGTCTCCATCACGGAAAGTGATGGCGGCGAGAGGGTCAAGTACCATATTATACTACTTTGAGAACGCCGTACTAGATGTTTATAATCCCGGCCCCTTCAATGTCGATATATCTCAAATTTATGAGCATAAAATTCTACGGGTTGGCTAGGTTTGAACTCACACCCTACTGTCCACCAGTCAGAGCGTCTTACCACAAACCCATATTTGCTTAACTAATAGCATTTGCTTATTTTCTATGCATACCTACAAATATCGTCCATGAACAAATGCAGCTGCATAAGTTGTGAAAATTATGTTTTTCATTTCATTTTAATTATAAGTTTCCAGTGTACATTTTTTTATATAAACCCCGTTCTGGTGTTGTGCAATGCGTCATCAAAAATCCCATTCATAATTTTTAACTTGAGTTTTACACTTGCTGGAAGTATCTCACGCTATGCACTTCGTAGTATAGTTCTTCCTGAGAAGGAATTGACCTGGTGGAGCTACTCTATTATTTTCAGTCTGACAATCTAAAACTAAGGAAGAGTTTCCACTTAGGACTCGGGGCCTTTTCTGATAAATTGGTTCATTTTAGTGACAATTCCGAAAGCTCATTATTTTCAATAATAAAGCCTTTGGCATCGTCGCGAAAAAATACCCCCTGCTCATAATTTGATATTTTGCGTTTCAAGGAACATACGTAGAACTCAAAAATGGAATAATAAAAAAAAACGTTTGTCCGCGTGAGTGGCATTTTTGCTACTTATCAAAAGTGTCTCTTATGGACTGACTGCGGGCGAACGGATTTTTTTAATGCGATGTTTCGTATCTGCTACCTTGAAGCGTACAATATCTATTTTTTTCTTGGGGGGGGGGGGGNGGGGGGGGGGGGGGGGTAAGTAAAAATATAAAACAATAAACCGATGTTTAGTTTTTCTATGCTGGGATTGACCTTTCTAATTGTGATTTATTATTTTTCGAATAACGTTGTATTTCTCCACTGCGTTTCGATAAAAATTCAAGTGCAGTAGAGAACGAGCGTCAGATATTTCTTAACAGGGTATAGACATCCAGATGGATGATCACTCCGTCAACTTTCTAAATTGCAGAGGAGTTCGGTGCTTGCAAATATTACCTTAAGGGAGAACGAGCGTCAGACATTTCTTAACAGGGTATAGACATCCAGATGGAAGGTCACTCCGTTAACTTTCTAAATTGCAGAGGAGTTCGGTGCTTGCAAATATTACCTTAAGGGAGAACGATCGTCAGACATTTCTTAACAGGGTATAGACATTCAGATGGATGGTCACTCCGTCAACTTTCTAAATCGCAAAAGAGTTCGGTGCTTGCAAATGTTACCCTTAAATTAGTTCATTCCCTCACCTTCTCTTGTATCGGAAGCTATAATGGGGAACCCTCCCTCCTGACGCCCGGATCAGAAAACTGTTAAGGCTCTCTGTTGCTAACGTGACGTAACTTTCACAAAGAGCTTTCTACCAGGAATTTTAAAATTATTTTCGTTGGAATTCATGTGGCAGTTTTGAGTTTACCCAAATATTGAAACACACAAAACAAATATTTTGGTTATATATTTTTTAAAAAAAAACTAAATAAATAAAAGAGGATTTAAATATTCGAACAAAAGCTTCAAAGTAAAGCTGGACTTGAGCCTTTTTTTTTTCATCATAAGCTCTTGCGATCACAGAATGATGATATGGGTTCTATGTAGAATGATGATATGGGTTCTATGTCAAGGGTGGCCTTTGAAACGTCTGCTTTCGATGTAAAACTACATTGAACTTTATTTATATCTGTTATTCAGAATTCAGAGGACTCTCAATGTGTTTTCTGTAGGTCAAAATACCGGGAAATTGATATACCAAGAGATCAAGAGGTGTGAACCACTCTGTTTGTTGCCCAAACTCTACTGGATTGAGTTTGGTTTTCCACGCGTACTTGGATTATCTTCTTGTTTTGTTAATGTTTGATTTGGTTTACTTCTAAATAAATCATCGAATGATTGTCTGGTCGCCCGATTTATTAGCTCTTTAAAATTTGCAGGATGCTTCGTCTGGAGGCGAACTGAGAAGGGTACAATCTTATGTTATTGATCCAAGTTAACTGCTCCCAACTCGGATAAGATTTTAATAGGTACTTGAAATGACAAATCATTTTCTATTTTTCTCCCATCAGATCAGTCGGATAGCCTCCTGTGATTGAACCAAATTGAGTATCGTTGCAAGAAACTCTGCTTTCAACCAGTCCGGTATCCTGCTGTGGGAGTAGTTCAATACAATAATTTGTGCCCTGCCATTTGTGGGAACCCCCGGACAATGGCTGGCTAGCTTCTTGATGATAAGAACATTCTTCTTGAACGTCACCTTTTCTCAATTCTATTTGTGGTCGGCGTTTCCTTTCTTAATTCTACCATGACACACCTTTTTTTCTCTGCCTACTCTCTTTAGGTGTATTCTTTCCTGGCACGATAACCCTCGCTTGCTTCTCACAGTATCCAAGCGTAGAACTGCGACTTGTAGATGACTTTCCATAATTGGCTTGAAGCAGAGCTTTTTCAAGGCTGGATGATCTTTCTAACATCAAGCCTGCTATAGTTACACGTGCTTAGGACCGTCATCTAATTAAACTGCCTTGCTCTCCTAGGTGGCTAAATTGGGAATCGCCCTAGTGTTGTTTTGACATTATTTTTGATTGAATCTCTTTGTCACTTAATGTTGACCGAATTTGATGAAATTAATTATAGCGGTCGGAAGTTAATTTGGGGAGCTTGTATAATAGGATATTTCTAAATATTTCCTAAATATTTAGACTATTTCCTAGTCTAAATATTTCCTATCTAGACTAGACTGATAAAATTGTAAAGATGAAAGGAGATTAGTATCGAGGAAGGGAAGAGAGCCGTTCAACCTACAACTTGAGGCAGGTTTACCGAGTGGCATAAACAATTGTTTTTCAATTTTCTGTTTTACTCTCATCGAATACACACCCTTCATCTCTATATAGGGTGCGTCATAGGTAAGGTCAAATCATTTTATTTCGCTCGTCAGCTATTCGTTCGCCCACTTTTCATCTGTCGGCTTCCTATTATTGAGCCAACTTGAGCGTCGTTGCATAGTTCTCTGTTTTCAATCGATGGGGTTCATGTTTTTTAGATAAATATCAAATTATTACGTTTTTGTCCCTCTGCGTCTATACGTTCGCCCACACTCCATCCGTCGAATAACTTTCTATTATTATTGAAGGGCATCGCAAGGATTCTGTTCTCAATCCATTAGCATGTTTTTCAAATGTCACAGCATCTTGATTTTCTCTCATCATTATTATTTGGACTTACTTTTTCTCAGGACCGGATTAACAACGTGCAAATGTGGCAACTGCCCAGGCTAAAAAAATTGACCCTCCTCAAAATTTGATATTTTACGTTTCAAGATACTTGGAATCTAAATATTGAAGGAAAAAATCCGTTCGTCTGCCGTTTTAATTCATAACAACATGGAGACAGAAACGGTTTTACGATGTACATATATGTAGGTGCCTGCAAATTTTATATTACTTTGAGTAACATATGTAGTATCTAGACTAGACTGGCAAGATGGTAGACACCAGGGCGAGCGATCCCTTTATGTATGATTTCTTCTTTTCATTTATAGAAGTTGGTTTCTTTCATTTCAGTTCGTTGGCGCTTGTGTTTTTTTTTTTTCAGAAATATATTTTTTTGGTATATACGCTGTAAAAATGCCAGGGGCCTCGCGAGAATTTAATCCGCTCTGCTTTTCTTCCCCGCCTTTATTTCAATTGACTTTGTCTTCATTTTGTCGGATATGCTTTCTGTATTTTTTTTTATCTACTATCTTGCACAAATATATTTTTTTTTTCATTATTCGGACTTCTTTATTTCCTCCCCTTTACTTCAATTTACAACATCCATTGCTTCTGAATTCTGAATTTTAATTTCACATTTTAGCACCTGAACTTGTTAGATTGCGATGTGGTTCTCTATGAATCAATTCATAAAAATGAATTGATTTTTCTTTACTTTGATGATAATTTTAGATCGATTTTTGACAAGTCCAATCAATGGAACCTCCCTTGATATCAAGAATATTTTTTTTGTATATAACTGTTCTCATAGTATCCATGCGTAGAAATTTACTGACCCTGTATTAAAGCCTTTAAAAATCTATTGCTATATTTTTTAGAAAATAAATTTTAGGGAAGCTCTCTCCTTCTCCCTTTAAAAAACTCTTTTTTGAGAAGTTGTAAAAATTAATTAGAACTTAAGCGTTCTTTCACATTTCATTTACAGGAAGAAGCTTTTAAAACCAAGTTTTCTTTTTTTATATAAAAAATGCCCCTTTCCTCGAAAAGCTTTGAGCCCTGTTACGAAACGTCTAACCACTTAACTTCTAAATTTGTTCTATATTATTATTTCCTGTTCTTGATTGGGGTTTGACTCCGGGGAAAGGAATATTTTTTCCCTGAAATTTAATTTTGTTCCTCTCCCACATATTTTCCTTGTAATGTGTAGGGAAAATATTAATTTCATGATGTTTGATGATCGCACATTCACCACGGAGTCCTGGCAGTAAAAACTTTTCCTAACCAGTCTGGTTGGCGGGGAAATAGTATAAACGTAAGGAATAGTGAAAAATTGAAATTTTTAAAATGTGTTAATATTTGTGTTAACACATGGTCACTATCTATATTTGTGTGGGTATCATAGCATTACAAGGGCCACTGCACTACATATTTGTTTGCTCTTTCAATACCGCCACTGGTTGCTACTCACATTAAAGTAGCCACTCAATTGTCCTCACAAGGCTTAGTACACCGGTAAGGATAAGTACTAATTGATTAACTATATCATTTTGTATCCTTTTGCTTGCACTGTTTCCCCCAAATGTATGGTCATGTCTCCAAGGCATAATTACTAATCAAACTTTGCCTAAAATAGGATATATACGTGGATTAGAAATTTACCGCCAAATGTGGGAAATTATTGTGTATTCCCTCCAGCATAATACAGTGGCAGCGAAAGTCATGTCGGCCCTACATTTTTTTCCATAGAAATCCCCTATCCCAATCTTTGGTCCTCCCTCCTCCCCCCAAAGTCTAGGGCCACCAACATACAATATTTTATTTGTCTACCTACAGGCATTGTCGCAGTTCGTTGTTTCGTTGTTTGAATGAACATGTGGGGCAATGTTAGGGAAACTTATAAATTAAAAGTAAAATAGATTGGAGGGAGGTTGAGCTTCTTCGATGCATTAGGTACCTACTATAATTGAGGGACCAGGAGGATAGTCCTTACAGTACAAAGTTCTAAAGATCCTCCTAAAGTACTTCAGTTATTAGCCACCACTGGCATGATACTAAGAAGTGAAAATATGCGAAATTATATTTTGGGGAAAATTAATTTCTCCCCAGAGTCAAACTCTTCCTTCTTGATTGGTATGTTGCTATTTGAAAAAAAAAAAAATGTTCCTCCCCTGTGTCAAACCCTTCCGTCTTGATTGTTATGTTAATATTTTGCTATTTGAAATTAAATTTTATTATGAGATGATGTTGTATGAACCCTAAATATTTTCTACCTATCGGAAATATTATCGAGCGATCAATTTTATTCCCCTGATTGATTGGTAGATATTATCGTTCTATTTGTACCCCCCTTTCCCCGAAAGCGTCATATCACAGGAATCCTGGACAAGAAACGAGGGATTTTCAGACACGCGGGATCTTTCCCATTTGCGGCTTGCAGTTTGCAATATCCCTCCGGCCAAAACTTTTTACGTTTACTTGTTAGCTTTTTTGACATATTTTAATCCAACTAGACAGTTTAAGAAACGTTTTTACGGTCATGTCTTGATGAGCAATCTTGCTTAAGCACGACACTTTTTGAAAGTGATTAAAAAGTGAAAAATATTAAGTATATCGGGGGATTAAAAGTGGTGGGATTTTGAAAAAAAAAAAGATTTTTCTTTTACAGGATTCCCTGTGATATATCACAGGGAACTCCCTTTCCCCCAAATCTTGACACCGCACTCCCTTTCCCTCCAATTCTGGATACTAAGGGGACAAGGTATGTTCTTGCGCAGAATGACGTCATGAGTACCACATTTGTCTTTTAAGGAATACTTAAAAAAGAAATAAAAGTGTACCAGCATCAATGCTGGCAAGTTGAAATCACCTGTTCTCGTAAGATCAATGAAGTAAATTCGAATGCTCCCCTTCATTTATATCCCCCTCCCCTCGCCACACACCTTTCCATACGTTTTTTCCATTGATCGAAGCAGTGCTGGAAGTCTTTTTTGGTGAGGACCTTTAGGAGCTCTGCCATTTTTGGCTTTACCGCTTCCATCGACTCAAATCGGGTCCCTTTCAAAGCAAATTTTATCTTCGGAACAAAAAAAAGTCGTACGGTGCCAAATCTGGCGAGTACGGCGTGTGTTCGAGCGTTGGACTGCGTTTATCAGCCAAAAACGCTTCACAGATAGCGCATTATGGGCAGGTGCGTTGTCCTGGTGCAAAATCCACGAGTTGTTCTTCCACAACTCGGGTCGTTTCTTACGAACTCGTTCCCGCAGTGTTGCCAAAACTGACAAATAGTTAGTCTGGTTGACAGTCTGACCCTCTGGAACCCATTCATCATCCCGATACCGTTAATGTCGAAAAAAAATCAACATTGCCTTGAATTTTGATTTGAGGCGACCTGAGCGCTGGTCATCTTCAATTCTCTCTCGGCCCTCTCTGAAGTGCTTACACCACTCTAAAACACGCGTACGAGATAGAGAATTGTCCCTATAGCAACATTTTATAGCACTCAGTCGGAGTTTTTTTTCGATTTAACAAGAAATTTGAGATTGATAGGTTGCTCCTGTTTTCCGTCACACATGGTTTTCGGCACAAGAAAAAAACACGTTCGTTTCAAACCGCTACTGCACAAATACTATAATAGTGACGAAAACGTGTTTTGGTACGTGAATAGAAAAGATTTCCAGATACCCAACGCACTACTCGTTTTTTTCCCACCCCGCTAGGGCGCCATTTAGTCTCGTTATTTAATATCCACACCTCAATGTTAAAGAGACGTTGAGGAAAAGTGAGGACTTAGAAACGTGTGACTAGATGTGACCGACTCGCATGATTTCATGCCGGCCATTCAAACTGCTCGTATGACGTCATGCGCGAAACGAGACGAATTTGTCAGTATTTCAACTTGTCTTCTTAGAGTCATGCCCCCCCCCCCAAATTTGTCCAAATGAAATATGGGGTGTTTAAAAAATATGTTATATAAAGCTGATATAGAAAAGTATGGAGGTAAAGAGAGATGCTCTCTATAGAATTCCTGCGGTTTTGTTTTGGAGCGTTTATTTTTGTTCTTACTCCAATACATTTGTACAAGTGTTTTTCACCCTTTATTTGTGAATACCTACTACCTACCTTGTATTATTTCTTAAAACATTATCTCTTAACGCCACCTGTTCATCGTCAAAATGCCGACATATTTTTGGTATATTTTTTCTCTCTTGAGGTTAACATCTGTGCTACGGGCCAGCGTGGCGCCGGTGTACATTAAATATTTTTTATCTCTTTACCAAAAAGCCTCTAACTTGTTTTATTTTATGCGAATTTTATTGTTGTTTTGTTATGATAGTAACTTTTGTACTAATTTTGGTTTATTATTTTCTAATTCATTTAATATGTCTTACTAGCATAATGGGTCATACTTGAGATATTACTAGCATAATGGGTCATACTTGAGATTGTGCCATATGTTACTTGAGGGTGGCATCCTCAGTACACCTGGGCTAATATTGTAAATAATACAGAAATCAACTCTGCATCATTGTTATCATATTGACATAACTATATTGCAGTAATTAACATGGTTCTGGGAGCCCATTTGAATTATTAGCCTCCAATATGTATATGATGACAACT
>CM022878.1:15227228-15240008 GCA_012654025.1 Pachypsylla venusta | reverse complement strand
AATGGTCAACATCAACAGAAAATAGAAATATAACAATAACTAAAATATATAACTAAAAGACTTAAAACTTTAGAAGAACAACATCTGCATTCGGTGGTAGTCTGATGGAATGATTAAGGAAGAGAAAGTCTAGTACGGTTTTCCGTACCATTTATTTTTCCATTGTTAGTGTGCCTTGAGACAGTCGAATACTCTCTTATCTTATGGCATAGCACACATATTTGCTACTTAATTTTTATCACATTTTACCTCAGTGTTTTGCTGATTTTTGATACCTGAAATAAGCATTTTAATAACAATAATCCATGTCATTTATTTCTTTTTATTAAAAAATAATATCTATGACAGTGGGAATAATTATTAAATATATATACAGGGTGTATCTAAATTACGCCGTCAAAATATTATGGGAGGTAGAACACACCATTTGCAGTCAAAAAGACCAATATACCCTATGGCTTAAATGTACCGTTTTCAAAATGACGGCTTTTTGTTGTTATTTTCAAAATGCATGACCTTGCGGTTCTTCTTGAGGAATAACTTTTTTTTGCACAGTGTATCAAAAAAATTCTTTTGCCATGTGAGGTGTACCAAATTTGCCATAGAAATAATATGTTACATGGGGCTAAACAAAAAGTTAAAACCAATTTTTTTCAGTTCTAAACAAACTTTGTGGAAAAGACCGGAAAAAAATTCTGCAAACCCGACGGCACTCTTTAGGAATAACATGTCCCTTTTTTGAGTTTTCAAAAATATATGAAAATTATTTAAATGACATGCATATTGGGAAAGTTATGAATTGATTACTTGAGAAAGCGTGGGTTGCTTTGAACTGAGTACCTAGTAAAAATAGAATAAATGAGTAGCTATCAATGCCAGCCTTTTTCCTGGAGATTTCTTTACGAAAATTACTTATTTAGGGGTTGTTGGTTCGAGTCTATCATTGGATGGGTCGATGAATGAAACCTCGCCACCATCGTCGATCATTGTATTTCTCATGTTCTATTGTGTATTTCTCATGTTCTATCTTCGCCAAATTGATGCCCCCCTTTCTATAAACATCATTCTTTATTGTGTCGCTGGAGAGATACCAGAGATTTTATGTGCCTTTTATTAATAAATTCTATTTATTAAAATTATTATTATTATGGGTGTTTTTATTAAATTTTACTTTACAGGAAAATGAAAAAATTTGGTACACCTCACATGGCAAAAGAATTTTTTTGATACAATGTTAAAAAAAAAAGTTATTCCTCAAGAAGTACCGCAAGGTCATGCATTTTGTAAGTAACATCAAAAAGCCGCCATTTTGAAAACGGTATATTTCCGCAATAGGGTATAATGGTCTTCTCGACTGCAAATGATGTGTTCTACCACCCATAATTTTTGGCGGCGTAATTTAGATACACCCTGTATATATATATTATTTTTTGAAAATGCGATGAATTATAACGGTCATTTCCAGGGCCAGTCCTAGACATTTTTTTAGTGGATGCGAACAATATCCTGGCGCACCACACATTCCCTGACTCAAAAAGAATGAAAAACTTTACACAATTACCTACATACCTACATTACGACAGAATAATTATTTCACCGAGTGATGTGTGTTGCGCGAACAGTTCTCCTTTATTTTGTTCCCACGCTCAAGCTGACCTTGATTAGGGATGTCGATATAATATCGGAATCTAAACGCTATGCTGCTGTTGCTGCTTCTATTCAATCAGTTTTATGTGTGTGTGGATTTTCTCGATTTGTTTTGTTTGAGGAATCTATATGTTTTGTTTGAGGAAGTGTAGTGTTTCAGAAAACAGTTAAAAATCGGGTGAGTAGGATGTGTGTGAGAGCATAAATATTTTCATTGTAGCGTCCTCTTAATTTCTATCTCCAGTTGACAAAAATTTAGGTACTTGATCACTATGAGCCATAGTGTTGAAACCATGTGCCAGCTAATGTATTGTGTAAACAAAAATAATTTGAGTGCTTGTTTGTTAGTAAGATAAAGACGCGACGTAGATACTTATATTATTTTCATTACAAGTGGAGTATGTTTGGGATCAATACTAGTAATCAGTGTGATGATACAAACTGATGTTACTGAATAATTGTTCACTCCCTTTTGAACGGCCTTGGCCAATCGAGTAATAATGGTTAGATCCAGGTTCGACCTCTGGAAGTGACTTTTATTGACATAAAGTGTCGATCTTAAGAAATCAAAATGGAATGGTACAAACCTTCTGCATTTACAATGCTTAGGACTTTCACTTAATGAAACAGGCTTCACCTCTTGGTGGCTACATTCTCAATAGATCTATCTATCACTAATAACCCTTCTGCATTTACACTGCTTAGGACTGTCACTTAATGAAACAGGCTTCCTCTCTTGGTGGCTACATTCTCAATAGATCTATCTATCACTAATTAACCTTCTGCATTTACAATGCTTAGGACTGTCACTTAATGAAACAGGATTCCTCTCTTGGTGGCTACATTCTCAATAGATCTATCTATCACTAATTAACCTTCTGCATTTACACTGCTTAGGACTGCCACTTAATGAAACAGGCTTCCTCTCTTGGTGGCTACATTCTCAATAGATCTATGTAAAATATGTTTTTCTTAAATAAAAGTTATGCCCCGGAACCACTTTCGCATTACTTCAGGGCACTCCTTTTTGCAACCGCGCCATTCCGAAAACGAGAAAATTCGATCAGGAAATTTTCACTCTGGGTGGGATTCGAACCCACAACCTGCGGACCAAGAGTCAATGCTCTTAACAACTCGGACCCGAAGATCGGCCTCAATAGATCTATCTATCACTAATTAACCTTCTGCATTTACACTGCTTAGGACTGTCACTTAATGAAACAGGCTTCCTCTCTTGGTGGCTACATTCGCAATAGATCTATCTATCACTAATTCAACCTAGATAATTACATTGAGGAACTTATTACGTAAAAGTATCCGAATCAACCATTTCTATTTTTATCTCTGTAATAAACAATAGAGGAAAAACAACAATTTTTAACTAATAAAAAATAATTATGTAAATGAATTGAAAGAAAACTTTAGAAATATAAAAGTTATATATGTTTGGATATACTGGGTGGGTGTAACTATAGGTTGATTATATTCACTATGAAATGGTTTGAAAATATATATCGGGCGGCCTTTTATTTAATTATTTAAAGCCCAATTATCTAAAACCCAAAGGCCAGTTTTTATGCTGACGAACATAATGATGATCAACGTAGCTCCACGATGGCTTAACCTAAAGTTTTGAAACGTAATAGGAAAGGAAAAAAAACGTTCAAATAGAAGCAAGCTACCCCCAAAAATGACTCTTTGGAGCTCATGAAAATATATTAATTGAAATTCACCGATTTTTGACCAGTTTTCACAACCCAAAAATTTGAATTGAAGAGTATCATTTCAGGGTGAACAAACTATCTGGGCACCCGGCTCATTGGGGGCAAAAATATGAATGATTGTCCTCTCGAGCCCCAGTCCTAATGACATTTAGATTACTGATAGCAAGAAAATGCATCTTCTATGTTGAAATGATATCATAAGTTTCGTGTCGTTGCACAGAGATGTAAAATATATTTCTAATAATTTGTAACAGTATTGGAGGAAAGTCGAGTGAGTGACTCTCTCTCTCTCTCTCTCTCTCTCTCTCTCTCTCTCTAATACATATTATTGCAAGTGTTTTGAAGCAACGGCAGTGTCACCATGTTGCCATATTGGCGTCTCTCACTTCACTTTCCTCCGATACTGTTTCTTATTTGTATAATATCGTACATATTATTGCAAGTATTTTGACATAACAACGGCAGTGTCACCATGTTGCCATATTGGCGTGTCTCACTTTACTTTCCTCCGATACTGGTTCTTATTTATATAATATCGCACATATTATTGCAAGTATTTTGACAAAGCAACGGCAGTGAAACATTGTTGCCATATGGCTAAAAAATCGAACAATCAAACAAACAAACTTTACTTAGATTTCAATACATCCTGGGAACCTCTGCAACCTAGGGGCCCTTCATTCAATTTCATTGATGGATAAAATATATATCGCTGTTTTTGCAGCTACATCAATCGTTTTTCGCATACGCATCAGAACTACAATGCATTTAAGCTTTGTTGGTCGGGGACGAACTCTTAGAACCACCCTCGTACATAGAGCGACTTGGTGTCGGGGAGTATATTATGCTTAACATCTAAGGGCATTCGAAACGGAAGAATTCTTTATACTTGTTTTTTTTGCAACTTCTATAAGATTAAAAACTCAGACGAAAAAATAACTAAACTTATAAAAAGCTTTCTTAAAATAAAAAATAAAATGGAAAATGCCGCCAAGTGCATTCAGTCGCATTGAAATATATTTACTGTACATTGCTATTTTTTGCTGTTGTAAATTTAGAAAAGTGCAAGCCTTAAACTTTTGTAAGTAAATAAATGGCATTTATCCAATATTTAGAGTAGAGTGTTAGGAGAACTAACTGTTAATAGTCACCTCAGATGATCAATATTACTGTCAGAATTTGTAAAAATTTGAAAAAACTGTATGCATCCTTTATGAGAAAAGTACATAATTCGGTAATCTTTTACATTTACCTACATTGCGCATCGTTGGTACAAGTATACTTATATATATATATATTTAAAAAAANAAAAAAAAAAAAAAAAAAAAAAAAAAAAATAAGTAGATTTACCGTAAATGATATGTATTTTCTAGATTGGTAAATGTATAAAATAGCTGCAGTCTTCCCGACAGTGAAAAATATGAAGTCGACTTTTAACATCCTACACAAGTATTAGAAATCATGCAGTCGAAACATGCCCGTATAAATGTTTCCTAATCTCTCTGGTTGGCTTAAAATATGTAATTTTCTACTATTTCTTACGTTTGCACTATTCCCCCCTCCCCTCAACCAGAGTGGTTAGGAAACGTGTATACCTGTATACAGCCAGCCATGCTCGATTGCATTAACACTAAATAATCTACCTATATGAAAAACTCTGCCAATATGACACATGGGTTTATGATTTTACTGGATAAAAAAAAATACCCCCCCCCCTTCAAAATTTGTTATTTTACGTTTCAAGGTACGTAGAATTCAAAAATCAAATAAAAAAAACGTTCATCCGCCGCCCCTTTACCCTGTATACCGCCATGATTGGCACTTTTGACACTTAGCTTTGACCGATTTTGATCAATTTTTCTGTTATGTCCCATTTGGGACATAACATAGAAAAAACCGCCAGCGGTTTGTTCGATTGCAACTAAAAGTTTCGGAGCACAATTAGACCCAGAAAGACCAAATTTCATTCAAATCGGATTCAATTCCTAGCAGAGGCATAATTTTTTCCTCAATAATTTGAGTATCTGACCACATAAAAATAGACCTCTAAGGGTTAGTTGGTGGAGTTAACCTCGCCAAGTGCATTCAGACGGTAGAATTAATTCAGGCATTAACCTAGCTTAGTGATAACCTTCCACTTAATGAGTCTATTTTTTTATGTGCTGCGGATGAACGGATTTATTCGATTTTTGGATCCTACTTACCTTGAAACGGAAAACATCGTATGTTGGGGGGGGGGGGGGGTATTTTTCGTGACGATTTCAAAGGTTCATTATTGAAAATTATAAACCCAATATGCATCCAGGAAATCTTTCCTCCATGCCAAGGTTTCCACTTGGTGAGGTACTCCATATGAGATGGAAAAAAACTTATCTGCTCTATTATCACTTAAAAAAGGTATCTTTTGTTTTCAATATTGATACATTGCCAACGTTGAGAGAGTGCAGCAGCAGTTTTAACAAAAGATTATATCGAATGATAATTATCACTATACAGGATGTATCTAAATCCAGTTGAAGAAGAAACGTCCAAAATACCTTTCTCTAGCAGTACAGTGTTATTGGCATCATATCTGAGCGCACGGCAGTGCGCCAGGCCAAGTTCCAGAAAGCACCAGTGTATCTTTACACGAAGCAATTCACTAGGTTTTTCACACCGTCAGATATCCGGTTCTACAGGGGATAGGTCATTAAAATTTTGAACATACATTCCGTAGTATAGTACAATACTACAGGATAAACTTCAAAAGTTAATATTAACCCGGACAGGAGATAGGTAATTTCAAAGTTTGTACTTTTGGAAACTGACTGACTGACTGATTGACTGACTGACTGACATATTGACTGATTCACTCATCATCAAAAGTTTCAGGCACTTCCCGTATACCTAGAGCGCTGAAATTTTGCATGAAGTTAGCAATTGACATCCACGTAAAGGGAAAAATCCGAAAATTTGAACTTTTTAACTCTAAGTGCTCCAAAACGGTGTCGCTTTAGGGAAGACAATACAACGTATTGTAATGTAGTTTTAACTGATAAAACACTGAAATCTTGCACAAAGTTAGATATTTACATGCAATTAAGCAGGAAATAATTTATATTTGAACATTTACACTCCCGGTGCTCCAAAACGGTTCCGCTTTAGGGACGGAGATGCTCGAAAACAGTTTAAACTGGTAGGACGCTGAAATCTTGCATAAAGTTAGATATTTACATACAATTAATCAGGAAATAATTTATATTTGAACTCTTTCACTCCCGGTGCTCCAAAACGGTTCCGCTTTAGGGAAGGAGATGCTCGAAAACAGTTTAAACTGGTAGGACGCTGAAATCTTGCATAAAGTTAGATATTTACATACAATTAATCAGGAAATAATTTATATTTGAACTCTTTCACTCCCGGTGCTCCAAAACGGTTCCGCTTTAGGGACAGAGATGCTCGAAAACAGTTTAAATTGGTAGGACGCTGAAATCTTGCATAAAGTTAGATATTTACATACAATTAATCAGGAAATGATTTATATTTGAATAATTTAGATCTCATTGACATTTGGGTCCGGTTTACACAGAAATTTCCTGGTTTTCGATGTTGTGCAATTGAAAAGAAGAAGAAATGAAGAAAAAACGGCTAAATATAATCAGTTTCATATAGTAATCTTACAAAAAGTATTGATATCTCACAAAAAATATAATTGAAAAAAGGCCAAGTTCCACTTATTCAACCAAAAAGTTCTGCCCATGAAAGTAGTGATATCTATTATTGGGGCCAAGTTTATTGTTGCTGCTGTATATCACTTGAATTTTCTGTCTCAATTCTCTTAAAGTAATACCAACTATACACTTGGCCAGTTTGTAAAAAGGTAGTACGAGTATTTTAAAAAATCCCCTTAGAAAAAACTGACCAAGTGTAAAGTCGGTATTACTTTAAGAGAATTAGACAGAAAATTCAAGTGCGGGATATACAGCAGCAACAATAAACTTGGCCCCAATAATAGATATCACTACTTTCATGGGCAGAATTTTTTGGTTGAATAAGTGGAACTTGGCCTTTTTTCAATGACAATTTTTTTGTGAGATAACTAATAACAAAAGAGTATATCGAATGATAATTATCACTATACAGGACGTATCTAAATCCAGTTGAAGAACAGACGTCCAAAAGATCAATTGTATTTGTTTTTCCTCCCATATATGCGAAGATATGTGCTACGCAATAATATAAGCTATGTGCGGGCACTCTTTATTAGGAAAAATGAATTTCTATACCCGTTCCATCACTTTGTATAGGTCGTATTTTATCAGCATCTTATAACCAATGAGTTTTGAATGACCTCTCTTTAAAATGCCATAAAAGTGTCCTAATATGAATGCTATATTTGCTTTTTCATTTCTCAATTATGATTTTCTCCCCTGTATAGTGTACGAGTATATGTACCTCTATCATTGCACACATAATACTCTTCCTATTTTATGTGCTAAAATAGAAAATAATATAATCTTAATTGGAAATAGAACTAATAATATGCTTTGCCAAACTCTCCCATGTCTTCCACAGAGATAGCATGGACTTTTAATGGAAAACTCAACATCAGAGAGATGGTGCGCCAGAGATGAGGAGTAAGAGATGTAAAATAAAGAGTATAGATATAGAGTCAAATAAAAAGTACAAGACAGAGAGATGTGTAAGAACCGTTCACTTCTAGGATTCGTTCTTACAGTTCAAGTTCACTAAAGTGAACTGTTGTGTCCAGTAGCGGCCTTAGGGTAGGACGTTTTTGGGCGACCGCCCAGGGCGCCGGATATAAAGAGGCGCCGCAGGCTCCCCTTTATATCCCCTTGCTCATTGAGCGATGCCTACTTACTCGTAAATTCCCTAAATTTAGCGAAAAATTCGTTGGCAACCTTAGAAGCCGAACAGTTTTTTGGTCGCTTGGAATGACATAATTTTTCAAATTAATGTCGTTAGTAAATCTCTGCAATCAACAGACATAAATCTCAGTAAATGCACATTAATGTTGAAAAAATTCTGCACTTTTTTGGAAGAATATAGAAATGCAGGTTTCAAAAGCGCCATTTTATTGGCGAAGGAATTGGCTGAAGAACTGGCAATTGAACCTGAGTTTAGAGTCACGACAAGAATTCGATAATGTTAAGCGTCAAGATGGTGAAACTACCCGCAATGAACCTACAGCTTCTCCGGAAAAAATTGAGGTTGAATTTTTCAACTGTCTTTTGGACACTACATTAATTTCAGTCAATGAAAGATTTGAACAGATAAAAGAGTACTAGGAATATGGGTCTTTTTTTGTACAATTTGTACAATACAGTATTATTATTATAAAACAAATTCCGAAAAAAACCTGACCTTGTCAAACTCTGTGGTGATTTCCAATAAAAATACTCTAAATCAGATATAGAATCAGATATGAACTCATAAATATGGATTTTTTTTGTCCGATCAGAATGTGGCTGTGGTTCAAATAACAAATGAAGGAGTGCAGACACAGTGCAATATATGCAGAGTTGGAAAGCATCTGGTGCAGATAAACTACCAACGTTCTGAATTAAAGAACTTGAAGACCCAATATCACCATAAAACATAAAAAAAAAAATATGCCTCATCTTAATAGATACATCAATACCATGCGAATGCGACTATAACATAAATTCGAAAGAAGCAGAGAAACGTTTGAAATATAAAGACCTAAGTATTAAAATAGTACGAATGTGGGGCATGAGATGTATCATTGTAACTGTTATCACTGGAGCCTTAGGAACAGTACCAACATCATTGAAACAAAACCTAAAAATGATACCAGGACATTTCAACATATCACAAATTCAATCATGTGTCCTGCTATGAACAGCACATGTTATGAGAAAATTTGGATTTTGATTTCAAATTTAATACTTCTCTAAGTACGAGTATCTAAAGATTATATGCCTCATCTTAATAGATACATCAATGACCAACAATAGCAGAGTAATAATAAATACTCTTGGTGTTTGTGCCATAATAAAAATATACACTTTTGATGGTTTAAGTAGATGAGAAACCTTTTTAGGAACATAATTAATGAACTTTTACATCAAAGTTCAAAACAAGGACAGCTATACAGGGTGTAACAAGTTTAGATCCGCCCCTAAATACTTTTTTTAAAATTGAAAAGAAAAGTTAATACTTTTTTATTTTGGACTGCTATTTCAACAAAAACCATTTTTAACAGTTAATAATTTAATGTTCTTCAGAAATCGACACTTTTTGTCAATAAAAGTCACTTCAGGCGGTCGAATCTGGATCTCACCATAACCATTCGATTGGCCATGACCCCTTTCCTAGAGCTTTTTAAAATTCAAAAATTGTAAACCTTTTAAAAGTTAAGGGGGTGACCGCTCATTCTTTGACATACTGTACGTATAAATGCAATTCTGAACTTCTCGATATTTTGATTAACATCACGAATCAAATCAACCATTTCAATCTTCAATCCTTATGTTCGTTTAGATAAATTGAACGACTCTTCTGGAGTATCGTTCACTTGAAGGAAGATGTTCGACAAGTTCGTTCATTGATTCATTCAATCTTTACCATTCCCATTATAGGGTGGTGAAATGATGAAGATGGAAGTGTAGCGGAGACAGAATATGGAAGAGTGATGGAAATGAGAAGTTGTGCTGGAAGAGTTTTTTTTTATCATATAGAAAAGTTTTAATGGATTGAAAGACCCAAACTTTGAAATTGTGTGATTGTGAGATTTTTACTTTCTCCTTATCCCCTAATATGAAAAGGAAAGTCATGTAATGGGCGTATAAGGAACACATATTTAAATCTTAGTCACCAATGCCGATTTTTGTCGTTTTCTGATGGTTTTAAAGCTCCTTTTTTTATTTTACTGACAATAGGGGGAGACGAGGATGGGAATCTTCAAAAGATACACCCCACTTTTCGACCGGTTGGTATTTATCCAGCCGCAGCCAAACAAAGACCCCGGTCGAGTGGTGTGGAGGTTATGTTGGACTCAATCTGGCCAACCAACTAAAACCACCCTCCTCTCTCTTCCCCACTGCCAGCTTTGTCTAACAAATTGTCCCGGCACTGCTAAAATCAGCTATTCATCAGGACAGTTTTTCATTCTTCCAAAATCCATATAATTGATAACCCCATCATATCATCTACTCATTTCATTTACTCATATCCATTCAGTCCAAACATTCCTTCTCTAACCACAACGCTTATACTTTTTCATTTAGGTACTCTACTTTCATACCACAGCCATTCCCTTGTTTTGTCGTTTAATGACAAACCCTCCATTAAAGCTCCTTGCCTAAAAAGAGATGGGTAAAAGCTGGAGACTAGACATTTTGTATGCAGAGTAGGTACTCGACAAATAATATCGTTCTTGAGATATTATGTTCATAAACGGATCAATGGCTCAAATTTGAGATTTGGACACTGGTTTTGGTATGGAAATTTCGATATCGAAGATTTCAGACCATTGCAATATTTGCAATACTTTTTTTTATAACGATAAGGAAAGTCTTGTGATGTTCACAACATTTTTTTTCCTTTCTTCGTAATAGTGTCGTCTATATAACATTTTATTTTATAAATTTACATTTATGTTCCAGTACGTCTAATCTCCATCGAAATTATTTACCTGAAGTAAAATTCAGTTTACAAAATTAATATGTTAAACAGGATGTAACATTTTTTGTGTCAAATAGAGGTTTTGCATCTCAGTAGAGATCCAATCTGTGTGTGGTAAACAGAGACCATATCTTTTGTAGCTCGGGATTGTCTAGCTTTGTTTGATGTGCGAGTCCTATTGAAAACTATATATTATGGACAAATCGACCTGTCCATACCTAGTTTCATCAGAAGATCAAACGTTCGAGAATCATTGCGGTACAAACAGATAGACCTTACGCACTAATTAAAGGATATTAAATCTATTGATCTTCAGCAAGTTGCAAGTTTTGTGTGTCACTCTCGTTGCGCGCCGTAACACTGTTGTCAGCATTACTTTCCGAGCCTGCATCACAAATACCAGAATATTTCTCAAAACTTTGATCCACCAGGAATCATTTTTACTTTCTCTTCCTCTAGAAGATAAAGTATTGTATTCGTGCAGCAAATTTTGACTTTTTTTGGCACAAAAAATCGTCTAACGGGAACCCAAAACCCAAAATAAAGATCAAATATATCACTTCCTATTGCTTTTGGACCATATTTTCACTATTTCGGGTCATTTTTGAAGTTTGGAAATATTTGGAGCAATGGGGTCCAAAAAACCGATATTTCCGACGTACTACGTACACCGTACGTACGGAATCGTGCGCAGAGCTCTGGACGCCAAACTACTAGTCCGATTTTGATGAAATTTGGTACAGGTCATCTTTGGGCAAAAAGCCAGACCCATATTTTTCTTTTTCTCGATATCGCCCTCAGGGGTGCCTCTAGCGGCCCGAATAGACGTTTTAGGACCGAATCTCTAAAATCCAAACTACATAACCAATTTTGATGAAATTTAAAATTAGTAATTATGGAATCATTTTATGTAAAATAAATGGTCTCATGCGGACGTATCCCTGTCAGGGGCGCCGCTAGGGGCCAAAATGGTCCTTAAAATGGAAATCCCTTTTACAGATTAGTAATTTCACATGATTTTTTGAAAAAAATAATGTCTAGAACCGACAGGGATCATTCAAAGTATTGGAAATTTTATTTAACCACTGTTTTTAAACTTTTATTCAGAGTTCCCCCCGTCGGTTTAGGACCAAGAACGTCGCAATTTTATCAAATCTCTAAAATGAAAACTACATAACCAATTTCGATGAAATTTAAAATGGGTAACTATGGCATCTTTTTATGAAAAAAATAAAAATAAATAATAATAATGGGCTCATTTGGGTGCATTTTCCTCAGGGGCCCCGTCAGTGAGGCCCAATAAGCTCCTTTATTTGACTATCGATTTAAAAGAAAACGGTCCCTTTTATTCACTTAAAATTCAAAACAATTGTTGTCTAGAGCCTAAAGGGATTATTGGACTCATTATATTAACTGTTTTTCAGCTTTCAGTCAGAGCCCCCACCCCCACAGTTCAGGACCAAGAACGTCGCAATTGGTCTAAATCCAATGGGCAGCTAAATAGGGTATTAGTTTATTTATATAACAAAAAAAAATTGTCCCATGTGGTGCTTTTTTTAACAGGGCACCGCCAGTGCGCCCCAGTAGGGGCCCACAAATGAAAAAATTATAAAATTCGTCCGATATTCATAAAATTTGGTATACACGGGCCCCAAATATGAAAAAAAAACATAAATTTTGTCTGATTTTGATAAAATTTGGTATGCACCGTTGCCCAAGTACTATAATTGACATCTTTTGGTATTTTGTAGTAATTTTGGTT
>CM022878.1:15177970-15210859 GCA_012654025.1 Pachypsylla venusta | reverse complement strand
TCAACATCAACAGAAAATAGAAATATAACAATAATATCACTAAAAGACTTAAAACTTTAGAAGAGCTACATCTAAATTCGGTAGTAGTCTGATGGAATGATTGAGGAAGAGAAAGTCTAGTACGGTTTTCCGTAATATTTTTTATCAGAGATTCCGTCATGCTTCCCGTCCGTTCTGTGCATAATCTTCAATTGTATTGTCGTCTTCTTTTAGAACTCCGAGCTCACTACCTACTGATTCATGTAAATCGTCAGCAATAAAACGTGCATCTTCTAGTTGTCTCTGCAGTCGACGTTGCTCGTGGTATCTTCTTCTGTGTATCCACAAAACATCGAATGGTTGACGTATCTTTCAGTTTCATTAACGATTTGTTCTTTGAATTGAACTCCAACATTAATTGCATTTATAAATCTTAGCAAGCTAAATATTCAAACATAAATTTCAAACATAAATTTACACGTGTGATATCACTATCATGTTCAGTCAATTCTGGTGGAAAAGGGTGTACCTACTTGTTTTTCTCCATGATTTTGATTTGTGAAGTTCATAGATTACTTAGTTGTCAAAGAAAGAAATGAGGACTTTTTAAAACTAATTGTGTGTGGGCAGTTTAAATTTAACCTGGCTAAGGAATGAAATAGTATGATACTATTTTTTGGAACCTACTTTCATGCGCTGTTATGAACAGTGAGCGACTGGAAATGTCACTGTACATATACTCATTTTGTAACACCCTTTATCAATTTGTTCTCCATGAATACACTATATCGACTATTTTATGTAGGTCTGAGAACCCTGTACATATACTCATTTTGTAACACTCTTTATCAATTTGTTCTCCATGAACACACTGTGTCGACTATTTTATATAGATATGAGAACCCTGTACATATACTCATTTTGTAACACCCTTTATCAATTTGTTCTCCATGAACACACTGTGTCGACTATTTTATATAGGTCTGAGAACCCTGTATATATACTCATTTTGTAACACCCTTTATCAATTTGTTCTCCGTGAACACACTGTATTGACTATTTTATATAGTTACAAGAGCTCTGTACATATACTCATTTTGTAACACCCTTTATCAATTTGTTCTCCATGAACACACTGTATCGACTGTTTTATGTAGGTATGAGAACCCTGTACATATACTCATTTTGTAACACTCTTTATCAATTTCTTCTCCATGAGCACAGTGTATTGACTATTTTATGTAGGTACGAGAACCCTGTACATATACTCATTTTGTAACACCCTTTATCAATTTGTTCTCCATGAGCACACTGTATCGACTATTTTATATAGGTACGGTCCTTTTTTTTGGACCGAACCCAAATATTATAGAAAAAAGTTAAAATTTACAGAAATATAATTACTAAACTTTTTTCTTACCAAACAGAGCTTTTAATGAGTCAAGAGGGTTTAAAAAATGGGCACCAAGTACAAAAATAATAGAGCTGAACCGGAAGGGGGTTGGATTTGTTTAAATGACTTTGTAATTAACGTGTATAAGTATTTTAATGAAATAATCTCGTATGGTGAAATACAAAACTACTGAATAAAATAAATGGTAAAATGCCTATGTGTCAATATTTCATCTGTAAACTAACGTGTTCTGCCAACTAGGTGCGACCGTGACATGACTGATGGACTTTGACACAGCGCGCCCTACCAACAACGTTCAACCGTGTTATGGCTGCAGTTTAGCGAGGATGATGTAATTGAGGAATGGCTAAAGGACTTTAAATTTTAAAAAAAGAAAGCCATCCATTTTCTTTAATATTCAATTATAAAAGACATTATTACGAGTAATGTGCAAAAGCATAAAAATATCAAACGAACCAGTTTTCCAGTTTTTGGGTATTTTCAATTACTTTTTCACACAGACGTAGCAGGCTAATCTAATTTATTGATAATCTTGAAATATTCCATTTTGGAATATTGTTCAATATTGAATTTAATATTCAACATTTAATATTGAATTCAATATTCAACATTTAATATTGAATTCAATATTCAACATTTAATATTGAATTCAATATTCAATATTGAAATATTCCATTTTGGTTTATTACTTTCAATAATGAACCTTCCAAATCGTCACGAAAGAAAAAAAATATGGTACGGAAAACCGTACTATACATTATCTTTCTTTATTCTGGGAATTTGGAAGCCTCCGGCTAATGTCGCAGGAATTTGATAAAAATATTATATCAATTAACAGCGACAGCCTTCGCCTTTTGTTGCAGCTCTCCAGTGAAAATATTTTTGGAAATGGATTTGGCAGCCTTTGACTGTTGTCACAGCTCTCTGGTAAAATACTATTTCATTTAGATTTGGAAATCTTCGGCTGTTGACGCAGCATTATAATGAAAAAATATGAAAATTGCCTTTGGCAGTTTTCATATTTTTTCTGTTGTTGCAGGTCACTGGTGAAAATATTACGTAAATTCGATTTGGCAGCCTTCGACTATTGTCACAGGTATCTAGTGAAAATATTATAGGATTTAGATTTGCAGCCTTCTGCTTTTATCTCAGCTCTCTGGTGAAAAAATATTTGACTTAGCTTTGACAGCCTTCGGTTGTTGTCACAGCCTTCTAGTGAATATATTATATTAATTACATTTGGCAGCCTTCAGCTGTTATTGCATCTCTCTTGTGAAAATATTATATGAATTAGATTAGGCAGCATTCGGTTGTTGTGGCAGATCTTTAGTGAAAATATTTTTTTTTTTCACAATAGAACTGCGGCAACTACGGACTACCGTAATTTTGATTTGGTAGCCTTCGGCTGTTGTCACAGGTATCTGGTGAAAGTATTATAGGATTTAGATTTGCAGTCTTCTGCTTTTATCTCAGCTCTCTGGTGAAAAAATATTTGACTTAGCTTTGACAGCCTTCTGCTGTTGCCACAGCCTTCTAGTGAAAATATTATATTAATTACATTTAGCAGCCTTCGACTGTTGTTTCATCCCTCTGGTGAAAATATTATATGAATTAGATTAGGCAGCCTTCGGCTTTTGTGGCAGATCTTTAGTGAAAATTTTTTTTTTTTTTTTCACAATAGAACTGCGACAACTACCGACTACCGAAAGCTGCCAAATTTAATTGATATTATATTTAATTTAGATAAAATATTTAGCATGTTTGCAGTCATTGTGAAATATAAATTTCAAAAAAAAAAAATTTGTATCAAACTACAAATATAAAAATGAGTCACGAGCGCTTTCGTCCGTTACGACACCGTCTGGTGAACTAAATCAAAATCAAAGATAGATGCAGAGTATGGTATGATGTGTGATATATGGATATAGGTAGGCGGTGGTGGGGGGGTAAATATTTTAAGCTTCTTAAGTAATAACTATATACATATTATTATATACAGTTATGCATATGACCTATGCACATATTATTTTATTTACATATTATTTACATTATTATTATTTTTTTTTTAATTTATTTTTACTTTACATATTGGAACATATTGCCGCTTTTAAAGTTGTTCATATTATTCATTAATTCAATTTTTCTGTTTTTTTATCTTATTATCTCCATTTCTTCTTTTATTTTTCGTTGATAATAGTTTCTTTCGGTTGATTGGATTTTAAAGTTGTCTTTAGGGTGATTATACTGATGCTTCTCTGTGTCAAAATGGTTTGCATATTGAGATTTCCCTCTGTTGTATATGAAGTCACTGTGATGCTCATCAAATCTTGTTTGAAAGTTTCTTCCAGTTTCACCTATGTAAGATTTGCTGCATTCATCACGGGTGACCTCATATACTCCCGAGTTTTGACTCATTTTTATATTTGTAGTTTCATACAAAAATTTTTTTGAAATTGATATTATATTCTCACCAGAGGGATGCGACAACAGCCGAAGGGTGCCAAATCTGAATCATATATTATTTGCACTGGAGACCCGTGACAACAGCTGAAGGCTGCCAAATGTAATTAATATAATATTTTCACAGAGACTACCGATAACAGCTGTAGACTACCAAATCTAATTGAAATAGTATTTTCAACCAGACAAAGAGCTGTGACAACAGCCGAAGACTGTTTTATTGCTACTAAATATTGTGCCTCACAATATTTTTCGTTTTTTAAAAAAAATTGTTGCAATCGAATATAGGTACTGTAGGCGTTTTTTCCGCCTTTTAGTGGTTTTCATTAATCCTGTTTAAAAAGAGAATGGCAAGTACAGGGTGTATCTAAATTAGGCCGCCAAAAAATTATGGGTGGTAGAACACACCATTTGCAGTCGAAAAGACCAATCCTATGGCGGAAATGTACCGTTTTCAAAATGGCTGCTTTTTGGTGTTATTTTCAAAATGCATGAACTTGCGGTACTTCTTGAGGAATAACTTTTTTTTTGCACATTGTATCAAAAGAAATATTTTGCCATGTGAGGTGTACCAAAATTTGCCATAGAAATAATATGTTACATGGGGCTATACAAAAAGTTATAACCAATTTTTTCCAATTCTAAACAAACAAAGTTCTAAAATTTTAGCGGTCTTGCCAAATACTTTGTAAAAAAAATCCTCAGGCTAAACACACCCTCCAAAAAGTTGATTTTTGAAAGTCGCAAATTCGTTATTGATGAGCTACGAGGGTAGTCCAAGAAATCATACGGAAATATGTAGATAAGGACTGTGACTTGCCGAAATTGATCAATGAATTTTAAATTTGGCCGTAACTCGTAAATAATTTGTCATTTTTTAGTTCTAATATCTTTGGGGTCCTAGACTTTTATTTTTAGAGGTCCATTCCCCGCTATCTACTACCTTTTAGACTTTAGACTGTGGTATTGGAACAACGCCTACTGTGGTAGAGGTGAATGTGTTCAACCACGCAAATTTTGGATTTGTATTTCGAACATTTAAAAATTTTAGATCGTCTGAAATAAAATGCTGTTGTAAGTTTTCTCCATTATAGTTTCTGTGGTTTACTTATTCCGCACTGTTCTTTCTTTTTGTTGTTTAAGTGTTTGTTGTTACTTAAGTTTGTTTTAAAACTCTCGAGGGACATTGTGTTCTATTGACCTCATTCCAATGTTACAAGGTCTTAGGGAATTTCCCTACGCGTAGGGAGAATTAGGGGTCCGTAGTCAGAGAGGGAATTTTCATCAAAAAAGGCCGAAACGTAGGGAAATTTAAAGCTTTTACTATTTTTTACATTTAATTCGCATTTTGGGTTAATTCTAGAGAAAAGTGAATAAATCGTCCAAACTTTTCGTAGAAAGTTTCACTTTTCTGTAGAAATCACCCAAAATTGAATGTTGACAATTAATCAGATCAGATAATAAAATACGACTAATCGATATTTTGAGAAACGATGTGAAAATACCGCGGGAATTTTTAGATTTTTGTTTAATTTTTTTTTCTTTTTTCTTCGTTTTAGTTTTGACTTGACTAATTGACTCATGACTTGATAATTTTCATTTTAAAATTCACTTTTCACAATGATTTTTCAGAATTTTCATTTCTGAATGTTATATCTAATGTAGGTACCTAAAATCCGACAGAGATGGCCAAATTTATGATCCCTATTGGGAATCGGACCCAAGTCTCTTATATTTAAATCTGTCATCATGTTTATCTCTAAGAAATCATCACTACGGCACGCTACTAGGAGCCTAACTACAGGTTTACAGGTACCTACTGATTTTCTCACCATAAACTTGTAAAAGTTGACATTCCTAGCGTAGGGAAACTGTAGGGAGAAAGTTTTTTTAGCGTAGGGAAATGTAGGGAGAAATCAAGGCCTCTGTAGGGAATTTTGACGAAAACGACCTGTCAACACTGCCTCATTCTGATATTTTCCAAACGTAGGGAATTTGCGATGGCCAGATTGATAGATTTTCATATATTTTTGAGATATTTGAAATTAAAGTACTCTGAAAAATATATGGATCGATGTATGGAATTAAGCCAGATTCATAAAATGACGGTCCTAAGCCCATATATATAGAAGGCTTGGTGTTAAGTTAAAAAAGACATCCAGTCTTTAAGAAAAACTCTGGTCCAAACTAAAGATGGAAAATTTTCGGCAAGTTACAGTTACTGCATTGATACTAGAGAAGAAAGCGAGAGTTATACCGTGTCAGGAGAGGGGGTACAGTTAGAGTAGACACGGAAAAGAAGGTTAATGGCATGGTAGATTCAAGGAAGGTAATGTCGACACCAAATAGAACTGGGAAAAGATGACGTTAAAAATATGAATTGGGAAAATGTGACGTTAAAAATAGAATTGGGAAAATGCGACGTTAAAGAAGAACTATATGGAATTCAATATGTGGGGTTAAAGTACGAAGAGTTATATAACTTGATAAAAGACCCACAGTCAAAAATAATCTACACCCCTGAAAGCTCCAACTGGTAGAACATGTGGTTAGGTCCGAAGACACATCAAAAGCAATACTTTTATCCATCCAAGAACGAAGATTTGTCGTACGCCTTAGAAACATATGACAAGATAGAATCACCAAAATTGTACAAAATATGAGTAGAGAAAATGAAAAAAAATTGCAGTGATTTGCAGAACATCGCCCATGAATCTAATGAATCTAATGTCGGTCTATTTAGATTTTAAGATTGAATCCTATTCTATTTGTCAGTATTGTTTGGAGAGGCTGGCGGGCTTAGTAATTATATCATTGTTATGTAGAAAAATAGCAACAAGTTAATGGACTCTAAAAAAACTACTGTCACTATTAAAAAACCGACAAATAAATGCCAAGGACGGGACGGTATAAAACTTTTCTGAATAATGTGAGACAGTTTTCTTTGCTATTGAAAGTTTCCGGTAAAACGTCTCGCAATATTCTAAGGACGCGAAAATGAATCTAAACGTTGCATCTCGCTTCTGTTTCAAATTAATTTTTGCTATCTTAACATACAGTGTGTATCATCAGGAAAATGTATTCTGTCTTCAAATTGCACCCCGTATATCTCGGATGCATTTCTGTGAAATACATTTTTCAGCTTGCTGTTCGTATATCGAATGCATTTCTGTGAAATATATTCTTCACCTTGCTATTCGTACATAACGAATGCATTTCTGTGAAATATATTCTTCACTTTTCTAAAGAAGAACTATGGAATTAAATATTTAAATAGTATATTGCAGTGATTGACAATTTCTGGGGGACCATGTCAGTCAAAAAATGTTTTGATTTCGGCTAGATCTCACAATGGTCTTAATTTTTGTAAGAATGAGAGCCTGTTCACATTGTCCGTTTACTTATTGGATGCCTGATCCGTTTATTACTGGATGTGATTCATATTTTTATTATCACTCCTGTTCACACTATCCGTTTTTTTTACGGATCAAAAGTGTCCGTTTTTTCTCTTTCTTTTCAAGGTTGCTTTACAAGATGAACGTTTTGGACGACGACGATGTTATAGTCCTGTGGTATTTTTACAATAAGCAGAAAAATCGCAGAATGAAAGGAAAATATTGGGTTCATCCAATTTGTCAAAAAAGACTATCGAAAATATCGAAAAAAAACCTTCAGGATCAATTTTTCTTTCTCTCCATTACTAACTTGTGCATTCAAATTACCTATATTAATACCTTCTGTTACCAATTAAAATTAAAGCTGATAAATTACTTTCTGAAATAAAAAATTCTAATACCCTTCTACACAGAACAGAATCAAGAGAACTACTGATTGGAATTAAAAGTGCATCCGTAAAAAAACGGGTAATGTGAACAGGATCTGCGCGTCCGATCCGTTTTTTTACTGGATTGCTGTTGACAGCGATCCAGTAAAAATAATTATGCAGACATTTGAATAAGTATGTGCTCAACCCGAAATTTCTTCTTTCGGAAAGCTTTTGTATTTGGTGAAGAGAATACACATGATCGTATGAATAGCATACTTTGTAATTTAAAAAACGGGTATAAAGCCTTTCAACGATAGTTCTTCGTATTTTTTCGAGCTTATACGATTTTGAGGGTTTGATATATCCAGGAAGCACATTGCAATATTCTGCCTTAGATCTAATATCCATATAAAATAAAGATTTGAATATTTTTTCGGAGTTAAATTTCCCACATAATTTGATAATTAGACCCAAGCACGAGATACATTTACTGACGGTAGAATTTATATGTTTATTGTATAATAGCTTGAATTCTAGATCAGCGATGTCAGTGACTCCCATTATGGGTGAATTGTTAATTTGGTAAGATGCGATTTTATAATCAATTTTCCTGGTGTATGTAATACATTTTGTTTTAGAGATATTGATTTTTAAGTAATTTAACTCGTAGTTCATTTATATTTTCCTGGATGATATCCGAAATTTTAAAGTCATACCCAAGATGAATTTTTAAGTCAGCTGCACATAATATAGACATGCAGTTCAATACTGAGACGATATCATTTATAAATATCATAATCATGAGGGGTCCCAAATTGCTTCCTAGAGGAATTCCGGAAGGAATGGGAAACGGTGAGGAAAGGTCATTATTGACTTTAACACGATGGCTTCGATGAGAAAGATAAGAAGCAAACCATTTATTGTATGCAGGAGAGAAACCATATTTTTCTAATTTTAACAATAAAAGTCGATGATGAACACTATCGAACGCTCGCGATACATCGAAATATATCGCATCAACCTGTTGCCGATTTGTGACGATAGGAGAAACATAGCTTAGGAAAGCTATAGGTGATACATTGACATCCTCACGAGCCACTCTACTCTGCATTGTTATTATATTACTTATGTAATTATATTTTAGTGTTAGAATTGGTTCAAACTTCCATCTAACAATATCTAGCGTTTTCAGCAGACCCTGAAGAGTACTTGTCCCATGTTTTAGTTTTTAAAAAAGATAACATTCAAAACCCAAAAGGTGTTTATATAATGTTGAAGTTGTTTATCTTTTTGAAAAGATTTTTTGAAAAGATGTATCTTGTTGTTAATTTTTATGAGAAACAGGAGGAGGCTGTCTCCTTGTTGATCATGGCCTCCAAAAAAAGAGAAACTTTTTTCATTTTCTATTTTAATTAAACTTCTCCGTTGAATATATTTTCTTTGAAAAATGTCGAAAACATTACAAAATTTTTTTGACGTGCTCTTGGTAATCTCATGGTTCTGCTAAACATCTGATGTTTCATATCGGCAGAGCTCTTTTGTCGATGCGAACCAAGCACGACAATTGTAATGTTGATCCCTCTTTCCTTTATCTCTTCATTCAAGAATTAGGCGGCACAATGGTATGCAGATGTACGAAACTATAGCTCTGAACAGACACTGCCGACCATATTATTGTTTTAAATTGCCATCATACATATGATAATTGTTGGAAGCTAATAATTGTCATGGTCACAATGACAATCACTATTTAATATATCAATCTGCAGAACAAGAAAGGGGTAAAAAAAAAAAAAAAATGGTACGGAAAACCGTACCAGACTTTCTCTTCCTTAATCATTCTGTCAGACTTCCATCGAATGTAGATGTCGCTCTTTGCTCTTCTAAAGTTTGAAGTCTTTTAGTGATATTATTATCTCACAAAAAATTATCATTGAAAAAAGGCCAAGTTCCTCTCAATCTTCCAAAAAATTCCGCCTATGAAAGAAGTGATATTTATCATTGTGGCCAAGTTTATTGTTGCTACTGTATATCCCGCACTTAAATTTATTATTGCACTTTCTTCTGCCTCAATTCTCTTAAAGTAATACCTACTTCACACTTGGTCAGTTTTTTCTAAGGGGATTCGTAAAATACTACATTTTACAAACTGGCCAAGTGTAAAGTCGGTATTACTTTAAGAGAATTGAGGCAGAAGAAAGTGCAATAATAAATTTAAGTGGGGGATATACAGCAGCAACAATAAACTTGGCCACAATAATAGATTTCACTACTTTCATAGGCGGAATTTTTTGGAAGAGTGGGAGGAACTTGGCCTTTTTTCAATGATAATTTTTTGTGAGATATCAACATTTTTTGTAAAGATTACTATATGTAACTGATTGTTTGGCCTTGTTTTCTTTATTTCTTCTTCTTCTTTTCGATTACACAACATGTCGGAAACCAGAAAATTTCTGTGTAAACCGGACCCAAATGTCCAATAAGATCTAACAGCAAAGTATTAATAAAGTAATATGCACTACAAAGCAAGTAAAAACACAAATATTTATAGTGTATCTCCTTCCCTGAAGTTATAGCACTGAGAGTTAACGAATTACAATTTTGACATTTGCGGGTTTAATTGAATTTAAGTCTCTCTACCTTCATGCAAGATTTCATCGTCTTAGCAGTAGAAACTAGATTTCGTGCAATTTTCTTCCCTGAAGCGGAACCGTTTTGGAGCACTGGTAGTAAAAAAGTTAATATATTTATTTTTCCATTTAATTCCATTTAATTCAGCGTACTACCAGTTTACACTAGTTTTCAAGCATCTCAATGCTTAAAGCGGAACAGTTTTGGAGCAACGGGAGTGAAAGAGTTCAAATATAAATTATTTCCTGCTAAATTGCATGTAAATATCTAACTTTATGCAAGATTTTAGTGTTTTATCAGTTAAAACTACATTAAAATGCGTTGTAAAGTCTTCCATAAAGCGACACCGTTTTGGAGCACTTATAGAATTAAAAAGTTCAATTTTTCGGATTTTTCCCTTTACTTGGATGTCAATTGCTAACTTCATGCGAAATTTCAGCGCCCTTGGTATACGGGAAGTGCCTGAAACTTTTGATGATCAGTGAATCAATCAGTCAGTCAGTGAGCATCCAAAAGTGCAAACTTTGAAATTACCTTTCTCCTGTCCGGGTCAACATTAACTTTTGAAGTTTATCCTGTAGTATTGTACTATACTACGGAATGTTTGTGCAAAATTTCAATGACCTATCCCTGTAGAAAAGGATATCTGACGGTATGAAAAACCTGGTGAATTGCTTCGTGTAAAGATACACTGGTACTTTACGGAACCTGGCCTGGCGCACTGCCGTGCGCTTTATATTTTTTTCTGCTGACGTTGATTTTTAAAAAGATTGTGCAGCCTTCGGCTGTGGACATTGCTCTTTAGTGATAGTATTATTTTGAAAGATTTTGCAGCCTTCGGCTGTGGACTAAGCTCTTTAATGATATAGTATTATTTTAAAAAGATTTGGCAGCCTTCGGCTGAAGACATTGCTTTTTAATTATAGTATTATTTTGAAGGATTTTGCAGCCTTCGGCTGTGAACTTTGCTCTTTAGAGGTGGCATTATTATTTATTATAAAAAGAATTAGTAGCCTTCGGCTGTGGACATTGCTCTTTTGTGATAGTATTATTTTGAAGTATTTTGCAGCCTTCGGGTGTGGACTTTGCTCTTTAGTGATAGTATTAGTTTAAAAAGATTTGGCAGCCTACGGCTGCTGACGTTGCTCTTTAGTAATATTATGAGTTTCAAAAGATTTTTAAGCCTTCGGCTGTGGACATTGCTCTTTAGTGACAGTATTAGTTTAAAAAGATTTGGCAGCCTTCGGCTGTGAACTTTGCTCTTTAGTGATAGTATTAGTTTAAAAAGATTTTGCAGCCTACGGCTGCTGACGTAACTCTTTAATAATATTATGAGTTTCAAAGGATTTTGCAGCCTTCGGCTGTGGACATTGCTCTTTGGTGATAGTATTATTTTGAAAGATTTGGCAGCCTTCGGCTGTGGACTTTGTTCTTTAGTGACAGAATTAGTTTAAAAAGATTTGGCAGCCTATGCCTGCTAAAGTTGCTCCTTAGTGACAGTATTATTTTGAAAGATTTTGCAGCCTTCCGCTGTTTTTTTCACATTAGCAGAGTTTTTTTATTCCTATAATTATACAAGGCAGTGGTAGGCTAGAGCCGAGAGTGGCAGATGCCAGGGGCTGCAAATTTCAAATTTCAGGCCCCAAAATTTCTACAAAATACCAAAAAATGTCAATTAAACACTTGGGTGTCTGTGCATACCAAATTTTATCAAAATCGGACGAATTTGATGTTTTTTTCATTTGTGGGCCCCTACCGGGGTCCCAAAACCAAAATTACTTCAAAAACCCAAAAATTGTCAAATATAATACTTGGGTGGTTGTGCATACCAAATTTTATCAAAATCAGACGATTTTTTTTTTATATTTGTGGGACCACCGGGGCGCTCTGGCGGTGCCCCTGTCAAAAACACACCCACATGGGCCCATTTTTTTTTATAAATAAACTAATGCCCTATGTACCTACCCATTTTAAAGTTCATCAAAATTGCTTGTGTGGTTTGGATTTTAAAAATTTGGTCCAATTTCGACGTTCTTATTCCTGAACCGTTAGGGGGGAGGGGAGGACTCTGACTAAAAGCTGCAAAACAGTGAATAGAATGAGTCAAATAATCCCTTTAGGCTCCGGAAATCAATTGTTTTGAATTTTAAGTGAATAAAAGGGACCGTTTTCTTTTAAAGGCGATAGTCAATTGAAGGAGCTTATTGGTCCCCACTGACGGGGCCCCTGAAAATGACGCACCCAAATGGGCCCATTATTTTTTTTATTTTATTTTTTTTCATTTCAAATTTCATCAAAATTAGTTATGTGGTTTTCATTTTAGAGATTTTTTCTTGGTAATAAACCGATGGGGGGAACTCTGAATATAAGGTTAAAAACAGTGGTTAAATAAAATTTCCAATACTTTGAATGATCCCTGTCGGCTCTACACATTATTTTTTTTAAAAAAATGTGAAATTACTGATCTGCTTTATTTTAAAAGGGATTTTCATTTTAAGGACCTTGTTTGGCCCCTGGCGGCGCCCCTGAAAGGGATACGCCCGCGTGAGACCATTTCTTTTAGATAAAATCATTCCATCATTGCTGATTTTAAATTTCATCAAAATTGGGTATGTGGTTTCGATTTTCGACAGATTCGGTCCCAAAATACATGTCCGGGGGGTTAGGACCACAGCTGAGGGCGATATCGGGAAAAAGAAAAATACGGGTCGGGCTTTTTGCCCATAGATCACCAAAATCGTCAAAATCGGATCAGCGATTCCGTATACGTACGTGGAACGTCATACGTTGTAAATATCGGTTTTTTGGACCCCATCCATGGCTCCAAATATTTTCAAATGAACCCGAAATAGTGAAAATATTCAAACCCGAAATAGTGAAACTTTATTTTGGCTTTTGGGTTCCCGTCAGACGAATTTTTGGGCCAAAGAATGTCCAAAATTTCTGCACGAATACAATACTTTATCTTCTAGGAAGAGAAAGTAAAAAAAAAANTACGTACGTGGAACGTCATACGTTGTAAATATCGGTTTTTTGGACCCCATCCATGGCTCCAAATATTTTCAAACATGAACCCGAAATAGTGAAAATATTCAAACCCGAAATAGTGAAACTTTATTTTGGCTTTTGGGTTCCCGTCAGACGAATTTTTGGGCCAAAAAATGTCCAATTTATCTTTGAAGATAAAGATCGGAGGAAGTTAACAAATAGGTGCTAGTTATGGGACGCACAAGGTTTACATTGATTAATCAAGAAACTCAACTAAACAGTGATACAGCCGTTTCTTGATTTAAGAAACTTGACTCAATGCAAATACTTCTGCTTACATTATTTGATATTCGAGATACGAACCAAGCACAAGAGTAATGCTATAGTATCGCTCTTTCCTTTATCTCTTTCAAATAATTTTATAGGTACTTTTTATATATTAAAATCTTTGAATATCATGTTAATTATAGTGTTAACAAATATTAACTTTTAAAATAAATTAGAACAAAACACTTACCAAAAACACTATTTATACTGATTTATGAAGAAACTAGTTTCGAATAATTCGATTCATCATCAGTCTAGTCGATGGTCGAAGGATGGAGGGTGACAGGTTTGTTCATCGTGTGCAGTGCAGGGTCACGCGATGTACCTTCNGGGGGGGGGGGGGGTAATAAACATTGGCAGAGTTTTTTAACAACTGCATGTTTTTTTTACCCTTTCTGTTTTTTGGTATGATTTTTATTGAGCCTTATGCCTTTCACGTAGAAAATTTATCTCAAAGGTTAGACGAAATGTTAGTTTACGGTAGATGAAATTTGTATGTCCCGAGGGATGTAATATTTTGGGAGATCGAAGAAAAGAATGGGCAGTGAAATAATTTATTGTCTGTTTAGAAAATAAATAAAGATAAAAAAATCCTGGGCGATGATGAAAGAAAATTTAAAGTTCGGTGCAAGTTTTTTGTTTTTATTTTAAAGGGGAAACAAGTATTTTATGTTGAGCTGCCAGTCTATAAAGTATTCATTTTATTATGATCCTATAAAAAGGAAATTATTGTAATGGGCTGAATTTTTTGATGTCGAATTTTCAATGTTAAAACACGTTTTGAGGTCCCCAGAGTCAAAATATCGACATTAATCCGTGTATGTGCAATTGTGCACTTGTATGTGTCTGTTCGCCTATCTGTAGTAAACAGATATGTCCAGAACGGTAAGTGTTAGAGACTTGAAATTTGGTGTGTAGGTATGTCATTTTTATGCCAAGGACGTACCTCGAAGCTTTTGGTTGAAATTTAATATACTCTCGTCTTGTTTTTGTTTTTCTTGAGTCCTGTCTAAAAATTGAAGGGTTAAGTGCTATAGACTTTGGGATCTGGTGACCTCAAAACGTTTTTTGTCATTAAAATCTTGATATTAAAAATTTCTGCTCACTGCAATACTGCAATAATTCATCGTTGTAATTTGGGTGTACGAGTATTCATCATTGTAATGTAGGTATGTACATTGTACATAGAACACGACAAATCCTACCGTTCATGGGACTTATTGTTCACAAACAGACACACACACACAAACCAATGACTAAAACTCGAGATTTGGACTCTTGGGACTTCAAAATGTGTTTTTTTTTTTAAAAAAAAAAAACTCGACATCGAAAATATCAGCCCATTACAATACCTTCATATTTTTTTAAAGATAAGGAAAGTCGTTTGATGTTTTATGATTGAATCATATTGTTTTTGAATATTGGTAATAAGCTTTATTGTTTTTGTGGGATTGTGGGAATAAGCGCCTGGTTTTTCCTAGTGAATAAACAATACTTTTTGTTTATTTTTCAAAGAAAGTTCAGTTTTTTGCTCGCAAGTAAATTTATTTCTACTTTTCTTTGGCATTTATTTTTATTTTGTAAAATCTACAAGATTTGTTGATTTTGTTACTCGCCGCTGACGTTAAAATATTCCTTTTCTCTCTGTTCCATTTCCTTTCTGTTTTTTGTTCTTCATTTGTCATTGTCTTATGTTAGTCTCCGCGGTCATCACTCTTCTGGACCATTACACTACAAGGTATGGTACGTTGTAATACTATATACTTAGATATGTTGTCGTTGAAAGAAACAACTATTCTGAATTTTGATGAAATCCAAAATGTATTTAATAATAAAAACAATAAAAATATAGGTAAATAAAAATAATTTAAAAAATAATCCATACCAATATTATAAATGCGAAAGTAACTGTCTGTATGTATGTATGTATTTTACGCTTTCACGCTTAAACTACTGAACCGATTTTGATGAAATTTGGTATGGAGATAGACTAAACTTTAGGAAAGGACATAGGCTACTTTTTATCGCGAAAAAGGGGTTGAAACTATAAGCGGCCATGCCTATAAGGCGCCAAGCGAAGCGGGCGTATCCTGCTAGTATAAATAATTGTGTTAAGAAATCTGGTGTGAATATCACACGACTTTCCTTATGTATAAAAATGTATTGTGATAGGCTGAAATATTCGATGTCTAGTTTTTAATGCCAAAACACGTTTAGCCAAACTCGAGTTTCAGCCATTGGTCCTTGTGATGTGAACAAAAAGTCTCTGTGGGATTTGTCGTGTTCTATATATACAGGGTGTCTGTTGTTGTACTCAACGCGATAAGGGCTATAACATAGGCAAAAACAAATATTTTTCTTCTTCTATCTATTTTTGATTTGAGCTTTTGTTACAAAGTTACAGGGTGTTTTATGCTGTTTTTGAATTGGTCATATCTCCCTTATTACTGCTCTGATTTCAAAAAACTAAAATGATTTGAAGAGCTTGGAATAAGAAAAAAATGGTTCGTTCCAGGCATAAAATTGACATTTCAAGTCTCCAGCATTTAGCTTTCTTGAGATACTTCACCGACAGACAGACAGACAGAGGGACAGACACACACAAGGACCAATGGCTGAAACTCGAGATTTGGGTTCTGGGAACTCAAATTGTGTTTTGCTATTGGAAAGTCGACATCGAAAATTTCGGCCCATTACAATACTTTCCTTTTTATAGGATAAGGAAAATATAAAAAAAACTATCATGATTTAGAAAATAGTGAGTATATGGGTGTATTTTGGACTAAAAAATCTTTTTAGATTGTCCATCTCCGATTTTTTTTTCTTCTTGATTGTGCTCTGGAAAGAAACCTATTTATTACGTATACTGCCGTGTATGAAAGAGTGTAATGATGCACTATATTACACGAGCAAAATTCGATCAACCAGGTATTCTACAGAGTGCGCCAGAAAAACCTGGTGATTTTAAAAATGATGATGCGCATGCAATTTTTGAGATTGAACAATAATTTTTGTTTGATTTGAAAGAAAAGAAATGGGGATTTATTTTGATGTATGATTTATTGAACATATGAATCATTTGTGATAGACATTCAGATCGGTAAGGACTCTAGCTGTTGTACTGCATGTCACAGAGCTTGGACGTTTTCTTGTGTTCTATAACAGTTGTTCTACCTAAAAGATTTTTTTCAATGCAGAACCAGTTTCTCTGAAATTTTGGACTCATTTCAAAATGGTATTATAAGTACCCTCCAACGTGATCCAATCCTGTAGTGAGAACGAAACTTTCTCTGAGTAATTACCACTTTGAAAAATTTCCCTACAACAAAGGCACGATGTTAAGGGGTCCAAGACTACATCGTAACTAAATCTTAGAAACTGAGAAGAAAATGACACCAACATATACAATCTACGACTACGACTAGTGATGGACGCGAGACGGGAAATTTCTCGTCTTGTCTCATCTCGCGTAAAAAATACGAGAAATTTCTCGTCTCGTAAAAAAATAAGACTTTTCGGATGCTCTTTTCCCCTCATTATCATAATTGTACATAAGTATCTACGTGTTACATTTCTCATCATAAAATACTTGCAAAGGGACCCAACGAAAATCAGCTTTTGGTGGAAATCGATTATACCGTTGGCGGTTTTATGCCGCTTTTTAGCGGTTTGCGCATATCCTGCTTAAAATGAGAAAGGTAATAGCTAGAACTTTAAACTTGGTGCCTATTCATATCAATTTCATACAAGAAATTGCAAATTACAACTTAGGTTGAAGTGTAATATAATCTTGGCCTCTAATCAACGGTTAAAGACCGCTTTTTGGCGGTTCCACCTAAAACCAGAATGGTTAGAGATAGAACTTGAAATTTGATGCCTATTCATATCAATTTCATACTAGAAATTGCAAATTACAACTTAGGATGAAGTGTAATATAATCTTGGCCGCTAATTAGGTGTTAAAGACCGCTTTTTTGAGGTTCCACCTAAAATCAGAATGGTTAGAGCTAGAACTTGAAATTTGATGCCTATTCATATCAATTTCATACAAGAAATTGCAAATTACAACTTAGGTTGAAGTGTAATATATTGTTGTTCGCTAATTAGCGGTTAAAGACCGCTTTTTGGCGGTTTCACCTAAAACCAGAATGGTTAGAGCTAGAACTTGAAAGTTGATGCCTATTCATATCAATTTCATACAAGAAATTGCAAATTACAACTTAGGTTGAAGTGTAATATATTGTTGTCTCCTAATTAGCGGTTAAAGACCGCTTTTTGGCGGTTTCACCTAAAACCAGAATGGAAAAGGGGTAAAACTTGAAATTTGGTGCCTATTCATATCAATTTCATACAAGAAATTGATGAATACAACTTAGGTTGAAGTGTAAAATATTGTTTGTTGCTAATTAGCGTTTGGAGGCAGTTTTTTAAGATTCTGCCTAAAACCAGAATGGAAAGAGCTAGAACTTAAAATTTGGTGCCAATTCATATCAATTTCATATAAGAAATTGAAAAATACAACTTATGTTAAGTGTAATATATTGTTCGCCGCTAATTAGCGGTCGTGACCGTAGGATTAGTTGTTGAACGCTAATTGGCGGTCGTATTCGTAGGATTAATGTTATTTTATACACGGTGGTAAAAGGATTGGCAGGGTTGCAAGTTGCTAGCCCCTGGATGCATAGAAATGGACTTCCTTGGTGTTGGAACTTGTCGCCAATTTTTGTAGTGAGAGAATTTTTTAGTGAGATAGTGATAGTGAGAGTTTTAGTAAATTTTTTAGTGGCGAAAACCAAAGTTTTTGCCATGAGAAGTCTATTTCCAATTGCTACGACTTATGGTTGGTTCTAGAGGCACAACCCTGAAAACAGACAGTCTGAATAAAAATACATATATACAGGGTATCCATAAAGTCTTACCCCACCCCCCGTATCTCGAGAATGGCTGAAAATATAAGAAAACGCAAAAACACGTATCCCTTAGATTTACGGGTGATTAGTTTTGGACTAAAAAAAAAAAAAAAATTGGCCTCGTCCTGCCATTTAGGCTGGTACCGGCTGGATTCAAAATCTTAAATGAAGACGTGACACCTTGTTTTAAAGGTCTTGTTAATACGAGTTAAAAACTTTTTCATTACATGAAAAAGTTAGGCGTGAGTTCGAGGCCCGCCTATATGGGGGTCAACGGGCAGCGCTTTGAGCAGCTTACCTACCATTTAGGTTTGGCCGCAAAGGGTCCATTCCACCCTGTAATTCGTGAACGGTGGATCCTAGAGAGCTCCGGTTTTCTCGTATTAATGAGACCTTTAAAACAAGGTGTCACTTGATATACCTTCCCATTTAAGATTTTGAATCCAGCCGGTGCCCAGCCTAAACGGCTGGACGAGGCCAAATTTTTTTTACTCTAAAATCAATCCCCCTTAAATCTAAGGGATACGAATTTTTGCGTTTTTTTGTATGTTCCGCCATTCTCGAGATACGAGGGGTGGGGTGAGAATTTATGGACACCCTGTATATACATAACTATCATGTATCATAATACATATTATGTATCTACACTAATACATATATTGCTAGTATTATATATGCTATAATATATAAATATTATATTGTTAGAATCTCCAGGAAAAGGTCTAGTATAGGTACCTATTTTTCACGAGACGAGAAATTCCTCGTGTTTTTACGAGACGAGACAAGGATTTTGTCTCGTCTCGTGAAAAAAAAATACGAGTCGAGACAAGGCCTTGTCTTGTCTCGTCTCGCGTCCTTCACTAACTACGACATGTTATGACTTGGTAGTGTACATATTAATCTCGTCAAGGTTATTATGGTGCACCCTGTATATTATAGTCTATTCACTTGATGGACTTGATGGAATTACCTTTTTTTTTGCAAATCTAGATACGCCTTTTGTTGGTCACTGGATGTTTCAGTGAAGAAGCTCTTGCAGATTGAATGCTAGCGATAGACTGTGTTGTTAACAATACATGAAAGATAATATCGCATCAGCACGATGTTCTATATTTTTCAACATTTTTCTTGTGGCTTTTGGTACTTTGCCAATTTTATTTTCCAAACAAAATATATTGTGATATATAAATTATATATCTATTGCAGCATTTCTCAACCTTGTGTTCCTGCTCCCCCCCTGCAAGGGGGGTTGAAAATACATTCAAAACTAGCGGAATTTCTGAACCTCAGCCGAAAAATAATATGCTCTCCTGACCAGAATTGCTGTAAAAAAGGTGATACCATTCGCCTCACCTTATCTGTAGATAACAATTACACAAAAGTACAGAATTACAGATCAACACTAAACGATGGTCCGATTCTGTGAGGTGGGAGTAGCGGTCAATAGAATTGAAACAAAAATTAAATTTTTTGATAAACAACATGCAACCATAAATTCCCACTAACTTCATTGCTAATAAAATAAATAACTTATCACGTATCTATTATTTTACCATGCATGTGTCTTTTTGCGGGGGGGGGGGAATGTAGGCACCGAGGGGCTCAAGCCACGGTCCTAAGCCCTGTAAATATAGAAAGTTTGCTGTTCGGATCCAGCCTTTTAAAAACTCTGCTTCAAATCAAAGACGGAAAGGCATAAGCAAAATGAAGTTTCTACGCATGGATCCTAAAGAGAGGAGGCACAGAATAAATTGTTGTGGCATTGTAGAATTGAGGAAAGCAACGTCGACTCCAAATATAGAATTGGGAAAAGGTGAAGTTAATGAAGAAGTTTCTTTTTATTCGCGGGGGGGGGGGTCATGGAAGTTTTCGATGTAACATGGTCATACATTAACCTCACACATTGGCAGGTGAACAATAAATCCACTTACTTTCAAAAACAAAATCTTTTCTATATTCACAAGGATGGGTACTTATCGATATTCAAATCTTGAAGAAAGCTAAGCATAAGCCCGAAGAAAGAGTATCATATTTGCTAGTTCATAGAAATATAATATTTAAGCTTCCAAAGCCTCTGAAATTCTCTAAAAGGAAAAGTAATGTAAAATACGAGCTAATGCCGCCAACCTCGTATGTTGTAGAATTTCCTTTAGCCTTAATAATTTAGGCTGTCTTTTCTTTGTAATAGCTATTTGGAGGTTTTCTTATCACTGCTATGAATATAAACATTAGATGCATGAAATTTGTGCAACACAGTTGTTCTTTTAGATCTTGCAGCGAATCAAGATAGAGTAGATATTATACTTTTCCTTCAGGTTTCGATCTGACTTTGGGGTATTCAATTTACCTTTTGTGCTGTATCCGAGCATCGCTAAAAATGTCTTTTTGATGATAATTGGCATTGGATTGACCTTTTGAAATTTTTTTAATTTCTCATTTCTTAAAGAAAATCTTGTGTATTTCATGTCTATGTTTTCCAGTTTTGGAACCACCCTCGTACATCGATATTGGTTTATTATTTTCAATAATAAACCTTTGGAATCGTCACGGAAAATTACCCCCCCCCCCTCAAAATTTGATATTATACGTTTCAAGGGACGTAGAATTCAAAAATCGAATAAAAAAAAATCCGTTTGTCCGCCGTACGCCACGATGAGCTTTTTTGCCACTTAGCGTTGACCGATTTGGTTGAAATTTGGCTCAAAATGTGTCTCGAATCTTTTGGGTGCAGTCGAATACACCCTTGGCGATTTTTGCCGCTTTTTAGCGGTTTTCAGTATCGCTGTCTAAAAGGAGAATGGTAAGAGCTAGAGATTTGAAATTTGGTAGGTATGTCAAATTTAGGGTCTAATTACGCCACAGATTTGGAATCGTCACGAGAATCCCCATTAATTTTTTTTTGGGGGGGGAAACCCCCATTTTTTGCCAGAAAAATAATAAAACCAGGTATCACATTGGCAGAGTTTTTTTTATTTATAAGTCGTCAGTCAGTATAACTAAAAGTGGAAAGTAGGGAGCGTGTTTTTCAATCAAATGAGGACTACTTCGAAGAATGTCATAAGCCAGACCATGTAGAATAACTTTGGGGGAGAAATGTGGAGTTAAGTCGGATACTTTTGAGACACACCTCTTACATGTGGATATTAATAAAGAGAATTTCACGTTCCCGAACGGTGTTAACTCTTATGTACAATATTCTGTACCTGTGTATCAGTGCATATCAGCAGACCCCAGCCAGATTCACACAGTCGAGTCGTGGTTACTAGGTATCTCTGGTTTCCTGATATGCCTTGAGTATCTTGTTTGCTGTCATTCAATATCTGAAAGTTTAAAGTTACCGAAGCAGAAAGCTTATTTTGTTGCTGTTATAATCAGGGTTACGAAGAAGAGCTCACTTTCAACTTCAGTTGATTTTTTAAAGAATTTTCGCTACGCCTTGGGCAAAAGGAAATAAACAATTCGTTTAGGGATGGGTTAGTCATCCACGAATCGAGTCATGAGTCGACTCATCTTTTTGAAATGAGTCGACTCTTCAAAGAGTCGACTTACGAGTACCTTTTTTTTTTGAAAAAGCACAAAGAGATTGAGCTCTATGAGAGCTCGTGAGGTTTTCTTCTTTTGAAACGTCTATATAGGTTGCCAACCTCGAGGTAATGGACGGCCTCAGGATTGACACTTGACGTGATCTCGGAGACCTTCTTGGTGGAAAGAGGCATTTTTTTAATCGAATGTACCAAGGGGCATTGACTTTGGGTCTCAAAACATTATTCTGAAATCTTTCTATTATTTACCTATTAGAATCACTGGAACAGCCTCAGAGCTGGATACCGCATTAGGTCCATAAAAGTTTTACAACCTTATTATAAAACAGAAGCTTGATTTCGATGTTGCAGGCTAATACAGGTATATTATTATTATTGGTAATCATAAAATCAGCAAATTAAATTTTTCCGATTGTTTGTTGTTTACTGAACGAAAATTATGTTTTTTTCTGATAACGATTAATTGTGATATCTTTTTAATGTATTCACCGAAGTTGGGGACGTTTATTTGGTAGATACCACTTCTGTCAATTGGTTTTATTATGTCTTTCTGATCAAATAAGTTGTTATTAAAATTAGCACTCGAAAAGAGTCGAGATCGAGAGTCTACTCATGGAGTCGACTCATATTGAGGATTCGAGTCGAGTCGACTCATGTAAGTGAGTCGAAAATCCCATCCCTAAATTCGTTGTACTTGACCGATGAAAGTGAGGATCTACTAATAGTATCGAATGGATATAGAAATATACAGGGTCATCCAACAGAATCGGATGAATTTCAACAAATCATAAGCCGGTTATTTTTCCGAGATACTGATTTTTTATTTGTCTCCAATTTTTCGCAGGTTAATTTATGTTCAATTTTTGATGATTTAATCAATTCAGTCTTTCGTGGAAGCTCTTCATCCCACTCCCCAACATGTCCCGATGGATAAGGTTGATTTCTTCAGTGGTGACTTCGTGAAAGCTCTTCATTCCACTCCGGAACATGTCCCGATGGATACGGTTGATTTCTTCAGTGGTGACTTCGTGCAAGCTCTTCATTCCACCCCCCAACATGTCCCGATGGATACGGTTGATTTCTTCAGTGGTGACTTCGTGGAAGCTCTTCATTCCACCCCCCAACATGTCCCGATGGATACTGTTGATTTCTTCAGTGGTGACTTCGTGGAAGCTCTTCATTCCACTCCCGAACATGTCCCGATGGATACGGTTGATTTCTTCAGTGGTGACTTCGTGGGAGCTCTTCATTCCACGCTCCAACATGTCCCGATGGATACGGTTGATTTCTTCAGTGGTGACTTCGTGGGAGCTCTTCATTCCACGCTCCAACATGTCCCTATGGATACGGTTCATTTCTTCAGTGGTGACTTCTTTCAAATCGTCGTTGCTCTTCTTTGTAGACTTTCTCTTTGAGATATCCCCGCAAAATAAAGTTACCATGTCAAGAAATCAGGCGGCCCTCAAATTTATGACAAGGTCAATTCTATTGTCCAAAAAATTTGAACTACTGAACTGAGACAAAACTCCCTTTTGTTGTGAACAAAATGTTTCTATCTCACCCGTCTATAGGAGGCCCTATCTACTGAACTGAGACAAAACTCCCTTTTGTTGTGAACAAAATGTTTCTATCTCACCCGTCTATAGGAGGCACTATCGCTAAGTACTACTCTTTTAAGAAACACACTAGTCAGTTGAATGACCCTGTATTTTGTTTTCTGTAGAAAAGATTGTCTAGTTTAAATTTTCCTTTTTCCACTTTTGAAATTAAATTGAATGATTTTTGTTTGTTTGTTTTAACCTCTCTTTAACATAAAAGGCGAACGGGGATTACACCCTCTATTCGCTGTGGAATCTTACAAACCAGCTATCCAAACTGGCCTCATCCAGGATGGGTTGGGCCTGCAGCCTAAAGGCGCAAACCTACCGTAGTCATCCACCAAGTAAAACTTGTTAAACTTCAGTGATCGTATTGAATCAACACTATGTCAAAAGAGTCAGTTCCGGAGTTTGAACGTGTACTTCATCCTATCCAATCGATGACTAATATGACCCTTTCTCTTCCTAGGATTAATGAGAATTCAAGAATTCTTGGGCTGGGAAATACTGTAGGTAGATATAATTAAATACAAAATTTAGTAATTACTGGCAGGCTGCGCCCGCTTCGCCTGGTACCTTAGAGGCATGACTGTTCTAATGATAATAGTATTCGTTACCGAGACTATTGACACTCTTGGTCCGGAGGTTGTGGGTTCAAATCTCGTCCGGAGCGAAAATTTTCTTATCGAACTTTCTCGTTTCCGGAATGGCAAGGCTGTAAAAATATGTGCCCTGAAGTAATGCGAAAGCAGTTCCCGGGGGAAAAAAGTATTTGATGATTGCCCATAAAAATATCGGCTGTAACTCGAAAACGGCTGGAGAGTTTTGAATCCTGCCTATGGGTTTGGCACGTATAGTCCCATCAATTTTTTGATATCAGCCGATTTTCGAAATGCGATTGGCATAGTATAGCACACGATCTGGCAACACAGTGACAGTTGAACATGTTTAACGCCTTCAGTGCAAGTTTCAGCTTTCTAGAGTCGCGTGGTCCACCCTAACATTGTTTTTCACAGAACGGTTTTTTACAATGAGTTCTGAATATTGATAGTGCTGCAATTATCACAACAATAATTATACGCCTAATCACACTGCTCTTTCAATAACTGAATTCTTGACCAGTAAAAACATTTCCACACCTCATCAATCTCCTTATTCACCCAAACTGAGTCCCCGTGAGTTTTTCCTCTTCCCAAAATTGCTCAAGAGTTGTCATTTTGGGACACTGGACAACATTCAGACAGCTGTAACCGAAGATCTGAAGGTTATGCCAGATTAAGAGTTCCAGACCAGCTATGATTCCAGATTCATGAAAAGACCGTCTTCGTCGCTGTGTGCCTTCCCAAGGCAACTACTTTGAACACGACAAATGTTTGAATCAAATAATATATTTGCATTCAAACAGAAAAAAATCAGTCTCTTTACATTATTTCCATACTACGTCTCCTTCCTGAATAAAGCGTCTGCTGAAATTTTGATCGAGTAAAATGAAAGCTTTGGACACGCTAAAAGTTTGGTTGTAACTTTTATAAAAAAATATTCCCAAATTGACGCACGAAAACATGAAGTGAATACTTAATCAAATGAACGTAGAATTAAATGGGGAATCCGAAAATGTAATAAAATTCAGGTCGTCTCATTTAAGAAAATGAAGTTGACCTTCATCTGACCTTAAAGGACAACCTTGACAAGTCAGCCAAGGTCATCATAATACGTCCCCCTCTTTTTTACGAACATTCGGTCAGAATAATTTTTGTGTAACTCCACCAGTTTCGGAATAAATTGAGTTGGTCACTTAAAATGGGACACCCTGTATGTTAATTTATTTATTAAGTAAGTTGTTAAAAAATGTTAATTTATTTATTAACAAAGTTGTTAAAAATTGTTAAATTAAATAAATAGAAAATTGATTTTAGTTATGTATATGTGTTATATTTGATTAATTTTAAATATGTTTCAGAGAAAGTTTAATTAAGGGGCGATATGACAATATTTGAGGAAAAACGGATTGATAAAACAGGAGACACCCTTAAAAATCAACGCTCAATTATGTAGTATTTGGGGAGCAATCGGATGACTTTTATGGGAAAAGGGGGTGGGAATAAAAGAGTCACCCTTAAAAATCAAAGCACAAGTATATACAATATAAATATACTTGTGCTTTGATTTTTAAGGAGCAATAGGATGGCATTAAAGGGCAAGAGAGGTTGAAAAAAGGAGTGATTCCTATTAAATCAATGCAGAAATATGGAGTAAATAAGTAGCGATCAGATGATTATCAAGACTTAACTCCTTAAAAATCTATGTACCGAACGTTAATTAATAATGCGAAAAAATCTTGTAAATTCAGTCGCAGCCGCTATAAAATATAAGGAAAGCACGTATGGAGTGAGGCTCCTTAAGCACTATCGATGCATTCCTTGGAACAAAAACAAAAGTGATTCTCCTTAAAAAAATCAAGCAATTGCTGTGTTTTCAAAGGAATATTTTTTTTCAGTGAATGTTTGAATGCAAAATAAATATATTCAAAAGAAAAAATAAATGGTACGGAAAACCGTACTAGACTTTCCCTTCCTTAATCATTCCATCAGACTACCACCGAATGCAGATGTTGTTCTTCTAAAGTTTTAAGTTTTTTAGTTATATTTTAGTTATTGTTATATTTCTATTTTCTGTTGATGTTGACCATTCTTTTAAAAAGATTTTGCAGCCTTCGGCTGCGGACTTTGCTCTTTACTGACAGTATTATTTTGAACGATTTTGGAGCCTTCGGCTGCGGACTTTGCTCTTTAGTGACCATAATATTTTGAAAGATTTTGCAGCCTTCGTCTGTGCACTTTGCTATTTAGTGATAGTATNGAAAAAATTGGTTACTACTTTTTGTTTAGCCCCATGTAACATATTATTTCTATGGCAAATTTCGGCACACCTCACAGGGAATTTTTTTTTATATAAATTCTATACAAATTACCAGAGTCATTGTGTTTCTACAAGCTTCCTGCAGCATTGTAGGATTTCCCAATAACTGGCATTATGCAAATACTTTTTTAACTTTACCTAAAATGCTGACATCTAGAGGTCGCTACAGTGACAAATTATTGCTCCTATTGGCATTCGAAAGCGGGTCTCTGAAGGTGCGTTTACACTGCCTGAACATCCACGAGCATCGAACATCGACCATTCACGATCGTTGCTCCCCAGTTTTCAACGAGAACGAACACAAACGAGCCCTCTGTTCACACTGCTAGAGCATTTCTAATGATCAGTTACTCGTGAGGACTCGCATCGAACACATGGCAACCGCGCTATTAAAAATTGTAAAATCTAAAAAGGAAAAGGCGTCGCATGTGGGATTCTTCAACGTCATTTTTTAAAAAAAGAAATTTCTCCCTATTGCAGAAGTTTTTTACATTGGGCTGTTCAGAATAAAATAAAAATTATGGTCTGTCTGCCACAGAAATTAACAAAACGCACTTTTCAATTTTCCCACTCCATCAATTAAATACTAAAAAGCAACAACATCACACACAAAATAGGAGACATGTATACTTCAACAGCTAGGGGAGGACTAGATTCATAGAACATTCGACGAATCCCAGGGCGTTTACACAAAGCGAGCGGCGAATGAGCGTCCCTTTGATGAAAACCGATATCGGGTGTATCAGGCCCGAGCAGGAACGAGCATTCACTTTGACTATGATCGGCTCGCGGCGAAGTCTACCCTTGCTCGCGACGAATGCTCTGGCAGCGTAAATGAGACTTTATAGTGTGTTCCATGTTTACATATTCCTCTAGTGTTTCCATGTTTAATTTGATTGCCTAGTGTTTCCACGTTCACTTTGTTCTCAAATGTTTCCATGTTTACTTTGGATCTCTAGTATTTCCATGTTTATTTGATATTCTAGTGCTTCAATGTTTAATTCGCTTCTCCAGTTTTGCTAGTTTACTTTGTTGCTTTTTTCAATAGTGTTTCAGTGTTTACTTTGATTCTCTAGTGTTTCTCTGTTTACTTTGATTCTCTAGTGTTTCCATGATTAATTTGTTCTCTAGTCTTTCCATGTTTACTTTGATTCTCTAGTATTTCCATATTTATTTGATTCTCAAGTGTTTACATGTTTACTTTGTTCTCTAGTGTTTCAATGTTCACTTTGATTCTCTAGTTTTTCCATGTTTAAATTGCTTCTCTAGTTTTCCATGTTTACTTTTTGCTTTGTTCTCTAGTGTTTACACGTTTACTTTGATTCTCTAGTGTTTCCATGTTTACTTTGTTCTCTAGTGTTTCCATGTTTATTTGATTTTCTAATGTTTCCATTTTTACTTTGTTCTCTAGGTCTTCCATGTTTACTTTGGTTCTCTAGTGTTTCCATTAAATCTTGCTGAATAATCAAATATAGAGAGAATAATTCTGATCGTTTGACGTTTACATTGGTTCTCTAGTGTTTCTATGTTTACCTTGTTCTCTAGGGTGTTCCATGTTTACTGTGATTCTCTAGTAGTTCCATGTTTACTTTGATTCTCTAGTATTTCCATATTTATTTTGATTCTCTAGTATTTCCATGTTAATTTGATTCTCTAGTGTGTCCATGTATACTTTTTCCTCTACTATTTCCATGTTTACTTTGATTCCCTAGGGTTTCCACGCTCACTTTTTTCTCCAGTGTTTCCATGTTTGCATTGTATCTGTAGTATTTCCATGTTTATTTGATTCTCAAGTGTTTCAATGTTTAATTTGTTTCTCTAGTGTTTCTCTGAATACTTTGATTCTCCAGTTTTTCAATGTTTATTTTGATTCTCTAGTCTTTTCACGTTTAATTAGCTTCTCTAATTTTCCATGTTTACTTTTTTCCTTTGTTCTCTAGTGTTTCCACGTTTAAATTGATTCTCGAGTGTTTCCATGTTTACTTTGTTCTCTAGTGTTTCCATATTTATTTTGATTCTCTAATGTTTCCATGTTTATTTGATTCTCTAGTGTTGGACACACTAGAGAACTTTTTCCTCTTGTTTCCATGTTTTCTTTGATTCTATGTTTACTTTGTTCTCTAGTATTTCGATGTTTAAATTGATTCCATAGCGTTTTCACGTTCACTTTGTTCTCCAGTGTTTCCATGTTTACTTTGATTCTCTAGTATTTCCATATTTAATTTGGTTCTCTAGTTTTCCATGTTTACTTTGTTGCTTTGTTCTCCAGTGTTTCCATGTTTACTTTGATTCTCTAGTATTTCTATGTTTAATTTTGTTCTCTAGTTTTCCATGTTTACTTTGATGCTTTGTTCTCTAGTGTTTTCACGTTTACTTTGATTCTCTAGTTTTTCCATGTTTACTTTGTTCTCTAGTGTTTCTCTGTATAATTTGGTTCTCCAGTGTTTCAATGTTTACTTCGATTCTCTAATCTTTCCATGTTTAATTTGCTTCTCTAGTTTTCCATGTTTACCTTTTTATTTGTTCTCTAGTGTTTCCACGTTTACTTCGATTCTCTAGTGTTTCCATGTTTACTTTTTTCTCTAAAGTGTTCCATGTTTACTCTGATTCTCTAGCGTGTTCCATGTTTACTTTGATTCTCTAGTGTGATCCATATTAACTATTTTCTCTAGCGTGTTCCATGTTTACTTTTATTCTCTAGTGTGTTCCATATTTACTTTCTTCTCTAGCGTGTTCTATGTTTACTTTGATTCTCTAGCGTGTTTCATATTTACTTTGGTTCTCTGATGTGTTCCATATTTATTTTTTTCTTTAGTGTTTCAATGTTTACTTTTTTTCTCAAGTCTGGTCCATGTTTACATTGATTCTCTAGTGTTTCAATGTTTACTTTGATTCTCAAGTGTGTTCCATGTTTACTTAGGTTCTCTAGTGTGTTCCATGTTTACTTAGGTTCTCTAGTGTGTTCCATGTTTTCTTCTTTTTTTCAATTTGGCTTAGAGTCTCTTTAACGTCTATTGGTCATTCAAGACGGATGTTTGCTTTGATTCTTTACTTTTTCCATGTTTACTTAGGTTCTCCTGTGTTTCCATTTTAGATTTCAGAGATATTTTACGAGGAGAATACATATTAATCATTCGAAAAAAATACTCCGAGAGTATAATAGAACCCCGTATATTACATTCAAGAAAATTTTCGGAGATTATGTACCTAAATTTGATGAAGCTGTTGGGTGTGTTGGTTTGGTGTATCAAACGTTGACTGCCATTGTTAAAAAATATGATCAATATGAAAGAAATGTGTTCATGGCTACTGTCTATTCTGGCGCAGATTACCATTTTGTGGAGAGGCAGATGCATCTTGATGATATTATAGATGGCGAAAATAACGCTTTTATACATAACCATTTGGTGGGTAAGTTCATTTTGCCCATTACCGTGTTTCGAAATATGGTCCGTACATTTTGGATTGGAAACACACCCGTAGCCAAAATTTTCTGAATTTTATGATCTTATGATGGTGAGTTTCTAAGAATTTCATGTCATGTTAATCGGTAGCTCTTGGTTGTTCCTTTTTTAAATAGGAAAATTTATGTTAATTTTTTTTTTATAAATAGGTACGAGATTAGGTCATCATCATATGTTAACAGTTGTGGGATTGGTTTGCTACAACTCACCATGAGTTGTTGATACTTGAGAAACCTTACGGCTAATACAGTAGCTTCTCCTTGCTTTCTGCATGGGTAATGGAAGAGATATCGTTTCCGTTTTTGGAAGTATTCATTTTATATTGCAGGGGACTCGTTGGTACCTAGCCTTAAAATGCACGGTACAGCTTTTACTTCTTACCTTACTAAGCTTTACCTTCTTTAATATTTATTAGGATTTCATTTTTGGAAATCTCTTATGAAATTATTTTTTGAATTAGTTTTGAAAGCCTCCGATTATTGTCGAAATTTTCTAGTGAAATTATTATTTGAATCAGATTATTATTTGAATCAGATTTTAAAACCTCCGACTGTTGTCGCACTTTTGTGGTGAAAATATTATATGCATTAACTAGTAGACCCATTTTTTGGGGCAAAAAAAAATAAAAAAAAATAAAACGTAATATTTTTCAATATATAGAATATGGTGTGTCACCTTTTTCATCGGTCACACGGAACCAAAACAAGCGGTTCGACGTATAATTGTGTCCCAACATTTCTGCTGATGACTGTGCCACGCGACTTTGAGTACCTACAATGTTTTTTTTTTTTTTTGTGAGAGAAGGAGGTGAGAAAATGATTGTTGAATGCATTGACTCTCATCTAATCCGAATCGGTCAACGCTAAGTGGCAAAAGTCTCCATCACGGCGGACGGCGAACAAGCGGATTTTTTTTTATTCGATTTTTGGATTTGGGGGGGGGAAATTTTTTATCCGTGACGATTCCAAAGGTTCATTATTGAAAATAATAAAATTTTAGCCAATAAAATAATAAACCCATGTGTCACATTGGCATAGTTTTTTGTGTGTTACGAACTTACACTGTACTCAATAATGTCCTATAACTCAACTGGATATTCAGGGTGGATCTTTTTAACCTTTAATGGAGAATAATTCGACTCAAAGGCAAAATAATAGAAAAAGTTTTAAACAAAAGTTGTTGTATAAGTAGGGGGACACATGACCATGATCTTCAATGTGACCTTCACATTGACCTTGGAGGTTATTTAGAGGTCAAGTATGAATTTTTAAATAGAAACACCCATTTTTGACCCCCCGATTCGTGATTTGCAAGAAATTTTACATATGATTGTGACCTTCAATGTGACATTCACATTGACCTTGGTGGTCATTTAGAGGTCAAATATGAATATTTAAATAGAAACACAAATTTTTGACCCCGATTCGTAATTAGCAAATGATTTTACACAAGAACATGACCTTCAATGTGACCTTCACATTGGTCTTTGAGGTTATTTAGAGGTCAAATATGAATTTTTAAGCAGAAACACCCATTTTTGACCCCGGATTCGTGATTAGCAGAAAATTTTACTATCAAATATGTACCTATCATTCTAAAACTGTAACCTGTGTAACATATTTCCGACAAATTTTCATTTCGTGGGGGGCTATATTCACCTGGGGGCCCTTTAGGGCACCAAATTTGAAATGCGGGTCACATCTTTAAAACTGGAAATATTTCTCCAATTTTGATGAAATTTATTGCAGACACTCTTTGTAACATAGGACACGAAACTTCAAATTCGGGTCACCCCTCTAAAAGTAGCAATAAAGTAGCAAATATTGGACCTCATGGGTCCATTTTCATTTGGGGGCATTTTAGGGCACCAAACCTGAAATTCGGGTCACCTTTCTAAAACTTGCAATATCACTCCAATCTTGATGAAATTTTAAACGGACACTCTTTGTAACATATTATCGACAAAATTTTGGTCTCATGGGGCTATCTCCATGTGGGGGTCCTTTGGGGGACCAAACCTGAAATTTGGGTCACACTTATAAAAGTAGCTATAGAGCTCCAATTTTAATGAAATTTAAAACAGTGACCCTTTGTAACATATCATCAAAAAATTCTGGATCTCATGGGGATCTTTTCATCTGGGGGCACTTTAGGGCACCAAAATCTCATATTCAGGTCACTTATCTAAAATTTCATCAAAATTGGAGCTCTACTGCTACTTTTAGAGGGGTGACCCAAATTTGAAGTTTGGTGTACTAAAAGCCCCCCTGAGACCCAAAATTTGATGGATATAGCCCCCTGAGACCCAAAATTTGTCTATAATATGTTACAAAGAGTGTCTATATTAAATTACATCAAAATTGGAGTGAGATTCCCAGTTTTAAAGATGTGACCCGAATTTCACTTTTGGTGCCCCTAAAGGGCTCTCAGGTGAAGATAGCCCGCTACGACCCAAAATTTGTCGGAATATGTTACACAGATTAGCGTTTAAGAATGATAGGTACATATTTGAGAGTAAAATTTTCTGCTCATCACGAAGCCGGGGTCAAAAATGTCTGTTTCTAGTTAAAAATCATATTTGACCTCTAAATAACCTCCAAGGTCAATGTGAAGGTCATATTGAAGGTCACGGTCATATGTAAAATCTCTTTCTAATCAAAAATCTGGGCCCAAAAATGGGTGTTTCTATTTAAAAATTCACACTTGACCTCTAAATAACCTCCAAGGTCAATGTGAAGGTCACATTGAAGGTCATCTTCATGTGTCCCCCTACTTATACAATAACCTTTGTTTAAAACTTTTTCTATTATTTTGCCTTCCAGTCGAATTATTCTCCATTAAAGTGTAAAACGGTCCAACCTGTATATTATACGAGCATTGTTTCAGCCGTG
>CM022878.1:15146691-15160708 GCA_012654025.1 Pachypsylla venusta | reverse complement strand
CAATGGATGAGTGAGAGTCATAGGTCTCACTGGACTGAAATTTCAGAACAACGACACAGCAAACAAATGATGGCCAAACCAGTAAAATCTCTAACTGCTGATCTCCTTCGCTTAAGTCGGAAACAAATGAGACTGGTCACTGGACTAATAACGGGACATTGTGGTCTCAAAAAACACCTATACAATATGGGACTCTTTAGAGAAAACCCATTGTGTACACTATGTGGGGAAGAAGAGGGAACAGCCTCTCATGTGATCTTTGATTGCAATGCCCTACTCAATTGGAGAGTAAGTATCATCGGGTCACTAAACCCCAGAGAGGAACACGTCCAAAACAATCTGGTAAGAAGACTGCTCAAACTCGCTGCGCAGTTGAACCTTAACTAGAAAAATAAGCTTAACCAATACACAAAAAGCCCAGGAGGCTGAGGTGTAGGGATTCCAAACCTAAGGGGTTAAAGCTTAATGAAATGAATGAATGAAACATGGAAAAAGTAGAGAATCAAAGCAAACATCCGTCTTGAATGACTAATAGACGTTAAAGAGACTCTAAGCGAAATTGAAAAAAAGAAGTAAACATGGAACACACTAGAGAACCTAAGTAAACATGGAAAAAGCAGAGAATCAAAGCAAACATCCGTCTTGAATGACCAATAGATGTTAAGGAGACTCTAAGCGAAATTGAAAAAAAGAAGTAAACATGGAACACACTAGAGAACCTAAGTAAACATGGAAAAAGTAGGGAATCAAAGCAAACATCCGTCTTGAATGACCAATAGACGTTAAAGAGCCTCTAAGCCAAATTGAAATAAGCAAATTAAACATGGAAAGACTGATTCTCTAGTCTAAAATAAACTTTGAAACACTGGAGAATCAAAGTAAACAGAGAAGCACTAGAGAAGCAAATTAAACATTGAAACACTAGAGAATCAAATAAACATGGGAATACTACAGATACAATGTAAACATGGAAACACTGGAGAACAAAGTGAGCGTGGAAACACTAGGGAATCAAAGTAAACATGGAAACACTAGAGGAAAAAGTATACATGGACACACTAGAGAATCAAATAAACATGGAAATACTAGAGAATCAAAGTAAACATGAAAATACTAGAGAATCAAAGTAAACATGGAACTACTAGAGAATCAAAGTAAACATGAAAACACTGGAGATCTAAGTGAACGTGGAAACACTAGGGAATCAGAGTAAACATGGAAACACTAGAGAACCAATGTAAACGTCAAACGATCTGAATTATTCTCTGTATATTTGATCATTCAGCAAGATTTAATGGAAACACTAGAGAAACAAAGTAAACATGGTACACGCTAGAGAACAAAGTAATCTTGGAAACATTAGAGAATCAAATTAAACATGGAAAGACTAGAGAATCAAAGTGAACATTGAAGCACTAATTTTTTTTTTTTTTTGCCTTCGCCTCCTGGATTCGAACCAATAGCCTCCTGGTTACCAATCCGTCGTTCTTACCAAATGAGCTACTAGAGAACAAAGTAAACATTTAAACACTAGAGAATCAAATAAACATGGAAATACTAGAGAATCAAAATAAACATGGAAACACTGGAGAACAAAGTGAACGTGTAAACACTAGGGAATCAAATTGTACATGGAAACACTAGAGAACAAAGTAAACATGGAAAGACTAGAGAATCAAAGTAAGCAGAGAAACACTAGAGAACAAAATAAACAGAGAAGCACTAGAGAAGCAAATTAAACATGGAAACACTACAGAATCAATGTAAATAGAGAAACACTTGAGAACAGAGTAAACATGGAAATACTAGAGAATCAAAGTAAACATGGAAACCCTAGAGAATCAAAGTAAACATGGAAACACTACAGAACGAATCAACAAAGTAAACATGGAAAACTGGAGAAGCGAATATACATTGAAACACTAGAATATCAAATAAACATGGAAATACTAGAGAACCAAAGTAAACATGGAAACACTGGAGAACAAAGTGAACGTGGAAACACGAGGGAATCAAATTAAAGATGGACTATAAAGCCTCATTTACGTTGCCAGAGCATTCGTCGCGAGCAAGGGTAGACTTCGCCGCGAGCCGATCATAGTCAAAGTGAATGCTCGTTCATGCTCGGGCCTGATACACCCGATATCGGTTTTCTGGTGAATCATCAAAGGGACGCTCGTTCGCCGCTCGCTTTGTGTAAATACCCTGTGATTCGTCGAATGTTCTATGAATCTAGTTCACCCCTAGCTGTTCTATGAATCTAGTTCTCCCCTAGCTGTTGAAGGTGTTAGTATTTTGCTGATGGAGTGGGAAAATTGAAAAGTTCCTTTTGTTAATTTCTGTGGCAGCCAGGCCATAAATTTTATTTTATTCTGAATAGCCCACTGTAATCCTCCTTCAAAAACTTCTGCAATAGGGAGAAATTTCTTTTCTTCAAAATGACGTTGACGAATCCCACATGCGACGCCTTTTCCTTTTTAGATTTTACAATTTTTTTTTTGTGTGTGATGTTGTTGCTTTTTAGTATTTTGCTGATGGAGTGGGAAAATTGAAAAGTTCCTTTTGTTAATTTCTGTGGCAGCCAGACCATAAATATTATTTTATTCTGAATAGCCTACTGTAATCCTCTTTCAAAAACTTCTGCAATACGGAGAAATTTCTTTTTCAAAAAATTGACGTTGACGGATCCCGTCATGCGACGCCGTTTCCTTTTTAGATTTTACAATTTTTAATAGCGCGGTTGCCATCTGTTCGATGCGAGTCCTCACGAGTAACTGATCATCAGAAATGCTCTAGCAGTGTGAACAGAGGGCTCGTTTGTGTTCGTTCTCGTTGAACACTGGGGAGCAACGATCGTGGATGTTCGATGCTCGTGGATGTTCAGGCAGTGTAAACGCACCTTCAGAGACCCGCTTTATAATGCCAATTGAAAGAGATAATTTGTCACTGTAGCCACCTCTAGATGTCAGCATTTTAGGTAAAGTTAAAAAAGTATTTGGATAATGCCAGTTATTGGGAAATCCTACAATGCTGCAGGAAGCTTGTAGAAACACAATGGCTCAGGTAATTTGTATAGAATTTATAAAAAAAAAAAAAAATCCCTGTGAGGTGTGCCGAAATTTGCCATAGAAATAATATGTTACATGGGGCTAAACAAAAAGTAGTAACCAATTTTTCCAATTCTAAACAAACAAAGTTCTTAAATTTTATCGGACTCGCCAATTTTTTTCTGAAAAAGTCCCGAAAAATTTTCTACAAACCCAACTCTTTAAGAATAAATTGCCCCTTATTTGGATTTCCAAAGATATGAAAATTATTTAAATACCATGCATTTTGGGAGAGTTGTGAATTGATTACTTGAGAAAGTCGTGGTTTGCTTTGAAATGAGAACGTATAGTAAAAATTAAATAAATGAGTAGGTATCAATGCCAGCCTTTTTCCTGAGGATTTCTTTATGAAAATATTTTATTTAGGGGTTGTTGTTTCGAGTCTATTGAAATGGTTATTTTATTAATCAATAATTTTATTATTGAATAATAAAAATTAATTATTTAATAGAGATTTCATGTGACATTAATTGTATTTTCATATTCCTATGAAGTAAAATTTAATGAAAACAATTTTAATAAACAGAATTTATTAATAATTATTAAAGCACATAAAATATTATTAAGGCACATAAAATCTTTGGTATCTCTACAGCGTCACAATAAAGAATCAGTTCGTAGAAAGGGGGGAATCAATTTGGCGGAGATAGAACTACATGAGAAATACAATGATCGACGATCGTGACGAGCTTTCATTAATCGACCCTAAATCGAATTAAATGCCAGGAAGTACCTATTACCTAGCTACCTGTCCTAAAATACAGGGACCTGACCTGACTTTTTTGTCAGTATTGTTTTAAATACTTTAATAAGAAATAAATCTAAATTTATTTCTTATTAAAAGACTTTTTAGTTCCTATTTTATTGATAAATTGAAAATTACGTTGTTGCACTTTTTTTTTAGGTTGCTACCTATTTATTATCATCCATGCAGCACTTATTTATTTGACGCCCGTTCTCGATGCACAGATTACATCTTTTATTTGATGATGTTCCGGAACACCTCTCGCCTTCCTTGTATCAGGTCGCTAAATGCCAGAACGATCCTATAGCATCAATTTCCTCTGACTGCAGTGTCCAGTGTCTACAGAAGTTTCCTAAACCAGACTATTTACATACATACATAACCATAATCGTTCCATCATTGGATGGGTTGATGAATGAAACCTCGCCACCATCGTCGATCATTGTATTTCTCATGTTGTTCTATCTCCGCCAAATTGATGGCCCTCTTTCTATGAACATCACTACTTATTGTGTCGCTGTAGAGATACCAGAGATTTTATGTGCCTTAATAATTATTAATAAATTCTATTTATTAAAATTGCTTTTATTAATATGACATAAAATCTCTATTCAATAATAAATTTTTATTATTCAATAATAAAATTATTGAATAATAAACAAATAATAATAATTAACAAATCTACAACCAAAACTCCTCGAACTTATAAATCAGTCAATTGAAGAACCAACTTTATTAAATGAAAGCCTATGTGAAGGTATAACATACTTGAAATCAGATAACACACAGAACCCTGCCAACTTCCGACCAAAAAACTTCCGACCAATCTTAACACAATCTATAAACTAATCACAGGCTGTATCAAACAAATAATATCAGAACACTGTGTACAAAATAAAATCCTATCTGAAGAACAAAAAGGAAGCCGTTCTAAAACTTTAGGTTGCAAAGAACAACTTACTATAGACGCAGTAATCATGAATCAAGCAACGAAAAAGTATCAGAATCTCTACACATGTTTTATTAACTATATTAAAGCGTATGACATGATACCACACTCCTGGATATTATACACATTAGCATCATACAAAGTCAATCCGATTTATATAAAGTTTATAGAACTCAATACTCAACAAGCACATCAAAGGATTCAAAATTAGAGTCAATACGGGTATATTTCAAGGAGATAGTCTGAGCACATTACTATTTTGTCTCTGCATGAACCCACTTTCGATAATACTCAACAAGCACATCAAAGGATTCAAAATTAGAACAAGAGAAATGAGTCACAAAATCACTCATTTGTTCTACGTCGACGATCTAAAGTTATATGCAGATACTGAGGAAAATTTAAAAGAAACCATCAAAACGGTTGAACATTTCACTAACGAGACAGGAATGGAACTGGGAACACACAAATGTAAGATTCAAGGTATATCTAAAGGAAAACTAACAACAATACCGGAATATACCACAAGTCAAGACAGAATAGAATCAATGGAACCAAATGAATATTACAAATACTTAGGAATAGAGCAAAAAAGAACAATCAATCACATCACAATTAAAAAGAAACTGAAAAATCTATTTCAACAAAGACTTAAAATGTTACTCAGAACACAATTAAACTCAAAAAATTTAACAAAAGCTATCAATACATATGCTATTCCAGTGCTCACTTATTCCTTTGGAATCATAAAATGGACACCAACAGATTTAAATGAAATTGAAATTGGACTAAGGACAACAATGACAAAATACAATAAACACCACCCGAAAAGTGCCTGCGAGAGAATTTCCATACCAAGAAAACAAGGCGGTCGCGGCATTATTGATATAACAGCTCTGCATAAAAAACAAATATATAGCATTAGCAGGATACGCCCGCTTCGCTTGGCGCCTTAGAGGCATGGCCGTTTATAGTTTCAACCCCAAAAGTAGCCTATGTCCTTTCCCAAAGTTTAGTCTATATACATACCAAATTTCATCAAAATCGGTTCAGTAGTTTAAGCGTGAAAGCGTAACATACATACAGACAGACAGATAGACAGACAGACAGAGTTACTTTCGCATTTATAATATTAGTATGGATGAGAAAGTATTTCCATGAAAGATTAAATGAGTCACCAATCTTAGAAGCAATTACTAAATCAGATCAAGAATACACACCACTTAATCTTTCAAATGAAGAAATGAACCTACCCACGAATCAACATGATATTAGAAAAACAAGTCTTTCAATCAAGGTCGAATTATGGAAGAAAAAATCCCTCCATGGAAGATATCCCAACGAACTCAGCCACGATTATGTCGATGTTGACCAATCGTTCAAGTGGCTCACTGAAGGGAAACTCTTTCCAGAAACAGAGGGTTTCTTCATTTCAATCCAGGACCAAGCAGTAGCCACCAAAAATTTCAGAAAACATATTGTGAAGGACTCAAGCCTTATAAATGATCTATGTAGATGGTGCGGTTCCACATCAGAAACAACGCAACATCTAATGGCAGGATGTTCAACACTCAGTCAAACAGACTACGTCCAAAGACATGACAATATGGGAAAAATATTACATCAAGCTTTGGACTATAAATTGTTCAAAATTGAAGAAAAGAAACAGTATTGGAACTATACTCCTGAGACAGTAAAAGAAAATAATGAAGTAGCTCTCTATTGGAATCGGTCAGTACTAACGGACAAGAGTATTCCTTTCTCAAGTAATCAATTCATAACTCTCCGAAAATGCATGGTATTTAAATAATTTTCATATTTTTAAAAACCAAAAAAAGGGGCATGTTATTTTTAAAGAGTGCCGTCGGGTTTTTAGAATTTTTTTCGGGACTTTTTCACAAAGTATTTGGCGAGTCCACTAAAATATTAAAACTTTGTTAGTTTAGAATTGGAAAAAATTGGTTATAACTTTTTGTTTAGCCCCATGTAACATATTATTTATATGGCAAATTTTGGCACACCTCACAGGGAAAAAGATTTTTTCTGATACAATGTGCATTTTGAAAATAACACCAAAAAGCCGCCATTTTGAAAAAGGTACATTTCCGCCATAGGGTATATTGGTCTTTTCGACTGCAAATGGTGTGTTCTACCACCCATAATTTTTTGTCGGTGTATTTTAGCACCCTGTATAATTTCTGAATTGACTGATTTAGTTGGTAGGTGTGCCATGTATTATCTTACTCCTTTAAATCGCTGAATGTGTTGTAAGTCTGAGTGGAGACAATGTCAGCAACTATGTCGAACAGCGCCGTAATTGTACTGTACAATGTTTCGAAATTATGAAAAACTGCAGGTTCAATATGATAACCATAGATTGTGGGGCGCGTATTCCAATTATCCAGTTGTCCATCTTTCATATCACAACCAAATTTATAGACTGCATCACCTGAAATTTATTATAGAATTATTTTCAATACAGGAATTGATCACGAAAAAAAANGGGTTTTTTTTTTTCCCCCCCCCCCCCCCAAAAAAAAAAAATCTGGGACGTAATTAGTCCCTACATTTTACCTAGATTCCAGTCTCTATCTGTTAAATAAGCATGCTTTTGAATTTAGAATAATTATGAAATTGGAGAATATAGTTTATTTTTAGTTTCAAATATTTTCTAAGATATCGAATTAGATTTTAGACTGACTTTTTGGTATCTCTACCAAAACTTTTTGGTATCTCTAAGATTATACCAAAATATATTTGGTTGACCACTATCTACTCTCACACAAACCCTTACCATTCTCTTTTTAGATAAATAAAAGCCGGAAAAAGCGGGGCTTTCACAGCTTTGAAGCTTACCGGGACCCCAAATATGACAAATTTCAAGTTTTTGACTCTTACTATTCTCTTTATACACAGGATTAATGAAAATAGTTAATAAGCGGTGAAAACCACCAGTATTTTAAATATGACATACATACTAAATTTCAAATAACTAGCACTTGTCAATCTCATTTTAAACAGCAATACTGAAAATCGTTCAATTGCGTCGAAAACCGCCAGTCCAGGCACACTAGGAGGGTCCTATATAACATATTTCATCCAAATCAGATTAATCCGTCAACGCTATGTGAAAAAAGTGCCCATCACGGCGTACGGCGCACAGTGGGACAGAATGCATAAAAAGCTGGCAAAAAATCAGAAAACGGATTTTTGGCTTACAAATGATTTTTTAATATTATTGAGCGAAACGAAGCGTAGCCTTATGCTCCCTATAAATATTATATTGTTAAGGCTCATAAAGCTTAAATTTTCTAGAACGAGCTGAAGTTATCAATGTCAAGTATTTAATGCCAAAACACGGTTTCACATGCTCCATAGATCAAATCTCGAATTTCAGCCATTGATTCGTGCTTGCAGCAAACTGCACGGAATAGTATATGTATACTCAGCAGACATTCTAATATTTTCGATTTTAAGAACATGCGCACCAAGCAGTCGCAGCGACAAAACTACAAATATTCCTCCCGGCAATTTCCACTGCGTGACAGCATCAGTGGGAGCTCATCACTGTAACGACACCGTCACTGCTTAATGGTTGTTTTCCTTCAATTCTCGAGCTTCCAATTTTCCTATTTCGGAGAGTTCTTTGGAAGCAGATTTGGTTACTAGGTTTAGTTACACAAGCCATTCAGATTGTTGAATATAAGAATTACATTTCTACAGGGAAGAAAAATTGAGGGGGGTTGTTATTTATTTATTTTTTCCTGACGATTCTAAAGATTCATTATTGAACATAATAAACCAATATATGATGAGGAAAAATTCGNCCGTCACTGCTTAATGGTTGTTTTCCTTCAATTCTCGAGCTTCCAATTTTCTTATTTCGGAGAGTTCTTTGGAAGCAGATTTGGTTACTAGGTTTAGTTACACAAGCCATTCAGATTGTTGAATATAAGAATTACATTTCTACAGGGAAGAAAAATTCAGGGGGGGTGTTATTTATTTATTTTTATTTCCTGACGATTCTAAAGATTCATTATTGAACATAATAAACCAATACATTATGAGGAAAAATTCGTAAAAACTGTATGATGGTTTTGATAACAATGAATTTGTATTTAACAATTTGCCGTTAGTTTGTATTACTCTGTCACAGTGTGTATGGCGATCATATTATTACAAGGTGTTTTAACCTTCAACGGCCCGAAACGGTACCCGGGTGTCCATTTTTTTGAAACCTTCTGAATGCCTCAAGTTAGGATTTCTACGTCTTCTTCATGGGAAGCCAGATCATACCGGACACCCGATTTGGACCGAAGAGGTACCCGGGTAGTCAATGCATTTTGCATAGGAATATATTGAAAATAAGACAATTCTTTAAATGTTGACAATAATTTATTTTATTATAATTGTAATTATCTTTGTAATAATTAATGATAATAGATTATTACAATATAATAAACATAACTAAAAGATAATAAAATAATAATTTTTATTTACAACACATCAATTTACAAATTTACAACAAAAAAATTGTTTTTCGTATACGAAATTCTCCAAATTTTAAATATTTTTTATGTATAATCTCTAATAATTATTTTTAATTAATTAATTACTTTCCATTTTAATTTTGATATCAACAAATTGTGGGAATTTTATATGATTTTTTTTTTAATATCTTCAAAAGCTCTGTTGTGCGAAACAGAATCCAACTTTGCAAGTTGATTTTTTTATAGTGTGTTCGTCACAGATGGGTTTGCTATACTTCACACAACATTTTCTAGTTTTCCTTCTCTTTGAGCCCTCCTTACAGATATAGCAAGCACCTTCTTGGTCTATTCTATCCGTTTTATCTCTTTTTGGAAAGTTTATATTAGTACATTCGTTGGTATTACTTTCTACCCAAAACGGCCTCTGTGGCAGTATGGATGTATGGTTTGCCCATCAATATTGGATTATTTGATCTGATCTTTTGTTTATGCCAGGGATACATAATTCTTTTGCTAGTTCTTTCAACAATATTCTGCGTTTGTGTGTTCTTATAGTGGAAGGGTGATTCCTTCAATAATTTTTTGTCTTTTCCTGTTTGTTTCCCTCATGATAATGGAACACATTTCAGATGATATGAAAGACTTGAAATTTTCTTTTGCCGACCCCGCATTAATTAATAATATATCAATTGAGATCGAAGCCCACTGACTGAAACATTGCCTCGAAACGTTTCGAAGCAAAAAGGCGATGCTGCTCTGGCAAGAAACTCGCAACATTTTGGTCACAACATTTTGAGATTGAAGGTTAAAAGTACTATATCTTCACTTGACTAAAAAATATAGTACTTTTATAGAAGATATAGTACTTTTAACCTTCAATATGGTTTTACTTGACATAGTATCCCAATATAACGAATACATTTTGAGATGACTGTGTGTTAATTTTTTTTAAAAAAAAAGAGTATTTAAGTTTTATTTCTATTATTGAAGACGTTTTGTAATTATTGTTGTTATTATTTTTATTTGGCTTAACGTCTCTTTAACATCTATTGGTCATTAAAAACGGAGTTTTTACCCTCCATTCGCTGAAACTTGCAAACCAGCTACCCACATTGACCTCACCTAGCCTGGGCTGAGCCGGAAAATTTCCAATATTACGAAGGCGCGAACTCCCGTGGACACCGACATATAACAACCTCGCTAGACGTTGCATAACTTCAGTGATCTAAAGGGAACTGGTGTATTCAACGTGCACCAGTTCCCGTTAGATCACTGAAGTTAAACAACGTCCAGTGAGGTTGATCGTTCCATGTGGGTGTCCACGTGGGTTCGCACCCTCGTGATGCTGGCTATTTTTCCGGCCCAATCCAGGCTGGGTGAGGTCATTATGGGTAGCTGGTTTGCAAATTTCCAGCGAATGGAGGGGAAAACCCCCTTCTTGAACAACCAATAGATGTTAAAGAGAAGACAAATTAAAATGGAATTTGTTGCAGTGTGTTTCAAAGGAAAATATAGCTCCGCAACAGTTTGTTGCATCGTGTAGAAGCAACAAAATGTTGCGCGCAGTGGGAAAGCAGCTTTAGTTGAAACTAGCATAACCTAATTCGAAACTGTTTTGAGTGAATTTAATTTAATGGCATATAAATATCAAATTTGGCTATGGTACCCGAATATAGTAGACATTTCTGTGAACTATCTGTTTTATAGAACCGGATATCTGCCGGTCTGCCAGGTGAATTGCTTTATGTAAGGATACACTGGTGTGTTCTGTGGAACTTGGCCTGGCACACTGCCGTGAGCTAAAAGAAGGCAGTTGAAATACTATATCTTCACTTGACTATAATAATTTATTATATTCAGTTGAAGATAAAGTATTTTATCTGCCTCATTATGGTTTTGCTTGCCACGGTATCCCAAGTCACTCAATTATTGAAGTGTAAGTATTTGGCTTTCTGTATCTAGGTTACACCTGTAACAAGCAAGTGTTACAAGTGTAACCGAGATACAGAAGGTTGGTTGGTTGAAGTTTCATTATGTCGGCAGGGAATTTTCCGGGCACGTGTTTGTTTTTAAGAATAATGGTTATGAGCCAAAAACTACAATAAATGGACTGTTAGATAGAATATCATAGAGACAATGTAACTAACTCTCATGGGGAATCTCAAGATGAACAAAGTATGAACTGATAGATTGATACTTACATTTCTCAATGTGGACTGTTAGATAGAATATCATAGAGACAATGGAACTAACTCTCATGGGGAATCTCATGATGAACAAAGTATGAACTGATAGATTGATATTTTTTGTTTTATTTAACAATAATTTCCTTGCTCTAACATACAGCTCTAATGAAATGTTGAGCAGTCAACAATTTTTTTTTCTTTACGTTCGCGGATGATTTCAAATTTTCCAGAAACTAGGTCATAAAAATTTCATAATGAGGTAGATATCTGAGTGTTCGGCAGTGCGCCAGCCAAGATCTGGAAAGCAGCAGTGTATCAGCGTATCTTTACACGAAGCAATTCACCAGGTTTTTCACACCATCAAATATCCGGTTCTACAGGGGATAGATCTTTGAAATTTTGAACATACATTCCGTAGTATAGTACAATACTACAGGATAAACTTCAAAATTTAATGTTAACCCAGATATGAGATTGGTAATTTCAAATTTTGCACTTTTGGTTACTCACGGACTGACTGACATATTTACTCATTCACTGATCATCATAAGTTTCAGACACTTTCCGCATACTTAGAGGCCTGAAATTTTGCATGAAGTTAGCAACTGACATCCACGTACAGGGAAAAATCCGAAAAATGGAACTTTTTAACTGTAAGTGATCCAAAACAGTGTCGCTTTAGGGAAGACAATACAACGTATTTTAATGTAGTTTTAACTGAGAAAACACTGAAATCTTGCACAAAGTTAGATATTTACATGCAATATAGCAGGAAATAATTTATATTTGAACTCTTATACAACGGATGCTCCAAATCGGTTCCGCTTTAGGGAAGGAGATGCTCGAAAAGAGTTTAAACTGGTAGAACGCTGAAATCTTGCATAAAGTTAGATATTTGCATACAATTAATCAGGAAATAATTTATGTTTGAACTCTTTACTCCCGGTGCTCCAAAGTGGTTCCGCTTAAGGGACGGAGATGCTCGAAAACAGTTTAAACTGGTAGGACGCTGAAATCTTGCATAAAGTTAGATATTTACATGCAATTAATGAGGAAATAATTTATATTTGAACTTTTTCACTCCCGGTGCTTTAAAACGGTTCCGCTTTAGGGAAGGAGATGCTCAAGAACAGTTACGGTTAGCACGCTGAAATCTTGCATAAAGTTAGATATTTACATACAATTATTCAGGAAATAATTTATATTTGAACTTTTTTCACTCCGTGCTCCAAAACGATTCCGCTTTAGGGAAGGACATGCTCGAATACTAGTATAAACTAGTAGGACGCTGAAATCTTGCATGAAGGAAGATATTTACATGCAATTAAACGGAAAATAAATATATTCATTTTTTGACTACCAGTGTTCCATAAATCTAGTTTCAACTGCTAAGATTCTGAAATCTTGCATGAAGTTAGAGAGACTTAACTTCAAATGAATCCGCAAATATCAAAATGCAAACTCGTTAACTCTCAGTGTTATAACTTCAGGGAAGAAGATACACTATAAATATTTCTGTTTTTATTTGATTTGTGATGTATATTACCTAGGTACTTTATTAATACTTTGGTATTAGATCTTATTGGATACTTGGGTCCGGTTTACATAGAAATTTACGGGTTTCCGATATGTTGTGTAATCCAAAAGGAGAAGAAATGAAGAAAAAACGGCTGAATAATCAGTTACATATAGTAATCTTTACAAAAAAAAAGGCCAAGTTCCACTCACTCTTGCGAAAAATTCCGCCCATGAAAGTAGTGATATCTATTATTGGGGCCAAGTTTACGAATCCCTTTAGAAAAAACTGACTAAGTGTAAAGTCAGTATAAGAGAATTGAGACAGAAGAACGTGCAATAATAAATTTAAGTGCGGGATATATAGCAGCAACGATAAACATGGCCCCAATAATAGATATCACAATTTTCATAGGCGGAGTTATTCAGAAGTGTGAGTGGAACTTGGCATCATTTTTTTTTTTTTTTTTTTTTTTTAAATTAAGTCGTCACTTCTACATTACAAGTAGTGTAGAGCAATTACTGACGCTGTGTGAGTAAGTGAACGATGAGTGTCGGGTGGAGGTATGAACAGTGCCGGACTGGCGCATCTGGGGTCCCGCGGCGATATATATATATATATATCGCCACTTCTACATTATATATATATATAAGTGCCCCAGAAGACATTTACTTTACCCAAAACCTCCTTCCCCGCCCCCTTTCCTTCTCGACTCTTGTAATATCAGTTGTTACTGTTGCAATCAAAAGATGAGTTGTAAATAAGTAAGTATCGACAAGCTGAACTTTCATCAAGTTATTTATCAATGTTAATTTTTTCACAAGTTTGTGGTTAGGACATTTTTGCGCGCGAGAAAGATCATTCAGAAAAACTGTGATAGTTCACAATAACTTCCTGCGCAGTTCAGTGCTTGAATTGAAAGATCATTCAGAAATACCGTGATAGTTTACAATAACTTCCTGCGCAGTTCAGTGCTTGAATTGAAAGATCATTCAGAAATACTGTGATAGTTTACAATAACTTC
>CM022878.1:15088818-15110146 GCA_012654025.1 Pachypsylla venusta | reverse complement strand
GATATACAGCAGCAACAATAAACTTGGCCCCAATAATAGATATCACTACTTTCATGGGCAGAATTTTTTGGTTGAATAAGTGGAACTTGGCCTTTTTTCAATGATAATTTTTTGTGAAATTATATATACATAGAACTCTTCAAATTCTACCGTTCAGGAGACATAACAGACACAGACACACAGACTATTGGCTGAAACTCGAGTTTTGGCAATAAAAACTCTACCTTGCCTGATGTGTTACAGGCAAGAAAAGTCGTAAAAATCTTTTCTTTTTTTTGTCTAAAGAGGCGTCTTTAACATCTGAGGTCAATTGAGACGGGGGTTTACCCTTTCATTTTACTATGGAATGCTATATTAGTGACCGTAGGTGACGGGATGTGTGAAACCTTCATACGTTTTGGCGTCCCCAGAGCCTATATCTCGAGTTTCAGCCATTCCATTGGCCCTTGTGTGTGTTTGTCTGTAAACAATATATCTCAAGAACGGGAAGTGCTAGAGACTTGAAATTTTATGTGTACGTGCCGGAACGAACCACGAAGTTACTGTTTTCGTTTTTTTGCCGCTTTTTAGCGGTTTTAATTTTTCATTAATCACACCTAAAAAAAGAACGGTAAGAGCCAGTGCTTAAAAATCGGTGCCTATTCACATTACTTTTATGCATTGATTGCGATTGGACAACTTTGGCTGCAGTTTGATCTACTGTTGGCGGTTTTCAGCCACTTTTTGGTGGTTTCTGCCTAAAAGGAGAGCGGTAAGTGCTAGGGCTTTGTGACTTTTTACATCAATTTTATGCGTTCAATGCAGAATGACGCTTTTGGTTGAAATAGAATCTACTCTAGGCGGTTTTCACAAGTCTGGCATATAAAGAAAACGGTAAGAGCTAGAGACTTACTATGTCAATTTTATATATTGTACGCGTCTCGAAATTAAATAAAATGGAATGTACAGTTGGCGGTTTGGCCGGTTTTTGCGGTTTTCACGAATCCTGCCAGGAGAGAGAACAGAAGGTGGCGCCAGAGACTTAAAATTTGGTATGTGTACATTAATTATATGTATACATAAAACACCACAAATCCTACCGAGAAATTTGGTTCACAAGACACGTAATACCTTTAACTCGAGATTTTGGCTCCGGGGACCTCAAAACTTGTTTTGGCATTGAAAACTCGACATCGCAAATTTCAGGCCATTATTATATTTTTTTTCTTTTCTTATCTATAAGAAGGAAAGTCGTGTGATATTCTCACCAGATTTTTTCAAAGAGTGTCGAAACGAATGAAAAGATGTGTGCGTGTAGAATGATAAGAACGCGTCGCGTTGGCTGAAATTTTGATTAGTACCTACAAACCAGCTATATAAATTACATCGACCTCACCCAGCCTGGATTGGACCGTAAATAGCCAGCCTCATGAGGGTGCAAATACAGGAAGTCTCAGAGCCTCGCTAGCCTTTGCTTACCTTTAGTGTATGCAGTATGGCAATAGCCAGCGTCTATGACACGTTGAATACACCCGTTCCCGTTAGATCACTGAAGCTAAGCAACGTAAAACGAGGGTGTCCACGTAGGTTTGCGACCTCGTGATGCTGGCTATTTTTCTAGTCTAACCCAGGGTGGTTGATGTCAGTGTGGGTAGCTAGTTTGTAAGTTTCCAGTGAATGGAGGGTAAAACTTCCTTCTCGAATGAATGGATGTTAAAGAGACTTTCAGCAAAAAAAAAAGCATAACAATAATGCTGACTGACTAAATCGACTTTGGAATACGTCCAAACATCAATATTATTTGTGGTCGAGGTAACAATATAAGATCGATCTTGTCGATAGAATGTGACCGAAAGTTTAAGTGAACTGTTGTATTCCGTTCATTGCGTTTGTTATGTTAGGAAATACGGAAGTTGTATTCACATATGGGAAAATTCAAAACTGAACGCAAGATAAACACAGAGAAAGATTTCGGTCAAGTGGCGTGCGGTGGCTTCCTCACTATTTTACCCCTGTAATATACAGGATTATATATACAACTGACTAATCGGTGACTAACGGCCTAGTGGAATTAGTATTTAAGATGGCTAAGAGTGAAGCCTTTCAATTAATGAACTAAATCCATTCTGCATAAAATAAAATTCTAGAGGCACACGTTTTATACTATGAAAACTGTAGCGAGTACTCAATTACCAAAGCTTGAATTTTATAAGGCACATGAGAAGATGTCTACAAAAATTAGAAAATTGTTCCATTGCCACTTACGTCATTTTGAAGCTTCTTTTCCCCGAGTACCTTCCAAAAAAAACCATTAATATTTTTACATTTTATTATACATTCGAGTTCACCATCTCTCCCTCATACTTTCGTATGTCGTCTCTTTTACTTCTTCTTGCCCTGCATTTTGTTTTACTTTCCTTATCATATAAAAAGGAAAGTATTGTAATGGACTGATATTTTCGATGTCGAGTTTTGAATCCCAAAACACCCCAGAGCTCAAATCTCGTGTTTCAGTGTTTTTTACGAATTCTGAAAGAAAGAGAATGGTAAGTTCTAATAGAGACTTGAATGTTGCTACCCACACTGATACGAAATCCTTATAATATTAATCAATTGCATTGCATCTAATGTCGGATACAATTTTCTACAAAAGAATATACTTCACATTACTTATATGTTTGAATTTAAATCCAGTAATATTTTTTTTTTTAAATTGATATGCTTTCGAATTTAAGAAGCATTTTTAATGTAACTAAGAAAAATTCATGGAGTCATATTTTTTAGAGTATGTATCGGTCTGTTTTTAAGGAACGTACTAGTGTCACAAATATATCTTTATTACATTAAATCTACTGTTCGGTGTTAGGTGTCAATGATAATATACGTACATACAGAGGTTCAAATGATATCTACCTATTTTTATATCCTTTTAGTTCTTGAGATATTTTGGTAATAAACAAACACACGGACCAATGGCCGAATGAGATTTTGCATCTGGGGACCTCAAAACATGTTTTGGCATTGAAAACTTGACAGCAAAAATTCATGCCCATTTAGAATACTTTTTTTTAGATAAGGAAAGTAGTGTGATGTTCACACCAGATTTTTTTTTAATAATAAACATAAATTTATCTGAAACTTGTGAGCAGAATTTTTAATGTATGATGCTATTTATTTTTTTTAACAAAAAATTGTTATAAAAATTTACTCCAAGATTAATTTATTAATTTTTTTTTAATCCTTGTGCTTTTAAAAAAGAATCAGTTTTTTTTGTTAAAAAAAGTCGGTTGATAAAATATTAAAAATTGAAAATCTGATGCTAACATCATACGACGACTTTCCCTCCCCTACCTCCATGTTTTTTTGTGCTCAAGAAAATGTCCTAAAACCATTAAATTTTAATTTAATCTTGTTTGAGGAAAAAACGAATTTGTTTACTGTTTTCCATATTTTTCCCCTTCTAAGAATTGAGAAAGAGATTTTTATCCCGCATCACACTTTAGTTCGGGAGCTGGCTAGCCATATCTTACCTCATAAGGTATAAAATTTTTGACCCGTGGGCTGGAAGTGCATCGGTGGGGTAATGTCAAAACCCGCTTTCTTAGTTGCCAGACCGGGGGCGTTTAGAAGCTACAGACCCGCCAAAAATCGAAATTGGGCCAAAAATTACCTCATAAGGTACACGGAAAAAACAAATTCCGAAATGATCCTCAGAGTGTCCTGAACAAGAAATCATGTCGTAAGAAAGGGTTTCTGGGGGCTTTCGACAACTAAGAAGCCTTTTTTTGAAAAAAGGGCCAAAATTTACCTCATAAGGTACACGAAAAATTCAAACGCCAAAATGAGTGCACTGACCTGCTGAGTTCAAAAATGTGTCGTAAGAAACCATACCTGGGGGCTTTCGGTCGGTAAGAAGGTCCCCAAATTACAAAATTGGGCCAAAATTTACCTCATAAGGTACACAAAAAAAAACAAATTCCAAAATGATCCTCAGAGTGTCCTGAACAAGAAATCATATAGTAAGAAAAGTTTTCTGGGGGCTTTCGACCACTAAGAAGCCTTTTTGGAAAAAGGGCCAAAATTTACCTCTTAAGGTACACAATGAAACTAAATGCCAAAATGATCGTCAGGGTGTCCCGAACAAGAAACCATAACGTAAGAAACATATTCTAGGGACTTTCGACAACTAAGAAGCCTTTTTCCTGGGAAAAAGGCCAAAATATACCTCATATAAGATATAACACAAGGAAAATGGTTTTTTTCTGATTTTTCGATACGTGGTTGTGCTGTGACAGTGAGCTTAATTCCAAACGTAGGTAATAACAGCATTTCTAACCCCGGAATGTTAGGCCGCGCTTTTTGGCGTAACATTTACGACTAATATTGTTTTTGCGTATATATCTCAAGAACGATTCCCCCTTCAAAAATAGATGTTCTCTCCAAAAAGATGACAAATAAAATTTCCTTTAATTTAGCTACACACCTTTTTTCTGCGGGATGTAAGGAAGCGCTGCTACAAGAGACTGCCGTTTTGGTATAAAATATCGATTTTGACAAAAATATCGATTTTGACAAAAATATAGATTTTAACAAAAATATCCTTTTTTGTCAAAATCTGCGGATGTATTGTTTTCCTAAACAAAGCTTCAAAACCAAACAAACACTCCAATAAAAGTTTTACGTCTTTATATTTTAATTTGATGTCACTTATCGATCATGAAAGTTGCTTCAGCGGCAGCCAAAAAAGCGAAATATGTCCTTCCTTATTAAAGTGCATACAATAGAACGGAGTGGAACTAACTTTATAAACTCAGTAAATTAATTTAATGAGGTGTAATTATTAACTTCTTGACTTTAAAAATGCTAGAAATAATTATTCCTGTGGTTATTCTTACGCCAGAAAGCGTCACCAAAACTGTAATTCCGCAAGACCTCCTGGCCACTGCGAGCGGAAAGTGGCAAATATATTCACAACCTATATCATTCCTTTTTAACCTAAAATTCTATGGCTATTCCTATATCTCAGAAAGTGTAAGAGATACGAACACAAGGTATAAAACTAAGATTATATGTAGAAGAATTCAAAGTCGTTCATATGAGTTCATACATTTTTTCGCTAAAATTGACCGTTCTCGAGATATTTGCTGAATTCGAGATATTTGCTGAATTCTAGACGATAAAATTCAAAATCTTGTATTTTAGGTACTTTCTTTTATTTTTTACGAATATATCGAGAACGATTAATATTAATGGTTAATGTACCTGTTCCGAGAAAAACTGATAAACTTTACGGACCAAAGGAACCGGGCGGGTCCCACGGAGCCACGTGTTTGGAACGTTTTGTGGAAATTCGGACGAATTTTATTTTGAATTTATTTGCCGCTTTCCGCTCCCACTGGTCAGGAGGTCTTGTGGAATTACAGTTTTGGTGACGCTTTTTGGCGTGAGATCATTCTTACGCCAAAAAGCGGTATGAACTCATATGAACGACTTTTAATTTTTCTATAATCTTAGTTTTATACCTTTTGTTCGTATCTCTTAGCTTTTCTGGGATATAGGAATAGCCATAGAATTTTAGATTAAAAAGTAATGATATAGGTTGTGAATATATTTGCCACTTTTCGCTCGCATTGGTCAGGAGGTTTTGCGGAAGTACAGTTTTGGTGACGCTTTTTTGCGTAAGAATGACCACCAGAATAATTATTTCTAGCATTTTTAAAGACAAGAAGTAAATAATTACACCTCATTACATTAATTTACTGAGTTTAAATCGAAGAATCAGAACTACCCGATATTTTGCATATCAGACCATTTTCCTTGTGTTATATCTTATGAGGTATATTTTAGCTTTTTTCCCAGGAAAAAGGCTTCTTAGTTGTCGAAAGCCCCCAGAATATGTTTCTTACGTTATGGTTTCTTGTTTCGGGACACCCTGACGATCATTTTGGCATTTAGTTTCATCGTGTACCTTATGAGATAAATTTTGGCCTTTTTTTCAAAAAGGCTTCTTAGTGGTCGAAAGCCCCCAGAAAACTTTTCTTACGATATGATTTCTTGTTCAGGACACTCTGAGGATCATTTTGTAATTTGTTTTTTTCGTGCACCTTATGAGGTAAATTTTGGCCCAATTTTGAAATTTGGACACCTTCTTACCGACCGAAAGCCCCCGGGTATGATTTCTTACGACACATTTTTGAACTCAGGGGGTCAGTGCACTCATTATGGCGTTGGAATTTTTCGTGTACCTTATGAGGTAAAATTTGGTCCTTTTTCGAAAAAGGCTTCTTATTGTCGAAAGCCCCCAGAAACCCTTTCTTACGACATGATTTCTTGTTCAGGACACTCTGAGGATCATTTCGGAATTTGTTTTTTTCGTGTACCTTATGAGGTAATTTTTGGCCCAATTTCGATTTTTGGCGGGTCTGTAGCTTCTAAACGCCCCCGGTCTGGCAACTAAGAAAGCGGGTTTTGACATTACCCCACCGATGCACTTCCAGCCCACGGGTCAAAAATTTTATACCTTATGAGGTAAGATATGGCTAGCCAGCTCCCGAACTACTTTGATTGCTCCAGGTTGTGTATATGTGTATTGGGCATCAGGGCTATCTAGAACAAGATAAAATGAAAAAGTATAATTATATAACTATTGTATTCCAGATTATAAAGAAATCGCAAAATTGACATTTCGACATTTAAAAAAATATAAATGTATATTTCTTTGTGTTATTATGTCACAATTTTAGTAGGCAGCATAGCATTACAAGTGTTTTCTCAACAATCACTCCAATATTACTAAGCCTAAGCTACACTTTAACAATTTCCTTATAATGCTACCACTATAATTGTCCTCAGTAGGCTGAGTTACCCCCAATCACATGGTCAAATCAAATGGTCTGGTACCAAGTAGAAAATTTGAAAAAAAATCCTTTACCAAATTTTCGACCCGTCCAGGAATCGAAACCGGAACCCTCTTGGTGCAAACCGAGTGTGATGCGCACTCTGCCACGGAGACGTCCAAGATCTCGACATTTTTTTTTTTTTAAAGTATAACATACCACCTCAGCAGCTAAGGCCATTGGTGTCGGGTTTAGAGTAAAATGATCCTGGCACAGAACACCGGACACACAAATCTGTCTTTTGTGATTGTACTGGTATAATTTTGGATGATATAGACAGCAGTGTATCCGGAGTTGAAGCCTCTCGATCCCCAATCCAACCCCTTAGGATTCTCTCCAGTAGGCACCTTAGGTTCTGAGGGACTTTATAATTTTATTTTTAACAAAATACAATTTTGACAAATTTAAAAACATAAATAGTAAGAAAGAGATAGAATGTAAAAATAAAAGCCGTATCTAAAACGACTTCCGCTCAAAGGATTATTACATTAGACTTTGGTATTTGGTCCACTTAAATATTTTTATGGTGTATTTATCCATAACACGTTCGGTGCCGAGTTCAATTTTAATTTACCAAATTTTACGGATTGTGATTGGGTATAAATATACCCAATCTTGGAAAAGTATGATTTAACACGTATGTTACCGAGCGTATAATTGAAAACACTTTCGCTGCTAGTGTTTTTTAAAACTTGAGAACTCGCAGTTCCGGGGCACCCACCGAACACAAATAAGTCAGTAGGCACCCCGAAACCGCAGATTACTAGGTAAGGGATTAAATGTCGACTATGATTTTAATTAATTTAAGAAATTTGAAGAGCTTGTCAACACTCTGTTGGGAGTCAGTTAACATTGACCGAAGATTTCTGTCTCGGGCATTATAAAATCTGTTTCTGACTTGTGTATACTTTGGACAAGATACTAACAAATGCTCGACCGTGAAAGGTTCACCACAAGTACATTGTGGGGGGGGGGGGATCTTTTTTGATTAAGAAGGTATGTGTCTTCTTAGTGTGGCCGGTACGAAGCCTTGCCAGAATTGTTTCCATTGACCTTTTTTTTTTGAAAAGAAGTAGACCAGAGGATTGGCGCTGGTTTAATGATGGAAAGTTTGGTTGAGATATTTCGGAATTCACTTCTCCAATTGTTGAGGATTTTATTTCTGACGTGTTGATAAATTTCAGATGACAGTAAAGTTTCATTTCTTGTTGCATTTGGTGAAGTTAATGATAACTTCGCCACTCGAACTGCTTCTTCATTTCCCATTATGTTGCAGTGACTGGGACGCCACATGAAATGGACTGCTCTATGCATATCTCGTATTTCTTTTAATTTTAAGTGGATTTTTAGACTAATAGGATTTTGAATTTTGTAGACATTTGATACAGCTTGTAGAGCGCTCTTCGAATCAGATATGATTAGATATTCTGGACCGTCTTGATTATTGATTATAAATTGAAGTGAAAAAAGGATAGCTCGCAATTCAGCCGAAAAAATTGATGTTCTATTGTCAAAAGTAAACATTGTTTCCAAGGATATTTCTGGTATGACGTAGCAGCAACCAGTGACTGTGTCATTTTTTGATCCATCTGTATAAATTTTCATACAATTTTGATATTTTTCCATTTCTGATCGGAAATGAGTTTGTATGACTAGTGGACTTGTATTTTTCTTGCTTATTGACAAAAGTGAAAAATTGATCTCTGTAGGTGGATACTCCCAGGGAGGGAGAGATAAAGTGTCCCATTGTTCAATTGAGATGGATTCTGGTAATAGTTCTTTTACTACTGAGCCAACCGATATTAATTTCTTGTTTTTAAGTTTTTGTAAATAATGTGGTGAAATAATTATTTGGTTACATAAGTGATTTGGAAAAGTTAAAACTTTGGTGGCGTATGATAGAGTTAGAATTTTTCTTCTAACACTTAAGGTGGGTTCATTCGTTTCGAGTTGTATAGAGTGGATAGGAGTAGTACAGAATAAGCCAGTTACTATTTTAAGGCATTGGTTTTGAATAGGATCAAGAATTCGAAGAGATCGATTTGTAGCAGACATATAAACAATGGATCCATAATCTAATTTAGATCTTACAAGAGTATAGTATAAATAAGTCAATAAAAAAAAAATTTACCAGAGAACTGTGACAACAGCAGAAGACTGCCAAAGCTAATTCAAATATTTTTTCATTATAAAGCTGCGACAGATTCGAAGACTTCCAAATCTAATTGAAATAGTATTTTCACCAGAGATCTGTGAGAACAGCCAAAGGCTGCCAATCCATTTCCAAAAAATATTTTTACTGGAGAGCTGCGACAACATCCGAAGGCTGCCACTGCTGATTGATATATACCTGCGACATCATCCGGAGGCTGCCAAATTCCTAGAATTTATTTCTTATTGTTCTCGTGCCTTATTCTTTCAAACTAATATTGATTTTATGTTTAATCATCTTCCCGTACGATTACATGCACGTTTCTGATCCTCCTCCGATCATTCAGTCAGAAGGCTGCCTAAGAGGGAAATGGCAGTGGAACTTGAACGTCGTACTGCACACCTTTCATGCTCGCATCCAGTCCAACTATTGTGAACATTAGTTGTGAACACAGCAATGTATATCAGGCTCATCTTGAAGGCCGTGTCCCCAACTGTCTAATTTCGGGAAAAATTATCCATTTTTATTTTCATTTGTGACGTGAAACATTCGATATTTCTATTTACAGTCTGATGATATTTCGTCCTTGAATTTGGAGATGAAACACAAAAAAATAAAGTCTATGCAAGTTATTTTTTTCGAAATACTAATCGACCGAATGAAGTGAGGTCTAGATTTAACTCGATTTTTTTTCTTTTGTTTGTTTGTTTGTACCATAACTCTCAAACGCCTTATCCAATTTTTGGTTTAGTTGAGTGGCCATTTAATTAATGGGGTGTATGTACATTTCACACAACCACCATTGTCTATTTCGCTTTTAGATGACCTTTGTTATGTAAATAGAGTAGTGTCTGCTCTTGAACAGCGTATGACCTTGCCTGTGGTCCTACACATGATTTTTTTCAAAAGAAGGTGTGAATATAACCATTATAGAACACCTTAGCGCTGAAAATATTTTCAAGGAGGCGAATTATTGTTCTTTTGGCGAATCCCTTGAGATTTTCATCCACTGAAAATGACATAATGCATCCCATGGAGAGGTCATATACAGGGTAATTATAAAATCTGATTTCGAAATAATAGAGAGAAAGAAACAAGTAAACTCATCTGATTAATCTTTGCATTTAAGAAGAAAAAAAAAAAATATTGTCATACCTATAGCTGGAAATCGACAGCTCATTCTGATCAAACGACTGAACCAAATTTAATATTTTAGGACGGTATTCGACATATAATTTAATGCTTGTTAAGTTTCATAGTGGTAATTTTTTTCGGATGTTATAAGGAAAAATCTAAAATTATCGTCAATATTTCACTGTTTTTTGGTGATAAAAATCATGTTCTCTATTAGTAAATTTTTCATTACTTTTCAAGCTCGTTGAATAATCAAGCGATAATGGTGTCGCTGAACAGCTATGAGTAATCGGTATGGGTATATTATTTAATATATATGAATGCCACAAGGGTTCCCAAGATTTAATAGTTCCCATTTTAGTGGTATTTTTTATTCCGAATTTTCTCTTCCTATAAAAGTATAGTAATCCTGCAGAAAATTTGGAAATATTTTGCCCTAAAAAAACGTTTGACGGGAACACGAAATCCAAAATAGAGATCATGTATGTTATTTCGTATTGCTTTTGGGCCATATTTTCATTTTTGAAGTTTGGAAATATTTGGAACCATGGGATCCAAAAAACCGATATGTCCGACGTTCCACGTAAGACGTATGGCGTACGTACGGAATCGTATGTAGAGCTCTGGGAGCCAAACCGCTGATGGTCCGATCAATGGTAAAAAGCCCGACCCATATTTTTCTTTTTGTCGATATCGCCCCAGGGCCCCGAACAGTTTTTTTTGGGACCGAATCTCTAAAATCCAAACCACATAACCAAGTATGATTAAATTTGGTATTCACAGTCACCAGAGTAATTTATTGGATATTTTTTGGTATTTTATAGAAATTTCGGTTTGGGGGCACCGGCAGGGGCCCACAAATGTAAAAATACAAAAGTCGTTTGGTAGGACCCCAAACGGACACTACAAGTCCTAAATACCAAATGTCTTCGAAAAAAGTCAACGCTCAACGCTAGTTGTTAAAAGTGCTCACGACGGACGGTGTTCATTGTATACAGGAGACGGCGCGGCCAACAAACGTAAAGTATATTATATTGGGTAAACACATGTGTCACATTAGCAGAGTTTTTTGGATTCAAATATATTTCTTCCTAGTAAACTATTGCTCATGCCCGCAGCTTCGCTTACATCCTGTGCTATTTCTCGTTGTTGAAAAATTCCGTTCGTCTAAAATAACAAGGCCGTATCCAGAAGGGGGAGTGTCCATGGGGTCCAGTCCCCCCCGAAAATTCATCATTTTTTTATTCAAGACTTATGTAATATTGTAAGGTGTAACTTATCCTCATCATCACTACCAATAACAACAAAAAAACAACAATATCAACAACAACATTAACAATAACAACATCAACAACAACATCATCATCATCAACAACAACATCAACAAGAACAACATCATGCACCTTCCATGATCATCATTTTTAGGTGTTAGTCCTGGCTTGGCTATCAATCCCCCCCCCCTCCAAAAAAAGTCTGAGGTACAGTCCTGTAAAATAAAAATCTGTTTTTTCGAACCAGGATAAAGTGGATTTGTTATTTTTTTCTCAAGATTTTGGGAAGTTTTTGTGGAGGAACCTAATCTTTTCCAAAACCTTCACATCTTAAAGCGTGCTGAAAGCACATGTGTAATGGGAATATCATCACTTAATTACACTTGATGTCATTGGATTATTGATTTATTATCGATTTTTTTTTGGACTTGACGATTTTCGAACACAAGACGCTATGTCAAAATTTAACAATTATTTTCATCTTAGACCGAAAAATGTTCGAATTTAAATCTTGAAAGTGCAAGCTGTTATTAACCAATATACGATAAGTGCCATTTGTAGTACATCTTTGGTTCTTTGGTCATATTAATTTCTTGTTCGGCTCCAAATTTATTGAACTTAAGATACACGGTTTTCTTTGCTATCATTTTCTTTAATTTTGAGATTATAATTAATGAAAAAATTGAAAGGGAAATCTACGAAAAGGAAGAAGGGAGAAAGGTGCAGAAAGTAAATAGAAAACAGTCGTAACAGATTTTACATAAATAGGAACGAGAATAAAAAGGAAGCACAATTTCACACGTATAAACTTATACAGGGGATTAAATAATATCTGAAATTTCAGCCCAATATACAAAATACCGGAAGAATATTGGAGGATCTAATAAGAGCTGTGATTAAGGGGGGCGTGTATCTTAGACTGAGCCGCCATAATTATAAGATCTGATCGAGTTATTTCATAAAACTTCCTACAATTCTACCTACCAGACAACGGTTCTCTCACACTAGGGAGCTTTAGGGTTCAAATCCTGCTCTAGTCGTGAATTTATAATTTTATTTATCTGGGTGTCTTTTGTATTAAGTTCTAATATTTTGTCTGCTGTTCTGTTTCAGGTATGTTTCTTTGTTTTTTCATTTTCTCTTTGGTGATGAGCTACGGCATTAATCTTGAAGATGCTATACTTTGGCAAGTGAAATATTTTCTTTAAAATCCATGTGTAACTTCCATAAGAAAAATAAGTCATACTTGAAATTGTGAGGAATTTCTTTTAATCTGAAGTAGGCTCGGACAATGACATTCTCATATTATGTGCACAAACGTCTGTAAGGGTGGTCGTAGACAGCCGCATATTTACTTAACTTATTGCAAATTACATATCCTCGCATATCTGTAAGAAAAAACATATACACAAGTTTGTAAGGGAGTCTGCAAAAAAAAAAAAAAAAAAAAAAAAAAAAAAAAAAAAAAAAAAAAAAAAAAAAAAAANAAAAAAAAAACTCGATCTGCGCAGTCCCACAAGAACATGGGTTTCCTAGTATATGTTTGCCCTTGTATACAGGGTGAACCTGAAAAACGTTATCACAGAACTATGTAGATCACGTCATTTCAAACACAAATTACTCTATTCATCATATGTCATTTTCGCTTCGTTTTCAAGATGGCGACCATTTTGTAAATTTATACCTTTCCCCACGAATCTATACTTATAAAACGCAATTACCTATAACTTTATTTTGGCTTCAGATAGAAAAATATAATTTAAACCCGCGAAACAAGGACAAAATTGTCGTAAATATTATTACGAAAATTTTTGAAACTTCCGGTCTGTAGATGGTTCTTTATTTCTTCGGGATTTTGCACTGAAATTTGGCACGAAAAAAAATCAACCCACAAATGGGCATGCATAATACATATCCGTAAACTAAGTTGCTAAATGACACCAATATATGCTTGTTCACATTTTGGAAGAGCTAGACCTAATAGCTGCCGTAGAAACGTAAAGTTCCATTCAACTCAATGCTATTTATTCACTTCAAGCCGAGTTTTTTACTTTCTTAAGAATTTTTTTTGTATACTAATGATATACTTGATACTGTAGATACTATCTGCTCATAGCTTGGCCAAGAATGTGATTAACGAGACAATTTTGGTGTCGTTTAGCATCAGCTTAGAGTACGGATAATATGTTTTATAAAGCATGCCTATTTCTGGGTTGACTTTTTTGGTCCAAATTTCAGTGCAATATCCCGAAGAAAAAAAAACATTTTAATTCTTCAGGTTTTTCAGGTTCATACATACTGCGGGCATCCTAAGGCGGGTATAGTTACTAGATAATTTCTCCCTCTCAAGAGAGAAATAAAAAAATTGTACATAACGTTTGTCAAAAAAAAAAAAAAAAAAAAAAAAAAAAAAAAAAAAAAAAAAAAAAANAAAAAAAAAAAAAAAAATCCTACTCGAAACTACAAGAAAAAAGTGCATGTTTGTACTCGTATAGCTAGTAAAAATCTTTGGTTTATTTCTAAATCCACAATAATAGAAAGTAGAACTGCTCATACGGACATCTTTTTAGTTTCTCTCATAATCGTGCAGAAAATTTTAACTTTTCGGCATAAAAAAAGCTTGTGACAAGAACTCAAATTTCAAATGAAAGATCAAATATGTCATTTCCTATTGATTTTAATCCATATTTCAACTATTTTGGGTCATCTATTAGGATGATGATTTTATATTCAAAAGTTCAAGCAAGTTTAATCTTATTTTGCTGACTTGGAAAATGTTTAAATTAGCTTACTTTGAACTAAATTCCAAAATAAAGGAAATTAATAACGTGTATTATCGAGAACATCTTTCATCCCCTTCGGATATATATCTTTCCAATTTATATTTGTTTGAATTTAAAACCCTCATGCGTCTCCCCACCCGGAATTTTCTACTTTGTTTTTTTTCTCGTCCAGCATTGCCTCCTGACGAGGGAAGTGGGGGGGGGGGCAAAGTCTAGTGTCGCACTAATAGAAGATAATATCACGTAGCTGCAGAATCGTGGCGTCATTTTTGATTAAAAAACTATTTGCTCTTCTTAGAAGAGAAAACGTTTTTTTCTTTTGTTTTTTTTTTTTCGTATGAGGTAGGAGCTGAATAAATATTAATATATAGGTTGGAATATATTGAAAGGTACATTCGACGTGCAGAGGGAATTTATCATTGGGGAGCACTTGAAAGAAGGCCCTTGGCGTATTAGCTTGATGATGTTGTTGCTGCTGTTGTTTTTGTTGTCGTTGTTGTTGTTTTTGGTGTTGATGTTGTTGAGGTTGTTTTTGTTGCTGTTGTGGCTGTTGTTGTTGTAAAGTAGTTTTTTTATAAATATCTCCCTGAAATCTTAATCGATTTTTGTGATATTGGTATTTTTGTGATCTCCTTGACCTCCTGAATCGGAAAATATTTTTTTTATTTTTTTTTAAAAGCGTCCGATTTTTCGGACGTTATGCACACAGGCTCCCAGAGAAAATAAATAATTACAATATAAGTATGAAGTAGGTATACCTACTTTGATTTTTATTTATATTTATTGCCAATATAGTTGTTTATTGTTTTATTGAGAAAAAAAGCAAATGGTTGTAATAAGCGGCACAGGCATTTGTAGGTACATCTGTACAATGTCGGTACCTACAGGCATTGGAGAAAGAAGAAGAAGAAAAAAAAATAAATAATTATTATCCTGTAGGTAGATGATTCCTTGATGTTGATATAACCAATCTATGTTGATGGTTGATGATACTCCATGAAGCATCTGGGGTGTAAGTAATCCTACCTGACACTTTGAGCAAATGAATTTTGATTTCCTGGGCACTGAGCACATCTTCTCTCAGTATCATTGCTCATAGGCAAGTGATTGATTCTATCATGCCCGATTCTCTCCAAAGGCATTGCGATAGGTTCCCCCTGAGATTGGGCGTATCATACTCCTTTAGGAGAGAGATGACCATGTTTCTTCTAAAATTTAGAAGAAATTTAGAAGATTCAGCTCTCCAGCACACCCATAATCAGAATTGTCACTGTCTTCATCAGTGTGGTTTTCATCATCATGGGGAGGAGTCACATACAGAAGTCTTTCCAGCCCATCATCATCAGCATCTTCCAACATGTAGAGGATCTCGTGGGTAGCCAACCTAGAAGAAAAGGAAACCCGTAGGAATTAAAAGTAAATCGAGATTGAATGAAAAGTTATAATCTATAGAATTAGTACGGAGTAAAATAAAATAATTAGTACCTACCTATGGAGATACTGAGGAACATCAAGAATGCTCTCTGCATAGTGTCCGATATATCGGACACTAAAGTTTGGAGACCCATAAAACTTGTAAACCAAGTAAACACTGTAGGGAGTTATTCTCATCTGTATAATAATATTGTTTTAAAACTAAAAACATACATTTTGTTAAAAAAATATTATTTTTAACTTGAAAATTAAAAAAAACTTACACCCGAGTCGCATGAAATTGAAACCCGTCCGACATCTCTGCTGTTGACTTCCCGAATGATAATAAAATGTAAACAAAGTGACGATCAATGCATATCGGCTGATCTGCTTGTTGAAAAAAATAGCAAGTATCTAGATATAGTCGATTTATTGAGCGTCCGATTAATCGGACGTTATGCAGTAATGAGTTAAATATTATGGGTCACGTGCGAAGTAGAGTATTTTCATTAAAAAAATAGATTGAAATTTCGGGGGGGNGGGGGGGGGGGGGGGGGGGGGGTTAGACCACCGGCCCCTCTGGGTACGGACTTGATGCCATTGTATGTGGCAGACAGTAACAACGAGCTCCAAAAAACAACTTAATTTTACAGCATTACAATTAGATGTCAAATTTGAATAGTATATCTATTATATTTTTTATTTTCTTTTCCCTCAAAGCCTAAGGTCACGCCAGATCGGGGTGTAATACCCTCTATTTGTTAGAATTTTACAAAACAGTTATCCACGTCTACCTCCCCCAGCTTGGATTTTGGGTGGGAATTGCCAGAATCACAAGCACTCGAACCTACGTTATCAGCTACAAATTGTAATCTCACGTTTCAGCTCCATAACTGTTTTGTGGATGTGCCACAAATTTCGCAAAATAGCAGCAAAAGAAACATAAAGTTAGCAAGCGTCAATAGCTCGTTGATTAACACCTGTTCTCGTTAGATCACTGAAGTTCAGGAACGTCCAGAGAGATTTCACTGGGTGAGTGACCACAGTATAATAATTATAAATTACGAGGTTTGAGCCCTTGTAATTTATAATTATCATACATACCACCCAGGCTGGGTGATAATAACATCTCGCAGGTATCTCATTCGTAAGTTTCCAGCAAATAGATATAGGCTAAAACCCCCGTCTCGAATGAACAATTGAACATAGATGTTAAAGAAAAAGAAGCTAAGAAATCTTGCGTGAACATCACGCGAATTACCTTATCTATAAAAAAGAAGAAGAAAGTATTGTAATCGGCTGACATTTTCTACGTATGTAGAGTTTTCAATGCCACAACACGTTTTGGGTTCCCCAGAGCCCAAATCTCGAGTTTCAGCCATTGGTCCGTGTTTTGTGAACAAAATATCTCGGTCGGATTTGTCAAGTTCTATGTTTATAATTATCATACATACCAAATTACAAGGCTCTGATACATGCCGTTCTCTTTTTAGGCAAGATTCTAGAAAATCGCCAAAAATCGGCAAAACCACTGAAAACCGACAAAGATTGGAATAAACCAAAATTTTGAGAAGCAGTCAGTCCATCCATAAAATTGATATGAAGTACTAAATATCTCTCTCTAGCTCTTACCGTTTTCCTTTCATGCGAGGCTCGTGAAAAATCCCTATTAGCGGAAAAAACCGCCAACGTAACTGAGATTTCATCCCAAAGCTTCGTGGTACTTACTTTCCGTGTCAACGTTCACCAAATGTCAAGCCAAAATTTTACTGTTTTTTTCCTGAGAAAGATCTTCTGAAGAACATTTTTGGGCAAGGTTTGGACAAACCAGCAGATGGGCCATGATTTGTTTTGTTCCAATAGTATACGAGTTGGGCTTACTGCTGGCAGAACAAGACCCTTAGGATGCTCGCAGGCAGCCGCATATTTATTTATCTTATTCAATAGCACTATGGTATAATGTAAGAAGTATGTTATCCTCTATATGAAATTTTGACCATATAATAGTATGAATTGGGCTTACTGCTGGCAGAACAAGACCCTTAGGATGCTCGTAGCCGCACACTTATTTATTTTATTCAATAGCACGATGGTATAATGCAAGAAAATGTTCTTATGAGATTCTGCAAAATGCTCGGTCTGCGGCCTCCCATGAGAACATGTGTACTGTGTATTAGTTTTCCTGGCGTATATGCGAAGATGTGCTATGCAATAACATAAGTAAGTATGTGGCTGTCTGCGAGCACCCTTGAGGGACTTAATAAGGCAGTATGACCTGTATGATTTTTATTACCTAATGTACACGTACAAACAAAAACCACGGAAATATCCCATGATTTATTTACTAGTTTAAAGCGGTTTATTGAATCTTTTGTGGTGCCATATGTGTGGAGAGGAAAATAATATTGTTTTGCGTTGGATTTCCAAGTTTCAGTCGTTCAAAAGTTAAGTTAAGAGGGGGGATGGGAGACGACTTTATGAACGCACTACATTATTACATGTTTCTTTGTATCCTAATAAAGACACAAAATATAAAAGTTTTATACTTTCTACGTTAAAATCTATAAAGTTCACCACACACATGAGCAAGATAATAAATCTACTTTATGTTGGCAAACTTTAAATTATTACAAAACTAAAGAAATTTCCAACGAGAATATTATTACCTAACCTATGTCTATGTAGGAGATATGCAAGACTGACGAAAACTTTATACTGAATAACTTTCATATTACAAATTGACTAGTTGAAAGTTGCGGAAACACCCCCGCACCCCGCCATGAGATGCCTCAACACCAAAATAACGGGTGGTTTTTTGGAGGTGGAAAAATTTAAATTGAAATGAAGGAATGCAAATTAGCATAAAATTGGTTTTATTTGGCACATAATTTTAGTGAACGGTAGTGAACTCCACTCTTGACCCCGGTATACATCCCGAAATGCACTTACATATGTGTGTATGTATGTTTGTTACGCGATACAAGCCACAATTTTCATCCGATTTTGACGAAATTTGGAATATATACGAGTATTTGGAAATTTGCTGTATAGTTTTTGGGGGCCCCAGGGGACTCTATATTGTGTTTATTTGAAACTTTCAGCGGTTTGTTGTAGAAACGTAAAATTTTGATATGATATGGCTGGTGTTAAGGGCTTTTCGATTTTTTGGCCCTATATTTATATTTGGTTTCTTCAAAATTATTTTTTAAAATTTGATTAAGATATTTTTTCTATAAATGACTACAACACTAACGTGAACACCTGATCATCTTGATCCACAAGTATGACATTAATATTTGAATATATATTCGGACATGTGGACGCCGCGGCTTCAGGTCCAATTTCCTCAACCTCCTCGCAGTAAATCAGGCTGTATTTGGGTAATAACTGTCAAAAATTTTGGATTCCAAGTGCTAAATTTTTTCAACTGTATTTACGCCCCTGGTCTGCTAAGATGTTTATCTATATTTGAAAATTATGTCTCAATAGGACACTGGTTCTAAAAAAAATGATCAATATTGGATTATTTGATATAAATATTATTTGCAATGTTCTAACTTGGATATCTCAATTAAAAAGCTGCCGCAAAAAAAAAAAAAAAAAAANAAAAAAAAAAAAAAAAAAAAAAAAAAAAAAAAAAAATCACTTGATGTGAAGTTTCGGGGCGATAAATAAAAATATAGTTTTAGTTATTAAGTTTCTCTTATTATAAAAATTGTATCCCTGTAAATAATAATAATGCTCCCCGCCATTCATGCTCTGAAATTAAAAAAAAAAAAAATCAGTGGTACCATTCTATTCAGAACCTTACGTGCATCTTCGGAGTAGAAAAATTCCCGATACTGAAGGAAATAATCAAAAATATAAATATTCCATGAAATGTAGAATTTGATTGAAAATCCAATAATGTAAATAATATGGGTTTATGTATATGGGTTGACAAAATTCAAAACTTGAAGGAAAAGACCTTCGAAGATCTTTCAAGATCATCACTATATGTCCTTATTAACATTTGAGTCAGAACAGATTTTTTGTATTCCTTGCATCATTTTCGGAGATATTTTTAGACTGCGCAAAATAAATTGGATCAAACTGTATAATAGTTTCCAAGCCGTTGCATTCCTTTTACAAGAAACAAATTAATATAAAATAATATTTCTATCCAATATTGATCATTTTCTTAACACCAAGTGTATGGCCAGCCATTTCAGAGTTAGGAGTTTGAAACCGGGAACGGGCAAAAAAAATGCCAGAATGGCCGTGCCTCTAAGGCTCCTGGCGAAACGTTTAAATCTTGGTTTTTTAAAGGTTTCAATATACAGGCTAGACAAAAACCCATACTCCCTCCCTTCCTTCCCAAATTCCATTGACCTTGAAAAAGAAAAATAGCAATATAAGAATGAAACAGATAGTCTACGATAAGTTTTGAGTTGGTAGTGAACAATTGAACATTTTAAACTCTTCAGATTATTCTGGCGCACCCTGTAGATAATCATTTGTTGCCTTGTTTGCAATCTGTATAACTGAATTTTGTGGAAAAATGTTAACTATGTGAAATATGATGAGATCCAGTACGTTCTTACAAAAATCGATGCGGGTGGTTTTAAGAGTAAGAAAAAAAGTGTGGCTCGCAATACGAGTACTTCCGAAAAAGGGTCCTCTTTACAAAGATCCTCTCTAAAAATGTATTATTTTACGTCCTGTACATGTATTGGGTGTATATTACGTCCAATACATGACACCGAAAGGCTGCGGAACACGTTCAAGTGCGTATTATAAATTGTTCTTAAATCCAGCAAAGAGGATAAAAAAAGAGGTATTTCCTGATCGTTAACTCCAGGACGATTATTTTCATGTAAAAAAGAACACGTGGTGTCAGATGGGGAAGAATATTTGTACTAAAACCACGCGAAAATAACACGTGGTGTTTGCATTCAAAATTATGTGTATCAAAGGCTTCTGTTTGGATATATAGAGATAAAACATCGAATTTGAAATTTTTCCTCCTGTTAATTTTAATGAAAAACATCTACCAATATTTCATATGCATTTATTATTTTACATTGACTTTACAAATTACTTACAGGGTACTTTTTACGAAAGCTGACCACAGTGCTGCGAAATAGGTGCATTTGAATTCCCCACCGACTTGCTCAACATTTCCTTTTTTGAACGTTTTCCCTCCTGTATTGCTTATAGTATCTAAACAGACATCCCTGGAACCCTTGTAACATCTTTCCGTCTGTTCAAGCTGTCAAATAATCAATAATCATAGACTTCACTGTGGGAAAGTTACCCAGAGGTGGGCTTAATGCCTGAGGATAAGTCTGCCTCGGTTGGGGATCCAACCCCGCGCACCTCCTATTTCCCAGGCAGGCGCATGGCCACTAAGCCATCAAAGCGGTTAATTGTACACATCTCTATTGGTAACTGGCTAATCATTATGGAGCATGGAGTGCATATTATATTCCAGCTGAGGCAGGATATTTTCACATTGATTTGAAACTTGTCCACTATACTAATGATGCTCAAACCAAAACCCGGAGTACCCCATGCATATGACGCAGGACTTTAAGTATCAGTTTTATTTCCTACTTTATAAGTTGCTATACTTTGTCAAAGTACATAAAATATCCCTCTTGAAAAATCATGGTTAAATTTTTCTCCGCCGCGGGAAATTTCCATCCATATAACATCACT
>CM022878.1:15075330-15088718 GCA_012654025.1 Pachypsylla venusta | reverse complement strand
TATTTTAAGTTTCATGATAATTGGTTGTGTGGTTTGGATTTTAGAGATTTGGTACAATTGCGACGTTCTTGGTGCTGAACTGTGGGGGGGGGCTCTGACTAAAAGCTGAAAAACAGTTAATGTAATGAGTCCAATAATCCCTTTAGGCCCTAGACATCAATTGTTTTGAATGTTAAGTGAATAAAAGGGACCGTTTTCTTTTAAATCGATAGTCCATTGAAGGAACTTATTGGGCCCCACTGACGGGGCCCCTGAGAAAAACGCACCCAAATGGGCCCATTATCTTTTTTTTTTTTTTCATAAAAAGATGCCATAGTTACCCATTTTAAATTTCATCAAAATTGGTTTTGTAGTTTTCATTTTAGAGATTTGGTCCAATTGCGACGTTTTTGGTCCTAAATCGAGGGGGGAGGGACTCTGAATAAAAGGTTAAAAACAGTGGTTATATAATTTCCAATACTTTGAATGATCCCTGGCGGTTCAAAACATTATTTCTTTAAAAAAAAAATCATGTAAAAATACTGATCTTTTTTATTTTAAAAGGAATTTATTTGTTTGGCCCCTGGCGGACCTTGTTTGGCCCCTAGCGGCGCCCCTGACAGGGATAAGCCCGCGTAAGTCCATTTATTTTAGTTAAAATGATTCCATAATTACTGATTTTAAATTTCATCAAAATTGGTTATGTGGTTTGGATTTTAGAGATTCGGACCTGGGGGTGATATCGAGAAAAAGAAAAATATGGGTCGGGCTTTTTGCCCAAAGGTGACCTGTGCCAAATTTCATCAAAATCGGACAGTGGTTTGGCTTCCAGAGCTCTGCACACCATTCCGTACGTACGTGGAACGTCGGATTTTTTTTTTTTTTGGCCTTATGGCTCCAAATATTTTCAAACTTCAAAAATGGCCCGAAATAGTGAAAATATGGCTCAAAAGCAGTATGACCCAATATATTTGATCTTTATTTCGGATTTTGGTTTCCCGTCAAACGATTTTTTAGGCAAAAAAAGTACTTTATCTTCTATAGGAAGAGAAAATAAAATTATACCACAGAACTTGAATTTTTCAGCAGAATCAGCGACAAAAAATTGCCAAGTTTAGGTTATATAACATCCGATACGGAAAATTTGACCTCTATTAAACTTAACAAACGTGAATTCCGGGAGTATGGGCAGTCGTATCAATCTCTGAGATACCTACGAGTATTTTTGTCTTCCTTAAATTCAAAGATTAGTCAGAGTGTTTCTTCTATTATATTGAAATTCTCATGCAACTTGAATGTATCCCGCATTATTCCCATCCCATTAGAGAGAGATGACAATACAATAGTGTTCTGACCAAACTCCTGCACTAAAGTATAAAATTTTGTCATTGATAGAATGCACATATTATTCCAGATGGATTCTCTTTGCAACTTTCCTCATTGTGCTACAGGTACATTTTTTCCACTAAGATTTTAGGATTCATGCTTGGAAAAGTACTTCTTTTGTGTCTTTATAATTTTTACAAAGTAAATTATAACATAGACAGCGTCTATGGCACGTTGAATACACCAGTTCCCGTTGGATCACTGATGTTAAGCAACGTCCAGCGAGGTTGTACCATGTGGGTGTTCACGTGGATTCGCGACCTCGTGAGGCTGGTTATTTTTCCGGCTCAATCTAGACAGGGTGAGGTCAATGTGGGTAGCTGGTTCGCAAGTTTCCAGCGAATGGAGGGTAAAACCCCCTTCTTGAATAAATATATATATATATATATCTTATATCTATATATATAAATTTAATATTCCAACTGGGGCGCCAGCCCCGGGGGTAAAGGGCGCGTTCCTAAGTCCATCAAATATTATCACCTTTTCATCACTGTTTCTCCGCACCGGTAACATTTTGGTGGCTGAAATTTGGTATTTAGGTTCACTGTATGTTCCAGATGTGCAATAAGAAAGGAATTTTCAATATTCCAACTGGGGCGCTATTTGATGGACTGAGGGACGCGCCCTTTACCCCCTTCAGCCTACGAAAATTTACCGGTACGGAGAAACAGTAATGAAAATGTGCCAATATTTGATGGGCGCACCCTTTACCCCCACGGCTGGCACCTCAGTTGGAATATTAAAAAATCCTTTCTCATTGCACATCTAGAACATAAAGCGAACCTACAAACCAAATTTCAGCCCCCAGAAATGTACCGGTACGGAGAAACAGTGATGAAAATGTGATTTTCATATGGAATCGCGCCCCTTTTTCCACCGCGGGGGGCGCCCCAATTCGAATATTTAAAAATCCTTTCTTAGCGCGCATCTAAGACGTAGACCTACATGCCAAATTTCAGCCTCCTAGGACGTACCAGTGCGGAGAAATCGCGATGTTCATCCATCACTGTTTCTCCGTACAGGTACATTTTTGGTGGCTGAAATTTAGTATGTTGGTTCGCTTTATGTTCTAGATGTGCAATAGGAAAGGATTTTTTAATATTCCAACTGGGGCGCCAGCCGCAGGGGGTATAGGGCGCGTCCATAAAATATTATCACCTTTTCATCACTGTTTCTCGGTACCGGTTAATTTTCGGTGGCTGAAATTTGGTGTGTAGGTTCGCTTTATGTGCTAGATGTGCAATAAGAAAGGACTTTTCAATATTCAAACTGGGGTGCCAGCCGCGGGGGGTGAAGGGCGCGCCCAACAAATATTATCACCTTTTCATCACTGTTTCTCCGTACCGGTAAATTTTCGGTGGCTAAAATTTGGTGTGTAGTTTCGCTTTATATTCTAGATGTACAATAAGAAAGGATTTTTTAATATTCCAAATGGGGCGGCAGCCGCGGGGAAAAAAGTCGCGCCCATCAATTATTGCGAACTTTAGTGAACTCCACTTTTGACCCCGGTAATGTGTGTATATGCGCTATACTTCAATCGGCCACGGTGACTACTGAAATGTTGCCAGTAGTGGTTGAAAAACTGCTTAAGCCAGATATTTTTAAAAAAAAACTGAAATGTTGAAAATAAGAGCTAAATGAATTCATTTCTTACATCTTCACGATTTTAAGTGTATTTTATCTGATCAAATGATATCCTCCGAACTGCCTAATCTAACATACCCCCAACTGGGATCTAGCGCCCCACAAATATTATCACCTTTTCATCACTGTTTCTCCGTACCGGTAAATTTTCGGTGGCTAAAATTTGGTGTGTAGTTTCGCTTTATGTTCTAGATGTACAATAAGAAAGGATTTTTTAATATTCCAATTATATATATATATATAACATAAAACATCGTCCATTTTATTTTTGTTTTAAACCATTTTTTTACTAGATATGGTTGAACCATTTCTCTTTACAATAAGCCAAAAAAGAGAAGTAATGAGTTTTTGGAAAAAAGTAAAAATTCTGTCATCTTGAAAATTGGAATGTACACATGGAATTGTTGGAAATGGTGTGTGTTCTATGACCTCTTCATCATTAAAAATCAGTAACTAGCTGGGTAGGCCCGAAAATAGTCAGCATCACGAGGGTAGCTGGCTTGCAAGTTTCCAGCGAAGGGAGGGGATAACCCCGTCTCGACCATCAATAGATATTAAAGGGACGTTAAAAAAAAGGTGTTTAGTTTTCAGAATGACTTTTTACTGCCTCTCTGTAGCAAGAGTTTACCATTGCGATTTGCTTTGGCCAGTTTAACTGGCCTATTTTAAAGGTAGCGGCACTTGTTGGTAATTTATCCGCTAAAAATGGTTTGCCAAATCCACAAGTTATATCTTCAAACGATTGCAAATCTACAAATCGATCTGGTTTACAGAGGAGAGGCAGGGGGTCCCCTGAAACTACGAGTAGATCATTAATTCATTTTGATGAACCAGCTCCTTGGCGAAGCTTTTGTCCAATTGGACCACTGGATGTCCAATCATTTTCTGACGTGATTCATTCTTGAGGAGGTGTTTTTGTAGGGATAACTTCCACCAAGTTTCCTACAGAAACCCATTTTTTGGGCTGCTATAATAATATCCTACCTATAGGGCAACTGCCCAGGGTGGCACTTTATCGGGGGCGGCATTTGACGGGATTACATGAGTTGATCTTAATGAACTTTTTCTTATCCGTATATCCCAGAATTAAATTCCAGACTGCACCACAGATTTTTAAAGAAAAATTGGAAATCCCTTACAAAACTCCATGGACCGGCCCTGGCCGTACGGATGTTATTTACTCACATTATATGAGCACATTGCGTGCAAAATATTCTGTTAGTTTTTCAAAACATAGGCCTGTACAAGTGTTCGTAATATTCCACAACATTCAGAATTCTATATTACCAACAAAGCAACAGTCGTCAGCAAATCAGTCTCTGTTCATTGTTAACTTGGTATTTATTTTTTCGTTAAAGGTAAGATTTTTTTTTTGTCCAGTTTCTCCATTCTAAACAAAGGTTAGAATGTTGTTGTTGTAGCGGTGTTCTTCTTAAAATCAACTGTCATTCCCATTTCTAAATATACATGTCTGAATACATGTTTTAAAAACTGTAGATAAGCGGTTGCCGAAAAGATTTTGATGACCATGGTATGTGTTCAAGGTTAGAAGCTGTCATCGTAAGGACGAAATGGAGTTATTTAGGTTATGTACAGTTGTGAAAGCTGGTTCATCAAATAGAAAGCTCCTTTGCTATACATGGGGAAGTCCCATATGTGAAGAGATTGAGGCTGTATCACGCGTTGCGTTGGAGGACCTTTGGATCTTGGTTGGATCTCCTAGGGAACCCTTCATGTTACTCTGAACTGAATGGGGTTCAGTCTCCATGTTACTCTAAATGGAATTGAGTCACCATGTTACTCTAAATGGGGTTGAGTCACCATGTTACTCTGAATAGGGTTGTCTCCATTGTACTCTAAATGGGTTGAGTCTCCAAGTTTCAATGAACAAGATTGAGTCACCATGTTAGTCTAAATGGGGTTGAGTTTCCATGTTACCCTGAATGGGGTTGAGTCTCGAAATTAATCTGAACAGGGTTGAGCCTTCCACCCTGGTTGATAAAATTACAAATATGGCTCTTATTTCAGGTTTCAATATTTTTTTTTTACAATGACTAGTGCGATGAAAGGAACAATATACTGCTGTATTATATTAATAAGCATGATGCGGACAAGCTTTGGTGAGTATATTCAGTTCGCTTCTCATAGTGCCTTATCGTAGAAAAGGCTCTGTCCAATATATCCTTCATATCCCAGCATTACGTTTCTGCAAGTATTCCTCTAAAAACTCAGCCATTGAGTTTTAGGTTCGCGCGAAACTGTCATGCATTAGAAGTTTAGCCTCTTATCTGTAGCTTTTGAGTGCTGGTAGTTACTGAAATTCCCGGATTGCTAGACTTAATAATATCATAATATTCTTGGTCTTTTAAACTGACCACTGCAATGCCAGCGAGAGTTTCCACGTAAGTTCGCACCCTCGTGATGCTGGTTTTTTTCGGCCAACCCAGACTGGGTGAGGTCAATGTGGTCAGCTGGTTTGTAAGATTCCAGCGAATGGAGGGTAATACCGCCGTCTCGAACGACAAATAGATGCTAAATAAGCGCAAGAAAACAAAAACTCTGCCTATGTGACACATGGATTTATTATTTTACTGGCTAAAGAAATACCTCTCCACCCAAAGTTCTAGGGTACAATTAGAACCTAAATTTGTCGTACATACCAAATTTCGAGTCTTTGGCTCTTACCTTTCTCTTTTTAGACAGGATTAATGAAAAATGCTAAAAAACGGCAAAAACCGCCAAGGGTATATTCAATTGCATCTGAAAGTTTCAGCGCACATTTCGATCCCAAAGGGGACCTATGTATCAAACTAAATCGGTCAACGGATTTTTTTTATTCAATTTTTGGATTCTACGTATCTTGAAACGTAAAATATCAAATTTGAGGGGGGTATTTTATTTTTGTGATGATTCCAATGTTTCATTATTGAAAATAATAAATAAAAAAAAATACTGAGCACAAAATTCATTAACTAACTCTGGATTCATTTAATTATAACTATAAATTTTCTTCTTTATATATTTTAAAATGTTTTTTTTTACAAGCATTTTAAAAAGTAGCCTTCATCCACTCAAGTAATCTATCGAGTCTATCAATTTTTTACCGAAAAAATATCAAGAAATGAAAATGATTACACTTGATTTTATGTTCCACATTTTTTTATTGTATACCATAAAGTCAAGTGTTTTTATAATTTTCATTTTTTGTATTTGATAGTTCCACCAAGTGTTGCTCCAATAAGATCATTATGGCTCTTTTCTTAGCAACAGACAAATGATTCAACATGAAAATAAATTTGTTATCCGTCCGGAACACAAAATTAATTCAACTGAACGATATGAGTCGCAGACGTAGAGATTTAAAATTAAGGGTGTCTCGGTGGCGTCTCTTTTTCCTGTTGAATAATCGGAGTCTCAGTCTCTTGTTGCGGTGGGCAATTCCCGAATGGACCTTTAATAAATTAGGTTTCCCTCTCCTCTTGTCTTATTTAGAAACAAATCCAGACGATGGTGATGAACGAGAAAGAACAAAAAAAGAAATAAAAATCCATACAAGCACATTGTTAACACAAAAAGAAACTCTAGAAAGTGAAGTCGAAGCTTTGGATTCTAAATTAGAAGAACGAAATTCATGGAAAAACAAAGTCATAGGTGATTTATTGAAGATGGTAACAGAGAAAGAGATGGAAGTGGAAGGTTTAAAGGCAAAACTAATTGAGATACGCTCATTATTATCAGGATTTTTACCAGAAGATTTGAAGCGTCAGAGGCAAGCAATTAGAGATTTGACGGCAGAACTCACTACCATGACAAATAAATTGACTTCAATAATGTCAATTTTAGTAGATAGAAAGGAACGCAATGACGAAACTGTGGCATCTTCATCGTCAGGAATATCCATGTCACTAACATCAAGATATCCTGTCAAGGATTCATCATCCTCATCTCCGTTATCCTCATCTCCAACATCCACACCTTCATCATCACCACCAATTTCACCTTGAGTTCTCAATATCCTCATCTGTGGCATCTTCATCCATGTCAAGAATATCAAGATATTAGGATTCCGCAGAATCATCATCCACATCTTCATCATCATCATCATCAACTTCGCCTTGAGTTCTCAATATCCTTATCTGTGGCATCTTCATCCATGTCAAGAATATCAAGATATCAGGATTCCACAGAATCCTTGCCCACATCTTCATCATCAACTTCGCCTTGAGTCTTCAATATCCTCATCTGGAGCAAGGGCCTCTCCTAAAGCTGTCCATTATTGTCTGTCCTGCGTCATCTGTGTCTATGGTGGTCATTTGTTTATTATATCACGCCATCTAGTTTCTGTAAGAATCGATCTGCAAATATTGATTATTTGGAAATAAAGTAAATATTAATCTGGACTAAATAGGGAACCCTTAGCTATCCCTCGTAAGAAATAATAATTGTGCATCGTTTTAGAAGAAACAAAATTAATAAAAAATCGGATATGTAATATTATTTGACAACCGCAGTGTTGTCAAACCCGCGGGTCGCATGCGGCCCGCGAAGCTAATATTTGTTGATTTTGAGTATTGTTCCGTACACAAACCCAATGAATTATGTCATTGACCAAAATAACAAATTAAACTATGTGATCTCCAAGCCAACATTGTATTGCAAACCCGAAAAGAAGTAGGACCAGAATTCTTTAAATTACTTGATAAGGAACGTTTTCCGAAGCTAAGTTCTTTTGGGCAGCAGATAACATCAGTGTTCGATAGTTCTTACATCTGACATGTGTGTAAGTGCTTTTCTAAAATGAAAGACGTAAAAAGAAAAAGAAATGTATTGAATCGAACATTTCTAGACTTTGGAAGGCTTCCTTTTTGGTTCACGCTCTTTTTACAAAATTCTAATTTGACAGTTGTGTCCAGGACTTTAATTGGAGCTTATTTCTAATATTTTATCGTAATCGGACCATTTTCGTGATTCTCTTAACATGGGAATTAATTTTTTTATTCGATTTTTATTTTATTTTATATACAAAAAGTCTTAGAAAGAGGCGCACTTTTTATAAGTCGAATCAAATTTGAGAACAGACAAAAAAATTTGATCACTTTTCAGGTTTTCCCCGATTTTACTTTTGTTTCTTAAAATTTTGATGGCATATTTTAAATCACCGCCATCAAAAACTAGGATTTAGTGTCCATCCACTTTTTGTTCGGTCACACAGAACCCACCAAGTTACGTTGAATGTTGTCCAAAAATGATCTCCTCCATACTTCGTCTGGCTCACTAACGAATTTCGTAAAAAGCGTTCCATTTGATCCCAGCTACCCACCATATGCAGGGGTCCCATTTATAGGTGACCACCCTGTATAATAAGTATCTACTCGTTCATAGCATTTTTACCTTTAATTACCTCTGCGGCTCACGAGCTCTTTAGGTTGTTCTTTTGCGGCCCACGGGCGCACGAAGGTTGGAGAACCCTGCTCTAATGTAATTTTAAAAGCAGATATATACACTATGTACAGGATGGATGCGTCAGGAAAACCTGCTGATTTTTAAAATGATGTTACACAAATTTTGATGTAAAACAACTATTTTTTTTTTATTTGAAAGAAAATTAATGGGGATTTATTTTGATGTATGATTCATTGAACATATGAATCATATTGTTTGTCGCAAAGTTTCGTTCTTTTCATGTGCTCCAGTTCTTGGCTTTTTTTTCAATGCAGAACCAGTCTCTCAAAAAATTAAAACCCATTGCAGAATGATATTGTAGGAATCCTCCCAAGTATCCCAAGTTATCCGGTAGTACGAAACTTTCTCTGAGTAATGGCCACTGAATCACCACTTTTCAAAAATTTCTCTAAAAAATGTACGATGCTCAGTGGTCCAAGACTCCTATTTCCCATTCTGTTGGGAAGAAAATGACCCCAACCCCCAAAATCAACAATCTAAGACAAGTTAAGAGTTGGCAGTGAATATTCTTCAGGTTATTCTGGCGCACCTTGTATAATGAAAAACTCTGCCGATCAGGCATATGGGTTTATTATTTTACTTTTACTGATGTTTCTGTATTTAAAGAATGTCCGTGTGTGTTTTTTCTTCTTCTTTTTTTTAAAAAAAGTTCACCATATCTCCTAGGGACAAAAAGTGAAATAAAGTACTTACGCATGGTACAGCCAAGCGTCCATTCGTGAAATATTTTCGGTATTTTTATTTCATTTTAACTAGTTCAACAATCAAGTATTCACAGCTCTTGCCTTCAGTTCTATCTCATTTGAACACAATTTTGTCTTTGAAAATTAAGGTAATTCGGTTGAACATGTATTGCCAAAATAGGATTTGCTTACATTATTAAATGTAGGAGCCGAAGCTAGGGAAACACAGTTACACCGACATTATTGAATAAAAGAATAGTTTAGTGTATGGCCCAGAAGATTTATTGTAAGATTATCCCAAAAACGACTACTTTTTTGGTCAATAAAATGAAACTGATAGTCAAGAGCTGCGAATATGTATTGACATCGTTAAAATAAAAATTATCACACAGATTGACGCATGGCTGTGGTACATTTGATTTTCTCTATGTTCCATGTGCTCCATGCCTCCAAGGGAATCGGGGGAGAATCTTTCATTGACCCCATGCATTCGATGAAAAAAATATACAAAAGTATTTGTGCCAGCGTCTGTGCCACGTTGAATACATCAGTTTCCGTTAGATTAAGGAAGGTCCAGTGAGGTTTTGGGTGTCCACGTAGGTTCGTGCCCTCGTGATGCTAGCTCGACCCAACCCAGACTAGGTGAGGTCAATGTGACCAGCTAGTTTTAATGTTTCCAGCGAACGGAGTGGGTAAAAACCCTGTCTTGAACGACGAACAGATGCTAAAGAGACGTTTACCCCCAAAAAAATGTACAAATTCGCTAATGATCTAGATAAATTGGTGACTTTTTTAGAATTATTTGGGACACGAAATATTTTTTTCCTTCTTTTCTCATTAAGAGATGTGTTTTTTTAAACTCCTGCAATATGCCCACAGGAGGTCATTTATATTTTACAGATGAAATGAAAAGGATCTCTAGGGGGAGCCTTCTGTATATGAGCGGTTGAAAGCAGAGGAAAAAGAAAGCGTCTTTTTCTATTAACATTAATTAAATTTGATATCTTCACACCCTTGCATCTTCTCTGGTACACGTTCTCCGCTGCCCCACCACGTCACGCTCCATTTTGCCCTTTCCCCCCCTCACATAAGCTCATCCGTCATGTACAACACCCTCCCTATATTTTTCTCTGAATTTAGTTTTATAAATTTGACTTGAAAAGAAATTTTATCTTTTACGTTCAGGTAGTTAGGGATAGAAAACTGCTCATGGGTTGGTAAGCAGTAGGGTGTGGGTTCCAACTCGGCCAACCCAAAGAAAATAATATTTTTAACATCTATTTTGATATACTAGAAAGACAAGATTTTCCAATTAGAAAGGCTCTGTGCTGTCCAAGTTAGCGGTGTCCAATCTTTTGTGAGCCACGACTCCTTAATTCTAAAAATTTCTTGACCCAACCCCCAAAGACAAATCTAAGATAAAATGGATCATATGTGATACATTAATTTTATTGCTATGCTTATTTAATTAGTGGGAACCTTGTGGTTGCATATTAATTTTTGGTTCAATACTACTGACCGCTACTCTTAGATCCGGTTGAACGTTTAATCTGGGAGCAAGGGAAGAGGAGACTGGACAGGTATTACAAAATTGTGGTCGCTTCAGGCGCGAACATAAAAGATCATAAATCAGCTATAGGAATTATATAGGGTAGTATAAGATTTCAATTAAAAATTTGTAAGAAAGGAAAAAAAAAAATGTTTCCCAATTCAATCCCCAATGAGTCGTAATTACGAATTTTATTTAAAAATGAATTTTGCATCGAACCGCAAACCTCAGGTTTGGGAAACGCTGGGCAAATTTATGGTGAACTCATCTCTTGTAAGTCCTTCTATCGGTGGCCAGCTTAAGTCCCAACAAAACTAATAAAGAGTAGGTAATTTGAAAGATAAAAAGGCAAGTTTTCATATTGTCTCATCCGAAAACATATGAAACTATTTTAATACTGGGAAGATACTTCAAAAAGTTGGATAAATGAATATTCTATTTTGCTCCTCCTGAAAAGTTGGATTTTACATATCCCTTTCTGCTCTAATAATATGCGAGATTTTACAATAGTGTTGAAAAATTTCAATGAATTTTCTTTATTAATAATAAGTGAATGTTTTGGTGACTTTTTGTTTTTTGAATGAAGAAAAGAATCACAAACATTTTAAAATTTTCGTCGAAAAAGACGAATTGACGAAAATTTAAAAATTCTTTTCTTGAATAAAAAAAAATCTTTGCATTTTATTTTAATATTTAATAAAATTTGAACTATTTTTAAAATTTCTATTAGGATTTTTTTAATTCTTTATCTTTAAATTTAGCAGTCATTTGCCTTAAATTCTAAGGCTAGAGCTTAATTAAATTTAGGAACCTTTTAAATTTAGGAACCTTTTAATCTATATTTATAGAGATGAGTTGACAAATGATTTTGGGATAACTCTAGTCTCCACCCATGGAACCACGACTGCCGGGGCGTTACACCATGAAATTGTATCCTCATGAATTTGAAATATTTACCATATATTAATAGCGCACAAAGTATCCACCCCTGGGATTACGACGGGCGGGGCGTTACACCATGAAATTGTATCCCCATGAATTTGAAATATTGAACATATAATAATAGCACACAAAGTATCCACCCCTAGAATCACGACTGGCGGTGCGTTACACCATGAAATTTTATTTTCGTAAATTTGAAATATTTACTCTATATTAATAGCACACAATGTATCCACCCCTGGGATCACGACTGCCGGGGCGTTACACCATGAAATTATATCCTCATGAATTTGAAATATTTACCATATAATAATAGCACACGAAGTATCCACCCCCTGGATTACCACTGCCGGGGCGTTACACCATGAAATTTTATTCTCATGAATTTGAATTGTTTACCATATATTAATATAGCACACAAAGTATCCACCCCTGGGATTACGACTGCTGGGGCGTTACACCATAAAATTGTATCCTCATGAATTTTGAAATATATACATGCAATATATTAATAGCACACAAATTATCCACCCCTGAGATCATGGCTGCCAGGGCGTTCAAACAGGAATTTATTAAGAGTAGACCTCACCCCGTTCGGTCAAAATGGAATAAATTTGGTTCCGTGTCTGTCTGTATATTGTAGGAAGATTTGGGTCATAGGGAAGGACAATAAGTTTCAAAGGTATAACAGGCGAGGTACAAAAGAATGACAAATATTGAAGTCAAGCGACGATCATAAAATTACTTGATTATGGCCTATTGGGCCTTCCGGTCCCAATAAGTTGTTGTTTTTGTAGCGGTGTTCCTCCTAAAATCAAGCATTATCCCGATTTTTTCATCCAGGTTTGAAATAATGGTAGAAATAGGTTCATATGTGGTAATCAAAAAGTTTTTCATTGCCCCTGGATGGTACTTATGGTGCGAAGATCCGATTTCAAGGTCGCCCTTGCACATTGAACAATGCATCATGAGGAAGAGTCCACAGAATTATTTAAAGTTGCCCTAGACTGTTAATCAGTTCGATGAAAAGCTCGAGTAAATCAGTGGATTTACTCGAGCATGATTTTACGCTTGAAGCTAGTATTGACGGCAATTAATAGAAATTAACTCAAGCGATGAATGTTGTTCGTCTTAAACAATTTTCATCAAACATTGCTTAAGTCATTCGACACTGAATAGGATTGATTTAGGAGTGCATCAATTGATTGACTAATCAGATTGACCGTCTAGGGACTCTTTTACAGCGTAATTGTAGTTAGTAATTGAAGTCCGTCCCGCGCTATTCTGTTTTTCCTTGCTCTTCTATTTATATAAATATAAATCTTGTATGTTTTTGTTCAGCTGAGCATCTCTTGTACAAGAAAGAACTCTTTTTGTAGATATGATTTTATTGAATCACGTGACAACCATTTTTTTTTTTTTTTTACTTTTTCTTCCTAGAAGATAAAGTATTGTATTCGTGCAGAAAATTATGACTTTTTTTGGCCCAAAAAATCGTTTGACGGGAACCCAAAATAAAGATCAAATATATCATTTCCTATTGCTTTTGGGCCATTTTTTTACTATTTCGGGTCATTTTTGAAGTTTGGAAATATTTGGAGCCATGGGGTCCAAAAAACCGATATTTCCGACGTACCACGTACTACGTACACCGTACGTACGGAATAGTGTGCAGGGCTCTGGAAGCCAAACTACCAGTCCGATTTTGATGAAATTTGGCACAGGTCATTTTTGGGCAAAAA
>CM022878.1:15021279-15033515 GCA_012654025.1 Pachypsylla venusta | reverse complement strand
GCTAATAAAACAAGGTGTTAGTTTTGTTGTATTGAACTAGTTTACATAAATACTTTAAAGTTATCTACTGTCACCTTTGAAAATTTATATTCTGTATTTCAATTCCTTTTAAAGAGAACACTTTACAAAGTTTGTTTGCTGCAAATAATACTGCTAATAAAACAAGGTGTTAGTTTTGTTGTATTGAACTAGTTTACATAAATACTTTAAAGTTATCTACTGTCACCTTTGAAAATTTATATTCTGTATTTCAATTCCTTTTAAAGAGAACACTTTACAAAGTTTGTTTGCTGCAAATAATACTGCTAATAAAACAAGGTGTTAGTTTTGTTGTATTGAACTAGTTTACATAAATACTTTAAAGTTATCTACTGTCACCTTTGAAAATTTATATTCTGTATTTCAATTCCTTTTAAAGAGAACACTTTACAAAGTTTGTTTGCTGCAAATAATACTGCTAATAAAACAAGGTGTTAGTTTTGTTGTATTGAACTAGTTTACATATTATCTGCAGTCTGGGTCAAGGGAAGGGTTACTGAATTCATTGGATTCTCAGTAAGTAACCGAGTGATTCATCAGGATTCCTCATTATTATTATTATTATTATTATTATTTTTGGTTTCCTAACGACACTATAAATGGAATTATCTTTGTGGCAGAAGTTTGAATCTATTGAGAATCTGACATTTCTCTTCTACTATCTGCAAGCTGCTTCAAGGGAAGGATTCTTACTGAATTCATTGGATTCTCAGTAAGTAACCGAGTGATTCATCAGGATTCCTCATTGTTATTCACATGAAAGTTTCTTTTCGCATCACCATATTGGGTAGGTTCATATATACCTGGAACAAACAATGTTCCTCAAATAATCCTGCCCTAATCTAACTTAAAACTTTTCTTAAATTATGTGCTGTTCCTATTATTGCCGTTTTCTGTAATTCTTCAATACTATGTTGTCCAGGTATTTGTTGGAGGTATTTCTGTAGATCTTTGTGATGACACATGTCGATCCTATTATTACTGGTGTTATTTTCGTCGGCACTTTCCACATCCTCTGAATTTCAATTTGTAATTTTTTATATTTTAATATTTTTTCTGCTTCTTTTTTATGAATGTTTCTATCTGATGGAATTGATATATTGTGCAATATTTTTCTTTTTCATGGATAATGATGTCGGGCTTGTTCGCTAATATTGTCCTATCAGTTATAACTTGTTGATTGTTGATTCCATAAATTTGTGGTATTTTCATTTGTGGTAACTTGTTTTGGATTGTGTAAATACCATTTTTCATTTTCAAATTCCTAGTTCATGTTTTTANTTATTTTTATTATTATATATGTTTTCCTAACGACACTAGACACTATAAATGGAATTATCTTTGTGGCAGAAGTTTGAATCTATTGAGAATCTGACATTTCTCTTCTGTTACCTGCAGTCTGCGTCAAGGGAAGAGTTCTTAATTAATTTTAGATTTTTTCAGTATTTTTGGAATCAAAATCAAACAATATAAACTTGTTTTCTCATAACAGTAAAATTTCCATTTTGCTGATTAAATTTGCATTCAATTTTTTTTAATCACTTTCTATTGTACCTCTTTGTGTGTTGTCCTTCTCATGTGATGTACCACAATACTATTTCCTTGATACAACCTTTTAACTTATAACAAAGGCTCTTATTATTATTATTATTTTTTTTTTTTTCCGAATACATTATCGAAATTCCCTTGTGCTTTCATGGAACAATAAAAAAAGGTTTTTTTTAAGGCTCTTCTACAAAATGATACATTGGCATATCGTTGTTTTATTTTCTAATCGTGATGCAACTGTTTGTATTGTTATTTTTGTTGTTCTTGTTACTTTCCTTATCCCAATATAAAAAGGGAAGTATTGTAATGGACTGAAATTTTCGATGTCGAGTTTTCAATGCTGAAACACGTTTTGAGGTAACCAGAGCCCAAATTTTGAGATTCAGCCATTGGTCCCTGTATGTATGTGTATATGTGTGTCTGTCGGTCTGTGAACAAGGTATCTCTAAAAAGGTGCTAGTAGAGACTTGTAAGTTTGGTATGTAAATATGTATGTCAGTTTTAAGCCATGAACGACACAAGCAACTCTTCTTTGAAATCGAATATACCGTTGGCGGTTTTTTGGTCAAACTCCTGGTATAACAGTATCATCAATCTTCAGAAAGATATGTGATGTTCTCACTTGGGTTTTTTGTTTCACAATTTTTTGTTATCTATACCAACATTATAAATATTTTTTTGCCGAGAGGACAGACTTTTGCGTCAGCTACTTGTTCTATGACCCACATAATATTTGAGATGCATATCTAATCAATTCTGCAGACGGAAGAGAGTGATTATTGGGTCAGCTACTTGTTCCATGACCGAAATAATATTTGAGGTACATATCTAATCATTTCTACAGACGGAGGAGGGAGATTATTGAGATCATGGAACAAGTAGCTGACCCTACATTGAACAAATAGTGTCAGCTACTTGTTCCATGACCCACATAATGTTTGAAATACTTATCTAATAATTTCTGCAGACGGAGGAGTGGATTATTGGGTTAGCTACATTTTCCATGACCCAGATAATATTTAAAATGCGTATCCAATCATTTATAAAGACGGAGTAGAGAGATTATTGGGTCAGCTACTTGTTCTATGACCCGCATAATATTTGAGATACATATCTAATCATTTCTAAAAACGGAGTGGAGAGATTATTGGGTCAGCCACTTGTTCTATGACCCACATAATATTTGAGATACATATCTAATAATTTCTAAAAACGGGGGAGAGAGCCTATAGGGTCAGCTACTTGTCCTATGACGGAATAATATTTTAGATATATATATCTAATCATTTCCACAAACAGGGGATATTTTCATATCTAGCTTATGTAGGGTGCCGTCTGCCGTCGCGTTGATTCAAGCTTGGTCAAGAATTGCAGAAAAGTCCTTTCCTTTTTTCTGTGTGAGAAGATGCATTGTGTTTCATAGTTCAATGAAATGAAGTAGTTCAGTTGAACCGATCACCAGAAGAACAATATACAGTTCCAAGTTATTTCCTTTTTGCTGTGTGAGTTAATGAAAAGATCGCCCGTATAACAGGCATACTGAACTGTATTTGTAATTAGTTCACTGGAATGAACTATTTCACTGGAAAATTTTACTCATATAAGTAACAGACATACTGACCTTTATTTTTAGTTCACTGGAATGAAGTATTTCACTGGAAAAGTTCACCCATATAAACGACATATTGAACTTTATTTCTTAGTTCACTGGAATAAATTAGTTAGTTGAAAACCCTTATAATGGACACACTGAACTGTATTTGTTATTTCACTGGAATAAAGTACCTAGTTCAGTCGAAACTTTCAGCCGTATAAGAGACATACTGAAGTGTATTTCTTAGTTCACTGAAATGAAGCAGTTCAGTTGAAAAGTTCACCCTTATAATGGACACACTGAACTGTCTTTGTTATTTCACTGGAAAAAAGAAGTTCAGTTGAATTTTTCAGCCTTATAAGAGACATACTGAAGTGTATTTCTTAGTTCACTGAAATGAAGCAGTTTAGTTGAAAAGTTCACCCTTATAATGGGCACAAAGAACTGTATTTGTAATTTCACTGAAAAAAAGAAGTTCAGTTGAATCTTTCAGCCGTATAAGAGACAAACTGAAGTATATATTTCTTACTTCACTGGAATGAAGTACTTCAGTTGGAAAGTTAATGAGACTTACTGAACTGTATTTCTGAGTTCACTGGAATCAGGTGGTTCAGTTGAAAAATTCACCAGACATACTGAACTGTGTATCTAAGTTCACAAGGATGAAGTAGTTCAGTTCAAATGTTCACCAAACATACTGAACTGTATTTCTTAGTTCACTGGAATGAAGTAGTTCAGTTGAAAAGTTCACCCATAAAACATCCCGTAGGATATCGTTTCAAGTGGTTTCATATGATAAGGTTTATACAAACATAAAATTTATTTTACTAGTGATAACAAAACTGTTGGACACCTGTAACCCGACCCGGGACACCCTCATCAATCAGTTATATGAGCTGGACTCGGGGGGGGGGGGGNGGGGGGGGGGGGGGGCAGAGTGTAGGGTTTGAAATTTGAATTTGTAATATGAAAAATTTAGCATAATGAAATTAGTAGAGCTTTTTTGTGCAGTTTATTGCACAGAAAAATGCATTTTAATATTATGCAGAAATGAGTTTTTGTGACACACATTTTTGCATAGCAATTAGTTAAATTATATTTATTTTGGTGTATGGAAATAATGGCGGTTTCACACTACATACGCCAAATCAATATTCAGCGTTTGTATAATGTTAATAGGGTAATAAGTATCTACAATCTACATAATTCGGTATTTATATACATTTAACTTTTTCTTTGGTAAAATTATAAAAAATATTTAAAATTCCAAAATTAAGTGTTATTACCGGATATTAGCTAATTACTTGTATGGTGTTAGGCTATAAATGGGGCCCCTGAATATAGTGGTAAGCTCAAATTGAAGTTCTGAACAGCTGAACACACCTGTCAAATTAGAATTTCGAAAAAAAGGGTGAACCAAAGCGTGGCAGCCTTTCAAAGATTGAGAAATCTTCGATTAAAGACATTACATTTGTTCACCTTCGCTAAACCAAAGTTTGTGTTATTATTCTTTTTTCAAATGAAATCTTGGTAGACTGATAAGAAATCCAATGTGACAGTTAGTTGATGAGGTTTTCTCTTCTTTTTTTTCTTCAGTTGACGTCGAAAACGACAAATGTGTCACACTTTTCGTATGATCGGGTTGTCTTTTTTTATCTTCTGTAACAATCAGGTAAAGAATATTTATTTTGTAAAAAATAAAAGATTTGTGTGGCAAAATAGATCAACATTTTGCTTTCCTATTCCGTGAACAACGTTTGATAGTTTTCTATGAGATTTTTTTTTTACTTGAATGCTGCCGAATGCTGGAATGCCTAATCAAGGGGTCTTAACAGGGTGTCTACCAGAGCTCAATATCTTAAATTGTAAATTACAAAGAAAAATTGTTTTTTTTATATATCTAAAATTGTTTTTTTTATATATCTAAGGGGAAACTGGTTTTCAAATTTTGACACTTTGGAACCCAACCAGGTTTCGAAATCTGGTCGGTCCAAAAATGTTTTTGATCTTTCTTCTTGGTCTGCTTGTGTTTACTGGAAACTCAGACTCCTGAGGACAACTGAATATCTATGGCAATAAAGACAAGTGCTGGTATCATTATCAGGTAAATGTGAAACATAGCCTATAGCTTGGTGTATTGGAGTGATTGCTAAAAAAAGTACCTTGCAATGCTATGAAGACCACAAAATTGTGATATAATAACACAAAGAAATATAAATCTTAATAATAAGTACATTTTTGATAGTTTCATTTCAAAACTCTAATGTGTTGCTGAATGCTAGCTCAATCAAAACGCTAATGTATTGCTGAATGCTATCTCATTCAATACGCTAATGTATTGCTGAATGCTATCTCATTCAATACGCTGAATATATCATTCAAATTTTCTAAACATCATGTTCAATAAAATTTCCTTTGTAAAAAAAAAAATGTGTACATATATATATTTCAATTAAATGATAATAATTCAACTGGTCTCGCGCCCCCTTGGCTTGCCCTCATGCCCCCCCAGTTTGGCAACCTTTAACCTAGATCATCTTTGAGAACGTTAGTGAACTCCACTTTTGTCTCTGGTATACATCCCGAAATGTACTTGCATGTGTGTATGTATGTATGTATTGTTTGTTGCGCGATACAAGCCACAATTTTTATCCGATTTTAACGAAATTTGTGGTATACTTGTTTAGGACGTGAAGAAAATTTGCTGTATAGTTTTTGGCGGCCCTGGGACCAATATTGTGTTTTTTAAAATGGTTTTTAACTTTTTACTGGTTTTTGTTGTAGAAACTTGTAGAAGCTGGTGTTAAGGGTTTTCCGATTTTGAAAATCGAGAAATCCCTGAGGGTCCCCAAAATTTTGTTTTTAAAATTTGATTAAGATTTTTTTTTCTATTAATGGCACACAAAACTAACGTGAATACTTGATCATCTTGATTTACTTGTACTATTTTATTTTGTAATTCTTTTTAACAGCACGCGGGACCACATTTTGCTGGTTCAAATGTGAAGTGGTTTCTGAGCTTGTCCCGTAGTTCGTAGTCGCAGATGCGTAGTGCTACGAGCTACGACTGGAGGAAATTTTAATTAGATGAAACAGCACGAACAATATGTTTATCAATTTCCCCTGTATTGAAATGAAATTTTGTAAACTGAAGGGTAATTTAGTTTTCTATCAATTTATTCAATCAAATTCTATTACAAAATTAATAATAATAATACAATTCTGGAACCTTTTCCTTCTTTACTCCCCTTATCCTGTCAGAAGGAAATTATTGTAATGGGCTGAAATTTTCAATTTGAGTTTTCAATGCCAAAACATGTTTTGAGGTCCTCAGAGCCCAAATTTCGAGTTTCAGCCATTGGTCCGTGTTTATGTCTGCTCTAAACAAGATATCTGAAGAATAGTGCTAAAGACTTAAAATTTGGTATATTTGTCCGTCCTTTTCGATTCCAAGAACGAATCACCAAGCTCTTTATTGAAATCCACGGGTTTTTACGTTTCAGATTAAGCAATCATCCAAATCTATAGGCAAAAAACTTTGTCGTCGAAATCAACTGAAAAAACTCCTGATATGGCTAAAAAATTGCACTTTATCCTCAGTTCCAAAAGAACGCATCAGTAGAGTTAAAGGATCAATACAATCCGGGTTATCAATAACTAATATTAAAATTCCTTAATATTTAATTTAAATGGGTATATATTCAAATAGATACTCGTATAATTCTTCCTGATTTAAGGAGTATTTTGAATGTAAATAAAGAGGGTTCACTGGAGCCAAATTTTTTCAGTTCTCTGCTTTGTATGACATACTATAGTGTGATGTTGGCTATTCTATTCCCGACACAACCCAGGCTGGGTGAGGTGAATGTGGGTAGCTGGTTTGTAAAATTCCTGTCTCAAATATTAGAGACGTGAAGTAAAAAAAATCTGTTACACATGGGTTTATAATTTTACTGGCTAAAAATTGAAAATAATAACCCTAAAAAACGGCTACTTATACAGATTGCAAAGGTCACAGAATAGTGAACGTCTTCTCAGACATAATAAGACATATTAAACAGAGAACTTTCTCCATCAAAGGGTAATAAAAGAAAATCAGAATCTTATCATGTGAAAGCTCTTTTTATTTTGGCGTAGGATAAAAACATTGCGGATTTCGTCAAGTGGAAAAAATACAAAATATTCCAAAATTTCATTTTCAGAATAGAAGTCTATTTTCGATTTTGGTTATGCTTCGTGAGAAAACCATTTTCTCGTAGAATATATTTATTTTATTGAAGTCAGATATACAGGGTGTACATAGAAAAAAATCTGGCGTGAACATCACACGACTTTCACACACACGGACCAATGCCTGAAACTCGACCAAATCTCGAATAAAATCTAACACTCGTACTGCGGTCAGCATTTATGCACGCTGCAAGCTACAATGCACACGCGGATGTATATGATTTAGTCGCATTCAGTACGAGTATGTCTCAGACGTCCTAGCGGAGGCCCTGTATCTTTTGAAAGGCTTGTTATTTTTGAATTCACAAGTCGTATGGTTATAGTGAGATCCGAGTTCGAATCCCGGAGCTCACTTTTTTTTACTATAAAAATGTCGATTTCTCGAGAAATTTAAATGGAATGGCTTTTTAACGGTTTTCATTTATCCTATCTAAAAGAGAATGGTAAGAGGCATAAACTTAAAATTTGGTATGCATGTAAAATTTAGGGTCTAATTTACCCCAGAGGTTTTGAGAGGGAGGGGATATTTTTTAGCCAGTAAAATTATAAACGCATGTATCACATTGGCGGAGTTTATTTTCTGGATGTCATTTTTTTGGCTCAAATGTTTTCTTATTTATGTTAATTTTCAATGTTTGTCATAAATTACCACCTTACTTCAGACTTTCTACCTGAAAATGGCCTTTTTCGAATGGTCTAATTGTAACCTTCAGGGAAAAAGATACTGAACTTTGTCATTCTAAGACACTGATGAAAAAAGAATGTGTACTTTTGATGATACCTTTTTTTAGAACACAATAATAGAACTTTTGCGTGAAAGCCGTTAAGAAGGGTGTAAAAAAATTAAAAGAGTCTTCTGACTTCGTCTCTGATTTAAAAAAAAAAAATCAAACGAAAGTTATATAATGCTCATTTTATTTGGACTTTAATTGTTTTTTTTAAAATATTTGTACCAATCAATTTAAATTTTCAGAGATTTCGACACTTTTTGCACAAAAAAGTCACTACCGTGCTTCGAACCTGGATCTGACCATAACAATTCGCTTGGTGATGGCCCTTTCTTACCCCTAGAGCTTTACAGAATTCAAAAATTTCAAGGCGTACAACAGTTACAGAGATTTTACAAGGTTACCTTTCATATTTAGGTGAAGGAAACATACTCGTACAGTTTCTAAGAAATCACCTTTCACCAGATTTCTGTTGTGGGTGAAGAAGGGTAGACAATACACTCAAGTCTGCAGAGTTACAGAGATTTCACAAGGTTACCCTGAATATTTAGGTGAGGGAAACATACTTGTACAGTTTCTAAGAAATCACCTTTCACCAGATTTCTGTTGTGGGTGAAGAAGGGTAGACAATACACTCAAGTCTGCAGAGTTACAGAGATTTCACAAGGTTACCCTGAATATTTAGGTGAGGGAAACCTACTTGTACAGTTTCTAAGAAATCACCTTTCACCAGATTTCTGTTGTGGGTGAAGAAGGGTAGACAATACACTCAAGTCTGCAGAGTTACAGAGATTTCACAAGGTTACCCTGAATATTTAGGTGAGGGAAACATACTTGTACAGTTTCTAAGAAATCACCTTTCACCAGATTTCTGTTGTGGGTGAGGAAGGGTAGACAATACACTCAAGTCTGCAGAGTTACAGAGATTTCACAAGGTTACCCTGAATATTTAGTTGAGGGAAACATACTTGTACAGTTTCTAAGAAATCACCTTTCACCAGATTTCTGTTGTGGGTGAAGAAGGGTTGACAATACACTCAAGTCTGCATAGTTACAGAGATTTCACAAGGTTACCCTGAATATTTAGGTGAGGGAAACATACTTGTACAGTTTCTAAGAAATCACTTTTCACCAGATTTCTGTTGTGGGTGAAGAAGGATAGACAATACACTCAAGTCTGCAAATAAATTAGAAATTAGAGTGCAGCTTTCGCCACCACTCTGCTTACCAATCTCACACACGTCCAAATTGTTAATTTTAATCTTTAGAAATGGGGGCACGTAGCGTATTATGTGCCCCATGTTGTCTTGATTGCCATAGACAATGAGTTTCTCATTCTGGAGACGTCAACATTCTTCACTCTTTGTGTAATTTTTAAAAGGAATTCATTTTTGGTATTAAATATAAAATGGATATACAAACAACACAACGTCTGAACGGTTTCATCTCAATTTACAAGTTAATACTGTTTCTTCTGTAAAATTTATCCTGCAAAAAAAGCATGCATGATTGTGAACAACAGGGTGGTCACTTTAGTTTACGCAGTCCAAATATCTCCGAAACTGTTGGCAATACAAAGAGATGTTCCTAACAAATTTGTCAGGATATCAAAGGGGAACTATTGTTGTGACCTTGGTCAATATGTTATAGTTGTCATTCAAGGTCGTTCCTCATGACTATCTAAAGGTTATTTCAAGGTCAACATTTGTTTTATAATCTCCATCAAATTCCACATTCCATGGGGTATTTATTTTATTGTCCTTCAGTACTACAAAAATACGTGTGTGACGTATCAAAGGAAAGTGCTCATCTCAATCGAATGGTAACAATGAAAAGTAAAAAAGTAAAAAAAAAAAAAAAAAAAAAAAAAAAAAAAAAAAAAAATCTGAATCTCAGAGCATGAATGTAAAAACGCGTTAAATACGATTCGGATTATGCTCTATTATGAATATTATGCTCTTTTTTTTAAAAAAAAAAAAATGTATTTTTCAATGTTACATTGGATCCAAAATGACCGTCTTTAGATACTTCAAACATGAATCTTCGGAGTGAAAAAAATAAAATGGAAAAATTAAAATAAATATTTTTTTTTAAGAAGGAATACCCATTTAAAAAGGAAAATTGACCTTGAAATAACCTTGATCACATTTTGGTGAGAATATATTTTTTGTATTTCCAACAGTTCCGTAGATACTGTTGTAGACTTAGCATTCGAGTATTAAGTTATCGTGAATTTAAAACGCGTTAACTAACTTTAAAAATAATTAAAATAAAACTTAAAATAATTTATTAAAAAAAAAAAAAAAAAAACGTAACACAATAAGTTCTAATATTGTTCGCAATCACCGTATTTAGAACCCCCGAAAATACACACGTATTAATCGCTCACTTATCACTTCGAAATCACAACGATATCGCTTCCAAAATTAAACTTGCTCCGTTTATTGCTCAAATAATACTGACTCCGTTTATCGCTCAAATAATACTGACTCGTTTTCTACTTGTGTCTTCTATTTATACCTTCCTTCAAATCGTTCTAGAAAGATCGCGAAAAGGATTTTTCTATTGCGCAAATAAACTACGCGTTTTATAAATTATTAATAATTAAAACGTAAAACACCCCATCCTACAATGTAAAGAAGGCAATGCTTAGAAATGAGAGAGCAACATATTTCCCCCCTTCACCCCAACCATCCTCCCAGGCAACCTGAACAGAATAGTAAACACTCGTTCATTCCCCCCTTCACCCCTACCCTTCTCCTACGAGACTCTAAAAATAACTTCTCCTCAATCCATTGTAAACAGAAGGAGAAATCAAAAATAGAAAGAATATACAAGTCGTCTACATAATAATATTACATATAGATACACAGGTTGATCACTTCAATACCAAGAATACTTTAATTAAAATGTACCACCCTGTACATTATTATTATATGAAATGAAATTATTATAGGAAATTATTATTATATGACCACCCTGTATATATGGGCATATGAGGGCGGAGTGGATTGATGTGGTAATCAAGTTGACTCAAATCATGAAGAACAAATAATGCTATGGGGTCGCTCTTGATGGGAAGGAACCCCTTATGTACGAGTAGTTTTACTCGATGAAATTTTTCAAGAGCAAATGCCCCTCCGCAAAGTATAAATAATTAGACCCATACTAAATTTCAAGTGTCTGGTTTTATTCTAAATTTATCGCTGGCTCTTGCTCTTTTTAGACAGGATAAATGAAAACCGCTAAAAAGTGGTAAAAACCGCCAGCGATAAATTTGATTGCACCCAAAAATATGGCATTTCAAGTTTCTAGCTCTTACCATTCTTGTTTTAGACAGCATGAGTGCAAAAATCCCAACGGCACATTCGATTGCACCCAAAAGTTTCGGGGCACACTTAGACCCCAGGTGGGAAGATGGGACGTACATACTAAATTTCATTCCGCGAAACGTAAAATATAAAAAGGTTCATTATTGAAAATAATAAACCCCAAAAACTTTTATTTATGTTAAAAAAAAATAGTTATTCAGGAATTTGACATAGCACTGTTGCTTGTAGTCATAATCTTACCACTACTGTCCAAAGCCATAATTTTCAGAGCTCTGGACTTTTGTCAGGAAGTTTTGTACCTCAGGGTCTTCTGATTTTATTAAGTATATATAAAACTGTTCACAATCCATCTCAAACTTCAGAGAGATGGATTGTTTATACAGTATTCTTGTATACAGGGGATTTGACATTTAAGAAGTATTTTTAAGTGACTTTTTTAAAAATAGTACATTTTCTATTATTTTTAAAAGCAGTCAGGGCCAAACACCAACATGCAAAAGAAGACATGTTCTGTCAAAGCCGGATGTCTGGTAACCCTATGTGGGATATCTTACACTTCAGGACGAAGCACCAACATGCAAAAGAAGACATGTTCTGCCAAAGCCGGATGTCTGGTAACCCTATGTGGGATATCTTACACTTCAGGACGAAGCACCAACATGCAAAAGAAGACATGTTCTGCCAAAGCCGAATGTCTGGTAACCCTATGTGGGATATCTTACACTTCAGGACGAAGCACCAACATGCAAAAGAAGACATGTTCTG
>CM022878.1:14983565-15015865 GCA_012654025.1 Pachypsylla venusta | reverse complement strand
ATAAAGCTTATCATGATCACATAACTAACTTTATAAATCACATATTATCACACCTACCTAGCTCAGATACGAGCCGTCACTGAATAAAGCTTATCATGATCACAATAACTAACTTTATAAATCAGCCGATAGCCGTGGCCGAGTTGTTAAGAACATTGACTCTTGGTCCGGAGGTTGTGGGTTCGAATCCCGCCCGGAGCGAAAATTTTCTAATCGAATTTTCTCGTTTCCGGAATGGCATGGCTGTAAAAAGGAGTGCCCTGAAGTAATGCCAACGCGGTTCCGGGGCATGACTTTTTATAAAACTAAAAAAAAAAAAAACTTTATAAATCACATATTATCACACCTCCCTAGCTCAGATACGAGCCGGCACTGTATAAAGCTTATCATGATCACATAACTAACTTTATGAATCACATATTATCCCACCTTCCTAACTCATATACGAGCCGGCACTGCATAAAGTTTATCATGATCACATAACTAACTTTATAAATCACATATTATCACACCTACCTAGCTCAGATACGAGCCGGCACTGCATAAAGCTTATCATGATCACATAACTAACTTTATAAATCACATTATCACACCTCCCTCGCTCAGATACGAGCCGGCACTGGATAAAGCTTATCATGATCACATAGCTAACTTTATAAATCACATATTATCACACCTCCTTAACAATGTTAACAAAAATGTAATAAATATGCCGCGTCAATCGCAGAGTATATATACAAGGCGGAAGAGGCGATAAGCCCCAAACAGCGCCCATTAAATTAATGAGTAGGGGTGGAATTTCAATTAGGCCTCCTAAGTTTAGAAATAGTATTTATTTTTTTTTCTTTTTTTGCATTTTTCTTTTNTTTTTTTTTTTTTTTGCATTTTTCGTTTGTTCATATAAAATTAAGGAGATTGTAAAACCTTACTAACTGTTTATGTTTAGTTTTTCTTTGCTTCGAGTGTTATTTCTGTATGTCTATGGCACAATGTACAGGATGATCCCATTGTCCGCATAATTACTTATTTCATTACAAATAATAAGAACACATCATGTTCTGATGGTAATGCGCAGATCGAGCTATTTTCAGATTTTTACAGAAAAACTGTGCACCTAATTTGTTTTTCTTAATATATGCGAAGATATGTGCTATGCAATAACATCAGTAAGTATGCGGCTATCTGTGAGCTCCCTCGTGTTGAGATCAAGGCCAGACCCAGGGGGGGGTCATGGGGTCCAGACCTCCCCCGATTTTTTTTTTTATGCCTGACTTATGTAATATTGCGTGAGGTGTAACTCGTCATCATCACCACCAACAACGTCATCAACAACAACATCACCTTCCAGATCGTCATTTTCAAGTGTTAGTCCTGGCTTGGCTGACAATCCTTCGGACCCCCCCCCCCGAAAAAAATCGTGGGTAGAGATGTTTGCTGCCCTGGTAGAGATATTTGCTTAATATCACTGCCATATACATTTGTGATCAAAATTATTGCGCTGGGCAATCCTTTTCCTCTTTACGTGACCTTTTTAATGCTAAATGAACTTAAATTGGTTTTACCAAACAATTGGCCGCCATTTCGTAATGGTGTATCTCTAAAGACTTCGAGCCGTTAACATGGTGAAATAAAAATATGTGAGTCAGATTTATATTTTTGCATTTATCTTTTTGATAATGCAGTGACCAAATTATTTGTCGCCATTTCGTGAGGAAACATTATAGAGGTTTCGAGTTTTTCCTTTTAGAATCAAGGCCTTTAGTATGGTGAAATAATAAATGGTATATGGAAAACCGTACTAGACTTTCTGTTTCTTCATCTAATATAACATTTTTATTTTCATAAAAAGATGCCATATACCTATGCACTTTAAAATTCATCAGAATTGGTTATGTGGCTTTGATTTTGGAGATTTGGTCCAATTGCGACGTTTTTCGTCTTGAACCGAGGGGGGACTGAATAAAAAGTTGAAAGCAGTGATTAACTAATTTTCAATACTTTGAATGATCTCTAAAATGTTAAGGATGAATGATCCTTAAAATTTCATGTGAAATTACTAATCTGTTTTTTTAAAAGGAATTTACATTGTAAGGAGCTTGCTGTGCCCCTGGCGAGGCCTCTGACAGAGATACGCCTGCGTGAGACCATTTATTTTAAATAAAATGATTCCGTAATTACTGATTTTAAATTTAATTGAAATTGGTTTTGTGGTTTGGATTTTGGAAAAAATATGTTTCGGGCTTTTTGACCAGTGCCAAATTTCATCAGAATCGGACAAGCGGTTTGGCTCCCAGAGCTCTTTGCACACGATTCCGTACTTACGCCATACGTCGGTTTTTGGGCCCCATGGCTCCAAATAATTCCAAACTTCAAAAATTACCTTAAATCTGTGGCGGATTTAAACTTTCGCCGCCCCTAGGCAATTTAGAATTTGGAAATAGAGACGCTATTTTAACAAGAAATGTTCATTCGTTAGTGCTCTCTCAGTAATTTTGAGATAAGAGAAATACAAACATTAATGAAAAACAATGCTCGAAATGTCTTTATTTTGTTTCAATTATTACAGTCTGATTACTCGTCAAAAACCTCTCCTTTCAACTCTTACAGTTGGAGTTTGCTTTTTATTGACCTAAATCCAAAAAAACATTTTTTTTCCATATTTAAGTTGCTCCATATTTTGCCGCTCCTAAATTCTGCCGGTCATGGCCTATGTTGCTTTTACGGTAAATCCGCCACTGCCCTGAATAGTGATGGCCAAAAATAATAGGAAATGACATATTTGATCTTTATTTTGTGTTTCGATTTTTTAGGCCAAAAAATGTTCCTTTCTGCGGCACTTTTTATGCTGTTGTAAAAGTGCTACACTGGGTCCTGATAATTGGGCATGGTTGTTCCTCTTACCACTAAGATCACATAGGTTTGGTTCAATTCAAGTATTCCTTCTGTCGGAAAACCTTGTCGTGATCAAATAAAAAGTAAGCCGCATTCATTTGTTTGTTGCAAATGGTTAGGTACCATGCACCGTGTTCGTGTCATTTATTTTGAAATAAGTCTGTTTGAATACTCGTACAGCGACATTTTGTAAATTAATATAAAACTCAACTGACTCAAGTATTTGCACAAGTTTTCTTATGAAAATGAACACTGGGGGGCAAAAGGTATGTTTTGAAAACATATACAGGGTGTATTTTATGAAAAAATCCCTGACTTTGCACTTCATAGTTTGAAATCAGTGCTGGCTGTGGAGGCGCCCTTGTAGACCCCACGGTGCGGCCTCCGCGGATACAAAAAATTAGTGGGTCCGGAGTAGCCTTATAAAAAAATAATAAGAAAATCCAAGGCACCATTGTCGAAAAAAAACAAGACCTAGTAATTGATGTAGGGGAAAATATACGCAAATCTTAGAGCTGTGGTGCCAACGATTGAAATATACACAAGTCTTAGGTATAGTATAATTTAACAAGCTGTGGTGCCTACGATTAAAATATTCACAAGTCTTAGGTATAGTATAATTCAACCAGCTGTGGTGCCTACGATTATAATATACACAACTCTTAGGTATAGTACCTATAATTCAATCAGCTGTGTAACCTACGATTAAAATATACACAAGTCTTAGGTATAGTATAATTTAACCAGCTGTGGTGCCTACGATTAAAATATACACAAGTCTTAGGTATAGTATAATTTAACCAGCTGTGGTGCCTACGATTAAAATATACACAAGTCTTAGGTATAGTATAATTTAACCAGCTGTGGTGCCTACGATTAAAATATACACAAGTCTTAGGTATAGTATAATTTAACCAGCTGTGGTGCCTACGATTAAAATATACGCAAGTCTTAGGTATAGTATAATTTAACCAGCTGTGGTGCCTACGATTAAAATATACGCAAGTCTTAGGTATAGTATAATTTAACCAGCTGTGGTGCCTACGATTAAAATATACGCAAGTCTTAGGTATAGTATAATTCAACAAGCTGTGGTACCTACGATTAAAATATACACAAGTCTTAGGTATAGTATAATTTAACCAGCTGTGGTGCCTACGATTAAAATATACACAAGTCTTAGGTATAGTATAATTTAACCAGCTGTGGTGCCTACGATTAAAATATACACAAGTCTTAGGTATAGTATAATTTAACCAGCTGTGGTGCCTACGATTAAAATATACACAAGTCTTAGGTATAGTATAATTTAACCAGCTGTGGTGCCTACGATTAAAATATACGCAAGTCTTAGGTATAGTATAATTTAACCAGCTGTGGTGCCTACGATTAAAATATACGCAAGTCTTAGGTATAGTATAATTCAACAAGCTGTGGTACCTACGATTAAAATATACACAAGTCTTAGGTATAGTATAATTTAACCAGCTGTGGTGCCTACGATTAAAATATACGCAAGTCTTAGGTATAGTATAATTCAACAAGCTGTGGTGCCTACGATTAAAATATACGCAAGTCGTAGGTATAGTATAATTCAACTAGCTGTGGTGCTGATGCCCACGATTAAAATATACTAGCTGTGGTAAAATATACACAAGTCGTAGGTATATTATAATTCAACTATCTGTGATGCCTACGATTAAAATATACACAAGCCTGAGGTATAGTATAATTAAAATATCTGTGATGCCTACGATTAAATTATACAGTTTACCGGAAAGATTTTGATGGCTCTTGGCTGGAACTGTGATGGTAGACGTTACAGGTCGTTTTTTTTTTTTTTTTTTTTAATTAATGTTCAAAATCTTTTTGGTAAACTCTTATCAATCTGTTTCTACCACTTTAATTAATCATTACTATAAATGGGAAGAACGGTTAATTTCGTGAGAAAAACCGCTACTACTACTACTACTACATTAAAATATACACAAGTCTAGTATAATTCAACTAGCTGTGGTGCCTACGATTAAAATATACCCAAGTCTTAGGTATAGTATAATTCGAATATCTGTGATGCCTACGATTAAAATATACACAAGTTTTAGGTATAGTATAATTCGAATATCTGTGATGCCTACGATTAAAATATACACAAGTCTTAGGTATAGTATAATTCAACTATCTGTGATGCCTAAGATCTGAGCGCACGGTAATGGCCCGGCCAAGTTCCAGAAAGCACCAGTGTATCTTTACACGAAGCAATTTACCAGGTTTTTCACACCGTCAGATATCCGGTTCTACAAGGGATAAATCATCGAAATTTTGAACATACATTCCGTAGTATAGTATATAATACTACGGGATAAACTTCAAAAGTTAATGCTAACCCGGCCGGGAAATACGTAATTTCAAAGTTTGCACTTTTGGATACTCACTGACTGACTTACATATTGACTGATTCCTGATTCACTCATCATCAAAAGTTTCAGGCACTTCCCGTATACCTAGAGCGCTGAAATTTTGCATGAAGTTAGCAATTGACATCCAAGTAAAGAACTTTTTAACTCTAAATGTCCCAAAACGGTGTCGCTTTAGGGAAGACAATACAACGTATTGTAATGTAATTGTAACTGATAAAACACTGAAATCTTGCACAAAGTTAGATATTTACATGCCATTATGCAAGAAGTAATTTTTATTTGAACATTTACACTCTCGGTGCTCTAAAACGGTTCCGCTTTAGGCAAGGAGATGGTAGAAAACAGTTTAAACTGGTAGGACGCTGAAATCTTGCATAGAGTTAGATATTTACATACAATTAATCTGGAAATAATTTATATTTGAACTCTTTTACTCCCGGTGCTCCAAAACGGTTCCGTTTTAGGGAAGGAGATGGTCGAAAACAGTTTAAACTGGTAGGACGCTGAAATCTTGCATGAAGGAAGATATTTACATGCAATTAAATGGAAAATAAATATATTCATTCATTGACTATCAGTGCACCAAAATGGTTCCGCTTCAGGGAAGAAAATGCACGATTTCCAGTTTCTTCAACTGCTAAAACGCTGAAATCTTGCATGAAGGAAGAGAGACTTAAATTCAAATGAATCCGCAAATATCAAAATTCATACTAGTTAACTCTCAGTGTTATAATTTCAGGAAAGAAGATACACTATAAATATTTCTATTTTTTGTGGTGCATATTACCTACTTTATTAATACTTTTGTGTTAGATCTTATTGGGCATTTGGGTTTTCCTGTTTTCATATTTCAAAAATTTCCTGGTTTCCGATATGTTGTGTAATCGAAAAGAAGAAGAAATGTAGAACAAACGGCTAAATAATCAGTTACATATTGTAATCTTTACAAAAAAGTATTGATATCTCACAAAAAAAAGGCCAAGTTCCACTCACTCACCCAAAAAATTCTGCCTATGAAAGTAGTGATATCTATTATTGGGGCCAAGTTTATTGTTGCTGCTGTATATCCCGCACTTAAATTTATTATTGCACGACTTTACACTTGGCCAGTTTGTAAAAAGGTAGTATTTTACGAATCCCCTTAGAAAACTTAACTGCCCAAGAATATAAAGCGAAAATAAAAAGATAGCTCCATCTTGTCAGAGGGTACTTGTGAGACTTGATTGGTGCAGCGCTTCCTATTGTCATGGGGTCGCGGCTCTTTTAGCATACCTAATGTCCACTTCCAGGAAAGTCTCGTTGACCCCAGTTAAGGGTATGTTGATTTAGGCCGTTCAGGGGATATCATTTGATCAGCGAAACTACACTTATTTACCGGCACGGATAAACAGAAATAAAAAGATAATAATATTTGATGGACGCGGCTTTTTCCCCCACGGCTGGCGCCCCATTTGAAATATTAAAAAATTCTTTCTTACTGCACATCTAGAACATAAAGTAAACCTACACACACCAAATTTCAGCCACCGGAAATTTACCGGTACGGAGAAACAGGGATAAAAAGCTGATAATATTTTATAGGCGCACCTTTTACCCCCGCGGATGGCGCCCCAGTTGGAATGTTAAAAAATCCTTTCTTATTGTACATCTAGAATATAAAGCGAACCTACGTACCAAATTTTATACACCAAAAATTTACCGGTAAGGAGAAACAGTGATGAAAATGTGATGATATTTGATGGGTGCGCCCTTTACCCCACGGATGACGCCCCAGTTGGAATGTTAAAAAATCCTTTCTCATTGCACATATACAACATAAAGCGAACCCACATACCAAATTTCAGCCACCGAAAATTTACCGGTACGTAGAAGCAGTGATGAAAATATGATTCTCATATGTAAACGCGCCCCTTACCCTTGCGGCTGGCGCCCATTTTGAAATATTCAAAATCCTTTCTTATTGCACATCTAGAACATTAAGCGAACCTAAATAACAAATTTCAGCCACCGGAAATTTACCGGTACGTAGAAACCGTGATGAAAAGGTGATAATATTTGATGGGCGCGCCTTTTACCGCCGCGGCTGGCTCCCCAGTTCGAACATTAAAAAATCTTTTCTCATTGCACATCTACGATTTCCAATGCGTTTTTTTCCAAAATTTTCTTTGCAAACATTTGAAAATCTGCGATCCCTGGGATCCGTGTGTATTTTTCCCGAAGTCCCTGGTCATTTTTTAATATTTCTTAGCGTTGGGCCGCATTATTGTAGAGCTAAAGTAAGAACACGCCTCAACTTGAACTTTCGTTTTGTTCTATTTTTATTAACTTTTTTTTGAACGGCTTAGAAAGCTCTGGGGATGGAAAAGGTTCCATGGCTAGTCGAATGGTTTTGGTAAGATTCAGATTCGTACCACGGAAGTGATTTTTGTGTTTTAACAAAAAGTGTCGATTTCTTGTGAATTTTTCATGATGTAAATAAAATAAAGAATATCTTTCTGTTAATTAACTTTTAATTTCAAATAAATAATTGAGGGTGAGCTAGAGGGAGCTCTAAAGTTAATACCCTGTATAACCGTCCCGATTTTATTGAGCTTTCATGTAAAAGTTCACTTCTTGTGCCCCAATAAACCGTTTGGGAGCACTGAGATTGAAAGTGTCTAAATATAAATATTTGCCTGTTAATTGCATAAAAATATTCATGCAAGATTTCATAGTTCTATCAGTTGAAACTATTAGAAATGGTTACAATAAATTGCAATTTGTGGAGAAAAAATATTTTAATAATTCAGAATAAATTTGTGAACTGAAAAATATGTCGGTCGAAAAAGTTAATACAATAATAATAAAACTGGTTTGCTAAAAAGCGGCCAGCAGCTCATTTGCATGACAGCGCTATACGCTAACATCCCCCCTCAAATGAGCCACCAATTGGTTACCATCAGCAATTGTAACAAATTTGTTTTTAGCATTTTTAATACTCTTAAAAAATGACCTTTTACTGGTCATGTGTGACGTAGCACCTGAATCAATCAACCAATCACTTGAATTTGAGTTCAATTTAAACAATACTCCAACATGCAGTGGCTTTTGCGTTTCCGCAAATTCAACAACGACATGCTGCGCCTTCTCATTTCTTAGATTTTTAAATTTAAAACAATCCCTTTTTATATGACCTTCTTTACCACAATGAAAACAGGATTTCATTTTCCTTGTGTTTGTTAATTTTAAAACAGTATCATCTTCTTTGATATCAAATTGTTTATGACGACGCTCATATGCATCAATTACTTTTCCTTGAACGTAATCAAATGTTAGTTCCGCTTCTGGTCGGGCTTCCAAAGCCGTGATCAAAGCATCGAACTCTTCTGGTAAACTGCACAATAGAATAGCAGTCATACTACAGTCCTTTATATCCTCGCCCATTGATCTCAATGTCTGAACAATACCAAGCATATCTTGAATATGTTTACGAATACAACTTTCATTCCTGGAGTCAATTTTCATGCTATATAATTTCCGAAACAAAAATAACTTGCTATTTAAGCTCTTTCTTTCATGTATCCTGGAAAGAGTCTCCCAAATTTCCTTCGCAGTTTCAATATTTCTGACGTAAGTGATTTGATCATCTTCTAGAGCCAAACATATTTTCGCTTTTGCACTCCTATTTTTCTTTTCCCACTCAACATCCTTGATGGGAGCTTCACTAACAACGATATCCCAAATATCAATTTCTGAAAGAATCAGCTCCATCTTAAATTTCCATGTTGCATAGTTCTTATTATTCAGTTTTTCAATGGTCACATTTGACCCCACTTTTGATTGAATGGTCACTTTTGACCCCGCAAGACAATGGTCACTTTTGACCCCGTGAGACATTTTTCCACTTTTGGAACCAAAATAAAATCAGAGTACTAGAATTTAGATAAACATTAACAACAAAACGTGAAAAGGTTCTGGGCCCATAACCTATTAGAAATGGTTACAATAAATTGCAATTTGTGCAGAAAAAATATTTTAATAATTCAGAATAAATTTGTGAACTGAAAAATATGTCGGTCGAAAAAGTTAATACAATAATAATAAAACTGGTTTGCTAAAAAGCGGCCAGCAGCTCATTTGCATGACAGCGCTATACGCTAACAGAAACTACATTACCGAACGTTGTATTCTCCTCCCTAGAGTGGCCTCGTTTTGCAGCAATTTTTTTCTTTTACTTTGATGTCAATTGCTAATTATACTATAATGAGTGAGTCAGTCAGTATCCAAAAGTGTAACTTTGAAATTATCTAGCTCATAAAAGGATTGACATTTTCCTTTGAAATCTATGTCCTGTAAATAGTAAATAACTATACTACCGGAATGTCTGTTCAAAATTTTGGTGACCCATCCCTGGAATAACTGGATATCTGACGGACTGTAAAACCTGGTGGATTTCCTCGTGTAAAGATACAGTGGTGCTTTCTGGAACCTATTCACTATCCTTCGAAGAACTGGATATTTTAAAACAATACAATTTCTATTCTAACTCCTTTCAACTTCTTCCCTCAATTGCAAGAAAACCGATTAGACACTGGTCTGATAACTGGATAATGTGGTCTGAGAAACCACTTGCACGCGATGGGTTTCCATTAGGACCAAATTTTGTGTAGACTCTGGGGAGGATCAGGAAATTGTTTTTACGATATTTTTTATTACGAATGCAACTCCATACGTGGATTATCAGCTTGCTTGGATCTTTGGCCTTAGCTAGTCATAGAGTTTAACGCACAAAAAGCCCAGTTGAGGCTTAGGTGCGGGGACCTATATATAGCCCTAAAGGGGAATTTAGCTCACGAATATAGGAACTCTTACTCTGCAGAGCTGGGTCTGAATACACCTCCAGATTTCTTAGAACCCTAGATGAAATATTTTATTTTTATTGCTTTATTATAAAAAAGAATATGTAAACAGTAGCGCTCTCCGAACATTCCTCGCTTGAATTTCGTTTTAGTTTTCAGTGATTTTTTTTTACTATTTTGCATTTTTTCTAGAAATAAGAAATGTTAGCTATACTCGCCTCCCTCGTAAAGTAATCTCTACAATACTCAGGAGTTGTTTTCCTTTGAAATATGTTTGGCATGTCAGGAAACTTGCCAGAATTATATCGTTGGAAAATTTCTCAGCGGGAAATATCCTATCTAGGTCTTTCTATAAAAGGACTGCATTATGCCCCCTTCCGCCACGCTCTATTTTTAATTTATGTACACTGTCATTGCAATATATTTTGAAATTGACCTTCTAAAGGAAGCGAATGTCAAGGCTCATTCAACTGACTAGTATGCTTTTGAAATGTGTAGTACTTTGCGACAGGACCTCCTGGACGGGTGGGTATAGAAATATTGTGTTCACAACAAAATGTTATTTCAATTACGTTACCGTTTGCGAATTTTGAGTGCGAACGCTAAATAAAATCTGGAACTTAACGGCCTTATTGGGCATTTAGGATGTATTTCCGGTATAAGTGGTTAAATGGATTACATGATTTTTTGGGCCACCCTGTATACACACTCTAATAATAATTTAATTTCTCGAAGAGTAAATCTGATGTCGACATCTTTTTCAATTTTTAGTGAAGCAGTAATATTTAAACTTCATTATGGGTAATTGACATAATATGACATCTTAAAGAACCAAAATGAAGTTACAGAAAATGAAAATTTTGAAAAACACGACTTTATGGCTACAATTTTAAAATTTTAGAAAACTTGTTCATCATTTTCATTTCTTGTATTTGATAGTTACTTAACTTCTGAACATGTAATGTTCATTCTAGACGGGTTTTTACCCTCCATTCGCTGAAAATATACGAATCAGCTACCGACATTAACCCACCCAGCCTGGGTTGGGCCAGAAAACGCAGCCAGCATCACGAGGGCATAACTTCAGCGATATAAAGGGAATTGATGTAACAATGTGCCCTAGACGCTGACTATACTTGATAGTTCTACCAAGTGTCTTCAAGGTTTTCTTTCTTTTGGAATATGAAACTATTAATATAAATATTAATAAGTTTCGTCATTTTCTTCTTTAACCCTTATTGTAGAATTGTCCTAATATTAGGACAAATTTCTAAACACATGTAACTTAAAAGCGCCCTCATGTAATTTTGACAAGAGGTCTTGGTTTTTTTTTTTTTTTTTTTTTTTTAATATATTTGTGATAATATACAGAGTGAACTTTTGAAGGGGGGAGGACAAAACCTGGAAAAGGAAATAACTGAACTAATACAGAATGTATTGAGAGAAGAAAAGATGCCAAACGAATGGACTAAAGCAATCATAATACCAATACATAAGAAGGGAGACAAATGAGAGTGTAGAAATTATCTTGGACATGGGCGTAGGAAGGGGGGGGGGGCAGGGGGGGCNAACGTTACAAAAAAACTCCTCCTGCTAGTTGAATTTCGCCGGTTTGGCACTTTCCTTTATCGATATTTATCACAGGCTCTGGGATCGCCCCTCCCCAATAACTGAATCATCAGTTACCCCTGGGGGTTTATTATTAAATATGTACTGATTTACTTTATCGACCCCCCTCCCGACATGAAAATCTCAGCTGCCCCCCCTAGGCCAGATGCTGGCTACGCCCTTGATCTTGGAATATCTCTTCTAAACATTACATATAAAATACTATCGCTGATCATATTAGAAAGACTAAAAGCTTTTGTAGAAGAAATTGTAGGAGAATACCAAGCGGGATTTAAGAAGGGTATGTCAACAACAGATCGAATTTACATACTGAGACAGATATTGGAAAAGAGAATCGATTTTCACAAGGAAATACACATATTATTTATTGATTTCAAGAAGGCTTACGATAGTTTAATCAGAAAAAGTGTATACAATGCCTTGACTTTATTAGGAATACCCCCCAAAAAAAACTTGTTGAAATGATTAAAACTTGTATGAAAATAACATTGAATCAAGTGAGAGTTCACACTGAGGAGTTTGAGACCTTGGAAACAATGAGGGGGTCAAGCAAGGCGACAGTCTCTCACCTAACATATTCAATCCAGCTCTTCACTATGGTATAAGAATGGTACAAGAAAGGTATTCTCTGGGAATTTCAAAATTCAGAGCATACGCTGACGATATTGCAGTATTGGAGGGAAAGAGGAATGACATAGAAGAATGTTTGAGGGAAATTGAAGAAGGTATTATTCATCTTGTGCTGGAAAAAAACGAAATAAATCTCAGTACATGATTATTACAAAACAAGAAATAGTAAGACCGAATCAAATGTTCCTTAATAACCAATCATACGAGGTGGTAAAAAACTTTACAAACCTCGGAACTCAAATAAATGAAAGGAACCTCATGGAAGAAGAAATAAATGAAAGGATTACAAAAGCCAATCTATTTTTTTTCCCTGGACAACCTATTTCGATACAAACATGTATGTAGAAGATCCAATATAAGAATTTACAAGACTGATATTCTGTTGTACGGATGCGAAAGGTGGTCACTAACAACGAGAACAGAAGAAATGCTGCAAACATTTGAGAATAAGATTTTGAAACCGATTTTTGGACCTACACGAGATGAAGATACAGGACTGTTCAGAATTAGGAAAAATAGAGAAATATGGGCTTTATATGAGGATGAAGTAAATGTGGGCAGAACCAGGGGCAGAACCATGAGATGGACGGGACATGTGGCGCGAACGAGCGAAGACCTAATTTTAATGAGAAGTTTTGAATTATTTACGTGTTAACAAAAAAAGATGACGAGGAAGACCGTGGAAAGGATGTGGCATGATAAAATTAAAGAATAGTATGATGAAATTAAAACCCCTCAAGAGGATGGAGAAGAATGGTTTTACAATAAGGTGGAGAAGACTCATTAGAGTAGGTTATAGACGTCCGGGCCTTTGTAACCAGATAAGAAGAAGAATATTTTATTTACAAATTATTTCTGATTTTTTTTTGGAAAACTAGAATTTTGGGTTAGACCACAAGTTGAGTGCCCCCAATTCCTCTATTACCTATATTTAATCATAATCTGTGATATTTCAACAACGAAATAGTTCGTTACTTTGTGTACAGAAGTTGTCCTAAAATGAGGACAAAAAACACAGCCATGTATTTTTGATTTTTTTCGGTTTGTTTCTTCATGGAAGTATGATGTATCAAGGATTTAATTATTTCCTTGAATGGCGTGGTGTCTAAAGATTCTTGCAATAGAGCACAAATTTATTTCTGATTTATCGTTGAAAAAAAAATTCAGGGAGTGCTTCGAGACATTCTCTTGTGACTTTCTCTCAAGTGGACACTGGGATTTAAGGATTCTTACAACAATATGCCCTTTTTTGTTGTTGTAGATGGAATATCTGCTCAATGAAGAACGTATTTTTGAATTTATGGACGTATGTGTATTTCATAACGTAGATATGTGTATTTCATTCTAACCTATATCTCGAGACTGAACAAAGTTAGCACAATGGAATTTCCGCCAAAAAAAAAAAAAAAAAAAANAAAAAAAAAAAAAAAAAAAAAAACATCTGATTTTAAATGCGGGATTTTTTTTTTTTTTTACTATGAAAAATTACATATTCGCACGGAAAGGGTTAATATCATCCTTTCCGAATTCTATTTGTGGTCGACATTGCTTTCTTTCATTTACCATTTATTTTGCTACTGCGATATCGAATTCATAACCTAGAAATGTTATGAACTCGATAACCTTACGAGTTTAACCAATTTGAAAAGCTGTTTCATACATAGATATATCCGAGTCCTTATATCTGTTTGAAAGAGAAGATTCTGTGTGGAGCATAAAACTCATTCATCTTACTTTTCTTTAACAATTTGAGTAAAAGAAGAAGAAAAAATACAAAAACTTTTGTATATTGTACTTATATTGTATTGAGGATTCTTTTGCAAAAAGTATTTTACTTTCTCGTATTCCTGAGAAAAGGTTAGGTTTAAAATGTATCTATTCTAATTTCTCGTATTCCTGTGAAAGTTTATCTCACAAAATAAAAAAGGCTATTTGGATAGGTCACCAAAATTTTGAACAGACATTCTGGTAGTATAGCTCAATACACGGCAATTAAAAAAAAAACAAAGTCACTACGTTTAAGTGATATGATAGATAATTTCAAAGTTTGCACTTTTAGATACTCACCGATTCATTAATCATCAAAAGATTTAAGTATTTCCTGTATCTCTAGGGATCTAAAATTTGGCTTGAAGTTAGCGTTTGTAAGATGTTTACCATTGAATTATTTTACAATTTTAATACGCAAAAAAAATTTTCAAATGTAAAGTCGGTATCACTTTAAGATCATTGAGACAGAAGAAAATGCAACAATAAATGAACTGCAGCAAGAATAGACTTGATCAATAATAGATATCACTACGTTCATGAGCGGATTTTTATGGAATACCTACTCTGCGTAAATAAAAAAATACGTGAAATTGATGAAATTTGGTATGAAGGTCCATTTGGGATCTAATTGTACCCCGAAACTCTTCACTGTCAGTCACAAATATGGGGTTCCAAGCGGGACCTGATACATACCGAATTTCATTAAAATCAGTCAACACTAATTACGGGGTACGGCGGACTCATGTATTTTGGATTCTGCGTACTTTCAAACGTAAAATATCAATTTTTTTTTGGGGGGGGGGAGAGGTATTTTTTTCGTGTCGATTCGTAAAGTTCATTATTGAAAATAATAAACAAGATTACCTTGATCAATTTTAATACAGTTTGACTACCAACTTACATTAAAAATCTCTCCCTGAACTTGCTAAAAATATAAAGAATGCATTTCCATGAAAGCTACGGGATCGTTTTTTTTGTCCAAATCCATCTGATATAAAAGAAAGTCGTGTGAAGTTCAGACCTCACACCAGATTTTTGGTGTGTTGGGAAAGCTTGAATGGTTTTTTTCTACTTTGAACATCTAGCGTGTCTTTTGTTCTTTTTATTTTTTACTAAAAGTTTTCTCCGTATTTTTGTTTTTTAGTTTTCATTTTTGTTTTAAATTTGTGAATATAGCAGACAGCTGGATTCAACTTTAGAATGAAATGATCCATTTAAAAGTTGTTGCAATTTCCATAAAAGTAAATTTTCATTGTTTAATGTTACCTAATAAAAATCAAAATAAGTAATATTTTGTAGCACTATTAGGCCAAGAGCGGATCCTTTAGAGACACATTACTCCCGACGAAATTAAGGCCAGCTTCTGGTGTATCTAAAAATACACCTTTCCAGGCACATTTACTCTACAGTTTACATCCATATCTCAGTTAACGGTCAGAAATAAAACAAGAATGTGATGCATTTACGAAATTGGATGAAACTTTTTGGTTGCCCCTTAGACTCGAACTTCATGTAACACATTATTACACCTTGATAAGCCAACATCTATGGCACGTTGAACACATCAGTTCGCGTTAGATCACTGAAGTCAAGGAACGTCCAGCGAGGTTTTAGTGGACATAGGTTCTCGCCCTTGTGATGTTGGCTATTCTCGGACGAATGTGTGGGTATAGATGGTTTGTAAGTTTCCAACGAATAGAAGGTGAAAGAGCACTTTAACGTCATTCGAGATGGGTTTTTTTCTCGAGAAACCCCCATGACAGCTGGCTCTAAATATAGCCTTGTCTGAATATAGCCTTCGTCATTCGAGAAACCCCCATCTCGAATGACGTTAAATTGCTCTTTTGGGCTAAGGTGCAGGGGTTTTTATAGCCCAACCGGGCTTTTTGTGCTTAGAAAGTAGCCTGTTTGCCTAGCAAAGATCTGCACAAGCTTGATCAGCCTTGTGGCTAGATATTTTTCGTTGATGTGAAGCCTGGGGTAGAGCTTCCCCATGCTCAGTCTCCACGCAAGTAGGGAATTACAGTCAAAAATGACGTGAAAAGCAGTCTCCTCATCCTTCCTACAGAGTTTGCACAGAACCTGATGATCTTGATGGAAGCTCATTGTGTGCAGATGTTTTCTCAGACCACAATAACCATTTATTATGCCCTGCCATCCAACCCAGGCAAACCCGGTTGTTCTGTGGCAGTTTATTTAGAGCCAGCTGTCATTCCCAAGTTATCTTGGAAAACTGAATATAGCCTTCCACTGAATATAGCCTTAAGCGTTGCCTGGCAATCAGGGAATATGTGAATCTCCCTCGTAATGAGGCCCATCATCATATTCTCCTCTACGCAGGCGCAGCGAATTGCAAGAATCTCTGCTAATAGACCCCGGCGCAAATATCTCCCCTTGGGGACAAGGGCGGAGATTTTTCCACCCTGGGTCGCACACAGCGTACTTCTAACTACTACCTACTATTAAAGATAAAAAGTCGAATTTCCCCTCCCCTTGAATGTAAATGCTGGGTGCGTCACTGAACACGTAATGCTATTTTTAATAGTAACTTGTCGTCATTTGTGAGACATGTGTGTATGATTTGATCTCTATTTTGTTTTCAATTAGAGCGATTTTCCTGACACTAAACTTGTTCCAGTTGGATTGATTATATATTTCTTGTGTTCCATAGCTTGGCGTCACTTGTGAGACATGTGTGTATGATTTGATCTCTATTTTGTTTTCAATTAGAGCGATTTTCCTGACACTAAACTTGTTTCAGTTGGATTGATTATATATTTCTTGTTTTCAATACACGGAATTTCCCTCGGGTACAAACAAAATCATTTGAAGCAATATCAGATATGTACTTTGTTGTGTTCGTTTAAACCCTTGTTCCTTGCCCCCCCCCNCCGATATTGTTTGTGACGGGGAAAAGAACATGGTTATACAGAACGTTAAAAATCATCCTTCTCTTAACTTTAGAGCGCCTCAACCTAGAAAATTTAAATTTTGTTCCGGTGATATCTTGAGATCTACTATTTTTGTTATACAGGGTGCGCCAATTAGTATTTCCACATTTGAAAGAGCATGAGATATTTGAAAGATTACTGTTTATTCTGTAAGCTTGTGTATTCTAGTTTTTTCCATCTATGTTTTGAAATAATGTCGTCCAAATGACGGCCTTGGCGAGTGATGCACTCTTGGAGTCTTTCACGGAAGTTTTTCATGACTCTCGTCAGCATATCCGCATCAATTTGGATGATTTCTTCCAGAATTGCTTCCTTTAACTCTTCAAGGGGCGATGTTTGAAGACCTCAGCCTTGAGGTAACCCCACAGGAAGAAGTCACAGGAACTCAAATCAGACGACCGGGGAACATATCCTGCGGAATCCCACGAGAATGATTGGCTGCATGGGTGGCCCCATACAGCCTAAAGCTGATGATGTGGTCCTAAAGTTGTGAACTCAACTCACAGTTGTTTTTCGATTAGGAACTGGATCTGTGAAGTGCAAACCATACCTAATGCCCCCTGAGTGGCTATAATGTTTTACTTTTTTAAAAAAAAACAACTTGACAACGATCGCACGATGCACGCACGACTAAACCATGGCGACAACTAAAAACTAGATGTCATATCGTGTCGAATATTACAAACCCCTCGGTCCTCCCACTGTCATTCCCCCTCCCACGAGTTTTTGAAAAGTGGGAAAACTAATTGCCGCACCCTGTATGTTAAAGTCGATAGGGAACTATGTATACGGGGGCCCGGGTCTCACAACTTAAAATAATTAACTTTTGACCGGCTCCACCTGGGAACTTGAAATTTTGGTTTCGGTGATAATTAAATTTAAGCTTTAGTTTTTTCTGCTGTGATAAAATGGATGAGCACCCACAACTTAAAATCTTAAATCGGATGACTTTTTTTTTATAAGGTTATATATATTTACAACACAAATTATAAGAACACATATCCCCCAAGCAAAGGCTAACTTCTTTATTTTTTTTAAAGCGGGGGGAAAAAAATATGTACTTGTACGCCCGTAAGAAGTTATACTTTTTTTAAAAATAAATTTAATAATATTTCAAAAAAACATACTACCCCACCCAGGAGTGAACTCTGCACCTACCAACTAATAAACAGAGGCCTTGCCACTGAGCCACAATGTTCTATGGATATAGAATGAGAAAATACATTTTTTTTTCTCTCTCTCTTGTTCAATTTTATTATCACACTTGATACAATTTATAAATGGTATGAACCAAAGAACAAATTTCAAAGTATAAAAGGCATGCCTGACGCATCCTCCAGGTATATGCTTCGGATTTTTTCCGAGTCTCCCGTACATGTAGGGACACTGAGCGTATAATTGAAATTTGCTCTTGGGTTTGCACCCAACCTAGAACCATCCCATATGATTTCTTCCATTTCTGGCTTTGTATGTCAGCAATTCTTTTTATACTCGTAATGCATCACTCCCTCAACTGAACATATCAGTGGTGTAAAAGAGGCTCTTACATCTTCAGCAGCTTTGTCATATTTTTCGTGCTTTTCATGGGCATGGCGCTGTCCACTTTGGTTCCAAATTTGGGAAGCATAGGAAGGTGCGTCGGCATTTACAATGCGATTATCAAAAAACGCAGTTTTCCCAGCTTCCCAAACACCAACCGCTTTGAAATCAGCGTAAAGTCCGGGAATATTTCTAGCAGGATCGGGTTCTTGTAACTCTGGTTCTGTTCCTACGCCATTCCAGCACCATTTTGCCATTCCGCACAATGATCCCTATGTTGGTCGTGGCCATGTTTGACTAGTCCACCTTTTTTACAATTTAAAACATGATTCAATGTCATTGGTTCACCACACCCATCACATGAGCTAGGTAATCCTCGTATCTGATGACCTAAAGCATCTCGGAACTGCGCTGGAGATAAATCAAAGTTATCCACGGTTGTAGGAATAACATTTAACCATTGACTAGCTTTATCTTGAGTGATGTGTGTTAGAGGCCTTTTACATTAGAAATTTACATTAGAAATCATATCACCGAGGTACATCCTTTTAAACGCGATCCGAACATACCAGATATAGATTACATACTACCTACTCGTTTGTTATCCTATGTAGAACATGGGCAGTAGTAATGGGTTATTAAGCTGCGCAGAACGTGTTGGAATATTTTTGGCCTACTGAGTTTTAACCTTACGCAGCCTTCACGCATTCCAATTTTTTGGAACCTAACCCAATACTACTCCCAACATGTCCTACCCAACAAACTGGTGTTAAATTCTATTAAATTATATCGGAACTAACCAAATGCATACAGTTTTGTGGGTGAAACAAACGTCGTGGGTGAAAAAAACGTCACGCGTTACAGTGTTAAATCTTAAAAATAAAATTTCACTCTCATCATTTTTTCATAACGCGCCTAAAGAAGTATAACATCAAAAAAAAAAAAAAAAAAAAAAAAAAAAAAAAAAAAAAAAAAAAAAAATGACAGCCACTTACTTAAATCTGAAACTTTGAAATTGATTTCCTACGGTAGGTGATAAAGATTTTCTGTCTGATTGTTTGAAATTGAATTCCTACCCCACGGTAAGAGAGAAAGATTTTCTTTCTGATTGTTCTATTTTTATTTTCATCACAAATTGCTGACTATATGCCTTTTTCTCTGTAAACTATATTCCATGAATCAGTTTTATTTTCAAGAAGTTCTGCGTCCAGGAAGATCAGCCCCGTCTTCCCACAACTTTCCGTTACGATACAGGTGCATTTACAAAAAGTAAACTTGCCTGGCTGCCTTCTGCATTATGAACGTGGTTAACCATTGGAAATAAAAAATATTTAACATATTTTTGCTCTGACTCCGAAATACTTGTTCCAAAAAACTTTTTTCTCAACTAAGAAGGATAGCAAAAGTAGGTGAAAGTAAATCCAATTTCTTCTCGCACAATGATACTACCACAAAACAAATTCAAATATTTCAAATGCATATACAGATGTGTTAGCCCAGGAGTTTTAGATGAAAAAATGGGTTGAAAAACATTAAATGATATAATTGTAAATTCTGTCCTGAGGAGGAAAAATTGGGGAATCATCCGCCAATTTAATATTCCCTGAAGATTCCTACAATTTTAATAGTGGTAAAGTTTTTAATTCTGCTAATAATGTTAGATAAGACCTCTCCTATCAATTTTATGAAAAGTTCCGAGCGAAAAAGTTGCAGAAGCATACGCCGTTTTTACTCATCGTCTGGCCATCTCCAGAACCGTTAATTTTATCGATTTTTTTAGTACATAATTGAACGATAATTATATTTCCTACAAGATTAGTTCCATACATATATTAGTCGTATCGTATCCCTGACCGTTTTCAAAAAATTAGCAAAAAGTTCAAAATCGCTGTTAAGCAACTTTACCATCCATGGACTTTTTATAATATTGTTGAGGGAGGTCTAATCCTTAATTTTCAGCAAAATTTAGAACTATATCAGTTAATGTTTTTTTTCTATTTTTTCTTAAAATTCCTGGGCTATATATAATATGCATAGTAGTTGAGGGTCTGCCCTACATGATAGATAAGTAGAACTCTGTGAAAACTAAAATTGGATTTAAGAAGAAGAAAAAATATGAATGCATCGCATTGGAAGGAAAATGGGTTGCAATGTTGGTTACTTCTAAATAATATTTCTGAACGGTCTTGTGACACAGAAAATGAGATAAAAATATGCTCGAAATTTAATACCTTCATAGCTACTTCTGCTGCTGCTGCTGCTATATTGTTTTTAAGAACATAAAAAAAGGTTTTTCTGTGTTGGATAATAGAGAGAGAGACAATGAGGGTGGCAGGGCCAGATTGTATTACACAAAGAAAAATTTAAACCCCTTTTTGAAAGGAGATTTTTACTCTCCTTATCCCATAAAATAAAGTTTTGTAATTGGACTGAAATATTCCATGTTGAGTTTTCAATCCCAAGGCACGCACCGAGGTCGCCAGGCCCAAATATTGACTTTCAGCCCTGTCTGTCTGTGATATCTTGAGAACGGTAAGTACGTGCTAGGGACTTGAAATTTGTTATAAGTGCCAAGGACGAACCACGAAACTTTTAGTTAAATAATATGTACTGTGGCCGTCTTTGCCTCTTTTTAACAGTTTTCACGAATCCGAAATGAAAATCAGTAAGAGCTACAACTTCATATGTGGTGCCCAAGTCTATCGATTTTATTCATAAAACACGCTATGAGACTTTTTATTGAAATTGTCGGTTTTTGTCGCTCGGGACTATTTTTTCATCAATATTTTGTTCCTATTCATAATAATTTTATGGAAGGCTCAACGACACTTTTGGTTGACATCATAGAATCTATCGTTGGATGTTGAGTTTGAATGCCAAAACGTATTTTGAGGTTCCCAGGACCCATATCTATAAGTTTCAGCCATTGGTCCGAGTGTACATCTCAAGTGACATTGTTTTAACAACTTTTGTTTGAAATCATATCTACCTCTGGCGGTTTTTTTTGTTGTTCATATGAATCCTGACAAAAAAGAAAACGGTAAGAGCTAGAGCTTAAATGCGCCAAGACACATTTGTTTGAAATCAATTTATCTATGGCGTTTTTTAAAATAAAATCTAATGTACTGTTCACTTACTAATAAGTCAATTCTCGTCATAAATAACGGCAGTGTTTTTTAAAGTACCAACAGGATGTCTAATATAAATTTGTGAAATAATAATGTACTCGTACTGTTTCGCAAATAAAAGAAATGCGATATTGACAATTTCAGCCCAGTACAATAACCACTTTTTTCATAGATAAGAAAGTCGTGTGATGTTCACATCACCAAAAGTTTTTTCTGTCTCCAAAGAATTAAAATGAACAACAAGTTATTACCATGGGCTCTTTTAGGTAATAAAACAAGGGAATTTATATAGCAGCATGGCAATTGTAACTTTACAAGGTTTTGATCACTATTAGTGTTTCTGTGAAATGTAGAACTCACACAGTTCAAATGGTCACCACGATATTCCGAGTAACCCAAAAAATACTCGTAATGAATGTTCATACCAAGTTTCATCAGAATCGGACAAAGCCTTTGAGAGTTATTAAAGTAAATTCGTGGAGTCAAAACTAGAACTCACTTTGTTTGTTTAAAATACGTACCTAGTTTATAATACGAACCTTAAAGGATTTATCATTGACACCATGACATGCTCGCCTCAATATCTGATATGTTAGTAGAATTTGTAATAACCACAGGCCAAACGGTGGAAAATTGATTGAAAAGAAAATGTCTAAAAACTATCAAACTGTTTACGAATTACGGCCAAATTTCCAATTTGCTGTCCAAAGTTGGTAAGTTATACGTTCCGATATCTTAAATATCGGACCCTCTAAAGCCTCTGGGGAAAAATAAAAGGCACATATTAGGCTACAGTATACGGTCCGCCCCCCCCCCCCCCAATAGCTTCTGTCCTAAGATAAACAACGTAGCGGAATACCACTCGTGATGTTCAGATTTGTCTTTCTGATTGATATAAAACCTTCAAACATTTAATTAGACACGAAACCTGCTTTTGGAAAGATAAATATTTTAAAAAGCCTTCTCTCTTAATCCTTTCAGTTTTGTATTACCCATGTTAATTAATTACAATAATCTTTTAATCAATTTTCTATAAAATGGGATTAATATTTTATTTTAAAAAGATTAAATTTTTGGGTAACGATTTAATATCCATCGGTCATTCCAGCTCCATTGGCCGGAAACTTACAAAACAGCTACCAACATTAACCTCACCCAGCCTGGATTGTTCCGAAAAAATAGCATCACAAGAACGCGAACCTACGTGGTCACTTAACAGGTAAAACCTCGCTGGACGTTGATTAACTTTAGCTAACAGGGACTGGTGTATTCAAGGCGCCATAAACGCTGCTTAGAACAATTTTCAAATGTAACGGAAGGCTTGGGTAGCATATCTTGCTACTCTGAGGACGCCGAACTAGATGTTAGTAATCTAGTCCTACGAGAATGGTAAATATCTCAACCCTTCGGAGTATTGATTGTGGGCGATAAGGTCACCAAAATGAATCAGTGACTGTGGGAGTGAGAGTCTGAGGGATTAATTGGTTTTATCATTGTCACTTGTTAGGTCGTAAATATCTCAAATTCATGAGGTTGAAATTCCATGTGTTGGCTGGGTTTGAACGCACGCTCTACTGTTCACCCCCCCCCNCACGCTGTACTGTTCACCCCCCCACAGACAATGCCACCAACCCAATATGAAAACCGTTGAACTCTGGTACATTATCAAAACTAATATTCTTATTAAGTTTTACAATCAAGGATTCAAGGCCTTTGAATGTGTATTAAAAAAGTTTTGTTTTTGATTTTCACTGCACTTTGCAAAAGGCGTTTTCGAATTCCCCTTTCCCAAATAAAAAATATGGTGTGAATATCACGTGACTTTCCTCATCTATTAAAAGAAGAAAAACGTATTGTAATTGTAATTGGTCTGAAATTTCGATGTCGAGTTTGAAATACCAAACACGTTTTGTGGTTCCCAGAGTCCAAGTTTCAGGATTCTAGACAGCCAAAAAGAGTCAAAACCGCCAACAATACATTCGAATTAAAAGTTTCGACCGATACATACAATTTTCACGCCTGCTTTCCCTTTAGACAGCGATTGTGAAAACCGCCAAATCTAGCAGAAACCCCTTAAAAACGTTAAAAGCCTGCCAAAGATAGAGCAAACTTCAAACAAAAGTATCCTTGTGCTTTTAAAAAAAAAAAAAATTGATAAAAATTGGCACAAATTCTAATCCGTAGTACAAAAAGTCTCCCTGAAAAACTTTTTCCACGCCACTGATAAAATATTTAATACCAGTGTACGTATTGATTCTTTAGTATAAATAAAAAATATTTACCTAAATAAATTTTAAATAAATAAGTTCTTCTTTACTGTTGTTGTTGTTGTTATTATTATATTCGCCGCAGTTTCCTTTCTATTTGACTTTATAGTTTTCCAATTCGATTCCAAAGATAGAATAAAATATTTTAATCGTAAACTCGTTGTTTTTGTTGTTGATTTTAGAGTCCACTTAGCCAGCGTCTATGGCACGTTGAATACACTAGTTCCCGTTCAATCACTGAAGTTAAGCAATGTCCAGCGAGGTTGTACCATATGGGTGTCCACGTGGGTTCGCGACACCGTGATGCTGGCTATTTTTCCGTCCCAACCCATGCTGGGTGAGGTCAATGTGGGTAGTTGGTTTGCATGTTTCCAGCTTCTGGAGGGTAAAACCACCGTCTCGAATGACTAATAGATGTTAAAGAGACGTTAAACCAAAAAAAGAGAGGCCGGTCCTAAGGCATTTTCTCATACCAGGATGAGAATATCAATCAAATCGGTTCACATTCGTTGTGCTATAAATTTCGGAGAAGCAAAAATGTGAATACCTATATAAATTAGCCAGCGTCAGAGGTCAGAGGCACGTTGAATACACAAATTCCTGTTAGATCACTAAACATAAGCAGCGTCCAGGGAGGTTTTACTAAGCGGCTGACCCGTAGGTTTACTACCTCGTTATGGTTGAGTACAATGTAGATAACTGTTTTGTTAAGCGAATGGTGTGAACATCACGCGTCTCAAGTGACCGACAGATGTTTCCAGGTACTCTAATCCAAAAAATTTATAAAATAAATGGTTCGCAAAACCGTACTAGACTTTCTAAATTTTGAAGTCTATTAATAGTGATATTATTATCCCCCAAAAAACACTTCAGGTTATAAAGACGTCAAGAGTAGCAATATTCCCTAAGCCCAGAAGATATAGCTACGTCTCACAATAATTAAAATACAACTGGTATAAAAAAACAACATAAAAATTGTATTTACTATGAAATTTTCTCCTGAGTTCGGACTCTTCATTGAAAATTCAACCAATGAGCACTGCATCTTCGGTTTTTTAATGAATAAAAGTCTAATTCCCAAAAATGAATAAAAGTCTAATTTTGGTTATACTCATTCACCCAAGTAGTAAAGTGGACAAATTTTGGTATCCGGAAGAAATATTGGTTTTGAGGCCCCGGCAGTATAGCCCACGAATGTAAAAATATAAAAGTCGTCTCGCTTTGATAAAAATATATTGTATATGGAGTGACCCAAGAATTATATTTATAATTTTTGGTATTTTGTAGAAATTTCGGTTTTGGGGCCCAGGTAGGGACCCAAATATGAAAAAACATAAAATTTGTCTGATTTTGGTAAGATTTAGTATGTACAGTCACCCATGTAGTAGCCCCCGAAATTTGAAATTTGCCGCCCTTGAAATCTGCCATTCTAGGCTCCCGCTTAATCATGATGCCTTTATATAGTTCAAATTATAAAAAAAAACTGCCAATGAAACACATGGGTTTATTTTTTAAAATAATACTACCATTAAAGAACAACGTAGCCGAAGGCTGTCAAATCTTTTCAAAATAATTCTATCATTAAAGAACAACGCCCACAGCTGAAGGCTGCCAAATCTTTTTAAAATAATAGTATCACTAAAGAGCATCGTCCACTGTCGAAAGCTGCCAAATCTTTTAAAACTAATATTATTATTAAAGAACAATATCCACAGCCGAAAGCTTCCAAATCTTTTTTAAATAAAGGTCAACGTGAGTAGAGAAAATTATAATAATAATATATCACTAAAAGAAGAGCAACGTCTACATTGGTACGATTACATACTCGTGCAGACATCTATCATTACATTGAGTTTTATTATTATAGATTTTGTCACTTACTATTTACCAATTTTCAAAACAGTCAAAATGAATCTTCATCAAACTCATTTTTTCCACGCAGCTCAGATTTTGGTTTTGAAAAACATTAGTCGCTAGGGGCCAGTTGTGGCCTGAGATATCTCAGTGAAGCTACTACACTCACGCACAGCAGCATTATCACGAGACAGAATATTGTCAGACAATGCATTCACCCTTTGTTGTTTGGGTCACTAACTTTTGGAATCATCCTCGTATGTGTCTAGAAACAACGAGCCAAGTTCAGAGAGACTCTTACCCAGCTGCTTCAACGCCAATGAAATTTGCAAACGGGGAAATTCAACCATTTTGGGAAAATAGTTGGAGACACTAATTTAATAATATCCATAAAAGTTGCGCCAAAGAGTAACTTGTCGCATTTTTTTTTCGTTCTATTAAAAAGAAGAGGGGTGGAGCATGNCGATGCAGTACGAGCAACGCGGTCGAACCTATAAATTGAGTAGCCAGGTATAGAAAAGTTTTCTCTTTCAGCAAAGTGGGTCTCGGATACGCAGGCAATATCAATTTGGTGTCTGGTAAGGAAGTCTTTAAACAGGGTCTTTTTTGTTCGGAGGCCATCGGCATTCCAATTTAATATTTTAATATTGTTGAGAGAAGCCAAATCTTTTAAAACTAATATTATTATTAAAGAACAATGTCCACAGCCGAAAGCTTCCAATTTTTTTTTAAATAAAGGTCAACGTGAGTAGAGAAAATTATAATAATAATATATCACTAAAAGAATAGCAACGTCTACATTCGATGGTAGTCCGATAGAATGATTTAGGAAGAGGTCCAGTACGGGTTTCCGTACCTTTTTCTATTTTTTAACGCCGTATTTTTTTCTTTTACCCTTTTTGGCGCGTTTCGGCTTTGGTGCCGCCTACGGCCGTACCCTTCGCTTCTGTCTTAAACCGGCCCTGCTGATGTCCCTTCTTTTCCTTTCCTATTTTATGTTTTTAACTGACAGCGCATTAGGCTATCTTATAAATAACGAATCGAATATTTGATTGTTTTATTTTATTTTGACATTCATTGACACCACTCGGCCAAGGGATTACTGTATTACTTGAATATTACATTATTACATACTGTATTACTTGAATACATGGGATTACTGAAGTTGAATAACGTCGGGTGCGTTGTTTATTCGTTATTATATTATAAAGCCCGATCCGCCTAGTTTGCTTGTGGCGCCTTAGAGGCATGGCTGTTCCTGCGGTAATTGTATTCCATGATTTTTTAATTAAAAAACGGCTCAACAATTTTGAATGCGATCACATCTTATGGTTGGAGGGTGTCTGTTCCCGNATAATATATCACTAAAAGAAGAGCAACGTCTACAAAGGTACGATTACATACTCGTGCAGACATCTATCATTACATTGAGTTTTATTATTATAGATTTTGTCACTTACTATTTACCAATTTTCAAAACAGTCAAAATGAATCTTCATCAAACTCATTTTTTCCACGCAGCTCAGATTTTGGTTTTGAAAAACATTAGTCGCTAGGGGCCAGTTGTGGCCTGAGATATCTCAGTGAAGCTACACTCACGCACAGCAGCATTATCACGAGACAGAATATTGTCAGACAATGCATTAACCCTTTGTTGTTTGGGTCACTAACTTTTGGAATCATCCTCGTATGTGTCTAGAAATAACGAGCCAAGTTCAGAAAGACTCTTGCCCAGCTGCTTCAACGCCAATGAAATTTGCAAACGGGGAAATTCAACCATTTTGGGAAAATAGTTGGAGACACTAATTTAATAATATCCATAAAAGTTGCGCCAAAGAGTAACTTGTCGCATTTTTTTTTCGTTCTATTAAAAAGAAGAGGGGTGGAGCATGAAGCCTCTGCCGATAATGATGGAAATATATGAAAGGATATTTCGAGCTCTTCAAGATTTCGAGTAACACAAAATAAAGAAGAACGAAAACAGTCATAATTCATATTTTCTATTGACTCGCTTTTCTACTTTTATCATTTTTCTCCTTTTATCGTTAAATTTACTCTTTTTCCCAACACACTTCTCTCTTTATTTTTGACGTTCTGTATATTTTCTCATTTCTCTTTAAGAGATGATTTCCTCTGCTTTCCCTTCTTCGCTTTCAGCTAAAGTTTCATGTTCCACTTTCACATTGAATGATTTTTCTTCTTCCAAACATATCTTCTGCTTGTTTCTTTTCATATTCATATATCATGGTGTTCAAATGTGTTTTATTTTGTTCTTATATACTCGTATGATTTATTTTTGGTAAACACGAACTTCGAAAACTTCTGATTTATATCAAAAATTAAGATATTAATTCATTCAAAATAAGCATCATATTTTCTAAAGAAACTACAATCAAGATGTTACGACGGCGGGGCGGTTCCAAAAGTTCGTGGCTATAACACCCCACTGTATCTTATTTTTCAAGATAATATCCCTTGGCTTCACAATAAATTATTTAGGTATCTTTTGGATAATATCTCTATGCTAGTAAAAAATAATTTAAATTCAAACAGTCGACTTGATCTCTTCATCGCTCCAATTTTTCCCCCCTATCTCAGATTTCAGTGTTGAAAATAGATAATAATCCCTAAAGGCCAGGTCTGTTCTGTAGGAGGTCGACATAACTCAGTGAAGCCAAAATCATGCACAGCAGCCTTTGCATGACGGCAGTGTGAACAGGGGCGAACTCATGATGAAGAGCACATTAAGCAAAGATGACCTGTTAAGTGTTAAAATTAAAATAATTGGATAAGTTTACCTTGTATTATTATTACTCTAAGATGTAAGACATGTAAAGTATTATCAGAACTTAAATACATTAATCCTTTGCTGGTCGGGCCACGAACTTTTGTAACCACCTTTGTCTCAGTAGTGAGTGATGGTGCGGCAATCCGAACAATTTAAATTAATATTGTCGATGTAAATAATTAGAGTTTTAATGAATAAGTGTTTTATTTGACCATAATGTGAGAGATCGCGGATTGGAGATGCAGGACTACCCCTCCTTAGTTCTGTGACCCGTAGTCCCCACTCGCTTAGAATGTTCATCATTTGACTCCATACACTATTCAGCAAAATGTATGAATATACTTAAAATATACCTAGTACCAGTGATTTTATTATTTCCGTTATTTTTAACGAGAATTTACTTTGTTTTCACTTCCAACTCGAGTTTCGTCTACTTCGTTGATATTATCAAGGAAACTGACTATTTGTTTGTTCTCCTCTTACTCTGTCTCTATTGACCGAACGAAGTCAGATCTAGTTTCAACTCCAAGAATTTTTTTAAATTATATGCCTATTCATTCTACAATATATTATACAAGTATCCAGGGTGATTCAGGTTGTTTATATCAAGGAAATAGGAATGGTTGAACATGAAAAAAAGAATAATTTTTTACAGCTGTGACTTTTTTATTTGTTGTAAATATTGATTTATTATAGTAATTTTAACAATACAATTTAACATACATCACTTTTCCCTAACCTAATAATTAGCTTCTAAAGGATTTTAAGTCTTAGTTTGGGAGTTATCGCTAAAAACGTGAACAACCCCTTTAAAAAACACATTGACTTGCCCCGAATAAGTGTAACAAAATGGCGGCCATTTTGAAATTTTTAATTTCAAATGAACAAATTTCAAATTTGTAGTGCTTTTTATTTCTACAAAAATGAGATAAAAAAATTAAAAATCCTTGGAGTGGTTTTCGAGAAAATCAAATTTGAAAAATTCTACAACTCCTATTCCCTTGATACAAACAACCTGAATCACCCTGTATATATTGATTATGATTACGTTAATTTTTGTGCCACTATAGGTTTCATGGAGTTTATTTAGTGGATTCATTTTCATCATACAACTATTCTTGGAGGCTGATTATTGTCAAGGCCCCTCAGAGCCATGTAAATCACTACAATATAATAGACAAGCAAATTATTTACAAAAGAATAAGATATTCCCGGGTTGCTTTCTGTGTTATAACTGCGGAACTTTCAATTTCCTTCGACAGTGTGATGTATTGTATATGTGTTTAGAATCAACAAAAGATCAATTAATAATAGTATCATCTTCTCCAATGGTAGCCGGATTCTTGTTCTTGTTTTCATCATTCATCTCAGTGGCTAATATTTACGTCAATAACATAATGATATTACGGAGTTGTTTTCTCTATCATTTTAAACCATTAGCTCAGGTGAACTCGGCCCGTGAGGATATCACCCTCATGTAACTTCTTACAAGCTCAAGTATGATTTAATTTTTCTCATTGAAAGTTAGCAAGTCAAAAATGGATTGAAGGAAATCATGCCTGCGCATAGATTAGATTTTTTACTGAAATAGAATATACTCTGTATTTGCTTTTATAAAATTTCAACCATTCCTCAACTTGATTTACTTAGTAGGAACTCCAAAATTATTTCAGAAACATTCACGCTAGACAGTGAGAGTGCCATGACCGCCAAGTGATCCTCGCTGTAAAACTCAAAATCTTCTTTCAGGCAGTTGAACGAACATGTTCATACTAGACTGTCACATCACTGTACATCATTGTGAGCTCACCGTCAGCGGAAATCACATGTCGTCACTGTCACTGCTTAGCGTGAATGCTCACTGCTTATAGTGTGAATACTACTTTTTTCTAAGATTTCTAGAAGATAAAAAAACTGCACTTTCTAATTTCTATCTTTTTTGATATATCTGTCTGCAGTTCCGGACAATTTCTTTTCGTGTTCCATTGATGGGAACATGTATCCGTAATTCCCCAAGGATATATAAATTCCATCTTATCTGTGTGCTTGTATTGCGTGACAATTTCAACTGTACCTCTCGCAGAGTCATAACTTTTAAGATCAACTTAAGCTTTTGAATTCCTTTTTCTTTGCTGACCTTTCCTTATCACTTTGGTTAAACGGAAACTTAACGTTTTTAACTTTAAATAGGGTTCTGAAGTTAACTTTGAATGAAAATTCTCAGATTTCATCTCTCTCTCTATTGGTTTATTGACCAGACCAAATTTTAACTCCACGTTTACTTTTTAAAAAAGTCCTTTTGTCTGTCTGTCTGTTCTAGAATAACTCTGGAATGCCTTGTTTTATTTTGATAGAACATGGTATGAATGTTCATGATGTTTATATAGAACTTCCGGATTAGTTTTGGGTCCCAGCGACTATACAAACATCCTAAATACCATCTCAATAAATATTGTTAATAAAATTTTCAAATCGTACTGAAAGGACAGACGAGGGGGCAATGGGAATATCTCCATTTAATTACACATGCCACTGAAACATCTGACTTTTTGTCACGTTTCTATAGTGACAAGACGTTATCTCAAATGTTACCGTATGTTTTTTTTCGTCCGGTTTGTCAAAAGTTACCGTAACTTTTTTTTCGTCACGTTCCTAGTGACAAGACGTTATGTCAAAAGTTACCTTAACGTTTTTTTTCGTCACGTTCCTAGTAACAAGACGTTATGCCAAAAGTTACCGTAACTTTTTTTTGGTCACGTTTCTAGTGACAAGACGTTATGTCAAAAGTTACCGTAACGTTTTTTTTCCATACACAGAAAAACAACCCTATGGGAACTCTCCAAATTATATGTATGTGCCACACAACAAAAACCCAACGGCACAGCGGAAAAATATAGTTTCATGATAGTAGGTTCTAAGATTGAAAGTTTTTCTTATTTCGCTCCACTGTGTCTCATTCAGCCTGTTTTACCTTAAAAATGTTACTTATTGTGAATCCAGCCCTGTGTTTATGCATGAAGAGAACTTGAAATCGCTCTGATGTTTTCATTCACTCCAATGTGTCTCATTCACCCTGAGTTACCTCAATAAATAACCTTGTTGTGTTTCCAGACCTGTGATTATGCATGCAGAGAATCTGAATTCGCTTTGATGTTTTCAACCAAGTGTGCGCACTGCGCATAGAATGGCTCCCAAGTTAGAATGGAAGAGTAAAGTCAACTCTTTTAATGCAACAACTTTAATTTTTATTTTTAAAATTCAGCTCACGAGATAATTGTTTTGTGCTTTTATTTTTTTTCTTTTGCTTACAAATTAATTCACTCACCTGTCCTCAGATTTATAAATACAGTATGTATCTTCTTGGTAAACCGCCTCAGTCGCGCAGTTGTTTGAGGCGGTATGATAATTTTTCTGGGGTCTCATCTATGGTTTTAGGGTGGTTCATTTCCATCAATTTTTCCATATCTTTTACCGATCCCGGATTCGAACTTGTAACCCTCGTAAATGGCTCGAAAGTCACACTTTTTGCTAAATATGTCCTAAATGAAGGATAAAGATGTCACTTATAACTTTCTCGCTTTGAGTTGATATGTT
>CM022878.1:14931608-14970338 GCA_012654025.1 Pachypsylla venusta | reverse complement strand
CCCACTGTCCTGGAGGGAGTGATGTCAGTTTGATTATGGATGGATAAGCCACTCCACCACTCATATAGCACGAAGCTAGTGGAACAAGGACAACGCTTCAGGACGAAGAGATTAGGAGCAATTAATTTATCTGAAACCAACTCAGTGCAGTTATTTTCGAAGTCCTCTTAGTTATATTGATGGGTAAAACCCCAACTGAACAAGACATCTTACTCGTGAAACCTTGTCGTGGAAGCAGCTTGGAATGAAAGATAAAATCCGACACAACATCATGAGCATTTAGAAAGAGCAAAGTAGGGTATCTAAAATTCTGTAGGAATTCACCAGAAATACAGAAGAGAGAAGAAGTATTTTCTAGACCCTCATCATCCCTGGCTGAGGTTGAGAAAGCAGTGGTGGGGTGGGGGTGGAAAGTGATCGCTAACAAGCAACTGGTTTCAGTGCACAGTGTAGATGCTCAAGTACACGACTAAATTTTAAAAATGATTTTATGCCGCTGCAGTAGTGGAAAGTGTGGCTGCCGGAAATTATCACTTAAATGTTTAATGACATACCACAATTGTCAGGGAATATGTTTCAACGGAGTCTGAGTGTATAATAATGGAGAGGATGAAGAACTGTCTTTTTGCCGTCAAATTCCATCATATGAATCACTTCTCGGATCCTCCCGACCCAAGAGATCCAAAAATTGAAATATTTTGGAAAATAATTAAGTATTTAAACTTATTATTTCATGATTTATGAAATGTGATTTTGTACACAATAGAGGTTGTTCGAAAAATACTATTAAAAATTTCGCCATAAGGCCCTAATCACCAAATTCTTTCACAAGCATAATGAGAATTATGAGAAATATCAAAACAAAAATTGGACCATGCATTCAATATAGTTATTGTGGCACAAAAGAACGAGCTCAGTGGTAAATCGTGGAGTTAAATAAAGACCTCACTTGTCTTGTTTGCTCATTTAATTGCATATCATAAATGCAAAAGTGTGTTTGCTGGTAAAACTTCTGAAAAAATTCCTTAGTTTCCAGCCAACGCACTCTATACCCCTATTTTGATCATTTATTGACTGGACTATTAGGGCGTTAGGTGTTATTTTTTTCAAAACAAATCATATCCCTTTCTTTTCTTTTGAAATATAGTGGATGAGGTTTATATCTTTGTGGTTTTGAATGAGCGATCAGTGTTTCGTGATGTTTGTTGGTTCTGTTTCAAATGTTTGACAGTGAAGTTAACATCTGTTGATATTATTTATATTCTAATTTTTAGTCCGTTTTAAACAACCCTCTATTTCAATATTTGACTGTTCATCATTTTATGTTCAATACAAACCTTTTGGTCTAGTGGGTATCTCTCTGGCATTGCACATGCACGATGGGGTAGTGTTATAGTAATTTTGGGGTGCATTAATACTCGTAAAGACGATTGATTTGAGATTTATATGTGATTAGCGACCTTTGCCGGCATTACCAGAGAAAAATATTTCTTTATATAGAAGATTGTATCAGTAGATAAGGATCTTGGTAATTCTGTGATACCCGCAATAACACACCATTTCGTTCTGTAGAGATTCACTTTCTATAGATTTTGAAATATACGTACCTACACTTCAGCTCATTAGATTTTTGTGTTTTACGGTTAAGCTTGGTAGTAAAGATTAGACCAATCAGAAGGTTTGATCAGACCCCATATTAAATTATTTTGGACGATTTCTTTTTTTGAAGTTTATTGTTTCAATAAAACTCTCCCTCATCATTTGAGTAAGAGGGCGCTGGAATTTAAACCTCATTAGGTACACTATGTTTTCCCTGAATACTCCTATGTTTTGAAGATTAGTTTTGAGACCACAATGCCCTGACATATGTTCACTGACTAAGTCGGAGAAGATTATCAGTCAACTGCGATGTTTGCTGTGTCGTTGCCCCTAAGTTTCAGTCTAGTAAAATTGATGCTTTTGTTTCACCTTTTGATTTATTGTCATTTGGGAATCGGCGCTGTTACAAGTGTCGCCCAGAACTGTCAAACACAAGGTGTGAACATCACACAACTTTTCTTATCGCTAAAAAAGAAGAAAGGGCTGAAATTTTAAATGTTTAGTTTTTAATACCAAAACACTTTATGAGATCCCCGGAACCCAACTTTCAAGTTTTAGTTTTCTTTTTAGGTGGGATTAATTAAATCCTCTAAAAAGCGGTAAAAAACCGCCAACAGTAACTTTGATTCAAACCCAAAACTTCGTGCTTCGTTCCAGACATTCAATTGACATACATATACAGTGCACTTACTTTTCTTGAGATATCTTGTTTAGAGACCGACACACACACACAACCAATGGATAAAACTCGAGATTTGGGCTCTCGACATCGAAAATTTCAGACCATTAGTAGTAAAGCGAGCAAATCCGATATAATAAAATGGAAATGTGCAAAGAAATATTGGAGTCGGCACGGTAAATGAGACTTATTAAGGAAAAAAATATGATGAATCATCAGAATCAATTTTGCAATTCGAAATTCGAGGTACGTGGAATTCAAAAGTAGAATTAAGAAAACCTCGTAAATGGCAAAAGTGCCGTTCAATGCGCGGTGTATGGCGGGGAGGCTGCAAAATTCTGATTATTATTATTAATTATTGTAGCGGCCTTTCCTTTCAGAATTCTAAGTGCTGCGTCCACTAGCTATTAGGACTATATCTTTAACCCAAGTCTAAAATTGCTGTTGAAAGATTATTTAAGGTCAGTGTTAGAGGTAAATTCAAAACCTGGGAAACTTGGCGCTGGGACGTAACTGGGTCACCAAAACGGGCGTAGCACGTTTTTTGAGGGAGTGCAAAAATGGTTGTTTGCCCCGTGTGCTGACTACCCTAAGTCACGTCCTTGCCTTAGCGTCATGAAGCGTTGTGATGCCAGGAATAGACAGTTATATATATGTTGTGAGAAGCTGTCTCCTCCTCCAGTCCACACATCCTGCACATCGCCGTTCCCTTGTTTACAAATCAGTTTGATGTTACTTCTCCTGAGATTCACAAGCCCATATTCCGTTTTCTACGTTGGACCAACAGTAATCATCCTCTAAACGAGAAATCTATTCCGTGCCGTTTCTTTGTGTTTTTCTAAGTTAAAGGGTAATCAATAGCTCCCTCGGCCAAACATTTTTCTATACCAAGAGCCTGATTATTATTTGTCGCATTATTTTTTTTTAAATATTCATAAAACCGAAAAGTCATGCTCTCTAGTAATATAATATAACTGTATAGTAGGTATATCATCAAAATTGTTGTCGACATCAGAGAGATAGCAATTTTGTTCAGATTTCAAAATAAAACCAAAATTGGAATTTGAATGTAAAAATTTTCATACAGATGTGACTTTATGTTAAATGTTGAGGTGCTTAGAAACAAAAAGAATTGTTTTGTCACTGGTTCATTGAACCTTTGCTTTACTTTAGATGGGTTTAACCTATTTAAACTTGTATGCAATGTCCCAAAGGATATGCAGGGTGAACCTAAACAAAGTTATCATCGAACTAGGGTAGGTAGATCACGTCATTTCAAACACAAATTACTCTATTCAGCATATCTCGTTTTCGCTTCGTTTTCAAGATGGCTGCCATTCCGTAAAATTCGACCTTACCCCACGAAATCACTCTTTTTTTTGGGCTTCAATTGGGAGATCCATTTTGAAAAAGAATCAGCCATGCTAATTTGTTATATTCACCTGAAATGTTTTTTTAATAAATTGAGAAATCCATTTTGAAAAAGAATCAGCCATGCTGATTTGTTATATTCAACTGAAATGTTTTTTTTAATTAATTGAAAGCCATGCTGATTTGTTATATTCATCTGAAATGTTTTTTTAATAAATTGAAAGATCCATTTTGAAAAAGAATCAGCCATGCTGATTTGTTATATTCATCTGAAACGTTTTTTTTTTAATTGAAAAAGAATCAGCCATGTTAATGTGTAATATTTATCTCACAAAAAAATTATCATTGAAAAAAGGCCAAGTTTCTCCCACTCAACCAAAAAATTCCGCCTATGACAGTAGTGATATCTATTATTGGGGCCAAGTTTATTGTTGCTGCTGTACATCCCGCACTTGAATTTATTATTGCACGTTCTTCTGTCTCAATTCTCTTAAAGTAATACCGACTTTACACTTGGTCAGTTTTTTCTAAGGGGATTCGTAAAATACTACCTTAACTGGCCAAGTGTAAAGTCGGTATTACTTTAAGAGGATTAAGACAGAAGGACGTGCAATAATAAATTTAATTGCGGGATATACAGCAGCAACAATAAACTTGGCCCCAATAATAGATATCACTACTTTCATAGGCGAAATTTTTTGGTTGAGTGGGAGAAACTTGGCCTTTTTTCAATGATAATTTTTTTGTGAGATATCAATACTTTTTGTAAAGATTACTACCTATATGTAACTGATTATTTAAAAACAGCAATATTTATAGTGTATCTTCTTCCCTGAAGTTATAGCACTGAGAGTTAACGAGTTTCATTTTTTACATTTGCAATTTAATTGAATTTAAGTCTCTGTACCTTCATGCAAGATTTCAGCGTCTTATCTGTTGAAACTAGATTTCGTGCATTTTCTTCCCTGAAGCGGAACCGTTTTGGAGCACTGGTAATAAAAGAGTGAATATATTTATTTTTCCATTTAATTGCATGTAAATATCGTCCTACCAGTTTAAACTAGTTTTCGAGCATCTCCTTCCGTAAAGCGGTAACGTTTTGGAGCACCGGGAGTGACAGAGTTCAAATATATATTATTTCCTGCTGAATTTCATGTAAATATCTAACTTTTTGCAAGATTTCTGTGTTTTATCAGTTAACAATACGTTGTATTGTCTTCCCTAAAGCGACACCGTTTTGGAGCACTTAGAGTTAAAAAGTTCAACTTTTCGGATTTTTCCCTTTACTTAGATATCAATTGCTAACTTCATGTAAATCAGCGCTCTAGGTATACGGGAAGTGCCTGAAACTTTTGATGATGAATCAATCAATCGGTCAATATGTCAGTGAGTACTGAGTATCCAAAAATGCAAACTTTGAAATTACCTATCTCCTGTCCGGGTTAACATCAACTTTTGAAGTTTATCCTGTAGTATTGTTCTGTACTACGTAATGTATGTTCAAAATTTCAATGACCTATCCCTTATAGAACCGGATATCTGACGGTGTAAAAAACCTGGTGAATTACTTCGTGTAAAGATACACTGGTGCTTTCCGGAACTTGGCCTGGCGCACTGCCGTGCGTTCAGATCTGAAATGTTTTTCAATCAATTGAGAGATCCATTTTGAAAAAGAAACAACTATGCTAATTTGTTATATTCATTTGAAATGTTTTTTCAATTAATTGAGAGATCCATTTTGAAAAAGAAACAGCCGAAATTATATTTATATTTTATTTAAAAACAAAAGAAAAGGAAAAAAAGTTCTCAAATTAAATTATCATAATTTCAAACCATAACATTAAAATATACAGAAAGGAAGGAAATAATTCCATTAGGATTGAAAATATATTTTTAGAATAACAAGGCAGAGGTGAACGAACAAAATGGTAAGTACCCAGAAGTTGAAATAACTTTAATCAAAACACTTGTAAAGTGAATAATAGTTACAGGAAGAGCATGCTTTCAAGTAAATTGAAATTTACATTCTCATACAATTATAGCTACAGAAAACACATAGTTCTTACTTCCAATGCATATTGCGTATCCCATTCTGACTTTTTGATAACACATGATCATATGACCGTAACGAATAGAACAGAAAGTGTGGCAAATATTGGCGCGCCATTAGTCTCATACAATTATTGCCCTTTTATAAAAGTAATTAATTAAAGCCGAATAGAGAGAAGAGTAACTACACGACATTCTCCATAAGAAATAATGATAGTTGCTGAAAGGGTTATTTTTTTCCCCTCTTACTATCTCTTTCTAACACACAAGACCGCAAACCTATCATGAAATGCATTAAAGCGTACTTCTTTTATCTTGTATTTAGTTCACTAATCATCCAATTACGAATACTAGCGCTAGAGTTTCCATCACTCCTCCACATGGGTTAAATTACTGAAGCTTCCTCACTTTCTCTTCTTGACAGGGGCGGCTGCTCCTTAAGGGCAAATGGGCAAAGCCCCCCCAAAAATTACAGAAAATAAAGCATAAAAATATTTTGTTTGTAATTTAATTTTATACCTACCAAAGTATTCTTCTTCCCCCAAAAAGGNTTTATTTTAAAATAATGTAAACAAATGGCGTTCCAGAACATATTTCGTAATGAATATCTTCCCAGCTGCGTCCTCCGTCACATGGAATGAATGTTGGACGGAAATTTAATATTAAACTCATTAATTGTACTAAATTGTTTTTAATTAACATCTTCTTCTTTTTTGTTGGTAAGTAGTATTTGTTAGTGAATTGGTTCCAGATACAATTCTGTATTATCTGGGTTTTTTTGCTGTGAAAATAATTTCCGTGACGGACGCTTGTGTTCCCTGCTGAAAGGAGAGAGAAAGCTTATACTGAGACCAAAGTGCAATGGGATCATAATTATACATGCCACTGACTCATAGAACATTTTCCCGCTATGTCAAAATTAAAAAAAAAAAATTGACAGAAAAATGTTCGTAATGGGACCACTCTAATTTATATTGGAATGTTGAAAATCCCACGTGAAAATGGGGTGTTATTCTGTGTCATTACGAAAATACGGGGTGCTATTCTGTGTCATTACGAAAATAAGGGGTGTTATTCTGCTTCATTACGAATTTTAGCTGCAACAGCTGCGCTGGTTGCAGCTCACATTGCGTGGATTTCCATTTCTCCACAGAGAAGTACAACTGTTTTCTTTTCTCTACATATACAGAGTAACGTCATAAGACGTTAATCTGGCTTATGACGTTAATCTGTCTTATGACAGGGATCATTTAAGTACCCGTGTACTTAACGGGTCTGGGCGCCTTCCTTAATAAGTCCTATTCTACCTCTTTTCACATCACTGATCAATCTGATCATATCCTTTCTTATCAACCTCTCCTCCTATTATCCTCCTCTGCAAACAATTCCTACGCAGTATGTGTCCTAAACAAGAGATCTCTTCCTTTTTTATTTTCTCTAATAAATTTCTCTTTTTTTCCTATCCTTCCTTAACTATTCTTCAGTTTTAATTTTATCCCTTCATTCACATCCTCCATAACGACACCTCAAACTGTCTTATTACTTCTCTTCCTTCTTCCAAATCATCCAACTTTCACATCCATAGAGTAACCCAAATGTCACATCCATTGACATTTAAAACTCAACATCAATTTTGTATAAAAAGTTAACGGAATTAATATACAATTTTTTATATGAATTTAAAGCTGATTTTTCAAAGTGAGTGTTATTTTTTTCAATTTGATTGACAAAATGAGCTTTTCTCTGTGGACATTATTTGTAAAAGATTCTAGAAAGAATCAGAACATGTTTGTAAAAGTATAAGTAAAGACAGGACAGAGATATGTGGAAAGAATTCACAATATATATTTATTTTCTCCTTTCTCTCTCTCTCTCTCTCTCTCGTTTCTTTGTGAATTAAAAACAAAGTAAAAATAAGAAAAACAGAAGGATGATCCTCTGGGAGAAACAATGGTAAAAACTAAACTAGAAAGAAAAAGGATAAGAATGTGAGATGAAGAGTTTAAATAAACGAAGAGTTGGCAAAACAAGAGAATAAAAGTTGGTTGTAAAGAGCGAACTGGATGAATAGGATAAAGGATATCGGAATCGTCTGATTTGCTAGAACCTTGAGGCCCAGGAATTTTAGAAAATAAAAAAATGTTATAGTTGCGGATATCTCAAAAACAGTCAATGATATATGAAAAAAATTTATAGATCTAAGCTTATAGGAAATGTAATTTTGTTTCAATAAGGTCTTATCTCATAAAATAAAATCGATCAATTTTACCGATATATTTGCAGAAAACTAAAAAAAAAATATATAAAATTCAAGATAGCCGACGATAAAAGTTAAAATGGCGGATGGTTCCGCAACTTTCCACCTCGGGACATTTCTTAATTTTGATGAAGGAGATGTAATCAAACATTTTCAGTAAAATCTATACCTTTATCATTAATTTTTTAACTCATTTTTAGATTTACAATTCCTGGACTATACCCATATCTCAATAAAACGGTTAGAGATTCGACTAAAATGTATATAACTAATCTTATGGGAAATTAAATTGTCGCTTATCATATTTTAATAAAAAAAAAAATCGATAAAGTTAACCGTTCTTGAGATATTTGTGGAAAACTAAAAAATGAGCCTAAAATTCAAGTGGGCAGACAAAAATCATTTTATTCTTAGAAACAATACAAATTGTAAAATGATTCCTTTAAGCAAGGATATTTTTTGTAAAATTTACAACTAAACACTTCATTAGTTTGTTGAGGGAAACGTAGCCCGTTTATGATACCGGAGCTCTCGTTGTATTGCTACTTTTTGGAATGGGAATTTGTGCGCGCAAGGATTACCGGTTTTAATTTGGTTTTACGTCTCTTTAACATCTATTGGTCATTCGAGACGGGGGTTTTACCCTCCATTCGCTAGAATCTTGCAAACCAGCTGCCCACATTGACCTCACGCAGTCTGGGTTAGGCCGGATATATAATAGCCAGCATCACGAGCACGAGGGCGCGAACCCACGTGGACACCCACATGTGACAACCCCTCTGGACGTTGCTTAACTTCAGCCATCGAACGGGAACTGGCGTATTCAACGTGCAATAGAAGCTGGTTAAGACTATTCTTTTCTTATCTATTGTAAAGTATTGAACTTTTGGTTTAAAATAATGAAATAGTGTATGTATACATACACTATTCGCTAACGCTTATTCTAATTCCTGACATGATTTGCAGGCTAACGTAATAAATTTCAAATTTATGAAATATTGCTTCATAATGCTTTTAGCGCGTACTTAACTTGTTATTTTAGGTGTATGAGGGTGAGTGGAATTATATTTCCCCAAGCTAATTGGTGTTGTTGCTTTCAAGCGGAAATCATTTTCAGTTTAAGCTGAAGGAGGAGAGGTTTTTGTTGTATGGAATTAAAAAGTTTCTTTTTTTTTGTTATTTTTTTCTGAATGCTTAAATGTTGATAGGCACGTAGGATTTGCATTACTCTTTACCCGTTTAAACTAAAAACATTAGTGATTAAAAAAATGATATTTCCACTAGACAAGGTTAAGTCCCGAGGCATTTTCTAGCACTTAAACTTAGACTATAATTTTATCTTGTCAACTAGCAGGCTGCGCCCGCTTCGCCTGACACCTTGTAGGTATGACTATTCCCATCCTTACTAATAATAATATTTTTTTCCCTTAAAAAAATTGGATAATCGAAAACGGTTGGACAGTTTTTTGCAAACTATGACCTAAATTGAGTTTTAAAAGGTCACCTTAAACTTTCTCGCCTTGAGTTGATAGTTTCTCGCGACAATATTTAAAATATTGGAGCGTGACCAGTAGAATTGGGTCAAAAATCAAAAAATTTGGACTTAATCCGAAAACGGCTCAACATTTTTGAATTCTGATAATTTTTCTGGGGTTCAATTTTTAGATATCTCTTACGGTTTTGGTTAAATACATATTATACACATATCTATCGTTTAATTGAGTTTTATTTTTATAGAATACATGGATAAGATAGAATCCTCAATTCCTACCTCTTCTGGGTATTGTATCCGCAATTCCACACCCTCCCGTTTACTAAAATAGAGAGCGCACAACCACTGTGTTATTTGCTACTGCTATCAAGACAGTGATAAATACATATTTATTGTTATATTAAACTAAAAAATTTAAACGTCCTGTATATGCAATCAAAGATTTTCTTTTTTTATGCACCTTCAATGATTACATCATTGCAGCACCTCTGTTATAGTTAAATCCTCGTTACTCGATGGGTCTGTAGCCCAGTCAAAATAGATTTTTTCCTAGAATAAATTAGTAAAAAGCGGGAGTTGATTTTATTTCACGTTGGACATCCTGAATATTAGGAATGTAACTTTGCGACGGTTTCTGAGCTGAGCTAAATTTTTTAGCGGCCAAAAACCGCTTAATTTTGCCGCTAATTTTAGTTTTCGGCGTATAACATTCGAACGATGCATTTTATGAAAAAAATTGCTCTATTCAAACTTAATGAGAATTGAATTTGACGTCGAATAACATATTTAAATGTTAAATTCGGTTCAGCGGTTTGGTCAGAATGGGAAGTTGAAAATAGGCTATTATTTACATTTTTTCAGAAAATTGATTATACTCCTATTTAAACGCCTGTAAATCAAAATCGGTTATTCCAAATAAAAAATGATATTATATAAAACTTGTGGGAAATCAAATTTCACGTTCAGAACATACCCACTCTCAAAATTTGCTCCTTCCTACGCATAGGTAGACGGAAAAATCGTAAAGTGGTCGTAGCCGCCAATTGGCCGCTATATGACCATTTGGTAATTTTATGACGTCTGACCTCAAAATTATTAATTTTATATTGGGAGATTTAATTGTTAAGTAATTTTATCGTCCAAACAGAGGCTCTGCGTTGCATTTGGGGGTGATAGGGCAGCAGGGGGAGGTTTTTGCTATCCCCTCCCTAGCACCTCCACACAAAACGGTTATTCGGATGAAAAATGATACTAATATAAAGATACAAAGCATTTATGCTCTCAGAGCATCCCTAGCACCTCTATTTTTTCTAATTTGATCTTTAGTTTGTATTTAAAAGTCGTAGCGCTGATTTGCCACTATGTAGCAATTTTCAATTTTCATGCTCCCGACGTCAAAATCTTTCATTTTTGGTAAGGAATTGAATTAGAATGTACTTTTTGGGACTCATTTGGTTACAAGAAAGTATTTAGAAGCTTTGTGTCGTAATATGTGCGTTGGTAGTGCGTTAGGGTGGAGCTGTTGACATTGTAACACTAGGTTCTATACCAAAATTTAATGAAGTTTATTTGACATCATTTATAATCTGATGTGTCAGAAGCAGAAAAAAAACGGCTGGGACGACATGAAAAGGATTTTTGCCTTCTCTCCAAAGGAGAATGTTTGGACAGTATGACTTGGTGGCCCTATCCGTTATTTGTTCTTCTCTCTCTTGTTCATTTTGTCTCATATCGTTGACATGTTTGCAACTAAGAAGATAGCAACTACATCGATGCTATGACCCGAAGGCGATAAATTCCTGATTGAGAAACATTTGCTGAACTTTGGGAAGGATACAGCTGAAGCCTTGTATTCCAACTGAAAGGTATTATTCATTTTCACATCATGGATGTACCAAAATGAGACACAATGAGCAGGACAGGGGAGAATAGACCGAACTAGACTGCGCACCAGGGCATTCCATCCTTCCGTTCTCCCCGGAATAGAAGACTAGAATCCTTTTTAATTCGTCCCAAATGCTTTTTTCCCATCTTCCATTTGAATTTATGTTGGAAATTAGTGAACGGGCTGTACGTTCGGGTCATATCATCGATGTAGTTGCTATCTTCCTAGTTGCAAACAAGTCAATCAACGAAATGAGACAAAAGACAAAATGAACGAGAGGGAGGAGAACAGATAACGGATCGATCAAGTCACCCACCAGGACATTCTGTCCTTGCGTTCTCCTTTGGAGAGAAGGCAAAAATCCTTTTCATGTCGTCCCAGCCGTTTTTTTTTGCTTCTGGAACATCAGATTATAAGAAATGTCAAATATGCTTCATTAAATTTTAGTATAGGACCTAGTGTCACAATGTCAACAGTTCCACCCTAACGCACTACCAACGCACATATTACGACACAAAGCTTCTAAATACTTTCTTGTAACCAAATGAGTCTCAAAAAGTACATTCTAATTCAATTCCTTGCCAAAAATGAAAGATTTTGACGTCGGGAGCATGAAAATTGAAAATTGCTACATAGTGGCAAATCAGCGCTACGACTTTTAAATACAAACTAAAGATCAAATTAGAAAAAATAGAGGTGCTGGGGATGCTCTGAGAGCATAAATGCTTTGTATCTTTATATTAGTATCATTTTTCATCCGAATAACCGTTTTGTGTGGAGGTGCTAGGGAGGGGATAGCAAAAACCTCCCCCTGCTGCCCTATCACCCCCAAATGCAACGCAGAGCCTCTGTTTGGACGATAAAATTACTTAACAATTAAATCTCCCAATATAAAATTAATAATTTTGAGGTCAGACGTCATAAAATTACCAAATGGTCATATAGCGGCCAATCGGCGGCTACGACCACTTTACGATTTTTCCGTCTACCTATGCGTAGGAAGGAGCAAATTTTGAGAGTGGGTATGTTCCGAACGTGAAATTTGATTTCCCACAAGTTTTATATAATATCATTTTTTATTTGGAATAACCGATTTTGAGTTACAGGCGTTTAAATTGGAGTATAATACAATTTTCTGAAAAAGTGTAAAAAATAGCCTATTTTCGACTTCCCATTCTGACCAAACCGCTGAACCGAATTTAACGTTTAAATATGTTATTCGACGTCAAATTCAATTCTCATTAAGTTTGAATAGAGCAATTTTTTTCATAAAATGCATCGTTCGAATGTTATACGCCAAAAACTAAAATTAGCGGCAAAATTAAGCGGTTTTTGGCCGCTAAAAAATTTAGCTCACCTCAGAAACCGTCGCAAACTTAGATTACTAATATTCAGGATGCCCAACGTGAAATAAAATCAACTCCTGCTTTTTACTAATTTATTCTAGGCTCGCCTTTTTTTTTATCTAATTTGACTGGGCTACTGGTCGTGTTTTGATAATATTTATTTTCTTGTTGGTGTTTGGAGTTATTTTTGTGATATAAATTATTACTGTGATTGTAAATAAATAGCGTCTTGGTAAATAAGTGTTTTATTTGTACCCCAAAGTACGAGATACCGGAGAGGAAATCTAGGAGTACCTCTCGCAGTTTGCCCCATTACCATATTTCCTTCCCTATTTTTCTGATATTAATACATTTCGTACCACTTATGCTAAATGAAATAGTCAGAACGTAGCTTACATTATATTTTAACAACATCAGGTCAAGTGGACTCGGACCCTGATGAGGTCACCCCCAAATATCTTCGAGTAATATATTGCATAATTCAACTTCCCTTTAAAGAAGACCCGGATAAAAATGTCTTGTATTCCCCAAAAATATGCCTCCAATTTGTGGTACACATGTAAAAGGCCCGTAAAACACACCGCTGAAAACTTCAGATTGTAAGACGTGTGAACTTGGCCAAAATTTGTTCACCAGGAGTATCCTCCCTAGGAGAGAATAAAGGAAAACTCTTTCAGAAAAAAAGTCAGGACGAAAAAAAGGGGCAAAAATAAATGGAAATAAATATGATGGGAAAGTTCCCTTAATCCCATCTCTACTTAAACATGTACAGTACTCCATGATTTATTAAATCCAGAAGAAGGGATATTTATAAGAGAAGGAGGGATATCTGTAAGAGTAAGAAGGGATATTTGTAAGGGAAAAGGAGGGAAATTTATGTTGGGAGCGTTTCCAGATTTTGTCAAGAGCTTTTCAAAACGAAATCAAAATTTTTAAATGGAACACTTTGAGATGTAAAGATTAGTGTCAAATTTAGGGCATTCATCCAAAAAACTAGTAATGGGGAGATTTAGATAAAGGTTGGAAGTGTTTCAATTGTGGTTTGATTCTAGGCACGCGGCAGCGCACCAGGCGATGTTCTGACCTTACTCTTGCAGTGTTCATATTACACGAAACGATTTTTGCCATGCTTTTACTCACTTCATAACTTACTCTATTTTATGATAATGTTTTGTAATTTGAAACAGAGAGTACTTACTGACACAACTGTAGGGTTTGAAACTTTTTCAAACAGAGTCTGAGATGCAGGGATACAGCAATAGAATTTTACATTTCTAATATCTACCAAGTGTCTTAAAAGTCCGAGACCACCTGAGACCACCATATGTTTTGAACGGCTTTATATGGAGTTTTGAAATTTTGCATGGTATTATATCCCAAATTAAACCACAGGATGGTGTGTCCCCAGGGGGTTAATTTTTTGTTTTTTAAATACGAAACCCCTTCTTGTGATACATTTTCAGAAAGACAATAAAATTGGAAGTACTTTGCAAAAAAATTCACACGTCTAGCCTGTTCGGTTTCAAAACGGCGGCCATTTGAAATTTCCAAGATATGACTTCCGAGAGTGTCTAAAACTAGGCGAATTATGTCTAAAAAGCAGGTTCCTCGACATTGATGTCCTATGTAATTATTCAATATCCCATTGCAAATAATTCGCCTAGTTTTAGACACTCTTGGAAGCCATATCTCGGAAATTTCAAATGGTCGCCATTTTGAAACCAAACACGTTGGACGTGTAAATTTTTTACAAAGTCTTCTAATTTTATTGTCTTTCTGAAAATGTATCACAAGAGGGGGTTCGTATTTAAAAAACAAAAATTGGACCTCCTGGGGGCCACTTGGGAGCCGCCCCTGATTCGGTTGATATTCGGTTGGTCTCGGACTTTTAGGACACCCTGTATAATTGAACCGTGGATTCCGTGGTATGACGCGGGGTATACCTGCTAGACTTCTTCTTCTTCTTTAACTTCACCTTTTCCCAATACCTGCTCGTAAGTAAGTTACATAAAACAGCTCCTGTTGCTAACATACAAAATTGATTTTCACATGTGCCAATGGGAACCCCATTTTTATGGAGTTCCAATTGCAATTTTTGTGGAAATTACCTCAAAATAGAATTTTTTTTGTTATTCAAAAGTAGCAACATACATCCTTTATTGACAAGGGCGTAGCCAGCATCTGGCCTAGGGGGGGCAGCTGAGATTTTCATGTCGGGAGGGGGGGTGTCGATAAAGTAAATCGTGACTTGTTTAATAATAAACCCCTAGGGGTAACTGATGATTCAGTTATTGGGGGGGGGCGACCCCAGGGCCTGTGATAAATATCGATAAAGGAAAGTGCCAAACCGGCGAAATTCAACTAGCAGGAGGAGTTTTACAATGGAAAAATATACGGAAAGCCAAAAAAAAACAGATGGAACCTATACGTTTGTAACGTTTGTTAATTTTTTTGAATTTTCCCACCAAATTTACCAAATGCGATTCAACGATGCGACAAGTTTGCCACAGTTACATTTGATTGTTCACAGTGGGGCTGTTGGATTAGGGACAAAATGTGGCATTTATCGTATTTCGGTACTTGATGACTTTTTTGCTTCCAAAAATCATTTTATCTAGTGTAAATTTAAGTTGCCCCTTCCGTGCTTCATACTCTCGAGAATTTCTGGGGGGGGGGGGCAGCTGCCCCCCCTGCCCCCCAATTTTATTTAAGGTCGGCGTTGCCTTCCTTAATTCTAGCTTTTGCTACAACCTCCCTTTCAGTGCCTACTCCCCTTACCTGTATTTTTTCCTGACACGGTATCCTTCGATTTCTTTTCAATGTCAATGCGCAGTAACTGCAATTTGCTGATGACTTTCCATCCTTGATTTGAAGCATACTTTTTTAAAGGCTGGATACTGGATTCCTAACAAAGACTGGATTCCTAACATCAAACCTTCTGAATGTACACGGGGCCTAGTGAAGCTGACTCGCTTTCCTCAGTGGCTACATTCGAACAATGTCAACTGACGTAATTATATTGCATTAATTGAGAACAATATCAATTAATGCAATGTAGGTACCTCAGTAACATAATAATATTGTACCCGGCCCGTGAGGATGTCACCCTCACATCTCAAGTATGACCTATTTTTCACAGTGGAGGTTAGTAAGACATAATTGGATTGGATGAACATATTAGGATGTTCCTGGAGAGAAAATGATGAAAATGATTCAGTTATTTACTGTACATAAATAAGGAGAAAAGACAAGAAACAGCCTAAAAAGAGAAGAAAAAGGGACACAGGTGGGGTTTGGGTGGGGGGCTAGAGGAGGGGAACTGAAAGACGGATGAATGACAACTTTAACTTTAAAAAAATAAAATGAAAAAGTTTGTTTGCCAGCATTTTGACTTTATTGTTGTCATCATATTTATAAGGGTTTGCATTTTATTTTTAACTTTCAACTTCATTTTTCCCTCTCTTTAGAAAGCCTTTTTGAACAAGAAAATGTGTATAGTCAGTGCAAGTTTATGGCCAAATGTGCTGGTACAAGTAGTCTAGTCATTTTCTTTGGATGAAGTCAAACACGTAGTACCTACCTAATATAGGAGACATCAAAAAGAATGCCGGATTTGATGAGATGTCTTGTCACTGCAATTGTCACGAAAAATAATACCCTCCCTCTCAAAATTTGATATTTTATGTTTCAAGGTACTCTATTCCAAAAAAAATTAACAAAAAAAGTAGGCACAATTAGACCTCGAATTTCACGGTCAAAATCTGCCGAAGGCCAATTGGCAAAAGCGGTAGATGAATCAAACGTTATATATATATATGTAGTGGTAATTGGGGTTGGGGGAGGTAACTATTTTTAGCCAGTAAAATAATAAAACCATGTGAGTCAGTGGCTAAACAATTTGGACAAATAAACACACACAGCATATTTCCCAGAAGTCCGAACTAAATGTTGATAATCCTAGGTCCTTCCATGTCACATTTATATGTGTATACTAGAAGGATGCGCCCGCAACGCTTGGTGCCTTAGAGCCATGTCCGTTCCCGTGCTCATAGTATTTTAGCTATTTTAATGGCTTCCCTTACAATAATCGGTTGCAACTCGAAATCGGTTGGACAGTTTATAGTCCTTTCCTTTAAATTAAAAATAATTTTGTATATTTTTCCTTACCTTATTACCTAATTATAATTATGTTTATGATTGTCACAAATATGTTTTCATGGTGATGAAAAGGACGCATTATTATATGTACTTTACAAAATGCCCCTTTTCACAGCCTTTTTTCATATTTCCAATAGAGAGCGCGCAGCATAATATATTAATCTGTCGTTAAAATTGGTACAGCGTGCCATAAATTGATGGCTTATCAAATATTGATATAACGGAGATTAATTATTTCATGGAATAAGCTGATTTTTTTTTTTTTTGGCCTTTCAGGCCATCCTAATTGTAATATAATGATGAATATTTGAAAATATTGATCGAAATTATTGATATTGCGACACCTTTTAGTAAGGTATATAACGTCCTTTATTGACAAACCAAAGATTAAAAATCAATGTTATTGCTTCATACAGATATAAAATAACCATATAAATATAGTTGAGAAGCTTTAATGTTGGGCCGACATTAAAGATTCTCAAGTCTGGATATTTTGTGGAACCACCCCCAGAGTGAGCACGGCTCCTATTTAGAAAACTCAATATTTTATTCAAGGATATTACTTTTTGTACTGCGGAACACCTTTGTATCGAAGTTAAACTTTCTCGCTCATCCCGATGTGTTACTTCTCAATTCCAATTTTCCGGTAGTGAAAACCGGCCATTTATGGAGTCTTTGTGTACTATTTGGAGGGGGAGGGGGTCATTTTGCGTTAGCTCCTTTAGTTTACCTACAAAAAAATTCCAAAGAAACCCGCTAAAACTCATGTTTGGCGGTAAGTTGATTCTACTTGAACTTTTGAAACGTTCGGGCTAAGTTGATTATGAGTCAGTCAGTCAGTAGGTATACCAACTGGGCTTTGCGTTTTATAAGTATAGATGCATAAGTTTTTTTAGTATAGATGCACTAATATAACATTTTGCTAACATCTCAAATGAGTTTCATAATCATATCGTTGTCTTAATCACTCTCTCCGAATGTTCTTTCCTGTCCAAGAGACCAAACATTGCTATACTCATGTTTGTCAATACATTGAAAATTACATTGTGCGTGTGTTTGGGGGGAGGGTGGAGGAGGATTCTTTAATGGTCATCATTACAAATGTTGTTTTCCCCACGTCCATATATTCAACTGAAATTAAACGAGCTCTAGTTACGTGAGAACCAAATGAATGTCGTTTTTCCCCCCCTCCCCTAATGATGGGTACAAATATTGTGAGCCGAACATGGTGGTCATAAAATTTATAACACATTATTTTTTTTCATCCTCATATCCGAGTGTCAAATTTATAATTAATATTCAGGGTCTATCATAAGAGTAGATGTTAGAAACATTTACCAGGATTGTTTTTGGATCCCCCGGAAACAATGCTGGTAAATGTTACCGGGGGATCCGAAAAGTGGGACAAGTTGCCAAGCCACACATCTGGTAACTCTAATGGCACCTGGCTCGATAGACAGAGTTGTATTAGTGATCATGCAATTGAGGCACGACTGATTACATTACTCGTTTCCTAACATGTCTGGCTGGTAGAAATTGTACCAACGTAAGAAGAAGTAAAAAATGACATATTTTACACCAACCTGAGAGGTTGAATAACATTTTTACGACCATGCCCGAGCGTCAAATATGGAGATACCATTTCCCCCACGCATTAAGGGAAAAATATGGGAGTGAAAAAGACAAAATTAAGTGATAAAAAATTCCTCCCTGAAGTTATCAGACCATTTTTAATGATAATAAACAGTATAATATGTTGTGAACCAAGTGTTTACAACATACTGTATATTGTCATTAAAATTTACCCCCAAACATAAATAAAAATAATAAATATGTGTGAAAAAATTGAAGGTCTTTTCAAGCAACATGTGTGTCTACCCCAACCCAACCAGGCCCAAAATATAACATAAATATATCGAATATCAGTCTTGGGGGTAAACAATGAACAGTTGAACTGGCGACAAAATAATGAATATAGTGAACTGAATGGGGGAAGAGAAATATTAAACTCAATAACAAAGTCTGTATCAGAGATCAGAATGTTGTTAAAAGATGCTATAGGAGACGTTAAAATAACTATGGAACCACTCGAATGAAAGTGTCCGACTTGATGGAGCTGGCTATTACGCTGCCTACTCAAGCGATATCAACACCAGAATGTTCTTGTAATTGCTGCGCATTAACTGAACGCTGTTGAAAGATGGTATGGGAGATGTTAATAAAACAATAGAAGTGCTAAAAAATATAAATTTTTTAGGGGAGTATTTTTTTTTTTTCGTGACGATTACAAAAAAGCTCGTTATTAAGGTGCCATCTCAAATGATCTCAACACCCAACTCCAAAATATTCTTGTCATTTCTGCCCCTTAACTCAGTGCTGTTGAAAGTTCCTTTTTTAGGGACCATTGAAATAAAATTAAAAGTTTGCGGGGTCGAATGAGGGATTGCAATCCTTAGTAACAAGGCAGGAGGAATTCCATCACAGAAATAATCTTCTTCTTTAACGTCACCTTGTTCCAATTTTATTTAGGGTCGGCGTTGCTTTCCTTAATTCTACCTTGTCACGACATTTTAGTTCTGTGTCTACACACTTTAGCTGTACCCTTTCATGACTTCGCTTGCCACTCACAGTTTCCATGCGCAGAAACAGCGTTTTGCTGATGACTTTCCATCTTTGGTATGAAGCACAGTTTTTTAAAGGCTGGATGTCCTTCCTAACACCAAACCTTCTGTATTTAGACGGGTTTAGGACCGTCAACTAATGTAGCTACTAACTTACCCCCCTCGGTGGCTACATTCTATCACAGAAATAATAAGAGAAAGCAAACTAACCGATTAGTGTAAGCATTTACAAGTTTTATCGGTTCAGATATTAGATATTACAGCAATAACGTTTCATTAAATTCCTCTGATTTATGGTGTTCACGTTTGGAGAGGAGATGACGTATCTTCTCCCACCATATAAAAAGTTCAAGCTTTGTAATGGACTTAGCAACAATTCATTCAACACAGGTTTGATAAAGGATCTAGCTATTAATGCCACTAGCGATGTTGAGCAAGCAGAAGAAGAGTTACACAGCTAATAAGTTTTTCAATTTTCAATGTACATAAATCTCGACGGAATTTTATAAAACTTTTTGATGGCACAACAAAATTTGCTCTGAAGTAAATGAACTTTTTATTTTATCTTCCTATATACGAAGTATAGGAAAATAAAGTATTGTATTGGTGAACATTATCGATGTCGTTATTTTGCTTTTCTGGACGAATTATAACGACTACACAGCAAAATACTGGTGTATAAAAAGTGTTTGTCTGTCCGTCCGCGAAATAATGTTCGCGCATCTACAGCCGTTATTATTTGTCCGATATTGATGAAATTTGGCACAAATATTCCTTGAGACCATAATTCGAGCCAAAACCTTAACATTGGAGATAGCAACCTCTAATTATGGTTCAAAAGGGGTCATTTTAGTTGACCCTGTAGAACCCAAAAGACAAGCCCGATTTTGATGAAATTTTAAACAGAAACCCTTTGTATCATATCACCGATACATTTCTGGTCTCATGGGGCTATCTGCATCTGGCCATTTCACCTGAATTTCGGGTCACTTCTCTAAAAGTGGCAATAACACTCCAATTTTGATGAAATTTAAAACAGACACGCATTGTAACATATCATTGTCAAATTTTGGGGCTGTCTTAATATTCTCACTAGAGAGCTGCGACAACAGCCGAAGGTTGTCCTGGATGTCACTGTCGCCAATCGAATGACCATGGTCCCTTTTCTATTCCTACGGTCAATGAGAACTCAAAAATTCCAAGCCATTGGAGTTACAGGCCTCCGCTAGTACTTTGTCAAGATGTCTAAGTAGAGTAAGCCTGATGTGATGTCTATCTGGCTGAAAACTTTAACTCTTTGGAAGTGTAAGTTTATCAGACAGGTGTTTATTTAAGTGTTAAATAAATACTGTTTATATCAATTAAGATAATTGGAAAATATGAGTGCGATTCCAACGCACGACTCTTTTTCAACATAATCTCCTTTGGTTTCAATACATTATTTAATACCTTCTTATTTTGGGTAACATCTCTATGCCCGTCAATAAGTAGTTAGTATCCTTACAGTCAAAAGATTCTAAAACAGCCGACCTGATCACTTCATTATCCCCATTCTTTTCACAAAGCTCATATTTCGGTTCTGAAAATACAAAACGTCGCTAGGGGGCCAGGTCTGGACTTTAGTGGATCTGAGATATCTCAGTGAAGTAACACTTACGCACGGCAGATGTGTTATCATGAAGAAGCTGCGAATACATTGGAAAAATGTACTCGAAACAAAGTGAAAGTTTGTTTATTTCAAAATTGAAATAAACTATTTGGATAATTTTACCTTGTATTATCATTAGACAGTATATCTTGTTTCTTGAAGGATAGAACTTTTTATTATACTCGTAATTATTTTCGTTGTTTGAATTTTTCATTTAGGAATTGAAATTTCAATTCCAAAATTTAAAACGACGAAAATTAAAATAATAATTATAAAAAGAATTCCTTCAAGAAACAAGATATAAAGCCTTCAAAGAAATTCATATTAAAACATATCATTAGACAGTGTAATTTATGTAAGAATCAGAACTATAGTACACTAACTCTTTGTTTTTCGGGACAGGAACTTTAAAAACCTTCAAATTCTTTGTAGAAAATGGATTAGTATATCTTTATTATCTTGTGACGAAGAGCCAGTGGAACGGAGTGTTTAAAAGTAGGTAATTCTAAAATGTGTACTGTTTATGTCAATTAATAATTTTGGGAAATATTCAGGGAACACTTCACTAATTCTTTTTTGTCGTGACGCTTTTTATGTCTTCGACAACTTTTATGGCAGAGTTATAAAAAAAGATTTCTAGTTGACTGAATGGAGTGAGGTCTAGTTTTAACTCCACACGATTATTTTTTATTTGTCTGTTTGTCTTGAATAAAGCATCTATTATACATCTTAATGTTTATTATAAAAAAACAATTCTAATAGTTATTAGTATAAAGCAAGCACGTTCAAATTTAAAATTTTATGGAGCAATATTTTATGTTCTGGTTGTCGGGGCACCACGTTTTTATATGACCTGAAAAATGGATATAAATCATTTTTCTTTGCGAAATATTTTTTTCTCTCTAAAATTGGTTGTTTTGTTGTTTGCTATGGTACCCCAAATATTGACATAACGAATGGTTTCATGATATAGAGGAAACTGTAATATTGTAATTTAACTTGTATATAGATAAATCAAAATTAATGCCATGATGACACATCACCCACCTATCCCGACTCCAATTCGATGTTGTCCCAAGAATTGGTTCCGTGCGTGACTGGCAAAGGCTGACCAAACCTATCTGCATATTTTCTATCAAAATCCAGTCATATGTTGTCTCAATATTTGGATCGGTACGGGATCGGAAAGGCACTCCTATATGATGCACTGTACCGTTCCGACTCAAGTTCATGCAATGTTGTCTCAAGAATTATATAGGTGGGATCTTAAAGCGCTGAACTCCTAGAATACCCGCTTCCGATCCGATTCCATCCTATGCTATCTCAAGAATTGGATGAATGCGAAATCGGAAAGGTTGAGCACACTTATCATCAGAGATAGCTCCGACTCGATAAACTCACCAGTGCAGCTCTGATTTTAACATTATAGCGGAAGACAGAAGAACCCGTGTGCGATTATTTGTTTCAAATAAACAAGACGAAAAGGAAAAGCCATTACATAATTTTCATCATTTATTGTTATGATTATCAGCTCTATTCGGGAACCATGCAGAAAATACCCCGAAGCCGCGATAGATTCCCCGAAAACCAAAGAAATCGGGTAAGCTGGAATTGGTATAAGAAAATACAGTAGAGTGACGATTATAAAAAATTTTTTTTTTTTGGTCGAAAATTTCTGGAAATATCTAAAAGTCTGGTTAGTCCCTTGTTAAATATAAATGTGAAATTACTCGTATGCGTGCACTTTTAGTGATACAAACAGTGGAGCCGATCTCCGTGGCCGAGTTGTTAAGGTAATTACTCCTATGCGTGCACTTTTAGTGATACAAACAGTGAAGCCGATCTCCGTGGCCGAGTTGTTAAGGTAATTACTCGTATGCGTGCACTTTTAGTGATACAAACAGTGAAGCCGATCTCCGTGGCCGAGTTGTTAAGGTAATTACTCGTATGCGTGCACTTTTAGTGATACAAACAGTGAAGCCGATCTCCGTGGCCGAGTTGTTAAGGTAATTACTCCTATGCGTGCACTTTTAGTGATACAAACAGTGAAGCCGATCTCCGTGGCCGAGTTGTTAAGGTAATTACTCCTATGCGTGCACTTTTAGTGATACAAACAGTGAAGCCGATCTCCGTGGCCGAGTTGTTAAGGTAATTACTCCTATGCGTGCACTTTTAGTGATACAAACAGTGAAGCCGATCTCCGTGGCCGAGTTGTTAAGGTAATTACTCCTATGCGTGCACTTTTAGTGATACAAACAGTGAAGCCGATCTCCGTGGCCGAGTTGTTAAGGTAATTACTCCTATGCGTGCACTTTTAGTGATACAAACAGTGAAGCCGATCTCCGTGGCCGAGTTGTTAAGGTAATTACTCCTATGCGTGCACTTTTAGTGATACAAACAGTGAAGCCGATCTCCGTGGCCGAGTTGTTAAGGTAATTACTCCTATGCGTGCACTTTTAGTGATACAAACAGTGAAGCCGATCTCCGTGGCCGAGTTGTTAAGGTAATTACTCCTATGCGTGCACTTTTAGTGATACAAACAGTGAAGCCGATCTCCGTGGCCGAGTTGTTAAGGTAATTACTCCTATGCGTGCACTTTTAGTGATACAAACAGTGAAGCCGATCTCCGTGGCCGAGTTGTTAAGGTAATTACTCCTATGCGTGCACTTTTAGTGATACAAACAGTGAAGCCGATCTCCGTGGCCGAGTTGTTAAGGTAATTACTCCTATGCGTGCACTTTTAGTGATACAAACAGTGAAGCCGATCTCCGTGGCCGAGTTGTTAAGGTAATTACTCCTATGCGTGCACTTTTAGTGATACAAACAGTGAAGCCGATCTCCGTGGCCGAGTTGTTAAGGTAATTACTCCTATGCGTGCACTTTTAGTGATACAAACAGTGAAGCCGATCTCCGTGGCCGAGTTGTTAAGGTAATTACTCCTATGCGTGCACTTTTAGTGATACAAACAGTGAAGCCGATCTCCGTGGCCGAGTTGTTAAGGTAATTACTCCTATGCGTGCACTTTTAGTGATACAAACAGTGAAGCCGATCTCCGTGGCCGAGTTGTTAAGGTAATTACTCCTATGCGTGCACTTTTAGTGATACAAACAGTGAAGCCGATCTCCGTGGCCGAGTTGTTAAGGTAATTACTCCTATGCGTGCACTTTTAGTGATACAAACAGTGAAGCCGATCTCCGTGGCCGAGTTGTTAAGGTAATTACTCCTATGCGTGCACTTTTAGTGATACAAACAGTGAAGCCGATCTCCGTGGCCGAGTTGTTAAGGTAATTACTCCTATGCGTGCACTTTTAGTGATACAAACAGTGAAGCCGATCTCCGTGGCCGAGTTGTTAAGGTAATTACTCCTATGCGTGCACTTTTAGTGATACAAACAGTGAAGCCGATCTCCGTGGCCGAGTTGTTAAGGTAATTACTCCTATGCGTGCACTTTTAGTGATACAAACAGTGAAGCCGATCTCCGTGGCCGAGTTGTTAAGGTAATTACTCCTATGCGTGCACTTTTAGTGATACAAACAGTGAAGCCGATCTCCGTGGCCGAGTTGTTAAGGTAATTACTCCTATGCGTGCACTTTTAGTGATACAAACAGTGAAGCCGATCTCCGTGGCCGAGTTGTTAAGGTAATTACTCCTATGCGTGCACTTTTAGTGATACAAACAGTGAAGCCGATCTCCGTGGCCGAGTTGTTAAGGTAATTACTCCTATGCGTGCACTTTTAGTGATACAAACAGTGAAGCCGATCTCCGTGGCCGAGTTGTTAAGGTAATTACTCCTATGCGTGCACTTTTAGTGATACAAACAGTGAAGCCGATCTCCGTGGCCGAGTTGTTAAGGTAATTACTCCTATGCGTGCACTTTTAGTGATACAAACAGTGAAGCCGATCTCCGTGGCCGAGTTGTTAAGGTAATTACTCCTATGCGTGCACTTTTAGTGATACAAACAGTGAAGCCGATCTCCGTGGCCGAGTTGTTAAGGTAATTACTCCTATGCGTGCACTTTTAGTGATACAAACAGTGAAGCCGATCTCCGTGGCCGAGTTGTTAAGGTAATTACTCCTATGCGTGCACTTTTAGTGATACAAACAGTGAAGCCGATCTCCGTGGCCGAGTTGTTAAGGTAATTACTCCTATGCGTGCACTTTTAGTGATACAAACAGTGAAGCCGATCTCCGTGGCCGAGTTGTTAAGGTAATTACTCCTATGCGTGCACTTTTAGTGATACAAACAGTGAAGCCGATCTCCGTGGCCGAGTTGTTAAGGTAATTACTCCTATGCGTGCACTTTTAGTGATACAAACAGTGAAGCCGATCTCCGTGGCCGAGTTGTTAAGGTAATTACTCCTATGCGTGCACTTTTAGTGATACAAACAGTGAAGCCGATCTCCGTGGCCGAGTTGTTAAGGTAATTACTCCTATGCGTGCACTTTTAGTGATACAAACAGTGAAGCCGATCTCCGTGGCCGAGTTGTTAAGGTAATTACTCCTATGCGTGCACTTTTAGTGATACAAACAGTGAAGCCGATCTCCGTGGCCGAGTTGTTAAGGTAATTACTCCTATGCGTGCACTTTTAGTGATACAAACAGTGAAGCCGATCTCCGTGGCCGAGTTGTTAAGGTAATTACTCCTATGCGTGCACTTTTAGTGATACAAACAGTGAAGCCGATCTCCGTGGCCGAGTTGTTAAGGTAATTACTCCTATGCGTGCACTTTTAGTGATACAAACAGTGAAGCCGATCTCCGTGGCCGAGTTGTTAAGGTAATTACTCCTATGCGTGCACTTTTAGTGATACAAACAGTGAAGCCGATCTCCGTGGCCGAGTTGTTAAGGTAATTACTCCTATGCGTGCACTTTTAGTGATACAAACAGTGAAGCCGATCTCCGTGGCCGAGTTGTTAAGGTAATTACTCCTATGCGTGCACTTTTAGTGATACAAACAGTGAAGCCGATCTCCGTGGCCGAGTTGTTAAGGTAATTACTCCTATGCGTGCACTTTTAGTGATACAAACAGTGAAGCCGATCTCCGTGGCCGAGTTGTTAAGGTAATTACTCCTATGCGTGCACTTTTAGTGATACAAACAGTGAAGCCGATCTCCGTGGCCGAGTTGTTAAGGTAATTACTCCTATGCGTGCACTTTTAGTGATACAAACAGTGAAGCCGATCTCCGTGGCCGAGTTGTTAAGGTAATTACTCCTATGCGTGCACTTTTAGTGATACAAACAGTGAAGCCGATCTCCGTGGCCGAGTTGTTAAGGTAATTACTCCTATGCGTGCACTTTTAGTGATACAAACAGTGAAGCCGATCTCCGTGGCCGAGTTGTTAAGGTAATTACTCCTATGCGTGCACTTTTAGTGATACAAACAGTGAAGCCGATCTCCGTGGCCGAGTTGTTAAGGTAATTACTCCTATGCGTGCACTTTTAGTGATACAAACAGTGAAGCCGATCTCCGTGGCCGAGTTGTTAAGGTAATTACNGTTTTGAAGTCCCCAGAGACCAAATCTCGAGATTCAGCCATTGGTCTACCGCGTCTCTCTATTTTGTCCTAAAGTTCTAATTGCCATGTATTGTTTGTTTTTGTTCTAAACTATTTTTTATGATTTTAAATATATGGAAAGCATCAAAAGATTTTTCACAAAAGCTTCCAGCTGACAAAAGCTTCCCATTTGTTTTCGTCTTATGTTTGCTCCCATTTATTTCTGTTTAGACTAATACTTATTCACCGTCCCGTCTCCTTTATTATTTTGCACATTTTCTCATTTTCCTTTATTATTTCTTGCATTTGTTCGCTTTCATCATAAAAATTCGCACTCGTAAAGCTCCCACTGTTAATAGTAACCTTTGAACTCTAAAGCTTTACTGCTCTTGTGCAATGAATCCTGATATAGAATTTAGATGGTATCTTGCTTTCAACCAAAATATCCCACCATGTACTCTGATTGATGGTATTTTTTGTTTGCAAGTATCAATACTTTTTATAACCAAATAGTCTGCAAATTACTGGCGTTTGCAGATGATATAGCTCTGATTGTCGAAGATATAAAAGAGGTAGAGGAATGTTTTAAATTAATTGAGCAGAGGGCCGATCAAGTCCGATTGGAAGTAAATCTATAAAACAAAATATATGCTTGTGTCGAAAGAAAAGATTCAATTCAACAATACCGTCACCCTAAATAATAAAACATTTGAAAGAGTTAGTGATTTTAAATATCTTGGGGTTATCATCGATGAAAATAATACCCTGGAATTTGAAATAAAAGCTCGCCTTTGTAACTTCTATAGCATGTTGGACATATTCAAGTAAAGGAATGTTTCGCAAAACACCAAAATAAGGGTATATAGAACCATAGTGCAACCCGTTATATTGCATAGGGCTGAGACATGACCCCTGAAACAGAAATTCTTCCAAAGAATCCAAACTTTTGAAAATAAGAATTCTTCGCAAAATATATGGCTCAACTTTTTACTCGCACCTACAACTTTTGGAGGATTAAGAAAAATGAAGAGCTCTCTAATTCTACAAAATTCTACAATGGGCCGGCCATGCGGCACGAGCGACACTTCTAATATTAAAAGATCTTTGATGTTGACGTATGAAGAACCCAGTGCCATTGGAAGAGCGAGAAAAAGATGGGAAGATGGAGTTCAGGTAGTCCTAGAAGACTTAGGAAGAAAGTCAGTTTGGCAGAACATCACCCAGAACAGACAGGAGTGGAGGAGACTTGTGTGTGAAGTCAAGGACCCTCGCGGTCTGTGACGGCTGTGGAGTAAGTAAGTATGTTTTTCAGCCCATAATGGTTTGCACTGATTTGACTTTTTGTGATTTTTTTAAAAAATGGTATATACAGGGTGTCTACGGTAACGTTGACAATAGATAAGGGTCTGATTCTAGAATCTAATACCTACCAAAAATGCTGCCTCCCACTTTTTATCAAGACTCTGTTTTCGAGTTATTTGTATTTTTCATCTTTTTTACTTTAGGTATCTTCCATATAAGTATAGGAAAATAATTTTGTATTAGTGAAAAATTTCGATGAATTTTTTTTTTTTTTGCTTTTCTGGACGAATTGTGTTGACTACATTTCAAAAAATGGGTCCAGTAAAAATGTGTGCCCACGCGACCGCAAAAATAGTGTTTGTGCATCTACAGCCTTTATTATTTGTCCAATTTTGATGATATTTAGTCACATTGGAGATAGCACCATCTGGGGTCCATTTATGTGTCAAAAGGATTCATTTTGGGATTGGGAGTTTAAGTTAATGCCTAATTTTTGAGCGACATGGATTTTTTTGAATTTTTCTAAACAAAACAATCGATTAATGCATAGAACGCACCAAGTGTGGTGCATTCTATGCATTAAATCGATATAAATAGGCACTAAATTTCAAGTTTTAACTCCTTTTATGTAGGATTCACGAAAACAAATAAAAAGTCACAAAAATTTATAAAAAAAAGTTATCGCTGTATTTTCGATTTCAACCAAAATATGTGTCTTGAATGGCTGAAACTCGGTATTTGGATTCTAAAGACCCCTTAACGTGTTTTGGCATTGAAAATTTGATGTCGAAAATTGCAGCCCATAAAATACTTTCCTTTTTATAAGATAAGGAAGTTAAAAATAAGTCCATGTGCCATGATAATATTTTTGTACCAGGTTTTTCTTTTGAAAAGGTAATCACAAAAGGTACAATGAATTTCAGATTTTGAATGGGGCTGTTTAAGATGTTGCCCTGGAAATGTTATTCCTTTGAAATACAAATACCTTAACACGTTTCTCAATTTAAAATAAAGAGAGAATGACTTAATAAATTTAAGTTTTTTCCTGTTTGGAGACATGTGTATGTATAGTTCGAACGCCAAATGTTAATTTGATGTATTTTTAAAGTTCTTTACATATTTAACCACTAGTTGTACTCCGTATTTTGCCACGATTCGATTCGCCCTTCAAGAATATTAAAATCTAAACAAGTATTTATCTAATTCTTAAGTGATTGATGGTCCGGCCTCCCGTTTATGACTTTAATGTTTTTTTTAAAAAAAAAAAATGTGTTAGTAAAAATACGCGTTTTGGCGGATCCTGTCGCTAATTTACATAATTACTTTAATGGTGCATATGACCATGGCAGTTAAACGCACCACTATAAAATAATACAATATAAAAAAANAAAAAAAAAAAAAAAAAAAAAAAAAAAAAAAAAAAAAAAAAAAACTTTAATGGTCCATCAATTTACACCACTACTTTAATAGCCCCTCGATATCATGAATCTGTAGATAGATTATTTCTTTTGTATCTCCAACACGAAAATGGTTGCCCCGTTTAATACGCCCGTTTCATTTAATGTATTCTTGATTTTATTGTGGTTTGGTGGCTGGACGGTTTTCTTGTTATGTAAGAGTCCTTTTCTTCTAATTTCATTACTCGACAACTTTTCCTAATCTGGTGAAATATCTGAAAACTTTCTTGCTACTATGTAGTAAAAGCCTATTTAGGTATCTACTCTTTATATTTTAACAAGCTGATGCCCGCAACTTTATTTGCTGATGTTAGGACTGCGTAAGTGCAGCTACGCCACAGTTGGAATTTTGTTTTACTAATTTGAAATTTTTCATTACACTTTTGGATTCTACATACCTGGAAACGAAAAATAACAAATTTTGAGGGGGAATTTTATTTTTTATTCGGATTCTAAAGATCTAATGGCCCGGTATCCTGGGGATCTTGGAATAGTCTTTTGAACATTTGGAAAGTATGATATTCATAAAAATTATTCTGACTGCAATTACAATATGCAATGCTAGACTAGGTAACATCTCTAAGGCCAATGCCGGCCGGGTCCACACTAAGCGAACATTGTTCGCTAACAAAATATCTTGCGGAAAACCCTAGCTAACTTGTTTGCAAACAACAAAATACAGAAAATTTAACTTGTGTGGTTCTCATAGGAATCGCTCGATGCTCTCTCATTTACTTCCTCATTTTCCTTCTTGTTTTTCCCAAGGATGTATAGAACAATTCGTGGAATGCACGTCATTATGTAAGTTGTTTTTTATTTTCAACTCACAAAATTCCCGGTTGATACGTTAAAAAGCCCTTTGGACATTAAACTGATTAAAAAATGTATAGTCCCCTTTGGTCACTGTCGGTCAAATATATTGCAGCCAAATGTTTTGGGGAACAGTTAGACCCAAAATGGAACCTGCATACCAAATTTCATAGAAATCCATGATTTTTTTTCTTCTTTTGTCTCTTACTCAAACAGGAAAAAATTAAGGGAGCGAGCATAAATTTTGGACCACCCATGCGACTGACGTGTACTAACAGTTTTGGTGCACAATTAGACTCTAAATGGGGTCTCCATACGAATATTTCATCAAAATCCGTCAACGCTAAGTGGCGAAAGTGCTCATCACGGAGGACAAACGGATTTGTTTATTCGATATTTGGGTTCTGTGTGTGTACCTTCAAACGTAAAATATCAAATTTTGAGGGGGTATTTATTTTTTTTTTTTTTTCGTGACTACTCCAAATGCTCATTATTGAAAATAATAAACCTAAAAATATATTCAAGTTTTCAACGGCATACAGTGATCAAATCCGGTATTTTTCGCACAGTTCGCAAATATGCGTATACGTCAAAAAAATAGCTTCAAATTTTAATGTTTCTAAACTATTCCAATGAATATTAAAAAGAGCAATAAAACTTACATAGGTAAATAAAAACCAACCGACCAATAGTGGAATCATCATCCAGATGTATGATGGTGCAGATCTAAATAATTTCTTGTTGCTTCATAATTTAATTGTCATCATATATACATCTAATCTTGGAGGCTAATAATTGTCATGCGCCCCCAGAACCATGTGAATCGCTGCAATATAATTACATCAATAGCAAAGACGTGATAATATTGCAGAGTAGCTGTGTGTGTTATTTTACACCAGCAGCTCAGGTGGACTCGACCCGTCACCCTCAAGTAACTTTTCACAATCTCAAGTTCCCTACCCCCTCATGTCCGGACCAGACTGGCGATTTTAGTGATAGGTATTATGGCTGTATCAAAAAAAGCGTTTGCCGTGAAAATAGGAACATACCCTCAAAATCCTGAAGATTTTAACCTCCCCTCATATTTTGACTGAACAAGACAAGATTAAGAGATAGGTATGCCTGTATAAAAAAACACGTTTGTACATACATACCCTCAAAATCCCAGAGATTTCACCCCCCTCCCCCCAGAATAAACCCATGTNCCCCCCAGGTTACGGCCCTGAAAGTTGCATAGTTGCTCCATTGATTAATTCACCAAATGTCCAGATCCATAGATACAACCCCCGTATAAATAGCATGAAAAAGATCATGTTAATGTATACACTTGCGACTGCAGTGATTTGGAATTTGGTCTGGCGCATCACTGCCGTACGTAAATAACATAATTTCCTTTGATCATTACCGACATTGAACGCACCATCGATTTTTGTTCGCGAACATGCTGTTATACCATAAAATGTTAATACAAAATGTTATTCTGAATTTTTTGAAATAACATTGTTCGCGAACAATGTTAGCTACCAATGTTCGCTTAGTGTGGACCCGGCATTATTATGCAAATTATTTTTATTTTTTCTAAACAATGCAACTATTATATAACGTTGCTGTTGCTATCTTTCCAAAAAGGAAGCTCTGTGTATTTAACTTTACTTCCAACTTAACCATTGCCCTATAAATATTCATAAACAAAATAATTGATATTCACGATGTTCAGAAGCAGGGCCGTACCCAGGCGGGTCCGAGGGGTCCAGACCCCCCCCCGAAATTTCATTATTATTTTNACTACCCCCCCCCCCCCGAAAAAATATCTTGGGTATGGCCCTGTTCAGAACTGAGTTGGTAGGCGAATGTTCTCCATTTTTCCTCAGTAAGGGATAGCGATGCGAAAAATTGTTATACAGGGTGGTTACTTAGTACTACTTACTTTACTTTCCGTGTCCGCTACAAACATTTGTCGGTCAGATCCTTTCTTTCCAGTATTCAGCACCATAAATGGCCGCTTCGTTTGCCTGTATCAGATCATCATGGGTGCATTCTTTTGTCAGCAGGTCGCAAGTGAGCAGGTGTTCGTGGGTTTGCTCCTGGCCGCAGTCGCAGTCAGCATCCTGCTCGTAGCCCCATTTCTTCAGATTGTATTTACATCTTGACACGCCAGATCTGAGGCGATTCATAGATTTCCAGGTGTCGAAAGGGAGGTTATAACCAGGCGGTGGTTCCTCTTTCAGGTCTATCAGAGGCTCCGTAAACTGTTGTTTCCAAAGTTCGATTTTACGGGAGTCGGCGTTGGTGTTGATGGGCTCGGAGGTATTCATGAAACTCTTCCTCGACTTCAGTCTGGAAATTTGGGGTAGATGTCCATAGAGAGGATGTCTGCTGTCAGTTGTTTGTTTTTTTTGTTCAAGTTCGGCTGCTACTTGGCGTCTGATGATTGGTGGAGCTATTCCGGCAAGTGGGTACAGTTTGTTGATTGTTGTGGGCTTTAAACATCCAGTTATGATTCTCATTGATTGGTTCACCGCTGTATCGACCATTTTGGCGTGGTTCGAGTTGCGCCATACTGGGGCCCCGTATTCCGACGCAGAAACACTAAGTGCAAGTGCTGTTGTTCGCAGCACGTGTGGTCTTGCTCCCCATGATGTTCCGGTGAGTTGTCTTAGGATGTTATTTCGGGAGTTTACTTTTGCCTTTGTGGTAAGACAATGCTCTTTAAAGCATAAAGTTCGGTCGAGCACCACTCCTAGATATTTGGGCGTGAGTGTGTGTTTCCATTGAACATGAAGTTTTCTTTGGGCATTTTTGTTTGAAAGGTGGAAGGCGCACACTTCTGTTTTTGACGGGTTAGATTTCAGAGCGTTTTCCAGGTAAAAATTGGAAAGCATGTCGAGGGCTCGGGTAATTTTGTCTTCAACTTCCTCGAACGATTTCCCTTGAGCTGCAATGGCGGTGTCGTCAGCGTATATGAAATGTCTCGTTTCGTTGTGGATAGGCTGATCATTCGTATAAATATTGAAAAGGATAGGTGCTAGTACGCTCCCTTGGGCTAAGCTGTTTTTCTGCAAACGCCATTGACTACTCTTATCTAGGAGTGTTACGTAGAACCTACGATTTTGCATTATGCATTCAACAAACTTCATGAGTTTGAAGTCTTTGGTGACCTGGTAATCTTTGGATATGAGCCTTTTATGATTGACTATGTCGTAAGCGGCAGAGAGATCAACAAAAGCAACTCCGGTGATCTCTCTTCTCTCGTAACCTTCCTCGATGTGCTGAGTCAGGTTTAGAACTTGCGAGCAGCATGATTTTCCAGAGCGGAATCCAGCTTGTTGTGGTATCAGAGCTTCCTCTATAATGCTTGATATACGGTTAAGGATCATCCGTTCCATGACCTTAAACAAGTGGCAGAGGAGTGAAATAGGCCCGAAATTTTTCGCTTCGGTGGGCTCTTTACCAGGCTTGAGGAGAGCAACAACTCGGGTCTTCCTCCAAAGTTTTGGAATTTGCATATTCTGAATGCAGTTATTTATTAACTGGACGAGCCACGAAAGTGTATAGGGACCAAAGTTCTTTATTTGCTCCGTTCTGATTTCATCAAGCCCTGCGGCTTTGTTATTCTTCATAACACGAGACATTCCGTCTATCTTTGGTCTGGGGTCTCGAGATCATCGATGAGTCTCTTGTATGACTAGAATGTTTATACTTTGGTTTTTACACATGTTTGATAATAGTTCTCCTTTTTCTGCAGAGAAGCCTTCCACGTTGACTGACGTGACTCTCAGAGCAGGAGTAGATATTGTTGAAAGATCTGAGGGACTTGTGTTGTTTCGGTGGTAGAAGGATTGAGCATTGCTGCTGTGGAGAACGCCGTATTGGGATATGTTTGGGATGTATCCTGTATGGCTCTTTCTGTGTTCTCTGGTGGTAACTCACTAACAGACAGCGGGGGTATTCTTCGCACCCTCTCCCCACTTAAGGGGTGCCCCGGACTGAGGGCCATGCTTATATTTCTGTCTGCAATTGAGTTGTTGTTGGAGTAATAGGGATAGTAAAAGTAGAAGAGAGGGAGAGGTTCAGCCAGTATGGGTAGAATAGAGTCAGAGAGATAGAAAGAAAAGAACAGTGCGGAAAATAAGAGGCACTGTCTTCAGTTGAAAGAGCCAGAGCATGAAGAGTAGGGAGTAGGGCTGCTGGCAGGCTAATTGCAACAGTTAGCTGTTGGACGGTGAGGTCGCCATATCTGTACGTCAAAAAACAAAGGATACTTAGTGACAGCAGCATCACGAAATATTTGTACCGTGGTCGGTTTTGCCTCTTTTGGGCATTCTTGAATCCTGAAACTCAAGATTTGTGCTCTGGGGACCTCAAAACGTGTTTTGGCATTGAAAACTCGACATCGAAAATTTCAGCCCATTACAAAAGTCATGGGATGTTCACACCAGATTTTTGGTTTTACTAATAATAATTAGCCAGCGTCTATGGCACGTTGAATTCACCAGTTCCCGTTAGATCACTGAAGTCAATTTTCGTCAATTTTTCGTCAATGATTCGACTCTCGATCTCGACTCGCATCGAGTGACAATTTTCAAAAACGCCTTATTTAATCAGAAAGACATAATAAAACCGTCAAACAGGGGCATCTACCAAATAAACGTCCCCAACTTCGGCGAATACATTAAAAAAGACATCACAATCAATTGTCACCAGCTACTCGTAAGTCGACTCTTTGAAGAGTAGACTCATTTCAAAAAGATGAATCGACTCGTGAGTCGTTGTTGAATTGGGATACTATGTCAAGTAAATCCATAATGAGGTAAAGAAAATACTATATCTTCACTTGACTACAAAATTAGACTAGAGAATTGAAGAACACTTTGCCTCTGTAAATAATATAACCATCCAGAAAAAAAGACTTTGCAACATACAAACAAAGAAAGCAAAAAACAAAATACCTCTCTCAGAATGTAACATTAAAGTTCTCCACTCAAAACCCTGGAGATTACCAAAACAGTAGAAAGTGGCAGAAAAATATTTAACAATCAACTTGAATCAAACCAAAAATTCGAACTTTAACTCCTTATTCACTGAAATAATATATGTATATGTATATACTTATATATATATATATGATCTTAATTCGAGTAGGCGATCGATCGTTGATTCGTTCTGTTTATATAACAAAAAAGAGAATATTACACGGAAAATTACTGATTCCAAATTTCCAAGAAAACCCAATAATGTCAGGCTTTGCCTTCAGCACAAACAATCTTTGTACACCACAAATCATTGAACCCATCAGTTTTCAATGAAAAGTCTGATATCTATTGTAAAAGGTAACGTTTTTCTCTTTGCAAAACAAAATGAGTCGACCTTTTCCATTGAATTCATAAATCAAATGGTGAAAAGTTTCAGCATGAAATAAATTGAATGTGTTGTAAGCAAAAGTCAACCCAATAGGGAGAGCGGCGGGGATGGATGATGTTTACAGGCAATTAGTTTAAAGAAAACTCAATAAATTCGATGTACCCGCAGTCAAATCGGACCGCCTCTCTTCCTCCGCTCGACACAGAGCAATCATTAATCTTGATTTTATTTGTAGGGGAAATGTGTTTCAATTAGATTCAGTAATTTGAAAAATTTGGGGAATAAAAATTTTTTGTAATCGAAAATCTCTTTCGTTTCATTAGATCTAAATTTATTTTGTGTGCGATCAAAATATGTTTAATGAGAAATTCTGGTTGCTTGGACTTTGGAGTGTGTCATTTTTTCAATTCTGAAGGCGTGTTTTCTTTCAATCCAAATTATGGCTTATTATTTTATTTCTTTATAATTTGGCTTAACGTCTCTTTAACATCTATTTGTCATTCGATCCTGGTTTTTACCCTCCATTTGCTAGAAACTTCCAAACCAGCTACCCACATTGACCTCACCTAGCCTGGGTTCGGCCGAAAAAATAGCCAGCATCACGAGGGCACGAACTCACGTGGACATGGCACAACCTCGCTGGACGTTGCTCATGAGTGATCTAACGGGAACTGGTGTATTGAACGTGCCATAGACGCCGGCTAAATTATGGCTTATTATACTTCCATAGTGAAAATAGGTCATGCTTGAGATTGTGAGATGATACTAGAGGGTGACATCCTCACGGACCGAGTTAACCGGAGTTGATATGGTATAAAATAATACAGAAATCTTTAATATTATTTTGTTACTGACGTAATTATATTGCAGTTATTGAGATGGTTCATGCTAATTGTTAACTTCCAAGACAACAACTTCTTTAGAGTTGCATTCTCATACATCAGGCTATCATCGAAAACGCCGTATGCTATTATTGATTTAGAAATTTTAATATTAGATTAAAATTTCTATTGAACCTTTCCAACCTGTATGTGGGAAATGGAAATTGTGACATCATGAAGCACAAGAATTTAATGATTTATTTATTTCCATTCGGCCCTTCTACGTACGAAATTTGTGTACCTACTCAGAATACGAGCTGAAATTTGGGGGACATATCCTGAAAATGTGGAGGCTCCAAGAAGAAGCAGATCATAAAGATCTTGGCTATAGGACATCAAGAAATCGCACAATATTTCCAACTGTGAAAATTGCAAATCCTTATTCCAGGATATAGATTTATTGAGACTGACATTTCATAATACCCGATCACACTTTGATTTCATCTCCGCCAAGAAATTACACAATCTGTCCGCTTATGAAGACAGCAAATCCTTAACTCAGGATAGAGATTTATTCAGAGTGTCAGTTAATAATGCCTGATCACATTTTGATGTCATTCTACCAAGGAATTTCACAATCCGTTCACCCATGATGGCAGCAAATCCTTAACACAGGATGGAATTTTTTTCAGGGCGGCAAATCATAATTCGAGAGCGACGATGATATTTCCTTTTTCCATTCGTAGTTTCTCCATCGTAAGTACATACTCGTATATGTAAATAAAATGAATTACACATTTGTATTTACATACCGATCCTACATACCTGTGTAGAACGACACAAATGCGTACCTACTAGTAACATCAAGAGATGATAGCAGAAGTATTATTATGAAATAACATTCATAGCAAGAAGTTTCGGAGCAGAGAAGTAACATCTTTTTTAAAATCTTGTGTGAACAACATATATGTATAATTTGTATAACATCGATTTTCAATTTTATGTGTAAAAAGAAATGGAGCAAGTAATATTATGATAGCGAATAAAATTATAACATGAGCTATACAGTAAACAGGGTACAATTTTTATTTACTAACTCACAAATTAGGAAGACTTGAAAACTGTTCATTCTAAGCAACTCAAATCTTGTTTAACAACATGCAAGGCATTTGACTGCGTGCCGATAATTGAAAATCTGGTGTCAACTGGTGTGAACATCACACGACTTTCCTTATCACTTATCAGTAATTAAAATTCTATTTGACTGAATTTCGATGTCAAGTTTTCAACGCTAAAACACATTTTGAGGTCCCCAGAGACCTAACCTTGAGTTTCATTCATAGGTCTGCGTGACTGTGAACAAAATGTCCCACAAGAATTGTAAGACTTGTCCTGTTCTATGTTATATTATTGACATACATATCAAATTTCAAGGTTCTAGCAATTGCAATTCTTTTTTCATGTTAGGCAGAATTCGTGAAAACTGCCAACGGTAGATTTGTTATAAACTAAAAGTTTCATGACCCGCATCATACAAGGTGTTCCATTTTAAGTGGCCAACTCAATTTCTTTTTAGAGGTGTGTTGTAGAAGCGTAAAATTTTTGTTTAAGGTTGGTGTTAGGGCTTTTCGATTTTGAAATTTCGGGCCTTCGGTGTAGGGGCCCAATATTTTGTTTTTGAAAATATTTTTTTAAAATTTGATTAAAATATTTTTTTCCACAAATGACTACAACAGTAACCTGATTATCATGTTGATCCAGAATTGTAAAATAAGAAAGCTTTATACAAAGGGTGGTCCATTTTAATTTATACAGTTTAAAATCTCCAAAACTGGATTTTATTCCCTCGGTGTAGGGAATTCTACCACACAAAAGATTGTGAATCGAATGGTTTTTTTTTAAAAAAAAAAATCTGAATTTAAGTACAGGGTGTCCCATTTTAAGTGACCAACTCAATTTATTCCGAAACTATTGGATTCACATAAAAATTATTCTGACCGAATGTTCATAAAAAAGAGGGGGACGTATTATGATAACCTTGGCTGACTTGTCAAGGTTGTACTTCAACGTCAGATGAAGGCCAACTACATTTTCTTAAATGAGACGACCAGAATTTTATTACATTTTCGGATTCCCCATTTAATTCTACCTTCATTTAACTATTCACTTCATCTTTTCGTTAAACCTTTTTGCGCCAAATTTTGTGACTGTTTTTTGGTCTGACATACCCGTGTGGCATATTCAATTAAAACTCTCGCCATTTCCTATACGATGGTTTTCTTTAGTGACAGTATTATTTTGAAAGATATTGCAGCCTTCGGCTGTGGACTTTGCTCTTTAGTGATAATATTATTTTAAAAAGATTTTGCAGCCTTCGGCTG
>CM022878.1:14909664-14930334 GCA_012654025.1 Pachypsylla venusta | reverse complement strand
AGACCATTTATTTTAGATAAAATGATTCCATAATTACTGATTTTAAATTTCATCAAAATTGGTTATGTGGTTTGGATTTTAGAGATTCGGACCCGAAAAACCTGTTCGGGGGGCTAGGACCGCCCCTGGAGGTGATATCGAAAAAAATGGGTCAGGCTTTTTGCCCAAAGATGAAATGTGCCAAATTTCATCAAAATCGGACTAGTGGTTTGGCTTCCAAAGCTCTGTACACGATTTCTGCACACGATACGTACGTGGAACGTCGGAATTTAATTTTTTTGGCCCCATGGCTCCAAATATTTTCAAACTTCAAAAATGACCCGAAATACGGAAAATATGGCCCAAAAGCAATATGGCCCAATATATTTGTTCTTTATTTTGGTTTTTGGCTTCCCGTCAAACGATTTTTTGATCCAAAATATGTCTAAAATTTCTGCACGAATTGAATACTTTAGCTTCTATAGGAAGAGAGAGTAAAAATATTTATACCATTCTATTTAATTTCTCGCGACACTTTTTGTCAATTATTAAAGTCACTTCCATGGGGTCGAACCTGGCTCTCACTCTCACCAGAATCATTCGATTGCCCATGGCCCCTTCCCTGTACCTATTCAAAGCTTTTCAATTTTCAAAATTTCCACGCCGTTCAAAAGTAAGGGGGGGTGACCGGTCATTCTGAGACATATACTCTATGAAAATGTGGTATTGCCTTGGTAGGTCAGTAGTTAAGCGCTCGCCTAGAAATGGGGTGTAAGTTCAATCCCTAGCAGAGACAGGATTTTTCCTCATTAATTGGAGTATTTGACCACACAAAAATAGAGCTCTAAAGGTTAGGTGTTAGAAAATGCCTCAGGCCTAATGGTAACCTACCACTCAAGAGTTTATTTTTTTTAATGTGATACTCATGAAGTCATTACTTTCCGTGCACAAACCTTAGAATCCAAACCATTGTTATTGAGCACAAAAAATAGGAGCATGAAGCCAAATGTTTCTTTTGTAATGACGTTAAAAAAATGGGAAAACTTTTTTTTTATATTTTATTCCGTGTATATTTGTTCATTAAAAATAAAATTTATCGTTCATGTTTTATGTTTGTTAAGTTTATGGAAATTAATTACTGTGCTTTATTTTAAAACTTTACTTTTCCGTATATGCACTTATTATTTATTTATAGACTTTTAAAACGTGTGAAAATAAGGTTAAGTGAGAATGAGGATATGCATGGAAATGATGTTGTAAAGTTAAACAAATAATCTTTTTCTATCCTTTAACTCAAGGAAAGGTTCTATCCTGTAACTCAAGGAAAAGTTCTATCCATTAGGGACTTGGTAATGCCTTTAAAAAACACTAACGTTATTTAAAGTTACCAATAGGATATCTGTATTTGTTAAATAATAATGAAGCTGCGATATCCACAAAAATTTTGAGGAGGCTGTTGAACCTCACCAAAAATTAAGGTTAGGATTGGTCATGGGCAATATAAAAGAGCTCTGTAATTTAGAGTGGGTGGTCCCTGGTGTGTTTTTCGTAGTGTGCGTTGCGTTGATTTATCATTGACAGTAACGTCATTTTTTCCAACATAACATGAGCTTGAATGATTTTTTTTTCTCTCCTCTGCTTAAAAACTATTTTCTGTGGAAAGTCACGTTTCAAATATCTAAACAAGATTGGCAAAGTTTGACTTCGAATGAGAACACTAGGAATGGAAAATTAACACGAAATGGTTTTTTCCCCTTTAACGAGAGCGCTTAATAACCTTTCGGCATTGCCCCATTTTATCCTCTCTTTTTTTAAAAAAAATACAACAGGAAGTTCGAAAGCATCAAAAAGAGGTAATTTAGGCTATTGTGTTTAAAAGTTTTTTACAATGGATTTGAAATTTTCCAGCAGCAGTATACAGCAAATTATTCCTCTATTGGTAGAGGTTTTGCGGAATCCTTAATCATTCGAGATTTTGTCAAATAGTTCTTTTCTTTCTTTCGTGAGGTCCTGACGTATGGTTGTTATTATTAGATCGATACGATTAAAACTCTTTTAAAATACGTTTCACCAGGCGCCTTAGAGGCACGGCCATTTTTACTTTTTAGTATTTTCTAAATTTTATTTTACCCGTTCCCGGTTTTGAACTCGTAACTCTGGATTGGCTGGCCGTGCCTTTGCAGAAAATGTCCTAAAATGAGGACTAAAGGGCCACCTAAAACTTTCTCGCTTTGAGTTGATATGTTGTCGCGACAAAATTTAAGATATAGGACCGTGACTCTCCGATTTTAGAGAAGAAATTAGAAATTTGGCTGTAACTCGAAAACGGTTTGACATATTTTAGTTCTGATAATTTTCATGGGGTCGTAGACCCTGATTTTGGGGGGGTCCATTCCCATCAATTTTTAGCTATCTGCTACCGTTTGGGCTATGGTATTGTAACAGACAACCCCTCATAGGTACACACAAACTTCTGATTTATATATTAAGATGAACAAACAAGTGAAAAAAGGAAACCATCGAAATGGCGAGAGCTTTCATTCAATATGCCACATAAGAAAATGAAGTTGACCTTCATCTGACCTTGAAAGACAACCTTGACAAGTCAGCCAGGGTCATCTTAATACATCCCCCTCTTTTTTATGAACATTCAGTCTGAATAATTTTTTTGAGACTCCAACAGTTTCGGAATAAATTGAGTTGGTCACTTAAAATGGGACACCCTGTACTTAAATTCAGATTTTTTTTAAAAAAAAAAAACTATTCGATTCACAATCTTTGGTGTGGTAGAATTCCCTACACCGAAGGAATAAAATCCAGTTTTGGAGATTTTAAACTGTATAAATTAAAATGGACCACCCTTTGTATAAAGCTTTCTTATTTTACAATTCTGGATCAACATGATAATCAGGTGTTCACGTTACTGTTGTAGTCATTTATGGAAAAGAATATTTTAATCAAATTTAAAAAAAAATATTTTCAAAAAACAAAATATTGGGCCCCTACACCGAAGGCCCCAAATTTCAAAATCGAAAAGCCCTTAACACCAACCTTATACGAAAATTTTACGCTTCTACAACACACCTCTAAAAAGATAAAAATAATTTTCAAAAATCACAATATTTAATTCATATCCTAAACATGTATACCAAATTTCGTCAAATCGGATGACAATTGTGGCTTGCACGCTTGTATCGCGAAATAAACATACATACTCGTCATAGACATATATATCATTATCCATACATACATAATAGTGGATTTTAAAAACTCATTTTCAAAATACAAAAGTCATAACATATCAAAATTTTACGTTTTTAAAACCAGCGTAACAAACAAACATACATATTCATTACACATATACAAGTGTATTTCGGGATGTATATACCGGGGGTCAAAAGTGGAGTTCACTAACGTTCACAAAATTGCTCATATATACAGAAAAACCTTTCAATTTTCATTATCAAAACTAATTTGAGTGATTCCTACAATTATACTCTTTGATACAAGTTTGTGGTCAGAAAGTTTTTTAATATACTTTGTGTCAAGCCAAATCCCAAAGGTGCCCTTTTTTCTTGGTATTAACAATAACTTTGACTCTTTGTATGTACAAAGGGGTTAGAAATTCTCTGGCAAACTTTTTAAAAAGGATCTTTTTGAATTTAAGCTTCAAAGTTTTATTAGGTTGTCTGATATCTATTGAATATCTTACCTTTGAGAAAGATATATATTTAAGCAGTTGAGCTTTTAATTTTAACTCTCTAAGGTAGAAAAGACGTAAGTTCATTTATCGGAGGTAAACTATTATTATGACGCAGAAGCTATTGAAAACGCGCTAGTCCTGGAATGACCAGTCACCCTCCCTCTTAACTTAGGAACGGCTTGGAATTTTTCAATTTTGAAAAGCTCTTGGGATAGGGCCATCGAATGGATATGATAAGATCCAGGCTCGACTTTCGAAAGTGATATTTTTTGTTAAAATGAAAGTTCGAAATACAATGCGAATAACATTACTTTTATTTTTTTCAAAAAAAAAAAAGTTCTGTCCCTTGAACTTTTCAATATTCAAAAATTGTAAGCCTTTTAAAAGTTACTGGGCGGGGGGTAACCGTTAGTTCTGGGACACACTTTATTTTTGAAATTTAGATCTTTTTCGAAACTGATGACGACTACGTGTGACCTAGTTGCTCGAACCATCAACACGTGAGAAAGTGTTCCTACATGATCACAATGACAAGGACTCTGTTTTAAACCACAGCTAGATACCTATACACTAAATCGGATATTGGGCACACATCCACCACCAACATTACTAGAAGGGAGCTATTTACCTCGAGATACTAGAACAAAATTAGGACTTAACTGATATCAATTCTAAATTTATCCCAACATCCTAGATGATTTTCCACTCTGCCAAGGAAGCCCAAATGATACAAATAATCTGTTCAACTGTCCAGCAAACCCAACTACTTTAACTCCTAAAATAACATATCCAGGTGGCCGAGTTCCTGGAGTTTCCAATTGAGAGTTTAGGGAGGAGTGCTGAAACGATGTCATTGCTACAATAACTACTGTACTTTGAGTAAGTGCGTATAGACCATACTTACGAGTCGATCCCAAATCCTAAGGGAGCTGGGTTAAGACTCTGTATGTGGTTCTCTATTTCTCGTTTCATAAAGTCCAGTTCAACTTTCCATTTGCATATTTGTGTTAACACTCTGTACATGGCTCTCTATTTCACATTCCATAAAGTCCAGTCCAACTTTCCATTTGCATATTTGTGTTAACAATCTGTACGTGGCTCTCTATTTCACGTTCCATAAAGTCCAGTCCAACTTTCCATTTACATATTTGTGTTAAGACTCTGTATGTGGCTCTCTATTTCTCGTTCCATAAAGTCCAGTTCAACTTTCCATTTGCACATTTGTGTTAACACTCTGTACGTGGCTCTCTATTTCACTTTCCATAAAGTCCCAGTCCGACTTTGCATTTCCATATTTGTGTTAACACTCTGTTGTACGTGGCTCTCTATTTCACATTTGCATATTTGTATTGAAAACAATACAATAGCTCAACCTATAATAACGTTAATTATGTATTTTGATTATTGTGGGGAAATAATAATCCTCTTGGTGTGGGGACGTGGGGTACAAACTTTTTTTTAACCCATTCAGGCCTTTGTTATCAACATGAACCTTTTAATAATGCACTTGTTGTTTCTCCCGTGCTTCGCCACGAAAGTTATGTTGCTATATTTGTTTTTCTATGTTGTTTTGGCGCTGTTCCTCTTAAAGTCATCTGTTCCCCTATTTCTAAACTCGGGTTTGGAAATATTGTAGAAACGGGTTGTTGATGTGAGGTTATTATATTGAACTGGTTGCCAATTTTTATAGAGACTGTCATTTTCACTACGACCTTTGTATTTAGATTTATTGTGACCAGTACGTGGGGATGGAGTTAGAATCGCACCAACTGCCTCCTGGTTACGAATCCACCGCCTCAACTAACTGAGCTACTTAATGTGATGTTACCGAAAAGGTTTCAATGGCCCCTGGCTAAGACTGTGATGATTATGCGTTCCGGGTCGTAATACCTATTACGTTACGTAAAACCGGCCATCTTGAGGAGGGGAAGTATGAGTTTACTCCCGTGCAAGGCATAAGCACAAATGACCCAAAATTGCAGAAAAAACTATTCCCATATGCGCTCAAAAAGGATCCCAAAAGCGCACAGGTTTTTCCCGTTTTTCCCAAAAGCACACAGCTTTCTCTCGTTTTCCCCAAAGACGTACAATAATGTCCTCGTAGTTTTTGCATCGCTCTGCACATTCCTATTTGAGAGAGCAATGTCATTGTTTACTATTCCTCCTGGTTTGTACTATTCCTCGTGGTTAGGAACTATGAAATTTGAAGTCTCCAACACTTACCGTTCTTGAAATATATTGTTCACGAACGGGCACTCACCGTTACACACGGACCAATGGCTAAAACTCGAGATTTGGGCTCTGGGGACCCCAAAACGTGTTTTGACTTTGAAAACTCGAACTCGAAAATTTCAGCCCATTACAATATTTTCCTTCATATAGGATAAGGAAAGTAAAAAGGAAGGAAAAAATCGAAAGTTCAACTGGAAGCATATTGAATATTAATGGTTGAATATTAATGGTATTTTGTGGGTTTTTTTCTTTTTTCACTTTTATCAGGCTTCCCAACTAAAGGTTAAAATAGGAATCTGCTGCAAGAGCTCTCTCTATAAAAAGCTTAAATTTCCTTTTATTGTATTGTCTGCTCCCAGTCCCAGTGGGTTAAACATCAACAACAAAATATTGTGTTTTAAATAATAAATCAGAAATATGAAATGATATAGGAAGCTAAGTTGAAACCACAACACTCCCAATAGACTTCCCACCCAGAGTTGATGTTCAATTTATTTATACAGTGCGTTTATAAAAAGACAATTTAACTTAGTAATGAAGTTGTGAATCGGTAATTGACAGGGGAGATTTCTGTAAAAATCTGTAACAGACTTTAAAATTTCTCTACTTCCCAAACTTTAACATTTTGGTTAATTATTTTCTATAATGAACCTTTGATATTTTACATTTCAAGGTACGTGCCATCCGAAAATCGATAAAAGATCCATTTGTTCGCCGTCCGCCATGATGGGCACTTTTTCCACTTCCCGTTGGCCGATTTTGATGAAATTTGTAATGTATTTGGGGTCCAATTTTTTTCCGAAATCGATAATATTTTTTTTTATTATGGGCTCCTAATATACATGTAACTGACGGTGATAAAAATGAGACCACAAATGTTACCTGCATACCAAATTTAATCAAAACCACCGCTTAACGCTAAGTATCAAAAAGTGCCCATCACGGCGGAAAAATGATTTTTTTTCCTCCGATTTTTGGATTTTGAAACGTGAAATATCAAATTTTGGTAGCGTTTTTTTTTGCTCGCAAAATAATTAACCCTTGTGTTACATTGGTATTTCGCAGAGATTTTTAATATAATCTTAGTATTAGTTGATAAAAATAATGTTATTAATTATTTCACGTTAACTGGCCATATTTTGGAGATTTTGACCACCAAAATATACGCCTTATCTTTTTTTTCTTTTTTTTTTAATTTGGCTTAACGTCTCTTTAACATCTATTGGTAATTCAAGACGGGGGTTTTACCCTCCATTCGCTGGAAACTTGCAAACCAGCTACCTTTTTTGACATTGACCTCACCAAGCCTGGGTTGGGCCGGAAAAATGAGCCAACGATACGTGGTGTTCCCAAGCGGTCATCCATCCAAGTACTGACCACGCCCGGCGTTGCTTAGCTTCAGTGATCTGACGGGAATTAGTGTATTCAACGTGTTATGATCGTTGGCTAGCCTTATCTTGATAACGGTTCTACATTTTTGAATTCTTTCTTTGGTAGCGGGCTTGAAGGAACGCAAACCAAATGTCAATGAATTATAGATGTGTCAAAGTCCCACTTACACGAATAGATCAGGTTGGAAAATGTTGTACTGTTTGACGTGATTTCGAGGTGTACTCAGCCTCGTAAGGACGATTGAGTAGCTTTCTTAATGTGAGTAGTGTGAGAGGTAAGAGGTTTGTGAGCTGGGTGGGATGTTGATTGTGATTGTTTAGAGATATGCTAGTGAGAGGACCTTTGTCTTCTGGATACGATTGAAGGAAGTTTGATGTAACACTTGATCAGATCTTATAATTGTGGTGAAACAGGCGCTGGTCTTGGTCGTTCGGAGTTTGTGCACTTCCTATGTCTACAACTGATCTGATCCCCCAATAGGAAAAGTCATAGGATTTTAAACTGCTGCCAACCTACATTTCTGCATTCTCATTTCATCACAGTCTTAGCCAGGGGCCATTAAAACCTTTTCGGTAACATCACATTAAGTAGCTCAGTTAGTTGAGGCGGTGGATTCGTAACCAGGAGGCAGTTGGTGCGATTCTAACTCCATCCCCACGTACTGGTCACAATAAATCTAAATACAAAGGTCGTAGTGAAAATGACAGTCTCTATAAAAATTGGCAACCAGTTCAATATAATAACCTCACATCAACAACCCGTTTCTACAATATTTCCAAACCCGAGTTTAGAAATAGGGGAACATGATTTGTTTTTTCAGTTAAATAGCTCAGAACATTAGATAATAATACACTCTCCCATATTGAGGGAGAAAAACACTAGAACTTTATTCATATAATATTGTTCCCGTTCAGTTCTGAACTTTCTTAGATATTCATCTTTCTTATTGTTGAGGTGGGAGTATACTGGTGATACATCTTTGTGTATTATTTGAAACTTTTCTTGCCGTTCAACAAGTGTTCCTTTTAGATAGCCTACGATGGTGACGCGAATAGATCAGTCCCATTTAGTGTTAGGTTATATTTTTAGGAACTACAATGTATTCTACCTACAGCAACTGCAGTAGTAAATACATCTGATTTAGTAGGTATCACACTAGCATAGCGCTGGGAGGACTTGGCTTCAATTGCCAGGGGGTTGGAAAATTTTGTACTCACGGCATTACCAGAGTAAAAGTGGAAGATTTGGTCGAAGGTTGAAAATAGTATTTAGTACATGAAGCTCTCAGCAATGATGTGATACACACTATAAAATTCCCATTGGGCCTTGCAATTATGGGAGGACATACTTTCTGACCACCTTATTTGTATATCTAATATCCAAGTATTAAACATGTTGAGCAATAATATAATGAGCACATGTGTATTAAAGTAAGATATAACTTTTCCAACCCATGCGAAGATTAACTTTGAGAATTATAAACTTAGGTGTGATTCACATTTTAACTTTAAGCAACAACTTATGAGTACAACTTCATAATCATTTTGAAAAGTTTAATTTTCATCTTATTAAAGAGACTTATCATATGTGATGAAAGAGAATCATAAGCAATAGTTGCAGAAATGATAAAACACATACTTAATATCTTCGAACCCAAGATCCACAAAAGGTGTTATCACATTCCTTCAATATTTTTTGTGTCTTTTTCTTCTGCTCATTTCTTCGCCTGGAAAATCTTCTAATCTCAGAGTAGCTTTTTACTCCTCTCCTGGCTATACCAAGTTGCACAAAAGGGAGCAACGTATTTCTCAATTCTTCACACGTTTTTGGTGCTTTCTTTGTCACATCTCCTTTGTTCTATAGTGCGTTGGGTTAATTGTTTATCCACCGACGGAACTCATATCTTTGCCTGGACAGTCTTCAAACCTCAGAGTAGGGTTACCCTCTTATTCTGCCTATATATGTATTTTAGCATGTCTTCCTAGGATTGTCTCGGTCTATTTCTTTTGCCTTCTGGTCTATACTGTAATATTTGTTTAGGGATTAATTCATCTTCCACTCTGTTGACATGTCCGGATTATCTTATAGTGTTTTTTTTTTCTATTTCTCCCATTATTTCTTCTTCTTGCATATTTTCTCTGATTTTGTTTAGGGATTCTTGCATCTGCCATTTCATCTGTTCGTGTGTTCTTGTATCTGCTAACGTGTCCGATTCATCTTAGTTGTTGATTTTCTATTTCTCCAATTATTTCTTCTCGTTAGATATCTTCTCTGATTTTGATTAGGAATTCTTTCAACTGACATTCTGTTGACGTGTCTAATTCATCTTAGTTGTTGTTTTTCTATTTCTCGTATTTATTCTCAAAATTGAATGCAGAACTTTGGCAGATACCTACATCCCAAAAAGCTCCCTCACCATAGAACATCAAAGACGCTTCAAAGTGAAAGTTGACTAAATACTAACAATCCCTCTCAAACCAAAATTATTTTTGAACCTTTGGAAACGGTTTCATTTTTGAATGATATAAGAAGAAGAATAAACAATTTCAATGAAACGCAAAAGAAATATAATTTTGATTCAAGATCATTATCTTAAATCTAAATTAATAACCTATTCTTTTATTTATTTTTTAAAAATTCATGTCATCTTATATTTTTACTAATTTTATTTTATTAATTTATTTCTAACCTTAAAAATATATTTTTATTTTTCATTCCTTTTAATTTAATTTTTTTTGGCTTTTATTTAACTTGCTTTGTATGTATGTTTCTGGGTAAATCTTAGAAATTAAATTTAACCCACTTCCCATTGTCCGATTGAGCTGAAATTTGTTAAGGCTATTAAACACCCATTATAATATCATCTTTATTCACGTACACTTGGAAAAGAAAGTGTCCTAAATTATCTTTGTAACACTGGAAGTATAAGTATCTGTAGGACAAAGGATCAATCTTTGAATAAGGAAGAGACATTTAGTACCTGCGGTTTTCCGTCCCATTTATTTTGACATATTATTTAATTTATTTTGATTTTCATTTTATTTATTAACTATTCTCATTTTATTTTAAATTGTATTTAATTTATTTCTTATAATATTCTATTTATTTACTTTCAATTTATTCCCCATGTACAGGAAATGTTCTGAATTAACTGTGGAAGTATTTGTTTATCGTAATCAGCATTGATAATAAATTTTCATATACTCTTCTCGAAATTTGTACGTACCTCTAATATACCTAATAACAAAACAGTGTATGTATTGTTATGTAAATTGAAATATACATCATGTTATTATCAAATGATGAATGTATTGTATTGTATTCTGCTTAAAACAAAATTTGAATCATGTTGTTTCCCACTATTTATAAAAAAAAACTGTTTACAGTTTAACTCTAATAAAAACTTGGCCAGCACAAACTATAGTCCATTGTACTGTACTTGGTGGATTATGGATAAGTCGTCGTATTTATTTACCTTCTCATTTCTTTCATAGACATTGGAAAATTTCAATACAATAACTTTGTAAAATGTATTCTAAACCTAGTTATTTCCTATGTTATTGCATTGAAGTTTTCTCAGGGATTGTGTGGAAGAAATGAGAAGCTAAAAGTTTATATTTTTTGCTACCATACCTTATTTAGATTACTTATCACAATTTGTCCTAAATCACCACCTTACTTCAGACTTTATAGCTAAAAATGGCCATTTTCTAAACGGCCTATTTGTAACTCCCAAAAGAAAAATGAGATTGGACTTTGTCTACTTATGACACTGATGAAAATAAAAATGTACACTTTTGATGATTTAATTATATAAAACACCTTTTTTTTAACACAATAAGTGAGATTTTAGATCAAAGCTCAAAACAGGGACCATTATACAGGGTGTAATAAAATCAAAATTTATACTCCTCTATCTCATTCCCTGTTTTTAAAAAAAAAAAAAAAAAAAAAAAAAAAAAATGGGAAGAAAAATTAGTTCTCAATTTATTTGGTCTTTCATTTGAACGAAAAATATTTATACCATTCCATTTAAATTTCTTGAGGGTTCTGACTATAATCATTCCATGGGCCATGGCCACTTGTCTATCCCCAGAGATTTTGAAAATTCCAAGGCGTTCAAAAGTTAAGGGGGGGGGGGCAGCCAGTCATTCTGTGATATGTTGTATAGGGTTCCATGCTAAAATTTTAGACTAAAAGTTTCAGCGCGCAATTAGGGAACTGGGACCCACATACCAAATTACCCTCAACCGCTCATGATGACCGGGATGGCGGAAGAACCTTTTTGTTTTATTCGATTTTTGTATTCTGTTAAGAATCTCGAAACTTAAACTATCAAATTTTGAGGGGCTTCTTTTCGTGACGATTCAAAGGTTCATTGAAAAAAAAAAAAAAAGGCAACGAAAAAATAACAAATAAACATTCCATACTCAAAATTTTATATTTTTTGCATTTAAAATCGCAGAGTAGAATAAAAAATGTTAAAATTGAATTTTTCAAACTATGCTTCCGCCCTCCTCAGCACCATCCATTGATTTCCGAACTTTTCTACACGATCCCCGTCTCTACCTGTGTTCATTGTTCATTATAATTTCAATAAACAAAAAATTATACATTCCGGTGTTAACTACAGCATCGCTCCATATAAATATGAGTACTCCACTTGTAATATAGAGAATTGAAAGAAAAAGTTTTGTGATCGTGATGAAAAACTCAAACAAAAAGGTTATCAATACCTATCCATTTTTTCTTCTTCTTCACCACAATTGAAGAAAAATTAAATTTTTTAAAAAAATTCTTGAATAGTGCCAAAAAAGAAAAAAACACGGATTTTTCAAGTGAAATAATAGATGTGGACATAGTTGAGGTTCTGCTGTAAGTACAAAACTATTAGCAGAGGAAAAACCAAAGCGATAGCAATAATTTCTATTACAGGGCTACTAGCTAATACTTTTCAAAATGAAAAAAAAAAATAGTTAAAAGGTGTTCATATCAAAACTCTGCCAATGTGACACATGGGTTTATTATTTTACTGACTAAAAAAAATACCCCCCTCCAAAATAAATATGGGGCATAATTAGACCCTAAATTTGAAATACATATCAAATTTTAAATCTCTGACGCTTACCGTTCAGGATAGACAGGATTAATGAAAACCGCTAAAAAGCGGTAAAAAGCGCCAGCTGTATATTTGATTGCACCCAAAAATTTCGAAACTTACTGAGATCCCAAATATGACATACATACCAAATTTCAGGTCTCTGGCTCTAGACCTTTCACTTTTTAAACAGCAATACCGAAAACCGCTAAAAAGCAGCAAAAACCGCCAAGAGTGTATTCGATTGCACCGAAAAGTTTCGGGACACACAATTTGAGCCCAGATGGGATTTATATACCTACAAATTATACTGTATTTTGTGTATATCTTATAGTGCGGTGCGCGGTGAAAACCGCACACAGCGGTGCGGTTTTTTTCGTTCTAACCGCACCGCGCGGTTCGGTGATTTACCACGGTGATCACCGCAGCTGCGGGTTTTTTGTCCACCACTAGTTTGAGGAGTTTTTTTGCCAGAGTGTTTTGAACGAGTCCATCTCTGGGGTTTGGCGAGCCACTGCCCAATTTAATAGGTCACTGCAATCAAAGATTTCATAAGAGGTATAGTTTCCTCGTCTTACCCACATAGTGTACACAATGAAATTTCCCTGAAGATTCCCATATTAATTTGGTTAAATTGGGATACTATGTCAAGTAAAACTATATTAAAGCAGATAAAATACTATATCTTCACTTGACTGTAAAAAGTCAACTAGTTGTTTACCAATCGGTAAATTATGGGAAAAATTTGAGTTTCTTCTTTTGAAGAAGGGAATTATAACCTTAGATTCCCATATTGTTTAGGTATTTTCTGAGTAACAATGTAATTGTATTAGTCCAGAGATCAGTCTGATATGTCGCATATTTAGACAACAGCTTCAAATCATACTGGAAATGGATTTGTTGCTCAAAGACGTTAAATAGGGTTAGCAGACGTCCGCCTTTAATAGTAGGACATGTCCTTCTTTTTGCATACATGTCCAGCCCGTTTTTGAAACTAATGCAAAATGTAACACAAAAATACATTTAAAAATATTAAATCACCTGTATAAAAATAACGTGCACAGAGATGAAGGTGAATCTCTGAGTAAAAAGCTCACAAAATTGTGGGCAGTAGTTGTAAGTTTATGACGACAATTTACACTGTGTTGCTCATATTATGTAAAACTCCTGAATAACTACTTTTTAAATTAACACGTCCTGTTTTATTTTAAATTGTCCTGCTTTTGAAAATTTCATCTGGTAACCTACGAGTACTTACCAGAAGGGAGACCAGTCTTAGGATATGACAGATTTATGCGATGAAGCACGGACTGTTTATCGTACCATTTATTTTATTTTAATTTACGAGCTCTGGAATTCTGTTTATCTCAATTTAGGACGACTCTTGAAAGATCAACTTTTATGTGTAAAGGCTTCATTTTAAAAGGAACATGAGTATATGCATTAGAAATTTTCAAAACTAAAAATATGTGGTGGATGATCCTTGTGGTACCTAGTTGATTATTTTAAAAGTGGTCAGAATATTACGAGCGCTTCCATTATGTTTGGAGATAAAAGACAGGAATTTAAAGTAGACCTTGATAACGGCAGGGGCGTAGCGAGGGTGGAAACTGTGTGTGTGTGGGGGGGGTAAAATGTATGAAAATGCCGACTCACCACTGCTATTTGCCGACTGCATAAATTCATATAGGAATGAAATTAGTAAAATCTTTGTAGGTATGAATTATCACTGAATTTTATTGTGAAATTGGGCGGTCATCCCCCCCCTCGGAGATGAAAATGAAATGGGGATTTAATAGTTCCCATTTTAGTGGTATTTTTTAGATTTTTTATTTTGAATTTTCTCTTCCTATAAAAGTATAGTAATCCTGCAGAAAATTTGGAAATATTTTGGCCTAAAAAACGTTTGACGGAAACCCAAAACCCAACGTACGGAATCGTGTGCAGAGCTCTGGGAGCCAAACCGCTGATCCGATCGATACAAAAGTCTCAATTTGACATTATTTGGTATATTGAAATTTGATAATTTTTGATATTTTGTAGAAAACATAAAATTTGCCTGATTTTAATAAAATTTGGTGTGTACACTATACAGTCACCGAAGTATTTACCTATTATAGTTGACAATTTTTGTAGGAATTTTGGTTTTAGGGCCCCCGTAAGAGCCCACAAATGAAAAAATATAACCAAGTATTATATTTGACAATTATTGTTTTTTTTTTAGAAATTTCGGACCCTGAAATTTTAAATTTGCGCCCCTGAAAACTGCCACTCCAGGTTCCAACCTACTCAGCCACTGTCTTGTATAATTCTAAGAATAAAAAAACTCTGCTGATGTGACACATGGGTAGGTATATTTTTTAAAATAATACTATCACTAAAGAGCAAAGTCCGCAGCCGAATCGACAGATTTTTCAACGGCAGATTCGAATTCTGCGGTGTTTTAAGAGCAAACATTTTTCAACGATTTCATGGACGTTAATTTCGTCAACCTTATCATTCGAAGAATATAGCATCATCAATGCATTCAAACGATCATCTCCCATTGTTATTCGCAAATGATTTAAAACTAATTTGAATTTACTAAATGACCGTTCACAAGATGCTGACGTTACAGGAACTGATTAACATTGATGATACAATTTTTAAAATCTTGTAAGAACAATATGCACTCTGTTTGAAATCCGAATTTCAAACAGAGTCGGCAAATCGCGGATACTTCCGATATTAATGTCGGATTTTTTTTAAAAAAATATCCGATTTTATCTCCATGAACCGAAAAATTCAAAATTTTATGGATCCATCAGTCGGCAAATCGCGGATACTTCCGATATTAATGTCGGACTTTTTTTAAAAAAAATATCCGATTTTATCTTAATGAACCGAAAAATTCAAAATTTTAGGGTTCCATCAATCGGCAAATCGCGGATACTTCCGATATTAATGTCGGATTTTTTTAAAAAAAATATTCGATTTTATCTCCATGAACCGAAAATTTCATAATTTTATGGATCCATCAGTCGGCAAATCGCGGATACTTTCGATATTAACGTCAGATTTTTTTTAGAAAAATTATCCGATTTTATCTCTATGAACGAAAAATTCATAATATTATGGATGAAGTATCCGCGATTTGCCGACTGATGGATCTTGGAGAATGTTAGGGGGGGTGTCACCCCCCCCATACCCTCCAGTTGCTACGCCCCTGGATAACGGTCAAACGGGGCTACCAGAACATGCAGGGTTATTTTGACACCAGTGACCTCTTTTTTAAAATTTTAAAATAAATTAAAACAAAACACTTACCAGAACAGTGTAATAATTTTATTTACGAAGAAACTGTCAACCTCCATCCTTCGACTCAACTGGACTGATGAATCGAATGATTTGAAACTAGTTTCTTCATAACTAGTTTTAAATAGTCTTTTTGGTGAGTGGTTTGTTTTAATTTATTTTAAAAGTTAATATTTATTAACTCTTATTAATTAACATGTTATTCAAAGATTTAATTCCAAAAAAAAAAAAAAAAAAAAAAAAAAAAAAAAAAAAAAAAAAAAAAAAANAGGCACGCGTGATGGTTATCCTCAAACAGGAACCTCGACTAATGCTTGATTCATTGCGGCAATACTATTATTTATTTTAAAAAAAGTTACCTATGCCCCGGAATCGCTGTCACAATATTTCAGGGCACTTCAATTCTAGCGAATAGAAAATTTGATCAGAAAATTTTCGCTCCGACTTTCGGACCAAGAGCCTAAGTGCCTTTTCGACCCTTCTCTCTATATTTTTAAATAAGTTTCGATGAGAATAGTTCCATGAGGTCCAAAATTTGTCGATGATATGCTACAAACAGTCTCTGTTTTATATTTCAGCAAAATTGGTGTGATATTGCTTCTTTTAGAGAATTGACCCGAATTTGAGGTTTGGTGCCCTAAAGTGTCCCCATATGAAGAGCCCCATGAGACCCTACATTTTTCGATGATATATGTTTCAAAAAGTGTCCGTTTGGAATTTCATCAAAATTGGGCTTGCCATTTGGGTTCTAGAGGTCAGAGGGTGCTTCAGTATTAGTGGTTAGTTTTTTGCCTCGAATTATGGCCCAAGGAATATTGGTGAAGGATTTATTCAAAATCGGACCAATAATAAAGGCTGCAGATGGCCGAACACGATTTTTGCGGACGGATGGACGGACACACATTTCCCGTTTTTTGGATTTTAGTCGTCATAATTCGTCCAGAAATGCCAAAAAAAAAAANAAAAAAAAAAAAAAAACGACATCGATAATTTTTAGCAATGATGCAATACTTTATATTCCTATACTTCATATATGGGAAGATAAAGTAAAAATCGGTCATTTTCAATCAAATTTCGTAAGAAATTACCAACAGTTATAAGTAACCTGGGAAAAAATAAGAAATACTTATTGGAAAATTTAGACGTCTCCTTGGCAAATTGTGCATCACACTCCGCTTGCACCAGGAGGTACTAGGTTCGAATCCTGGTCGGGTGGAAAATTTGAAAAAGGGTTTATCTTATTTTCTACTTGGTCTGGTTGTATGTGTGTGGGGGGGGAACTCAGCCTCCTGANCTCAGCCTCCTGAGGACAATTGAGTAGCTGTGGTAATAGCGACAAGCAGTAGCATGATGAGATAATTGTTAAGTACCTATTAGCATGGTGTATTGTTAGAAAATATTTTGTAATGGTATGGTGCCCAAAAAATTGTGATACCATGTGCTCGTAAATTTCGTGAGAATGTGAGAAAAAATCTTGATGCCTCAAATAGTCAATAAAATATAAATGTACATTTTATTGGAAAATGTGTAGCTATGGTGCCCACAAAATTGTGATATAATAACAAAAAGAAATAATATACATTTACATTTTTTTTTTTTCATTTGGAAAGTTATTCAGACTGGGTCTGTAGAAAATGAGAAAATACCCTGTGCTTGTAAATTTCGTGAGAATGTGAGAAATAATCTTGATGCTTCAAATCGTCAATAAAATGTAAATGTACATTCTATTGGTAAATTTGTAGGTCAAATTGATGTGAAAACTATTGCTAGTGATGATTGACGATTTGAGGCATCAAGATTATTTCTGACATTCTCACGAAATTTACGAGCACATCAGCACATGGTATATTCACATTTTCTGCAGACCCAGTTTGAATAAATTTTGTAACAATGTTCCTAATGTAAAAAAAAAAGCTGTATATTTCTTTGTGTCATGTCAATTTTTTGGGGCATCATAGAACTACAAGGTATTTTCAACATTCACTCCAATACACTTTGTCATTTTTACCTTCCTCAGGAGGCTCAGTTACCCCCAAACACAACCAGACCAACTAGAAAATTAAAAAAAAAAAAAAAACTTTATCAAATTTTTGCACCGTCCGGGACTCGAATCAGGGCCTTCCTTGATGTAAACTGAATGTGATGCATACTCCGCCGCGGAGACAATGTTCCTAATAACTGTTCTCTGATTCGGTCGGCTATGTTCTCCAAAATTCTCCCGAATTGCACGATTATATGTAGCATTTTATTTGAACAACCAGTACGCTGCAAACATTTTTACACGTTTTTTACGTGATAATAAACTAATCTATCTATAACCAAAATTGCCAAAGGATTAACTCACTGAATCTGAAAATAGAAGATGAAAATCATTTCTCATTAAAAAGTTACACGCATTTAACATTAACCCTTTTTCCTGGAACTTGGAGAACCCATTACACTTTGCATATTTATGGTGGATTCACCAAAAAGGCACCAAAGAGCTTATCGGCGAATTATGACGCAAAAAAAATAATGACAAGACTTAAAGAAAAATAATTACAAGACTCAAAGAAAAATAATGACAAGACTCTCTATACGTCCACAGAAAATAATATTAGTTTCGACAGAAAAGATATAAATTTTAAAATGAAATGAATAATGCTCGACGTCAAATTTAACCACGAGACAAATTATTGCCACGAGTCTTATCTAAAAGTTACGTCCACAATATGTTCGACAGACTTGGTCGATCGTGACACAAATGTGGACGTATCCATTAACTCTCTCGATCGACCTTTATCGAGTCGAATGCATCCCTAATCAAGTCGGTTTTTTTTTCAAAACATGTTGTGAGTCAAATGAAAAAGTTTTTAGGTATGGACGTGCAGAATGCGTAGAGAGTGTCGACAGAAATATTGATTAGTTCTGTTGTTGTGTGAAAACCTAAACAATTTTCCACAGTCCACTGATTGCTTTTTTTCTGGTTTAATGTGTCTTCAACATCTAAGATCTTTCCAGACGTATGGAAAGTTACATTCTAGCTACCCACATTGGCTTGACCCATTCTGTGTTGGACCGAACAACAGGGCGCGAATTTAACTGGTCATCCATCACAACGTCCTAGCCGGATGTTGTTATCTTTAAATGATCTAACAAGCTTTTTTTTTTAAAAAAAGAAATAGGTTCAAACAACATTATTATGTGTGGACGAGGCTGCATGTCTCACCCAGTTCTATTGACATAAGGTGGACGTACCTTGTGCGGACATGACATCAAAATATTTGGGAATCTGGAACACATGCAAAACGTGTGCTCTGGGTGATGGCGAGGTATATTTTTGTATTCACAGACAAACATAATTAGAAAGAAAACTAAGTAAACACAAATATCAAGCGTGTCGGTAGATACACGTCAAGAGTCAGCAAAGCTACCGACAATACAGAGCATTCGAAAAGTCCCGCAACTGATTTTTCTATTTTTAACGGCTAAATTAATCTACTTTTTGGCGTAATTAAAATTTTTACAGGGTGTCTCAAAATTGGGTAAACAGACACCAACTTTCGATTTTCAAATTGAAACTCCTATTTTTTTATTTCATATTTTACGTCAAATTCTACACACAATCGAATCCTCACTCGATACTTTTATCAAACGGATCTCTGATCAAACCCGCCCAATCAATGATTTTTCTTCGGAATAAAAGTGATAAAACCAAGAGTGTAATACATCAAATCAGTCAAAATTTTTATGCTGAATCTCGTGGTACCATTGGTTTTTTTCATTTTTTACACTCTTTATACCTAAGGAGGGTAGAAATTCCTTTTTGGTTGAAAATTTCGAAAATGAAATTTTACCCTCCTTGGTTATAAAAAGTGTAAAAAAACAAAAACCAATGGTACCGCGAGATTCAGCATAAAAAACTTGACTGATTTGATGTATTATTACACTCTTGGTTTTATCACTTTTATTCCGAAGAAAAATCAATGACTGGGCGGGTTTGATCAGAGATTCGTTTGATCAAAGTATCGAGTGAGGGAGTTGATTGTGTGCTGAATTAAAGTTGGTGTCTGTTTACCCACTTTTGAGACACCCAGTAGAAATTTTAATTACGCCAAAAAATAGATTAATTTGTGTTAAAACTACATATAAAATTTCAAGTCTCTATCTTTAGCTGTTAAAAAGAAGAAAAAAACACCCTGCATTAACATGCACGAACCAGAGTTTATAGATATGAAGACACACTTTTTTCTACCACTTCCAGATGACTTTTTGAAAATTTTATTTTATATTATGTTATTCACATACAAATACAATGTATGTCTATACAGTTCATTAAAGATATGCAGTGCCTACATAGATATTAAATATTTACACCTATTTTCTTTCAATTTAAAATTTACCTAAGTCCAAAGTGAAAGTGACGATTACCATTACCCAAATCAAAAATTAGTCATATGACCCCAACAAAAACACCTCGTTTAAGAAAAGACGTCAAGTGCAGCGAAATTCCCCCCGCCCAAAATATACTTCTCGTAATCATTTAGGAAGGACCGTTATAATAAGAACGACAATATGCTTAACTATGACTTCCTTACTAAGTTCGCTTTCTTGAGTTGAAAATTCAACCAATGATCTCGGATAGCGAAACCACGTTCTTAAGCACTCTCGGTTCTTCTGATAATAAAATTTTCAAGGAGTTGACAAAATTAAAACAAAGCCATGCACCAGACGCGTTGGACCAATGAACCCGGATTACAAAACCACCTTCTTGACTACTAGCCCAGTAGTCAGAGACAAAAAAAGGGTGTTTCAATGCAATAATTGGGGAAATCTCAATTTTTATATATGTTTGTAGGTATGGACCTCCTCTTTAAAAAGCTAAGTTTTCGACCTCCCAACCCTTGTGCGTTCTCCGCCATCTTGAAAAAGCCGCTCAAAAAGCCGCTTTTTTCAGGGTTTCCTCAATTACTCGCTTCCTGTGCATTTTAGG
>CM022878.1:14873058-14899448 GCA_012654025.1 Pachypsylla venusta | reverse complement strand
AAAATGTCTCTACAACAAATGTACGATGGCCGGGGGTACGATCCACTACTCCATTATAACTATTTTCCCTCCTTTTGGGAGGAAAATTACACTAACACAAAATTCCCAAGAACTTCAAAAATAATTTATAAACGTTGTATCTTGGTACGTATTCTAATAGCTATGGTAGATCTGCGAAGGAAAAAAACAGACTGAAATATTTTGGACAAATATAATTTGGCTGCCACGAGAAAAAAAAAGATAGACGAAGTTACGGGTACCAGATAGTAATCTATACTTATAAAATGTAATAGAGGAGGAGCTGGCATATGAATTCCTAACAGACTGAAATATTTTGGACAAATGTAATTTGACTGCCACGAGTAAAAGATAGACGAACTTGTGGGTACCAGCTAGTAATCTATACTTATATAAAACTTAATAGAGGAGGAGCTGGCATATGAATTCCTAACAGAGTGAAATATTTTGGACAAATGTAATTTGACTGCCACGAGAAAAAGATAGACGAAGTTACGGGTACCAGCTAGTAATTATACTAACTTATAAAACGTAAAGCTCACTTGGTATACTAACTCATAATCAACGTAGCTCCACTATATGAATGATGTATGAACGTATGCTGAACTTGAAATTTGACATAGTTTCTTTTTAGTATGCAGGTACGACATAAGAAAGAAAATAAATCTAAAGCAAAATTGGGGGCTAGTTGTTACCTCTAAAATGACTCTTTTTAACGGGACTGACCTTTCCAAAGCCAAACCCGAAACTTTTAGAAAATAATGAAATCCAATGTATTCATGTCCCAGCTTTATGGTGGATTTTCCGATAGTTTTTGAGATTATAATTCCCTTAAGAAATGACGTTTTTAGCCGTGCAATTACACAGCTAAAATTGTGAGAGAGATTTCAAAATATTTGGAACTAGATCTTTCCAAAACGTTTCAGAAAATAAATAAATCCAATGTATTCATACCCCAGCTTTATGGCGAATATTCCGAATTTTTTGAGGCGTTTTTAGCAGTGCAATTTCAAAACCCAAATGTGAGAGATAACACATAATTCAAATAAGAAATATTGTTGAGGATGAATTTCTAATTAATTTTGTATCGACTATAAGTAAATTGATGAGTCACGAGCGCTTTCATCGGTTACGAAATCTTCTAGTGAACTGGTCAATTTACTTGTAGTCGATACTAAATTTGTTAGGATTTCTTATTATTATTATTTTTTTTTTTTGGGCTCAACGTCTCTTTAACATCTATTGGTCATTTGAGGCGGGGGTTTTACCCTCCATTCGCTGGAAACGTTCAAACCAGCTACCCACATTGACCTCACCCAGCCTGGGTTGGGCCGGAAAATTGCCAGCATCACGAGGCCGCGAACCCACGTGAACACCCACATGGTACAACCTCGCTGGACGTTGCTTTACTTCAGTGATCGAACGGGAACTAGTGTATTCAACGTGCCATAGACGCTGGCTCAGAAATTCTTATATAACACATAATGATTGGAAATGGACCTCTCCAAAACCATAAACGAAATGTTTAGAAAATAATAAAATCCACATTGAAGGTATCTTGGTTCACGAAAGACCCGACACACCTAGCTGGTTAAAAGTAAGGCGTTTGTTCAAACCCAGCCAATTCATTGATTTCACTCTCATGAATTGGAGATATTTACTGGACTTGGAAGGGGTCGGGATTATCAGCATCTAGTCCGGCGTCCTCAAAGTAGCATAATATGCTATGTTCCTAACCCTTCCACCATCATCACTTTCCACGATGAACACTGAGAGTAACTAAGGAAGAGATGAATCTGTGTGTGTCTAAATCTAAATGATTTAATTGTTATGAGTTCTGTCACAGACCACCCTTTCCGTGTATACATAGTTTTATTTTTTTGGAAACCGCCATCTGTCTCGCGGTTATTCAACTGTTGATTTACTCGAACATCTCTATACGGTGATGACTGTATTAATGACAGTGACGCCAGACTTCCGGTTTCCTTTGTGTTATTGTTCCCAAAGACTAATCATTATGCTTCCAATAATATGTTCAATAAAACGGACAATGCAATTCGGTGGTCAATTATTGTCAGTCTCATTCATTAATATTCATTTAACTAATAACGAGAAATGAGTTATTTAAAAGAAGTGGCGGATCCACCGGGGAAACTGGGGGATAGTTCCCTTACCCCCAAAAAGAAATAAAAAAATTGGTGCTGGATGAAATCCAATCTACTGTTCGCGATTTTTCCCACTTTTTAGTGGTTTGGAGTATTCTGCCTAAAATGTGAATGGTAAGAGCTAAAACGTCAAATTTGGGTACCAAAACAAATCAGTTTATTGGTGTGTTTTTGCCGCTTTTTGCGTTTTTTTTTTATGTTTTAGCGGTTATAACGAATCCTGTCTTAAATGAGAACGGTAAGAAGTTCAAATTTGGTTCGACTCCAAACCATAAGTTCTACGATAGTATACTCACCCCATCTCATTTGTCCTTGAAAAACAAAACTAGCAATTTCAGAATCGTAATGAAGGACTATACAAAAAAGATTGTGTACGTAGACACTAGACACTTAATTTATTCTTTAACTTCACCTTTTCCCAATTCTAGTTTGGGACTGGTGTTACCTGATTTAATTCTAACTTGCCACAAACAGAAATTATCATGTTTTGAGGGGGTGGGGTAGTTTTTGTTTATAATAGCAAGACTAAAACATTGTACTATTTTTTTTTTTCTATTCATAAATTCTAAATACCCTGAAACGTAAAATTATCATTATTTCGTGTGGGGGTAGTTTTCTTTGGATTCCACAGATTCTTAAATCTTCTTCTTCTTTAACTTCACCCTTTCGCGATTCTATTTAGGGTAGGCGTCACCTTCCATAACTCACAACCTTTTGTTCGGTCCCCACTCTCTTCCCCATTCCTGGCATGGTGACACACTCGCTTGCTTCTCACAGTATATCAATAGAAACTGCGAAGAAATAGCATTATGCTGATGACCTTTCCTCTTTGGTTTGAATCTGAATTTATTAAAGGCTGGATGACCTTCGTAACACCAAATCTTCTGTATTTACACAGGCTTAGGATTGTCACCTAATGAAGTTGCTTGCTCTTCTCGGTGGCTTCATTTACACGGAACTAATATAGGTACGTACAAAACTTACGTATGAATGTTTACACTCTTTTTTTTTTAAAAAAAAAAGACAAAAGGAAAATGCTTGAAGGCACATATTTCGTTTTCCAAGAAAATAAATTGCTCTCCGTATTTTTCTCTTTTTTTTTCTTTCTCTTCTTCCCTCTTTTGGGTTCTATATCTCCCTCTATCCCCCTCCCTCTAGGTTGTATTTGTCCATTTTCTTTTCTAACTCTATTTCGTCTCTTTTTGACCATTTGACAAAATATTTGATTAGAAAGAAAATTGTTTTGTGTATGGAACGAGAATTCTTTGTCTAAAAGAATGTCCCGTCCGTCAGTTGCTTCACTTTTCTTTATTCTTATATTTTCACTAACCCATTGAATTCTAGTTTCATTACGTTCATATAATTTTGAAGTAATCAGAGAAAGGTTTTTTTGTGTACGTTGAATACTGTGATAGCTTTTTGTTAAGTACACCGATTAACCCTCTATTACTTCAGCAATTGGTTGTCATGTTTTTTTTCCTTTCTATACTAACTTATATAGCGCAAAGCCCAGTTGGTATACTGACTGACTTGCAATCAACGTGGCCCGACGTTGGCTAAACGTAGAGACTTGAAATTTGGAATTCAGTTTCGTTTTATATGTAAGTAGGAAATAACAAAATCTAAAGAAACTTTAGCAAACAACAACCTGTTTACTGCACCAGTCTCATACAACTTTTACCATCCAACTCGCAAGATGTCTCTATTAATTGATTGATTCTTCTATACGGGGTGAGTCATTTTAAAGGTCATAGTCAAATATCCCGCAATACGTCAGAGATAGAAGAAAGCGTTCTAAGACCCCCTTATTTTTTGCGGAGAAAATTTAATTGCGACCTTGAATTTTTTCTCCAAAGTCAGCATTATTTTCTTAAATGAAACCCCATAATTTTGATTGTGGTATTGAATTTTGTAATAAAAAAGAAATATTTTTTGCAAATTTTTTTTTTCAATTTGACTTACTGTTTTCGAGATAATTTTTACGTTAATGTGCTCTCAATAAGAGATATCTGACATATGAAGTCAGTATGCCCCTTTTGAAATATTTGGGCATAAATGTGTTGATTTTGGTCAAACATCAAGGGGTTAATGCACAAATATTTGTAAATAGGCATGCCAATTTACTACACATGTTAGATATCGAAAAAAGTTTTAAGCAAAAACCACAATGACAAATATAGAATTCTATTTAAAAACCAAAGCTGACCTTAGAATAGCTCTGGACGCGACGATGGAGAAAAAAATATATTTTCCGTTTTCTTCCTATCTCTAATGGTTTCCGAGATATTTAACTATGTCCTTTAAAATGACTCACCCTGTATATAGGCTGTCCGAGTTTTTTTTAGATCGGCTTAACTTCGATTCAAGAGGTGAAAATAATATTTTTTCTCTCTAAGCGTATTCCCCGTAAATACGGAGATATGGAACAAAATGTGAAAATCAAGTATATTATAGCCTTCGGTTATTCGTGTAATATTTAATTTCAGTCTGTTTATTTTTTAAGTATTCACAGCATGCTGAGCAAGAATTCGGGGTCTCCACTCCATTTTCATTTTTCGTCGTCCCTCTTGGCAGTTTTTACAAGTTTTCAGTCATAATCTGTTTTTTCCCTATTGTTGAAAGGTTAATTATTATTATTCATTGTGTTTCAGAAGTGTCTAACCTCTGACACATTGCAATGGAAATTACATTCCCTATCCCAAACAATGTTCAATGTGTGTCCCAATAGGATATTCATTTGGACATGATGGAGCAAGTAGTCGCGGGTTAAACTAGAATAACGGAAAAGGGACGGAAATAGAAACAAAGATAGAGACGTAGATTAGAAAAGTTGAATTTTTTTTTTTAAAAAAATGAAAAATGAATTTGTAAAATTGGAGAAACAGAAGAGGTGTTAAATTGTATAGAAATAAGAATGAGAGTTTATGGAGCAATAACCTCGGGGCATCAAGGCGATAAAATGAGGTTCATTCGGAGACGTGAAATGAGCGGCCAAATGAACAATGGATAAAGTATTTCTATTTATAAAATAGTATAATGTGCGCCTTGTTTGCCAACTCGGAAACCTAAATCATGTTGACTCGGCTGGACAGATGAACGATAAGTTAATAGTGTTTTTCATAGGTGTTTTTTTTTTCAATTTAATTTATTTTAAAAATAGGTAAATACTTTTTCACACATCGTCTACGATTTCGTATAATTTTCTTCACAGGAATGTGTGACAAGAAAATTGAGGTCATTCAAAAGTGTATTTGAAAGTGTTGGAAAGATTTGAAATTCCTTTCTACTCTAAAATATACAAAGTTGAGTCACCGCCACATTTCCCTAATCTCGCTCTGCTGATTTTTAAGCTGCATTAACTTTTATATCTAAGAAGTACATTAGTATGATGTCTGACTTTGTCATAACGTTTTAAGTACTTCTACTATATAATACTCTCATATTAGCTGTCTACTTGCTAAGTATTTTCATTTTGGTATACTCATTTACTCATACAAAATATTCAGCTGCTCTGAAAGAGCTTCAGGAATAATATTCAATTAACCTGATTGTTGCCAGAACTCTTTGAATGAGTTGAGATGAGTGTTGTGTTTTGTTTTTAAATGTTCATAAAAGTTAATTAAGTATAAATTGTACAACTAACTTTGCAGATGTACAATAAGGCCCGATATATACTTTAAAGCCGGCCCAGTTCGGTTTCTGTGAGGTAAATTATAATCATATTCACATCTTCCGAGATTCAGTTCGGCCTTGGACTGGTCTCAGTCTAATCATATTTACATCTATCAAGATTCAGTTCGGTCTTGGCCCGGCCTCAGTCTAATCATATTTACATCTATCAAGATTCAGTTCGGTCTTGGCCCGGTCTCAGTCTAATCATATTTACATCTATCAAAATTCAGTTCGGTCTTGGCCCGGCCTCAGTCTAATCATATTCACATCTTTCAGGATTCAGTTCGGCCTTTGGCCCGGTCTCAGTCTAATCATATTTACATCTATCAAGATTCAGTTCGGTCTTGGCCCGGTCTCAGTGTAATCATATTCACATCTTTCAAGATTCAGTTCGGTCTTGGCCCGGTCTCGGTCTAATCATATTCACATCTTTCAAGATTCAGTTCGGCCTTGGCCCGGTCTCAGTCTAATCATATTCACATCTTTCAAGATTCAGTTCGGTTTTGGCCCGGTCTCATTCTATTCATATTCACATCTTTCAACATTCAGTTCGGTTTTGGTCCGGTCTCAGTCTAATCATATTCACATCATTCAAGATTCAGTTCGGTTTTGGCCCGGTCTCAGTCTAATCATATTCACATCTTTCAAGATTCAGTTCGGTTTTGGCCCGGTCTCAGTCTAATCATATTCACATCTTTCAACATTCAGTTTGGTCTTGGACCGGTCTCAGTGTATTTCACAACTTTGCCCGTGTGCCTTTTTAACAACTATCAACTATGATTCATTAAGTAGGCACACCGCCAAAGTGAGTTCCCAAATTACAAAAAGTTGCGAATAAAAAGCGTAATGGAGAGGTATACGAGATTTGTGAGATTTTTAAAATTAGTGAAATTAATGTATAAGAAAGAAAGGTTTAAAAGGGAGAAAAAGGATATGCAATTGAGGTGGGCACTGTTTTGGTTTCAATACCGACACCAAATGTCTTTACTTTTACTTACACTAGCGATAGATTTTCACTCTGCCGAATGCGTTAAATGAAGCAGGTTCACTAACTTTCTCTTATACAGCCGAGTCTGACTGTATTCTGTTCTATTTGCAGGAATCTTCAGGACACCTATGCTCCCGTTTATTCTGTTCAAGCTCATGATCAAGTTATTAATTGTATAGATGGCGTTGCTGGAAGATCTGAAGGTTGTGGAGCCCCGGAAATCGTTACTGGTGGAAAAGATGGTAAGTACTTAAATAAATTTAAAATCTAACAAAAAAAAGTGGTATTCATATTGCACAAAAGATTTGAAAAAAGATCGAGTGTAAATGTTAAAAAAGATTGAAGATGAGAATAACTCAAAAACAAAGCTTTCATTATGAAGTTATTTTTTGGTAGGTATTGGCATCTATAGAATCAGCTCCTCCTATTTTCAACGTTAACATAAACAACCTGAATGTAACTGACAGTTAGTTACGAAAAGTTTTGGGACACAAAAAGAGCCCAAATGGGAACTACATACCAAATTTCATCAAATCGATCAACGCAAAAATGACACGTCGATGGCGAAGTACGTCGGACGTATTTTGATTATTCAGCTTTGAATTTGACATACCTTTTAAGTTTCATTAAAATACCAAATTTGACAAAGTGGCATAAGTGCCGTTTACGGCCTACGGCAGTCAAACGGATATTTTATTCAATTATTGGATGATGATTTGAAACTAGTTTCTTCATAAATTAAAATAAATAAGTGTTTTGTTTTAATTTAATTTATTTAAAAGTTAATTTTTTTTTTCGTTACGATTCCAAGGGTTCATTATCACTCGGCAGGCTTGATTGTCTTTAATAAATGTATTTTCAGAATTTTAGGAATGGGTAAAAGACTTTACTAAAAGATTTGTCCTCAAGCAGGAAAAACAAGGACACAACTCTGTCAACAAGATAAGGATTTTCAGTTAAGAGAAAGCCTTTGTTAATTTTAAATAGAGGAAAATTGGATTCAAAAATGAAAGAGACAAGAAATAGAGATTTAACATGTTCTAATAATCTAATTAACAGAATATACAGCGTGTCCCAAAAGTCCGAGACCACCTGAATAATCTGAATATCTTTTGAACGGCTTTATGTGGAATTTTGCATGGAATTGTATCCCAAAATATTATATTCCTGATGGTATAACCAATTTTTCAGGGGTGGGCCCATGTGGCCCCCAGGGGGTCCAACCTTTGTTTTTTTAAATTGAACACCCATCCTGTGATACATTTTCAGAAAGACAATAAAATTAGAAGTACTTTGCAAAAAATTTCACACGTCTAGCTTGTTTGGTTTCAAAATGGCGGCCATTTGAATTTTCCAAGACATGACTTCTAAGAGAGTCTAAAAATAGGCGAAGTGTCTAAAACTAGGCGAATTATTTCTAAAAGTACGATTAAAAGAATCTAAAAAAAACAGGTTTCTTGATATTGGCGTCCTGTGCAATATCTTAATATCCCATTTCAAATGATTCGCCTAGTTTTAGACATTCTTACCATGCAAAATTTCAAAACTCCACATAAAGCCGTTCAAAAGATATTCAGGTGGTGTCGGACTTTTGGGACACCCTGTATATATATATATATAGTGAGAGTGTGAGAGAGAGAGCGAGCAAAAAGAGATCTCAATTGAAAAGAAGTCAAAATATGGTGAACATCACACAGCTCTCTTAATTTTTTAAGCCAAAATACGAGGAGTTCCTCCCGAGCTCATGTGTTTTTATAGATAGTTGATAAGACGTTCTGAAGAGAATAAGTAACAGGTGTTTTAGCAAACAAACTTTTTCGTGATTGATGATGATTTCGTGGTTTTGTTCATCATGAACCGAAGAGAAGATTAACGTGTTTGCATCAAGTTTTGTTAGTTGCGTCTGCGTGAAGCTGTGAGAAAGAAGATATCAGAGATATTAGAGAACGGGGAGCGGGTGCTACACCACCACGACAACGCCCCTGTATGCTTTTCGCTCCCCATTCCCGATTGCACGCGAAATGCGATGACATTCATGCCACAGCTTTGGTTGCTCCGCATACAGAGAAATTAACAAAAGGTACTTTTCATTTTCCCACTCCATCAGTCAAATACTAAAAAGCAACAACACCACACACAAAATAGGAGATCTTTCAACAGCTAACCGGGAACTAGATTCATAGAACACCATTCGACGAATCCCGGGGTGCTTACACAGAGCGAGCGGCAAACGGGCGTCCCTTTGATGATTCAACGGAAAACCGTCATCGGGCGGATCAGGCCAGAGCACGAACAAGCATTTATTTCGACCTTGATCGGCTCGCAGTGTGTGACTGTTTAGAGTTGCACGAACAAATAAGCGTTCGTCGGACAGTGTAAATGAGGCTTAAGAGTTTATCAAATCAGCTGCTCTTTCAAGATGGGGACATTTATTTTGGGACAAAATAAGAAAAAAAGTCGATTCTAAATCTGGATTATGACTTCATTTATTATGAGCTTCTTACATTTTTTGATTCTAAATCAGGATTAAATTACTTAATTTATTATGAGCTTTTTACATTTTTTGATTCTATATCTGGATTAAATTACTTCATTTATAATTATCTCCTTACATTTTTTTACCTTAACGTACTTATAGGATAAAAGAACGTGAAAAGAAATCAAGGGAATGGTGGGAGAAGATAATATGGGGTGCGGGGGATCAATGTGACAAGGGAGGGAGGGGGGGGCACGGGAAGTGGAATACGATTTGTCAAAGTAAAGATTAAAGGGAGATGATATTGAAATACATATAATTTGTACATAAAAGAAGAAGGATGATGGTGGAAATTAGGCGTCTTTGTATAAATCAAGACTTTAACCTTTGAAGTAAAAAAAATGTCAAGGAAAGGGTTAGAAAAATAATACCTCCTATTCCCCTATCTAGGTTAGCGCAAAGCTTCAGGTGTCCGGATTCCACGGATCCTAATTTATCTCCTAACTGGAAATATCCATCTTTGAACAGGATTTTGAGAATGAGAAGTAAATAAAATTAATGTACAGTGTGGTTCATCTAAATGTACGAGTACGCAGTAGTAATATCTCCAAGTAAATAAAATTAATATACAGGGTGGTTCATCTAAATGTACGAGTACGCAGTAGTAATATCTCCAAGTAAATAAAATTAATATACAGGGTGGTTCATCTAAATGTACGAGTACGCAGTAGTAATATCTCCAAGTAAATAAAATTAATATACAGGGTGGTTCATCTAAATGTACGAGTACGCAGTAGTAATATCTCCAAGTAAATAAAATTAATATACAGGGTGGTTCATCTAAATGTACGAGTACGCAGTAGTAATATCTCCAAGTAAATAAAATTAATATACAGGGTGGTTCATCTAAATGTACGAGTACGCAGTAGTAATATCTCCAAGTAAATAAAATTAATATACAGGGTGGTTCATCTAAATGTACGAGTACGCAGTAGTAATATCTCCAAGTAAATAAAATTAATATACAGGGTGGTTCATCTAAATGTACGAGTACGCAGTAGTAATATCTCCAAGTAAATAAAATTAATATACAGGGTGGTTCATCTAAATGTACGAGTACGCAGTAGTAATATCTCCAAGTAAATAAAATTAATATACAGGGTGGTTCATCTAAATGTACGAGTACGCAGTAGTAATATCTCCAAGTAAATAAAATTAATATACAGGGTGGTTCATCTAAATGTACGAGTACGCAGTAGTAATATCTCCAAGTAAATAAAATTAATATACAGGGTGGTTCATCTAAATGTACGAGTACGCAGTAGTAATATCTCCAAGTAAATAAAATTAATATACAGGGTGGTTCATCTAAATGTACGAGTACGCAGTAGTAATATCTCCAAGTAAATAAAATTAATATACAGGGTGGTTCATCTAAATGTACGAGTACGCAGTAGTAATATCTCCAAGTAAATAAAATTAATATACAGGGTGGTTCATCTAAATGTACGAGTACGCAGTAGTAATATCTCCAAGTAAATAAAATTAATATACAGGGTGGTTCATCTAAATGTACGAGTACGCAGTAGTAATATCTCCAAGTAAATAAAATTAATATACAGGGTGGTTCATCTAAATGTACGAGTACGCAGTAGTAATATCTCCAAGTAAATAAAATTAATATACAGGGTGGTTCATCTAAATGTACGAGTACGCAGTAGTAATATCTCCAAGTAAATAAAATTAATATACAGGGTGGTTCATCTAAATGTACGAGTACGCAGTAGTAATATCTCCAAGTAAATAAAATTAATATACAGGGTGGTTCATCTAAATGTACGAGTACGCAGTAGTAATATCTCCAAGTAAATAAAATTAATATACAGGGTGGTTCATCTAAATGTACGAGTACGCAGTAGTAATATCTCCAAGTAAATAAAATTAATATACAGGGTGGTTCATCTAAATGTACGAGTACGCAGTAGTAATATCTCCAAGTAAATAAAATTAATATACAGGGTGGTTCATCTAAATGTACGAGTACGCAGTAGTAATATCTCCAAGTAAATAAAATTAATATACAGGGTGGTTCATCTAAATGTACGAGTACGCAGTAGTAATATCTCCAAGTAAATAAAATTAATATACAGGGTGGTTCATCTAAATGTACGAGTACGCAGTAGTAATATCTCCAAGTAAATAAAATTAATATACAGGGTGGTTCATCTAAATGTACGAGTACGCAGTAGTAATATCTCCAAGTAAATAAAATTAATATACAGGGTGGTTCATCTAAATGTACGAGTACGCAGTAGTAATATCTCCAAGTAAATAAAATTAATATACAGGGTGGTTCATCTAAATGTACGAGTACGCAGTAGTAATATCTCCAAGTAAATAAAATTAATATACAGGGTGGTTCATCTAAATGTACGAGTACGCAGTAGTAATATCTCCAAGTAAATAAAATTAATATACAGGGNATTAGGGACAAAATGTGGCATTTATCGTATTTCGGTACTTGATGACTTTTTTGCTTTCAAAAATCATTTTATCTAGTGTAAATTTAAGTTGCCCTTCCGTGCTGCATATTCTCGAGAATTTCTAGGGGGGGCAGCCGCCCCCACCTGCCCCCCCTTCCTACGCCCATGACGCCAGAAGGGGAAAATAAAATGGTACAATAATTGATATCATAATACTTGGGTTAGGGTTACCAGGTGAACATTTTCAAAAGCCGGACTTTTCGCATGAAAAAGCAGGACAATAAAAAGAGGAATTTCAGAGGTCTGGACTTTTGTCAGAAGGGGTTTACGTCAGGGTCTTCTGATTTCATTATTTAACTGGTTCACAATCCATCTCACTGAAGGTAAGACTGTTAAGAGAGATAGACGATGTGTACAGGTGATTTGATGATCACTGTAGTTAAGAGAGATAGATTGTGTATACTGTTTTTTTATATACAGGTGATTTGATACTTAAAAAGTTTTTTTGAGTGAATTTAGTAAAGCAGTACTTTTCCATTATTTTCGAAAGCAGGCAGGGCGCAGGACAAACATACAAACAGAACATGTTCTGTTAAAGCCGAACGTCTGGTAACCCCACTTGGGTAGGTATACCTATCCCCAGTATTATTGTCCCTACTATCGAATATGATTCCATCCTACTCATAGTTCGGTGAACCAGAGACTTTGTTCACAATTACAAATATAGCAGCTCGGTCGATATTATTATCTTCAAATATCCTTGTTAGCAATTGTCTATGATTATATACATACTCGTGGGTCCGAACAGAAAAATCGTGGTGCTAAAACTAAACTTTACTTCGATTAGTTAAATATTTTGAAAATAACAATCCTTCAATAAAAAAGCACGGCTTCATAAATATATATTTGGCGTTCTGCAATACTATCACTTATTTTTAATTTACCAGCACTAAAAGTTAATTACACAGAATTAAAATGAAAAATTATGTCAGATTAGTCTCTTGACAATACACATTATCATTTAACAAAAAAACAGTCCATCTTTTTATCCACCCCTTTGTGGTGGTTTAAAAAAACATTTACAAAAAAGTCAAGATTGATAGTTTGAAACTTTGGTCAGGGCCATTCAAATGATATGGATAGATTTCAAATTGTTCACAAGAATGGGGTTTTTATTTTATGTTCAATTCTAGAATTTGTATTTTTCTAGAATTTGTATTTAAGTAAAATCCAAATAAAAAAAGGAATTAGTTTCGTATCATTTTTTAAAAAAAATAATCAGAGGTGAAGCGATATTAGGTGTGTAAAATAGAATTTTATTACACACTGTATAACGGTTCCCTTTTTGAGTTTTGCCGCAAACGCCCACACTTTCTTCGGTGTCTTATTGTGACAGGAAGTTAAAATTTAGGCCGTTTTTAAGTTGGCGATTTAGGACAATCAACTTAGAAAAATAAACATAAATCTGCTAATGTCTTTCACAATGATAAAATTTCAATACAATTTCTGAAGGTGTAATAGGACTTATTTACTATGTTATTGTATTGGAATTTCCACAATCCTCTGGCCATGCTGTGAAAGGAATGAGAAGTTTCATGTTTTTTTTATTTTATAAAATGTTTTCTTATTTTCATCGCCTGTTCTACAAGTAAATAACAACCTGACTTTAGATTTTATACCCGGAAAAAATAAGAACTAACTTTGTCATCCTACGACACTAAAATGTGGACTTTTGTAGATTAGAGGTTTTTTTTTATCTTTCTTTTTTGAAGCACAACAAATTGGAGACATTTATTAGACGCTTCTCGCTCTACCCATGATTATTTTTGTAACAAAGAACTAAAAGGAAATTTAATATTACTTTTATTTAAATTATTATTATTTCTAACATTGTATTTAAATTTCTCACCATAACCATTCGATTCGCCACCTATGATTTACAGAATTAAAAAAAAAAAAAATCCAAGCCTTCAAAACTTAAAGGGGGGGTGGNAACTAAAAGGGGGGGGGGTCGACCAGTCCATTCATGGACATTTTGAATACAGGATGTCCGGAAGTTTATGAGCATGCTCCGACCGTCATGAAGCGACCTTGATTGCAAGCAATAAACTAAATCTGTAAAATAAAATATGAGTATGTTCAAATATCACGCCATTTTCCTGTACAGATTGCAATTGTAGATTATTTGCAACCCTACGTGTAGGTTACTAGTAGCTGTACAGAATGGAAATCCCTGTTGTAGAATATTAGAAAAATAGCAACAGAAGAAGAGAGATGGGTAAGAACAGTTCACCTCAAGGATTCGTTCTTACAGTTCAAGAGTTATTAAGTGAAAAGTGCATCGTTCTTTATTAAAGTCCCATCACATGCGTTCTTGATTATCTTGATTTTCAGAAAAGAGCACGCGGAGCAGCATTATGCGGCGTCAAATGTTGATCAATATACTGTTCTCATTTTTTGTTATATTGCATTAATTCTTATACTGATTTATTACTAAATTATTAATAATACCTATAATACAATTCTGGAACCATCATTTTTGAACTTATACTTCTTTAGGCGCGTTATGAAAAAATGATGAGAGTTAAAATTATATAATGTATTTTCTCATTCTAGAGAACATCGTGGCACAGTGGCGAGACAACTGTTTCATAGTTGGTAGGTTCTGAGTTCACTCCCGGGTGGGGTAGTATTTTTTTTTTGAATAATNGAGTTCACTCCCGGGTGGGGTAGTATGTTTTTTTGAAATATTATTAAATTTATTTTTAAAAAGATGTATAACTTTTCACACGCGTACGTAAGTACAAGCACCCATTTTTATATAAAATTCATTCACACTAAAAGCATACCGCAAAAAACACCAGACTGCGTCACCTTAATTCTTTATACTATACGTAATTAAGGAGCGCGGTAGCGCTCCGCCTCGCCAAAAAAGGCGGTAGCTACCAAGAGTGTATTACTGTATTATATATGCCACAGCTTAGATTGCCGTGTAAAAATGATTGTTGCCTACGTATGGGGCAAACTCAGAGGCAAAGAATATAAAGTTTCAACAAAATCCATCAAGTCAATTCCGAGATATAGTCTTCTGAAAAGGTATTTCGAAGTAAGAGAGTGGAAAGCGGGACCCAAAATAGATTTCATATCTTTTTTTATGGTAAAGACATGACAGAGAATTTTAATAGCTCGCAGTGGGGATCTATATATGCCGTTTATCGCTTTTATATCGACATTCCTTGAATATTAACTTTATTCTAATTCCCTAAAACATCAAATATGACAACGAATTTCGGCCCCGCGTGTTATGTTAAAGACATGACAAGTTCAGCCCTTACTTCCTTACTACTTCCAATTTTTATTGATCGTACTTGAAGAATTAATTTATAAATTTTACTCTGTACTTCTAGCGGTAATTTGATTCTTTTCATGTTTCGATGAACGAAGGTCATTCACAGATTATAATAATGCTACATGGAAAATATTTCTTTCGGATTGGTGAACTTTCTCAACGGCTCTTTTGGTGAATCTTTCACTTGATAGAACATGTTCTAAAAGTTCATTTGTTCAATTTGTACTCATCTTTATAGAACATGTTCTAAAAGTTCATTCGTTCAATTTGTACTCATCTTTTTAGAACATGTTCTATAAGTTCATTTGTTCAATTTGTACTCATCTTTATAGAACATGTTCTAAAAGTTCATCAATTTGTACTCATCTTTATAGAACATGTTCTAAAAGTTCATCAATTTGTACTCATCTTTATAGAACATGTTCTAAAAGTTCATTCGTTCAATTTGTACTCATCTTTATAGAACATGTTCTAAAAGTTCATTCGTTCAATTTGTACTCATCTTTTTAGAACATGTTCTAAAAGTTCATTCGTTCAATTTGTACTCATCTTTATTTATAGAACATGTTCTAAAAGTTCATTCATTCAATTTGTACTCATCTTTATAGAACATTAAAAATAGCAACAGCAAAACACTGCTTGTACGAGTATGTACCTATTAGTTTTTTATGTAGATTTTTTTTTTTATGTTACAAAGTGTCCGGTGTGAAGGACGGAAATGAGATTCTAATGTCACGTGACCTAAATAATATTGAAGGTATCTGGTCGGTTTGCAAGTAATTTTGCCTTGTTCCGAAGGGATTATATTTATTCAAAGTGCTTGCAGGATGGGAAAAAACTGAATAGTTGCAAAATCGTCTTCAATCACAAATTGTTGAACATCCTACATTATGGGTGGACAGATCCTTTAACAAAGGAGACCTAAACATATGGATCTGTTTTCTGGTTGGATATCAAAAATATTGCACGAAAAGTTTCATTTAATCCGATGATGATTTTGGGCTCCGCTCGTAACGCACCATTCGACTCTTATAAACTTCTTAAATTTGGAGAATAAAAGTAAAGGAACAAATCCCTGAAAGTTTTCAATTTGTTCGTACGGTGTGTGCACTAATTCCCTGCCCATCAATATTTCTAAAGCTATTTTAAAACTTTTCAAAATCGTTCTACCGTCAAATTGATGTATTTGTAAACCAGGAATATCAAACTGACGATCCCACTACGCAAAAAAATCGCCCGTGACGTTCTCTCAAGTTTACATCAGCAAAGGTTAATCCAAATATTTTTTCCTGTGACTGTAGAGAGAATTGAGATGAGCACTTTGTGACGTGAATTTAATAGAATACTTGTGCAACGCTCATTGTATTTGATACAATGCACGAATCAAATACAATGTATTTGATACGCGCGTGGCAGCGCCAAATCAAATATAAATTTTGTAACTTAATTGTTAAAAATGTTCTGACCACAAAAATTACATGTAATTTTATTATAAAACTAGCTGTTTCGCCCGTGTTTCGCTACGATTCTTATACTGCTATCTTTGTTTTTCAAGGACAATGAAAATTGGGGGGGGGGTATTGGTTTGTGTCCACCCTGTATATCGCAACCTTTAAAAATCAAGATTTAAACGTTTCACCAGGCGCCTTAGAGGCACGGCCATTCTTACTTTTTAGTATTTTCTAAAATCTAATTTACCCGTTCCCGGTTTCGAACTCGTAACTCTGGAATGACTGGCCACACCTTTGCACAAAATGTCCTAAAATAAGGACTACATGGCCACCTAAAACTTTCTCGCTTTGAGTTGATATGATATCGCGACAAAATTAAAAATATCGGACCGTGACTGTCCGATTTTGGAGAATTAATTAGAATTTTGGCTGTAACTCGAAAACGGCTTGACATATTTTAGTTCTGATAATTTTCCTGTGGTCGTAGACCATGATTTTGGGGGGGTCCATTCCCGTCAATTTTTTGCTATCTGCTACCGTTTGGGCTGTGGTATTGTAACAGACAACCCCTCATATATACATAGGTACATACATGCACACAAATTTCTGATTTACATATTAAGATTATAAGAAATTTTACAAGTGCGAGTGGCCACTTTGTTAATTTGTAGTCGTAGTGACAACTCACACTTGAATGGAGTTTTAGAATATTTCACTAAGAGAAGAATCCAGTGTCGATAACCTGTCGGGTGCTGTGGAACTGATCTTGTGCCACAAAAATATTAGCAGCAGGCAAAAAACAAGGAGGAAACGCTTGATTTCAGACAAGTTCATTTGAAATTTCCCGAGTACCACTTCGGGATGAACGGGGAAGTTGAATTTCGACACAAAATTGTTCCGCAGGTCCAAAAGTAATAAATAACCTCTTCATTACCTTTTATGGCTTCTGACCCTTTTTTTCTATGGTGATCCTGACAGAGTCAGTTGAATTATAAGTAAATATTTCGAACATTTCGAAATATTTACTTATAATTTCGAAATAACACAGCATCACTTTCTGTGATGGACACGGAAAGTGAGTAAGGCCTGTAAGGCTTACAAATCATCGGTTTAGAAATCTGTTCAGTTCATTCAAATAGAACGCATACCTATCAGGTTTAACTGTGCGTATCTTTGGTGTGGTAGGTACTCACACCAAATCTTGAAAAGCAGATGTCACATTTTATCTCATTGATGAGTCAGATTTATTTCTTTGAACTTCTGACCTCGATACCAACAGCTGTATTTTAATAATCAATAGTCTCGTCATTGTATCCGATGGTAGCCGGATGTATGAGACTGTTAGCTCTAAAGAATTACTTGTTTGCTGCTGGTTTTTTATTTTTTTATTTTCTTTATAAATTTATCTCGAGGTTAAAAATTGGCATAGGTCACCAGAACCTTGTCAATCATTTAAATTTAATTACGCCAGTAACATAATAATTTTGCAGAGTTGCTTTGTGTATTATTTTACACCCTCAGCTCAGGTGGACTCGGCCCATGAGGATGTTACCCTTTCACAACAGCTATATTTGTCTCATAAAATAAAAAACAGTAGATCAAGTAAAACAAACATTTTTTTTTTTCTTTTTGGTTTAACATTTCTTTTTGGTTTAACTAGTATAACAACCCCAAACGACCATTTCAGATTTTCTTGTAATAACGGACAGGCGGATGTTTTTAAATTAAAAAAAAAAAAAACATTTCTCTCTCGATCCCTCTGCAGTCACCTTCCTCTGTCTTTAAGGACACTCCCTCCTACCACTTTCCCTCAAGGAAAGCTCACAATATTCTGAACTAACTGGAACTGGAAATAACATTACGAGGAAATAACATGCAACGTCAAAACAGAGTTTTCTTTTGATTTTTGATTTTTTTTATTCTAAGTAATTGACAAACTCAATTATTCTAGTTACATTAAAAGTGAAAAAATATCTGGTGCAAACATCACACGGCTTTCCTTATGTATGAAAAAAATATTAGAAAGTATTCTAACGTTTTGTAGTAAAAACTGCTAAAAATCGGTAACGCTAATATTGACTTAAATTAAAAGTATCTAAGTGAATTCAGACACCAAAAGTGAAGCTTTGTTCTCACCGTTCTCATTTTATGTAGGATTCTTTAAAACCGCTAAAAAGCGGCAAGAAATCGACAGCGGTATATTTGATTTTAACCAAAAGTGTCTTTGAGCATTTCATGTATAAAATTGTTACATCAATTTTCAAGCTTTAGTTCTTACTGTTCTCTTTTTACGTCGGATTCGCAAAAACCGCTAAAAGGCTTAAAGACGCCAAAGGTTTCTTCGATTTCAACCATAAGTTTTGTGTGTCGTCCATGGCATAAATCTGACATATATACCAAATTTCAAGTTCCTAATATATAGCATTTACCGATCTTAAGATATCTTGTTCACAAACAGATAGACCGACCAGATGCGCACATGGATCAATATCTTTTTTCATGGATCAGGCTCTGGAGACCTAAAAACTTGACATCGAACATTTTCAGCCCATTACAATACTTCTCTCTTTATAAGATAACAAAAGTAACAATTGTCCGAATGTCTAAGATTTCAAATAAAAACTTCTTGGAAATACTCTGCAATGTGATACGCGTTTAAAGAAAATAATACACCAATGTGTCTCGATTTTTTTATAAGTTGTAAAATAAATCCCCCTTCTTCGAATTTGATATACCTACCTATTACGATTGAATTTACGTAGAATCCAAAAATCTCATAAAAAATCCGTTCATAGGCCGTGAGCGGCACTTTTCCCCATTTTTCAAAAGATTTTTGGAGTCCACGTACCTGAAACGTTATTTTTAAATTTTAAAGGGATGAAATTTTCGATATTTTCGTACAAGTACGGCTTAATTCATGCGCCTCACATCACTGTCTCCAATTACGTAATTCTGTTCAGAATGATTTTGTGGCCGTTGTTTATGCATGAGTGTGTCAGTCGTTCAGTGAGTTCTGCAATTAAAAGGTTAATGATGAAAAAAAAAGAGATAAAGGAAATCAAATCTAATTTTATTTTACCGTCGGAGATACTTTTCCCACGTCCTTTCATTTATTTCCCCCAAGCGTAAAACTTTTAATTACAGAACATGGAGACCTACATTTCTGTTTCTCCTCCTAGTTTGCTACTTTCACCTACTAAGATTTTTAATTTTCACTCCCCCCCCCCCCCCAANTTTTAATTTTCCCCCCCCCCCCCCCAAAAAAAAAGAAGGAAAAAACGTTTGGACTTGACAAATCTACTTTAGTATTCCTGCAGAACAGAATATCTTGAGAACGGTTATACGCTTTTATAATTTTAAGGATTTTAAAAAAAAATTTACCATCATAACTTTTATAGATATATTTCACATTGATGATAATTCCGTCTGCTAAATTAATTTTCGAAGGGTCAGTCCATAGACAATGGACTTTTTTTTTATTAATTATTATGATTTATTTCCTAAAGAAATTTAATAGCTTTTTCTAAAAATAGCCCAAAAATTTAAAATAAAAAATAAAATCAATGGGAAAAGATCAGAATTCAAAGATAAATTTATGTTTCAAAGGTAAATCTTCAAAAGGTTAAACGGCCTAATCCAGGTTAACCACACACTACATTTTATCTATATATATAAAAGGGAAATATGTTGTATGTGTGTATGTTTGTTTGTCCGGAATTGTTTGGCCAGAAGGGTAGTATATCGAAAAATTGATAGGAATGGACCCCCACAAAGCCATAGGCTACGACCCCAGGAAAATTATCAGAGTTCAATAAAGTTGGGCCGTTACGGCCGATTTTCCGATTTTGAAAAGAATGAGAAAATTGGCCAATAGTCACGGTCCAATATCTCAAATTTTGTCGCGACAACATATCAACTCAAAGCGAGAAAGTTTTAGCTAACATTTTTATCCTTCATTTAAAACATGTTTTGCAAAATTGTGACTCGCCATTTGAGGAAAGTTCGAATCCGGGATCGGCCAAAATAAAATTTAGACAATACTCATTGTTTAGCCACAACGGTAAGAGATGTAGAAAAATTGATGGGAATGAACCTCCCCAAACCATAGACTGAGACCCCAGAAAAATTATCATAGTTCAAAAATATACAGCCGTTTTCGAGTTACCGGGGACCCCAGTAAAGTTATCAGAATTCATAAATCTAATACCGGCCGATGTTTTATAAGAAATCATAGAATACTATATGAAACGGTTAGAGGTATTGAACAATTGATGGGAATGGACCCCCCTCCCCTCAAAATAAAGACAGGGACCCCAGTGAAGTTATCAGAATTCATAAATCTAATACCGGCCGATGTTTTTCTGGGAAATCATAGAATACTATTAAAAACAAATACTGGGGCCACATCAGAGTTCAAAACTCTCCCACCGTTTTAGAGTAACGGCTTATTTTCCGATTTTTGTATGGAAATTCAAATTATAGCACAATTTTATCCGATATGAATAAAATTTTGTACAAAATCGTGTAGAGCCGATAAAATTTAATAGAATTGAACACCAAGTTTGTTGGGTAGAACGTGTTGGGAGTAGTATTGGGTTAGGTTCCAAAAAAAATAAAATGCGTGTTGAAGGCTGCGCATTGGTCGCAGACCCAGCCTAAACTACTCCCAACACGTTCTACACAGCTTTATAACAACCCGTGACTATTCCCCATGTTCTACCTAGGTTAACAAACGTGTAGGTAATATGTAATATATGTGCGGTATGTGTGGATCGAGATTAAACGTTTGCACCTCGGTGATATGATTATTAATGTAAGAGTCCGATATCTTTTCATTTTTTCTCTCATCTTCTCGAAACGAAGTTCGGGTAGTCTGCTAGTGTTACCATATAATAGCACACCCTTCTTTTGTAATCATAGAGTTTAATATTAAAGTATACTAATAATGAAAATAACGGTTAATTACTAAAGTTTACTTTGAATTTATTTTAAAAACTTTTATAGGTATTAATGAGAAGTTTGAAGGCTGTCGGTTGTCGGTATATTTACCCAAACCTTCTTTTCAAGGAACTTTTTTTGACTTCCCATTCCTTTCGCTTTGGAAATTCTTTGTCAGTTAGCTTTAAGATTAAAGAAGAAAATTCCTGAAAATTACGCAGTCTAAAATATTAAGTCAATCTGATTTAATTTAACTTTGCCATTTTTGTGTCTAAATCTTGTGGTACTTTCAATTTATAACCGCAATATATTTACTTTCATAAGGAAAGTAAAAAGGCACTCCTTTTTACTTTCCTTGTCCTATAAAAAGGAAAGTATTGTAATGGGTTGAAATTTTCGATGTCGAATTTTCAATGCCAAAAAAAGTTTTGGGGTCCCCAGAGCGCAAATGTTGAGTTTCAGCCATTGAAGTGTAATATATATTGTTGGCCGCTAATTAGTGGTTGAAGGCCGCTTTTTAGCGGTTCCGCCTAAAACCAGAATGGAAAGGGCTAGAACTTGAAATTTGGTGCCAATTCATATCAATATCAAGAAGTGTAATATATAATTGTATTTTCGCTCCGGGGACTTCAAAACGTGTTTTGGCAATGAAAGCTGGACATCGAAAATTTCAGCCCATTACAATACTTTCTCCTTTTTTTCATAGGTAAGGAAAGTCGTGTGATGTTCACACCAGATTAACTTGTAAAGGGGGTAGAGATTGAATTCGGAGAAAATTTGAGCTGAAGTTGTTTGGTTAACAGAGTAAGTTTTAGAACTGTCAAATATTTCGGATCATGTTGGAGATACAAAGGCTCTTAAAATAACATTCACAGTAATTTCACTATTCAGCTATTCACTGATTTCCTAGAATCATTAGTCTAAGGCAGCGGTGTCCAACCTTTTCTTGGCTTAGGGGGCCCTTTTAGATCGTTTTTTTTATTTTTATTTAATGAGCTGCTTGCAATAGAGATTTTAGTGCAGTTTTTTTACGTCAGTTAGCATAATGCCTGATATATGCAGAGTTTAAATAACGTACTAAACATGATCTGGTAGTCAAAGAACCCTTAAAGAAACCGCAGCAAAAAACAAAATTGAAAAATGAGTAAAAAATACATTTCAATTTAATAGTTGTTTTACAAGAATGTTGAAAAAGCAATTTTCGTAATGAATAATGTACTTGTATCCACTTTACTCGTAAATAGAAAATATACCATCTAGGCCACCCACCGCCGCGCCGCTACCACCTACGACAAGTATCTTTTGAAATTTATTTACGATGATTGAGTCTTAGGAAACACCTGCACCTTTTACACAAATTCGACGATGACACTGAGTGGTGTGACGTCTGTGACGTACACGAAATGCCTCCATTACACCACATGATGTCAGCAGCCCAAATCAGATAGGAAGAACACGTGAAATTTTGTCTAATGAGTATATGCTATAAAAAAACTCGCTTTTTTTATTAGCCGTCATTGATTTCTTTTGGATAGTTGTATACATGCGCTATAGAGGCATGGCCGTGAAAACGTTTCCTAACCTCTCTAATTGGGTTAAAATTGGTTAAAAAAATACAAAGGGTTGCCAAACACTCCTCCCCGGTTTCAGAACCTGCTGTTATCCCTTCTTTTACTAATGGCGGCCATTTTGTAAAATTCGACCTTATCTTATAAAGTCGCCTATAAATTTTCCTTAGATTCAGATAGAAATTTTTTATTAAACCCAGCGAAACAATTACAAAATAACCATTAGATATTTGAATCTAAAAAAATATGATATTTAATGTATTTTTACCTGGAAATCCATGGGTAAAAATTTCAGTCACGTAGGACTTGGTCCCTCCGCACACGATGCAATGGTGCAGTTAAAATTTGCGTCGACAAAGCAATTTCCTATGCAAGTGAATGAAGCACCACACAGGGAGAGGTCTGTGAAATTTAATTCTACAATCGATCCATATTTAAGATTAATGTTGCGTGATATGTGCGTCTAGCACGCTGAATCAAGCATCTCGCGTTTTGTTAGATTGTGCAATTACAAATGGCGGAAATTCAGGCAAAATATGGTAACTGTAAGTGCATGATCCATTTTAGACACCCGCAATTAAAAAATGATTATTCCAAATATCAAATGTTAATTAATCAAATTTGTGGGTAATCATATTTTATGTTCGAAAGATATTTAAAAATTATACTCCCTACAGTAAATACTCATATTTCGGATGACCAATGTGAAATCACTTCCAACTTTATGGGAATTAATTCCATGCAAAATTTTAATTTAACTTGGAAACTGTGCTATACAACCAGTGTGCACTATTTTATGTTCTATATAAGGTGTACATATAACAGTCAGCATTAGGTTACATTTATTAATCCATAAAACACAGTCTAAGAAAAGAAAATTTCGATTGTTAATGATGATGAAAGAACGTGGCATTTTTGTGAAGGAAATAAAAAAAAAGAAACTCTTGGAAGCCATCAAATTGCAAAGAGTGTTTTTTATTTTCCTCCAGAGGATTCACAAAATATAAATAAAAAGCATTTTTAACGGGGACACCAGTACGTAAGGTGTATTCACTTGCCGAAAGATTTATTATTTTCAATACATCCTTTGAAATCGTTTGGAAGGATCTTTGGAATCGATTATTACAAGGTATCAGGGGCGGATCTAGGGGGGGGGGAGCATCGCTCTGCCCCAGAGGCCAGATTTTTTTAAATAAGACTAAACTTTGGAATGAGAACATATGAATATACAAATACATTCACTAATAAAGTGATTGCATTTCTTGGGACTGTATTATTTTGAAAGTATAATACAGTCTATAAGAACGCTGTATAAGAACGCTGTGTGAACGTAAAATTCCGAACGTAAAATTTAATATCCCACAAGTTTAATCAAATATATATTTTTACTTTCTCTTCCTCTAGAAGATAAAGTATTGTATTCGTGCAGCAAATTTTGACTTTTTTGGCCTAAAAAATCGTCTGACGGAACCCAAAACCCAAAATAAAGATCAAATATATCATTTCCTATTGCTTTCGGGCCATATTTTCACTTTTTCATTTTTGAAGTTTGGAAATATTTGGAGCCATGGGGCCAAAAAAACCGATATTTCCGACGTGGNAAAAAAATCTAACGTGGGACGTGAGACGTACGTACGAAATCGTGTGCAGAGCTCTGGAAGCCAAACCACTGGTTCGATTATGATGAAATTTGGCACAGGTCATCTTTGGGCAAAAAGCCCGACTCATATTTTTCTTTTTCTCGATATCACCCCCAAGTCCGAATCTCTAAAATCCAAACCATATAACCAATTTTGATGAAATTTAAAATCAGTAATTATGGAACCATTTTATCTAAAATAAATTGTCTCACGAGGGTGTATCAGACAATGATCATTCAAAGTATTGGAAATTTTATTTAACCACTGTTTTTCGTTTTAGGATCAAGAACGTCGCAATTGGACCAAATCTCTAAAATGAAAACTACATAACCAATTTTGATGATTTTTAAAATGGGTAACTATGGCATCTTTTTATGAAAAAAAATAATAATGGGCCCATTTGGGTCCGTCTTTCTCAGGGTCCCCGTGGGTGGGGCCCATAAGATCCTTCAATTGACTATCGCTTTTAAAAGAAAACGGTCCATTTTATTCACTTAAAATATCTACAGTACAATATCTACAGTATGCTGTACAATATCTACAGTAACGACCAACCAGATGTACCTCCAACAAGACAATTCAGGTACGCAGATGACTCAGCAATTGCAGCACAAGCAAATACTTTCCATGAAGTTGAGACTTCCCTGACCAACACACTGAATGTCCTATCTAAGTATTTCCATGAAAATCATCTCAAGCCAAATCCTCTAAAGACACAAGTATGCGCCTTCCATCTAAAGAACCGAGACGCCAATAGACCCCTAAACATTACATGGCAAGGACAACATTTGGAGCACTCAATATCACCCAGATACCTTGGCGTCAAACTAGATAGAACTTTAAGCTACAGACAACACTGTGAAGATACAAAAAAGAAGGTCACATCTAGGAATAATATCATCAGGAAACTTACAGGGACAAAATGGGGAGCAGATCCAAATGTGTTAAGAACGTCAGCGTTGGCTCTGTGTTCATCCGCAGCAGAGTACGCTGCTCCGGTTTGGAGAAACTCTGCTCACGCAAAGAAAGTCGACGTTGCCATCAACGAAGCTACCAGGATCATGACCGGCTGCCTGAGACCAACTCCTGTCAACAAGATATATCCACTAGCAGGCATCGCACCTCCAGATATACGCCGTCAAGTGGCTGCTGAAATTGAAAGGGGAAAACAGAAGAATGACCCCAGACACATGATGTTTGGCTACCATCCGCCACTGAGAAGACTGAAGTCGAGGAAAAGTTTCACAGCAACAACTTGTGAAATCCAATCCTCAGCATGTGCAAGACGGCTAGAACTCTGGGAGCTTAAAATACCTGATCCACCATTTGACCTTAAAGAAGAAATCTCAAGGGGATCAAACCTGCCCTTCCCGACCTGGAAATGTTTGAACCGGTTGAGAGCACAAGTTGGTCGCTGCGCATACAACAAGGTCAAGTGGGGTTTGTCGCAGGATGACAAGTGCGAATGTGGCGCTATCCAGACCATGTCACATCTCCGCGTCTGCCCAAAACTCACAACCACATGCACTCACCAAGAACTGATAAACGCAGACGAAAATGGCATACGCGTCGCAGAGTATTGGCAGGATTCCATTTGATGGCATTTGTTTGGTGGCCTTGGACACGTAAAGTAAAGTAAGTA
>CM022878.1:14829509-14863748 GCA_012654025.1 Pachypsylla venusta | reverse complement strand
CAACACCTAACATTTTATGTTAGAATGAACCTACTTTGGAAGTAATCTATTGGGAATATCCACATGCCAATCACTGGAGGGTTGGTTTTAATTAGAATTTCTGGTGTTTTATATCACCAACACCTAACATTTTATGTTAGAATGAACCTACTTTGGAAGTAATCTATTGGGAATATCCACATGCCAATCACTGGAGGGTTGGTTTTAATTAGAATTTCTGGTGTTTTATATCACCAACACCTAACATTTTATGTTAGAATGAACCTACTTTGGAAGTAATCTAGTGGGAACATGCCAATCGCTAGAAAATTAAAAAAAAACATGGTTTTATTATTTACTATTATTATAATAACTTTTTATCTAAATATATATATCATAAGTATGTGTGTGTGTACCTATGTGTTGCATGTGGTAGGGTTTGTCTGTTCCAATACCACAGCCCAAACGATAGTAGATAGGGAAAAAGTGATTGGAATGCCCCCCCCCCCCCCCCCCNCCCCCCCCCCCCTCAGGAAAATTATGAGAACTAAAATATATCAAACCGTTTTTGAATTACGGCTAAATTTTCAATTTATTCATCCAATTTGGCAAGTCACGGTCCGATACCTCAAATTTTGTCGCGACAAAATATTAACTCAAATCGAGAAAGTTTTAGGTGGATTTAATCCTAAAATGTGGGACATAGTTTACAAAATAATCTCTAGCCATTCCAGAGTCACAATTTCTAAACCGAAATTAGCAAGAAGAAAAGAAATTTAGAAAATACTACAAAGGCCATGCCTTTAAGGCCTTCGGGAAAATATATGAGTAATATATAGGCTTCAATGCACCGAATGGACACGAATCCATGTCTTATAAGAATCTTAGCGAAGCACAGGCGGAACAGCTTGTTGATTATAATTTCATTACAAATACAAACAAAGGTCGAAATTATTGCCGAGGGCAATCCCTACCAGCATTAAAGCTTTACTGTAAAATATGACACTCCCTACTAGAATTCAAGCTTTACAGTAAAATATGACACTCCCTACTAGAATTCAAGCTTTATTGTAAAATATGACACTCCCTACTAGAATTCAAGCTTTACTGTAAAATATGACACTCCGTACTAGAATTCAAGCTTTACAGTAAAATATGACACTCCCTACTAGAATTCAAGCTTTACAGTAAAATATGACACTCCCTACTAGAATTCAAGCTGTACTGTAAAATTTGACACTCCCTACTAGAATTCAAGCTTTACTGTAAAATATGACACTCCCTACTAGAATTCAAGCTTTACTGTAAAATATGACACTCCCTACAAGAATTCAAGCTTTACTGTAAAATATGACACTCCCTACTAGAATTCAAGCTTTACTGTAAAATATGACACTCCCTACCAGAATTCAAGCTTTACTGTAAAATATGACAGTGGTTGTAACGGACCGATCATTAAGATATAAGCTATTCATGTCATATTTCAGCAACAAAATAATGGTTGATAATTATTTGTTTTAATATATGTAAATGTATACACTCTGTCATGGAGATGTCTTTAAATTATTTATAAGTGGAAGAAATAGAAGAAAGAGAGTTGGATTAGACGTAATCATTTAACTTGTTCTTCAACACACCAAACATTTCAATTATCCGTAATTCCACTGGTAAAGTATTAAAATTGCGGACACACTGCACAGTGTAGGAGTTCCCTACAAAGTTAGTTCTGTAAAACGGAATTGACAGCAAGGCCCTGTCGCCGGATCTTATAGTGTGTCAAAGAAGAATGAAAAGAAGTATGCTGGAAGTCAAACTGAAACATCGGAATAAGAATGAAATAAGGAATAAGACCAACACCGGATATGTAAATAAGAATAATTTAGTAAGGAATTGATGTGACCTGGTTAAAAGGCCAGAATTCTAAAAATATACAAGATTTGTTCAGGAATGATATCCTAGAAATGCAAGAAGAAATATGTGTCGTCCCGCTGTAATATGGCGGGATTCCATTGAGACAGAGAAAGAATCACTTTGGAGACATGTCGCCCAGGATAGATGTTAGTCGAAGAAATTAGAAGAGTCTCTTGCTCCAGAATGGGGCTGAATGATGATCTATACGAGAATACTTATAAAATACAAAGCCCAGTTGGTATACTGATTATTAAACAACAGAGCTCCACGGTGGCTAATCCTAGAATCTTACACAAATTCTTCTTACAAAGAAGTTACAAAATCAAAATTTCAAGCTGAAGTGATTTAACAATACTTTTCAGCGGTACTCCGTACGCAGGGGGTGGGGGTCCCTGGGGTCCGGACCTCCCCCGAAATTTCATTATTTTTTGTATGCATGACTTTTGTAATATTGTAAGGTGTAACTATGATCATCATCATCATAATAAAAAAATATAAAATCAACCGATCTTAGTTCGTCTCCCAGCGATGTTTGCACAGACTAAATTAATTTGGCCAAAAAGCACTTTATGGTTTATTATTGATGAATCAAGGAGACCGTTAAGAGCCATTTCCTCCTTCTTCACCTTCAGTTGTTTTGATATAGTTATGTACAAGTATTCCCAACAGCAGACAATTCTACCACAGCGATATTACGAGTATACAGCGTGGTTCATTTTAATTTACTCAGTCTAAATATCTCCGAAACTGTTGGGAATACACATCTTTCACCAAAATATCACGAAATCAAGTGGAACATATTGTGTTTGTCTTGATCTATCAAGGTCGTCCTTCTTTATAAATCAAAACCGAGCTCCATCAATTATAAAAGCGATGTGGGAAACAATATAAGAATATATCAGCACCTACTCGATAAACAAAAGTAAACGTACACTCACTTCTATTCTGAACATCATAGAGTCAAGTTTTTATTATTGAATTTCCCATCAAATCTCACATTTAATTGAAAATTGACCTTACAATAACCTTGACAGATTTACCAAGGTGACCACACTATGTTATCGTATCATTTTGGTCAGAATAGATTTTTTGTGTTCTGAATAGTTTCGTGAATGGATTGCGTAAAATTGATCACCCTGTAGGTATATGGTATCAAGCAAATACGTCTCTGATAGTCTAGCAAATAGAGTGTGGATTTTTTTTTTTTTTTTTTTTTTTTTTTTTTTTTTTTTTTTTTTTTNTTTTTTTTTTTTTTTTTTTTTTTTTTTTTTTTCGATTTTATTTTTGCCTTCAGTGTGGGTAATTTTTCCACTCCATAGATGAATGTGTGATGTATCAAACGAAAGTTTTTGTCATTCGAAATAGAATGGCATCAATCAATTTTTTTTTTTTAACGAATTCAGATCACCGATATTCTGAATTATTAAGGCATATTCTGAATTTTGTGTTACGTCATTCATGCTCCGAAATATTCAGAATGACGAGACCTTTCGTTCGATAGGTACGTCACACATGTATCTTTGGAGCGGCAAAATACCTTACATTTATGGAAAAAACATAAAATAATATTTGCTTGACTGAAGATTTGATAGATAAAGACAAAATTTCATTATTTTTTTTATCCATGACTTATGTAATATTGTAAGGTGTAACTCATCATCACCACTGCCAACAATATCATGAACAACAACAACATCACATCACCTTCCATCTAGGGTGCGGCCCTGAAGTTAAAATTAAAATAACCTTGAAGAACAACCTTGACAGATTTAAAAGGGCACCCGAAAAAAAAAAAAAAAAAAAAAAAAAAAAAATCCCTCCGAAACAACAGTTTCAAAGATATTTAGACTGCGTAAATTAAACTGGACCGCCCTGTATATTATTTCAAGCATGCACTTTCGTCTCTGTTACATCCTGTATGTTGTAAAACTTGCAGAGTAATAATAATTAATGCAATGCCTTCAATGTTGACGTTCTACTAAAAGATAAAATAAGCTTTCGACTATCTCGGTGCTAGGTGCTGGACCGTTGGGGGGGATGTTGTGTTGTTGGTAATTCTGAAAAAGATAATGAATTTTCATGTGTCAAGTATGAGAATGTGAATTGTTTATTGAACGGGAACAAGAAACTAATAAACTAATGAATTATTCTGTTGACAAAACTTCTCTGAAAAATAAAATACGAACATTATTTGTTGCAAGGCCATCCCTACAAGTATCTTCGATTTATAGTTCTAACATAACGAATAAAGCAAAAAATGAGGACACTCATGCAGTTGCATGTGGACAGCCCCTTGAGTGCGCATGCGCACAATACTGGATGCGTCGAAAAAGATATTATTTTGATTGTGGCCAACAGCATTTTGCTGTCTCTTTTTGTATGTATATCAATGCATGAATAAAAATTTCAGCGAAAAAAGATGGTTCCAGAATTGTGTTATTATTATTATTTAGCCTGAAATCAATATTTCAGGCCGCAAAATGCTGCTCCGCGTGCTCTTTTCTGAACAAAAATCTTTTGACTGATGCTCAAACACGCAAAAACAACGGAACACATAGTTTTAACCCCGACTTTTTCATTGAAAACCTGTAAAATTTGGTAACGCCCAAAGGGGTTTCACAGCGTTATGCTACTCACATTAAAGTGGCTACTCAATCGTCCTTATGACGCTGAGTGCACCCCAAAATCATAAGCACAAAGTCGAAAAAATTTCGACCACTGGACTGCCATTTTATTGAAACTCTTATTCATAATGGCCTTTTTAATATATTCTTTAGTATGCTGGCTCCATTAAAATGTATTATATTGTATTACAAAAATGTTTTTTTTTTCTTCTTCTTCCATCCCGCCATTCATAGCAACTACGGCCTTTGTTTACCTCCCTCCTTAAAGTTTTCCATTTCATTTGTTTTCAGTGAAGAAACACAAAAACAAACCTTCTTCTTGCCACTTCCACTCCTTCCGTCTTCTCCAGTGACTGCATAAATTTCCTACTTCTTCTCCTTCTTGCTACCCCTTTTGTGTAAATATATACCGAGACCTCTCCAACTCAAAAATAATGTAGGACTAAAAGAACGAAATAACAACAATGTACCCGCCTTTGAAGTTGAAAATTACAGAAAGGCATCTGCGGTTAGGGATGTGAGGGGAGATGTTTATTTTAGAAAATAGAAAAAGGAGAATGCTGTGGACTTAAAATATGTTGAGTTATTGAGATTAAAAAAGCGACAAAATTTAATTCTGCGATTCGGTACCAATACCGAAGCTATACAATCTTAGGCACTAAGATTGTATAGCTTCGGTCGTCTTTTGAAGCTATCACCACTAAGAGTGTGACTTCAATGAGAGTGACTACATGCTGCAAGCTTCAAATTCTCTTGGAGTTGCATTTGTCACTTGAAGTCGCTCGTAGTAGCGTGAGCTTGAGTATTCTTCGCTTCCATGTTTGGATCCGACATGGAAATCACTAAACAATGTTCCATTTAAACACACTCTCGGCTGTACACCGATGGAATCATCAAATCCTGCCCTTATAGCTCTCAACAAATTAAATCTGTCATATATCTCCAATAGAGGTTCGAACCCCAGAAATCACTTTTCTTGAGTTGAATGGTATTTTTTTTTTTTTTTTTTAAAAAAAAAGTACATATTAAATAAGGAAAGCCTGTCTCTTAAAATTTTCAAAAAATAATCAAGCGCGCAGCTAGAGGGTTCTAAAATTTTATTTTGTTATACCCTGTAGACCGGTGTTCATTTTAAACTTTGATGTAAAAGTTCCTTATTGTGTTCCAACAAAGGTTTTTCATCTACCTAAACCATCAAAAGTGTACATCTTTATTTTTGTCAATGTCGTAAGAGGACATTGTCAAATCTAATTTTTCTCCTGGAAGTTAAAAATTGGACGTTTTGAATTATTTTCTGTTTTGAATAAAAAAATGTTATTAACTGACCGCACGTTTTGAATAAAAAAATGTTAATAACTGACCGCAGTTTCAACTTCCAGAGACGATGTGAGGGAAGGGTGGGGGTGGCGGGCGATTCCTCTTTCTGTTTTTGTGTTATTCCTAGGGGGCATTTATTTTATATCAGAAGTGCTAATACTATTCGGTCTTTATTTTTGTCAATGTCGTAAGAGGACATTGTCAAATCTAATTTTTCTCCTGGAAGTTAAAAATTGGACGTTTTGAATAAGGCAATTTTCGGATCGAAAATCTAAAGTAAGGTAGTTATTTAGGACAGACAGTGATAAATAACCTAAGTAAGGCAATCTTTTAACGAAAAAAACAAACATTCACCTTCTCGATTCTTTCACAGCAGTGCCAGAGGAATGAGAAAATTTCAATGTCATTACATAGAAAATAACACTAGCTTTAGATGCAAGTTATTTCTTATGTGGCCCTGTGGTGAAAGAAATGAGAAGGTTAATATTTTTATTTTTTGCTAATTGATTACTTGTTTTAGTTGGTTATCATTGTTTACCACCTTACTTCAGATTTTCCAACCGAAAATGGCCTCAACGGAAGATGTTATAGTAGAGCTCGTGTGTCTTCGGACGGCTATCTTCAAAGTCTTTGATCCATTGTTCACAGACAACTTGGATTCATCGCTGGTCAACATAATGAATTCACATACAATAGTTCTATTGTCACAAAACACCTTTTTATGAGCACAACATCCTTAAAATCATTTCAGTCATCATCTTAGTCGATTCTATCTACACAGATATCGTTAAAAGCTTTTGATAGGAGGGATAGGTGCTCTGAGACCGCCTTGCCGCATACTAGCTTAACATATGGCACATTATAAAAAAACAAATTATTTTCTTATTTTCCATATGCGTTGTCCGTGCATTGATCACTGTGTAATTAATATGCTTTGTACTGAGAGGTGATAATCCCGGATTATACTCTGGATCTTAATCGAGGTATTGTGCTTCATAAAACAGTAAGTAATCGGGTAAGGGAGTATGCGCCTGTCTGAGGGCACCCTTATGGCACTGGAAGATCTTTTCTTCTCTTAATTTCGGACTCTCTCTCTCCCTGGTTATTTGGTATTGAACACATTATTTTTCTCCAGTAAATCTTTTGAAAATCACCCTGTATATTGAAAGATAAAATGTAAATTACTTTCTTCCCCACAAAATTTCAATGGAACTGCTATCCTTAATGCTGACCATTGACGCGGAGAAAATCATCAAATTAAATACTCAGAACCTTCCTCTCCTCTGCTTTTTGTATTTTGACCATATTCTTTGTCATAGTAAAAACCACACATGTACAGGGTGCGCTCTTTGACAGCACATATTTATACTTATAAAACAGCAAGCCAAGTGGTATACTGACTGACTGATAATCAATTCAATGTATAAAACTCACAATAGCCAACATACCTGGAAAAAATCACAATAGCCAACATACCTGGAAAAAATCACAATAGCCAACATACCTGGAAAAAATCACAAACAGCAACATGTCGAATTTAAATAAAATCGCCAAAAAATGCCACTTAAAGCGAAGGAAGAACGAAGGATTTGATTCAATTTTGTATTTTTTTTTTTGTAAAATAAGGTAAATTTTACAAAAATCCTATGAACCAAAATGCACCCAATATCCTTAATTGTCTGAAAAAAAAAGAACTTACATAGAACTTTTTTTTGCAAAAAAAGTTATGCCCCGGAACGGCTTTCGCATTACTTCAGGACACTCCTTTTTACTTGACCAGAAAATTTTCGTGTGGGGCGGGATTTGAACCCACAACCTTCGGACCAAGAGTATCAATGGTCTTAACAACTCAGCCACGGAGATTATCCTTAACAAAGAGCCTGATGAATGGTTGGTGTTGTTTTCCTTCTATGGAGAAGGAAAAAGTGTAACAATAGTCAGTCGCATCTAAAGAAATTAAATTTCGAGAGGATAGGAAAGAAGAAGAAAAATGAAGAATGTGTTGAAAGAAGAAATAAAAAATGAGAAATAAGATGATGAAGAGGGGTAGGGCAAGACAGATGGGAAACACAGAGGAAAATGTTTTATTAACTGACCGCAGTTTCAACTTCCAGAGACGATGTGAGGGAAGGGTGGGGGTGGGGGCGATTCCTTTCTGTTTTTGTGTTATTCCTAGGGGGCATTTATTTTATATCAGAAGTGCTAATACTATTCGGTCCCGGTGTTTGACTATTCCTTTATCTTTATTACTGCAACCTATATTTTATACACAACATCAAGGGGTTCTCTACACACTATTAAATGTCACGTTTCGAAAACTTCTAATACTCACTCACTCAAAAAAAAAAGATGTAAATAAAGGGAGTAGGGTTGAATTAGTGAAGTTATAGATTACGAAAAAAATCGGTTTTGCATGGACTCTATTATAGTTCAATGCACATGGAAAGCTTTCAAAGTTCCCCTACCTTGATGATTGACATAATACGTTGCGGGGCCGAGTCGCTGAGTAGACCACAATTTCAACAGAAAGATTAGAATTGATCAGCTATGCTTTCAAGCATGAACTTTATTTATCACTTCAAGCCTACACCTGAACTGTATTTAGAAAAAGCAGAGGAAAATATTTTATTCATTGACCGCAGTTTCGGGAGTTCTTTTTGTTTTTGTGTTGTTGTTTTTTTATATCAAAAGTGCTAATACTACTCGGGCGGGGGGAGGGGCGACCGCCCCCCTTGGCAAAATCAAATGTCAATATTTATACTGTAATCTTTTACTAAATAAATTATGGCATAAATATTTTTCTCATTTTGATTTTATAAATACAATCAGACATAATGATTTTATGAATTCAAATAAAACGTTCCAGATATATAACGTCATAACAACGCCCCACACTCCCCTCGTCAATTGTCTATCTTGTTTACATCAGCTGGCCCAAGAACAAGGTTTATTTTAGATTTTACAAACTGTCTAGGGAGAGTAAAAATGACGCTACGAGCGCTCCATTCCCAGCCGCTAACTACATGCCACATCCGCGTATGCGTCGCCTAGGTACGTCGGCTATTTCGCAATGACCGTAAAGCTCATCTCACGTTAACTTGATTTTTTGTTATAATTTCCATTTGCAAATTGCATGATGTTTTTCAAAAAATGTTTTAGTTTTAGTCACTTGCGTATGAAACATTGCAGATTTAGTGCACAGATTTTCACATTTTGATGAGTCTAATTATTCAAAATTTTCCCCGGGGGCGGCTCCCCCGACCCCCTGTATCTGGGGGGTATTCCATACCCTCCTGAAGCATCCCCTCCAAAGTGCTGCACCGCCCCTCTGAGCCTTAAATCCGCCCCTGCTTCCTGAAACCTATATACACACCATCAAGGAGTTTCAAAAACTGCTAACACTTACTTAAGAAAAAGGTGTAAAGAGCGTCTCGAAATATTTTTCAGACAAGTCCTAATATATTAGAACTTGCGTTTTGGGATCCTTTGAGTCAAATCCAGGCTGTATAGAAGATGATGAATGAGGAACAACGCTTTAGTGAGGTGATCGGTTAAAAATATTTATTAAAGTGCACAATTTAAGATATCGTTAATCCTCTCTTTCTGGCACTTATTTAAGCGAACAATGAAACTTTTTATTTTCTATACAGGGTGTGCCAGACCTATGGACCACTATCTTTTTCCCGAGAACAGTTCAAGATAGAAACTTGGGATAAAAAATTCAAGATGTAGGGCCATATTATAAAACTCCACTTGGGGCCATATTATAAAACTCCACTTGAGTGCGAGTTTGTGTGGTCAATACCACTTGAGTGTCTCATTTGTATTTTAAAAAATGGTCTGACCAAAAAATTACATGTAAATTCATCTCTCACTTTAGCGGAGTGGACACTCGCACTTATTCAATATTTTCAATCCATATCCATACTAATATATAAATGCAAAAGTAACTCTGTCTGTATGTTAAGCTTGCACGCTTAAACTACTGAACCGATTTTGATGAAATTTGGTATGGAGATAGACTAAACTTTAGGAAAGGACATAAGCTACTTTTTATCGCGAAAAAGGGGTTGAAACTATAAACGGCCGTGCCTATAAGGCGCCAAGCTAAGCGGGCAAATCCTGGTAGTGTAAAATAATTTTTCGCATTATAAAAGCAAACTATTTTAAAATTTTAGCAGAATTTCTTTGCAATTATTAATTTGTTTCCTCACTTTAGAAAACTGGAAACTTATTCGTTTATTTAGTAGACTTTCTTTTGCAACAAGTTTATTATTATTGGATCAAACTTGCATCCTTCCGGTCAGGGGTGTGTTTTACGATTGTTTATATAACGGCGAATTTCGTTTACTTTCCAGCGCCCAAGCGCTTAACCGATATTAATAAAATTTTGAAAAAATCAAACCAGCTACTTCGAGTTACCGAGTTATTCTGAATTGATAACTCTTGAAGGACTTGTCTGATTTAAATGATATTGGCAAACATAGTGAAGGACGGCGGGAAGAATATGTTGGACTCATGATAATGTCAAACTGAAATAGCTTTTTCAAATTCAGACGAATTAGGTATGTCGACTAGATACAAAAAATCGGTCCTAGAAAAAATGTGTGCCCGTCCGTCCGCAAAAATCGTGTTCGCGCATCTACGGCCTTCATTATTGGTCGGATTTTGATATTCCTTGAGGCCATAATTCGAGTAAAAACCTTAACATTGGGATAACCCTCTAGAACCCAAACGGCATGCCCGATGTTGATGAAATTAATAAACACACACTATTTATAACATATCATCGGCAAATTTTGGGTCTCCTGGGGATATCTTTATCTGGGAGGCTTTTAGGGAACCAACACTCAAATTCGGGTAACATCTCTAAAAGCGGCAATATCACTCCAAATTTCATGAAATTTAAAACTGACACTCTTTGTAAAATATTATAGAAAAAATTTGGGTCTCATGGGGATATATTCATATGGGGGTTTTTTAGGGCACCAAACCTAAAATTCGGGTCAATCCTCTAAAAGCGGCAATAGAGCTCCAATGATGAAATTTTAAACGGACACTCTTTGTAACATATTATCGACTTTTAAACCAAACTAATTAGTTTTCTAAAACTTTGGACCCATTTTTTAAATAATTTAAATGAATTAAAATTCCAATTAATTTTACCCGTCTACAGGTCCAATGGAATCATGGATTGTCTCTGTACTTCTATCCTACATTGTCTCTGTGCTTGAAGTGTCACTTGCCACTTGAGTGGTTAATTTATTATAATACAAAAACAGAAACCGTACAAGTGCGAGTGACCACTCCGCTAAGTCGAAGTGACAAATCACAATTGAATGGATTTTTATAATACCTATGACCCGCAGTTCTTGAATTTTTTATGCCAAACTTCTATCTTGAACAGTTCTCAAGATAGTAACCAGTATGTCTGGGAAACCCTGTATATGTGTATATGTCACTAACAGTGACGAAAAACGTAAAATATAAAATTTTGGGAAGGGGTATTTTTTTAAGCCAGTAAAATAATAAACTCATGTGTCACTTTGCAGAGTTCTTTGTTTGTGTTCTCTGACTTTCAGAAAAAGATGAAAATATTAAACAAATAAATGGGAAAACGTGATTTTTTGCTGAAAAAATGAATTTTCAGTAAAGAAGATTTCAGTCGTCCTTTAGTGGGTTTGTTTTATGTTTACTTTACACCAGGGTGATGAACAAAGTGGTCAACTTGTAGTCCCGTGAACTCATTGGAAATTGTCGCTATTTGGTCCAGATGTCCTAATAGGGCTCACAAATTGATCAGCTAAATTTTATGTATATAAAAAAAATATGGAAATCATCAACCCCCACAATCCTAACTATGTTCGAGTTAAGGCTAATTTTTCGGTGAAATTCAATGAGTTATGGCCAGATAGCATGAAATGTGTAAACTAATTTAACAACACAAATAGAGAAAGTTGAATATGAGTTGTAACCCTGCTAATTCTATGAATATAATGAATTTCATCAAAATCTTATGAGTCGATCGAGAGTTATCGTCAGTGTTGGATTGGAATTTCAGTTCGCGTCACATTTGAACCTTTAGAGACTATTTCACCAAATTGAAACTATACGAGTAGAGACAATTTGACCCAAACTAAAACTATAGAGACAATTTCACCAAACTGAAAGTATAGAGAGAATTTCACCAAACTGAAACTATAGAGAGAATTTCTCCAAACTGGAGCTATAGAGACAATTTCACCAAACTGAAACTATAGAGAGAATTTCACCAAACTGAAACTATAGAGATAATTTCACCAAACTGAAACTATACGAGTAGAGACAATTTGACCCAAACTGAAACTATAGAGACAATTTCACCAAACTGAAAGTATAGAGAGAATTTCACCAAACTGAAACTATAGAAAGAATTTCACCAAACTGGAGCTATAGAGACAATTTCACCAAACTGAAACAATAGAGACAATTTCACCAAACTGAAACTATAGAGAGAATTTCACTAAACTGAAACTGTAGAGGGAATTTTACCAAACTGAAACTATAGAGATAATTTCACTAAACTGAAACTATAGAGGGAATTTTACCAAACTGAAACTATAGAGAGAATTTCACTAAACTGAAACTATAGAGGGAATTTTACCAAACTGAAACTATAGAGACAATTTCACCAAACTGAAACTATAGAAAAAATTTCACCATAAACATTATATATGCCGTCTTATCTCCGTGGCGTCGGTTCGTGAATTGAAACTCACAAAAATAATGATTTAATTAAATGGCTGTCTTTCCAATTCAGATCTACCGTTGACCATATTATTACTGTACGATCACTCTTTACTCTCTAATTTTGTTGGAAATCACAATCTCAGTATTCTGTTTTAGGAAACTCGTACAACTCAGAAGAGAGGATGGTGGTAGCTGGTTACGACAATGGTGATCTCAAAATGTTCGACTTGAAAAATATGACCTTGAAATGGGAAACTAATTTGAAAAATGGCGTAAGTTTTAAATTAGGTGTTCATATTTCGTATATTCGTGAGCTAAATTCCTCTTTGGGGCTATGTAAGCCCCTGCACCTAAGCCTCTCCTGGGCTTTTTGTGCTTGGAAAGTAACCCGTTTCCTAGCTAAGGCCTAAGATCTGCGCCAGCTTGATTAGCCTTTTGGCTAGGTGTTTTGCGTGAATGTCAAGCGTGGGATGTAGCTGTCCCATACTTAGTCTCCACGCAATTAGGGAGTTGCAATCAAAGATAACGTAGGTGTTCATAGAAATTTATATTTTCGTTTAAGTAGGAAATTCGTATCTCGATGTTTTTTCATTGATAAATATTTTTTTCCTCGAAAAACTTAAAGAGTATGTCTCTTTAAGTTTTTCTTGAAAGAGAATAATTTTTAATAATCTTTTTTTTTTGTTTTGTTTTTTCATTCGTTTAATTAAAATGGAAAATAAATTAAAAATATTAATGATGTAGCAAAGCTGTTTGACTTTAAAAATGAAACAGATTGACATAATGACGAGGAGCAATAGAAACGCTTTCGTCAGCAAAGAGCGGACGGAGTAGGTTGTGAGGAGACCAAAGGTTTCGATTGGAGTGAGGATAAATCACATTAGGACGTCTTTTTTTTTAGCATTGTTCGATTTTTTGTACTTGATCCGATTTTTACATTTGACCAATTTTTTTGGCTTTTGATCGATTTTTTGCATTGGCCCGATAATTTTGCATTTGGTCGAATCGAATCAAAATTTTTTGGCATTTGGTCAATTCTTGAACTTGTTTAATTTTTTTTTCAAAAATTGTTATGAATTTAAAAGATTCTTTTTAATGACCTTTGCTTTATTTTTTCATTTATTTAATTAAAATGAAAAAAAAAAATAATAATAATGCAGCAAAGCTGTTTAACTTTGAAAATAATGGAACAGATTTACATAATGACGACGAACAATAGAAACGCTTTCGTCAGCAGAGAGCAAACGGAGTAGACAGTAAGGAGAAATATCATTTAGAAAAATAATTTATTATAATACAGAGTCCAGATGTTTCGATTGAAGTCACATTAGGACGTTTTTATTGAAAGTTTTATTGGATGAATATAGGACGAGAGGAGCATACAGGGTGTTGAGATAAATCTCTGCCAATGTTGTCATGGGTTTATTGGATGAATATAGGACGAGAGGAGCATACAGGGTGTTGAGATAAATCTCTGCCAATGTTGTCATGGGTTTATTGGATGAATATAGGACGAGAGGAGCATACAGGGTGTTGCAATAAATCTCTGCCAATGTGACACATGGGTTTATTTAATGAATATAGGACGAGAGGAACATACAGGGTGTTGCAATAAATCTCTGCCAATATGACACATGGGTTTATTGGATGAATATAGGACGAGAGGAGCATACAGGGTGTTGCAATAAATCTCTGCCAATATGTCACATGGGTTTATTGGATGAATATAGAACGAGAGAAACATACTGGGTGGTGCAATAAATCTCTGCCAATATGACACATGGCTTTATTGGATGAATATAGGACGAGAAGAACATACTGGGTGGTGCAATAAATCTCTGCCAATGTGACACATGGGTTTATTGGATGAATATAGGACGAGAGGAGCATACAGGGTGTTGCAATAAATCTCTGACATGTGTTACTTCTATTAAGCATTTAAAAAAATACCCATAAATTTAATATTTCACGTTACAAGTTACCTACACGGATTGTAAATAATCCGGTCATTCGCCGCCCCCCGTACCCAATACGTCCACTGTGAGAGGTACATGTTCTATGATTTTTTTAATTCTTCATACCTTAAAATGTAAAATATCACATTTTGAAGGGGGTGTTACGAGTATTTTCTTGACGATGCGATGCCTCCTTTGGCATTTATCAAAAAAAACAAAAANAAAAAAAAAAAAAAAAAAAAAAAAAAAAAAAAAAAAAAAAAAAAAACATATATGTGGGTTTTGGAGGACTTTATGTTGTTAGAAACTCTATTTTGAAAATGTGTGGGTATGTTGCAATAATTGTTAAGGTATCTTTACACTGAGGTAACTTTCCAGGTGCCAGGCATCCCCTGGGCTGCATGCTTGCCCAATCCAGGCTGGGTGAGGTCAATGTGGGTAGCTGGTTTGCAAGTTTCCAGCGACTTGAATGATCAATAGATGTTAAAGAGACGTTAAGCCAAATTAGAAAAAATAAACAAAAATCTAATGTACATAACTAAATCATCGTTTGCAATCGCCTCGTTGCGTCGGGCAATAGCACGTATAACATAATGTGTATGGTCGCCCTTAGAAACAGAATAAAGTTGGATGTCGTTGCATTATTAAAGCTAAACAGGAAAGACTGATAAGAAATTCTTCAATCTGGGTAGCCATTATGTTTTTCAATTTGACAAATGACTTTTAACTTGATACAAAAAGTATTTCAGTGTAGAAGCGTTTTTTTTTTAATTTGGCTTAACGTCTCTTTAACATCTGTTGGTCATTTAAGACGGGGGTTTTACCCTCCATTCGCTGGAAACTTGCAGACCAGCTACCCACATTGACCTCACCCAGCCTGGGTTGGGCCGGAAAAACAGAGCCAACGATACGTGGTGTTCCCAGGCAGTCACCCATCCAAGTTCTGACCACGTCCGACGTTGCTTCACTTCAGTGATCTGACGGGAACTGGTGTATTCAATGTGATATGATCGTTGGCTAGGAGCGTTTTAGGTGTGGCATAGTTTTATTTATTGAGGTTTGCATAAAAACAAACACTCTGCCAATTTTTTATGTGCTTGGTAGAGTTTTTCCGTAGTAATATTTTTTGGTGCGGAATCATATATATGCGACTATCAGGAGCAAAAATTTTCGGGCACAAATAGATCCTAAATGGAATCTGTAAACAAAATTTCATCAAAATCGTTCAACCCTATGTGGGAAAGAGTCTTTCATTTTTGCAGCAACAACAACACCAACAACACAAACACCACCACTAACACCACCTAATTTTTCTGGGTTTTCAGCCTATGGCTTGGGGGTGGGGGTTCATTCCCATCAATTTTTCTATATCTCTTACCGTGTTGGCTAAACAATGAGTATTTTTGTATAAATTTTATTTTGGCCGATCCCGGATTCGAACTTGTCACCCTCGAATGGCTAGTCACAATTTCGCAAAATATGTCCTAAATGAAGAATGAAGATGTCACCTATATCTTTCTCGCTTTCAGTTGATTGTTGTCGTGACAAATCTTAACATATTGGACAAAATTCGGTGATTTTTTTTACAGGTAAATCTTCTTCAGGTCACTCGTCGATTGGCAAAAACAGCATTAAAATGAATTCAGTAGTTTTTGAGTTTATCGCGAACAGACAGAAGCGAAAAATGACTTTAATTTATAATAATATGTAAGAGATAATTTGTGGAACCCTATGAGTGACAAATTTGACAATTATATTTTTTCTTTTTTGCACTTTCACTTATTTGCACTTTTTCTTTTTAGAAATTTTAACCAATGTATGTATATTAGATTGTACCCAAAAGTTTTAGCGCATAATTAGCAAATATAACAAATTTCATCCAAATCCGTCAACGCTAAGTGGCAAAAGTGCCCTTTACGACGTACGGCCAAACAAACGTTTTTTTATTCGATTTTTGGAAACTACCGTTCAAAAACTTCCTGCCGTATGTACTTTATGCAAGGATACATTAATTAAATTTAAAATTTCCAGTCGTATAATTTTCATTTTGCTCAAAGGTAAAAAAATGCAGTCTTAGAGTTTCATTATATTCAAAACTTCCTGTCGTAAATTGTCATTTCCCTCAAAAGTTCCTGTTTTGAAGTAGATTTGTTCAAAAATTCCAGTCATGTATTATTATATTCAATAATTGCTGTCGTAAAGTGTTATATCGTTCAAAAGTTCTTGTCGTAAAGTACAGTTTGGATCACAAGTTCCTGTCGTATTAAGATAAAATTGTTAGGTGATGGTAGATCAGTAAAAACTTTCCTTCGTAAAGTACCAGTTTTGCTCAAAAATTCCTGTCGTAAGTTCATAATTTCCTGTCCTAAAGTAACATTTTGTTTAAAAATTCCTGTCGTAAATTTTTGCTTTACACAAGGATACATTAATTCAATTCAAAACTTCCTGTCGTACAACATTCATTTTATTTGTTTTAATTATTTTTTGCTTTCTTTCTTTCTTTCTAATTTTGGTATTTTTTTTTATATAAATTATTCCACAACAATTGTTTTTTGTGGGACAGAAGTGGGGTGGGTTTTTTTTAAAAGAGCTATTGGGGCAATATAAAAAGTGCACGCTGTGTGTGTGTGACGAAAATTTCTTATTAAGATAACATTGTTGGTGATGGCAGATCAATACAATTCCACTGGCATTGCAATCGGGAGACCTGGGTTCAATTTCCGGCGTTGTCAGAATATTTTCGATATAATGTCTTTGATTTCCGGGTAAACTCAGCCTCATGAGGACGTTTGAGCAGCTATTTTATTTTGTTAGTATCGACCAGAGGCGTCATTTTAAGAGCAGAATAAAATGAATTGGTAGATAATTGAAGACAGGCTATAATTCTAAATAATGCTGTGATATCCACAAAACATGTGAAATACTCGTGTGAGGGACCACAAAATAATCCACATTTACGTTGGTTTTTGGAAGAGGGGTTCAATTTTTGATGGCTCTTATCATTTTGGCCAAACAATTTGAACAAATAAATATATGCTACGGTAAAAGTAGATAATTGGTGATGTATACAATCACCGGTAAATGTAGGACATTATTCTGAACTGTTTAATCGGATTTTTTTTAAATAGCATCTTTGTTTTTGATTTTATTTATTATTTTATCAATATAAGCGTTAAGATAAACGCCCCCTCCCCCCCCCCAGAGAGGTTAGGAAACGTTTTGATCGGCCATGCCTCGATTAAACTCTTGCACCATTCTCGAGAATAATTTCCTACATTTACCGGTGATTGTATACAATCACCAATTATCTACTTTTACCGTAACATATACATTATTAAGATAAAGAAGTTGCTGGCGAATATCTTTGAAAAAGTTTTCAAGAGCACTGACTATTTGCCCGGTGGTTGCAGCTGCAAATTACAAATTTTTCCAAATACGGAATCTGAAGTATTGTAAAAACACTTCAAGGCTATCTAAACCATTTAGCAAGAATAATTTTGTATCAACTTTCCCTCAGATAACTTCAACTTGATATCCATCAAGTCGAAGTTATCAGGGGAAAAGTTGCGAAGAAGAAAAATTATAAAACTAGCTCATAGTTAGCATTTCCATGAAATAGTTTCCTGGTTTTACGTAGGTTTCTCTTTATTATTTTACCTTTTTATATGTGGTTCTGTCTTTGTTTTATTATTTAACTGAGTAACAAATTTCATTCACTTTAATTCTCAAACTGATCCCCAACAATTTTTTATTTAGATAAGTAGTTAGTAGTTTATGTTAACAGTAAGAAAGTTAAATTTTAGAAGATACATGTCAATTCACATTGCAAGAGAATGAGTCAATTCTTTTGGAATGTAAATTGACCTTGAAAATCTTGGAATAACTTAACGGAAATTTCCCATCCACAATGACATCGTGGATTGGAAATGTAAAAGAATGGTATAAACAGCTATAGATATCCCATACAGAAATATTTGAGGCAGTCTACTGTAGAGAAACAATAGACACGATGATAGCTAACCTTCATTTAGAGACGATTGACTAAGAAGAAGAAGAAGAAGATATCTACCCAATGCAGAGAAACAATAGACATGATGATTAAGAAGAAGATACCAACCCAATGTAAAGAAACAATAGATATGACGATAATCAATCTTCATTTGGAGACGACTGACTAAGAAGAAGAAGATATCAACCCAATGCAGAGAAACAATAGACATGAATCATCATAGACATGAAACAATAGACATGGCTATCAAGCCAACCTTCATTTGGGGACGACTGACTAAGAAGAAGAAGAAGATATCAACCCAATGCAGAGAAACAATAGACATGAATCATCATAGACATGAAACAAGAGACATGGCTATCAAGCCAACCTTAATTTGGAGACGGCTGACTAAAAAGACGATATCTACCCAATGCAGAGAAACAATAGACATGATGATAGCCAATCTTCATTTGGAGATGGCTGATTAAGAAGAAGATACCAACCCAATGTAAAGAAACAATAGCCATGATGATAGCCAACCTTCATTTGGAAACGGCTGATTAAGAAGAAGATACCAACCCAATGTAAATAAATAATAGCCATGATGATAGCCAACCTTCATTTGGATACGGCTGATTAAGAAGAAGATACCAACCCAATGTAAATAAACAATAGCCATGATGATAGCCAACCTTCATTTGGAGACGACTGACTAAGAAGAAGATACCAGCCCAATGTAAAGAAACAATAGCCATGATGATAGCCAACCTTAATTTGGAGAAAGCTCATTAAGAAGAAGAAGAAATTAAACGCTACAGGCAAATGTGACCCTTAGGCTGCCGGCGTGCGGCGCGTGACCTATGGTTTTTATTTTATTTTACGTACCTCGAAATTTTTTTTGGGGGGGGGAGGGGGGTCTATTTTTTCAGTCTGTCACTCTATTTTGAATGAGATAGGTGTTTGATTTGATTATGTGTAATTAATGAAGGACAGGGTGACAGAGGATGGCGGAAGAGTTGCACTAACTTCTTGTTTACTCTGTACTCATTGAAATCAAATATGTAAATGTTGTGAATTATACAGGGTGTTTGAAAAGTCCTGGAACATCTAGGTATATTGCAAACGATAAAAGATTAAAAAAAACTCATAAATTGTATTTCTTTTGGTCTTCTGCTTTATAAGAATGATTTTTGTGTGTACAGGTACACTGCCCCTCTTAAAAAAGTAGAGTTTTTTTGTGGTAAGACCTAAGGAACTCTTCAAAAATTTCGTGGGTGTTATTACATTACTATAAGAGCTTCAAGTACAGGGTGCGGCTCGAAATACCCTTTTTTGAAACGCTAATAAAAACGAATGTATTACAGGTAAAGAAAAAATATTTTTTTCAATTGAAAGACAAAGGTTGGAATTTTATTTTCAAGTAGTTTTGAATACAATATCTTGAATGTGATGGCCGCCATTGTCGATACATTGCTGAAGACTATTTTGGAAATTTCTGTGTACACGTTTCAACATTTCAACGGAGATTTGTTCAATTTCTTGACGAATGAATATTTTTAGCTCATCAAGATTTCTTGGACGATGTTTGAAAACTTTCCAGAGAAAAGAATCACATAACTCGATCAGAAAGTCTAAGGGCGATGGCATGTTTATGGTCAGAGCGCTTTGGCGACCTTAAAGTCGAACCGTCTCCACATTGTCCTACAAACTTCTTTATCACACTTCTCGTTGTTCTGGAATTCTCTACCCAAAGCAAAATGTTTTGTGATCGGGGAGAGCACCTCTGGGTGGAATTCTGGAGCGAACTCGGAGTGCATGCCGTGTTGCCACAATGGAATGCCCGTAAGAGAAGTATGCTTCCACTACAAAAGATTTGCGTTCTTTGGACCACCTCATCTTTCTTTGATCGAGGGGTTTAAAAAAATTACAAAGAAATTAAACTAGAGGTGAAAAAATATTCCACAAAAACGGAAAAATGAAAACTTGTGTTTTCCAAGAGAAAAAAGCTACTGGTTAAAATCTTTTCACTAAATCAGAAAATTCCATTAGTTTTGTGTCCACGGAAATTAGTCCCATGAACCTACAATTTTTCGTTGCGATACAGGAGCATTTTCAAAAAAGGGCATTTCCGAGCCGCACCCTGTATTAATAATTTCTTCGACTATACCAAATATTTTTACTCCGCCATTGGTCGCTACTCAAATTAAATTATTAAAATAGTTACTCAATCGTTCTCACTAAGTTCCCTAAAGTCACAAGCACTGAGCCGAAAATTGTCCTACCCGGCCAGGTCCCTCTAATCCAGAAGGACTCTTCAGAAATATGTAAAATTTCAGCTCTTTATATTTTACGATCGCAAGATATTCAGCCAATCATAGTCATAGACCTGTATGTAAATGCTGCAATTTAAATGTTTGATTGAGTGGAGAAGGTCAGACTCATTAGAAATCAGCAGTCTGCTCCGTTGTAACTCGTCAATAAGTTATTAGGTGTTGGATAAGAGCCTTAAAATTGATGTACGACATTGTAAGGTACCTACTATAAATACCTATTTAATTCGGTAATCTGCTGACTTACTTTACTTTCCTTGTCAATCCGACATTGTAAGGTACATAAATACCTATTTCATTCAGTAATCTGCTGACTTACTTTACTTTCCGTGTCAATCACGGAAATTGGTGGTGGAAGTGTTGTGTATTAGCAATTAGCATATAATGCTACTCTGAGGACTCTTGACTAGATGTTCATAATTCCGGCCCCTTCATGTCCTCCGGTAGTGGTTAGTGGTAAATATATCAATTCATGAGGATGAAAATCCCATGGGTTGGCTGGGTATGAACCCACGCCCTCTTGTTTACCAGTCAGAACGTGTTTCCACTACACCAACAACCCATGTTGTAGCAAGTAGGCAGCTCGAGCGCTTTAATAGTGAACTGATGTAAAAAGAAAACTGCATATACACCCTGAATAGCCCAAACCGCGGGGTATGTAATTACTGAGCGACTGTTGCTGCTACACTGACGAATAGTACCCAAAATCATTATCAGTAATCTATTGTTTGAACTGAATCTGTTTTTTGACCCGGAAGAACAAGATGTGCTTCTTTATAATTTAAATTAAATTATTTCACCCCTCGTCTTCATAAGGAAACCTGACAGCCATATAATGATGTAGATTAAGATATTGTACCCTTACCCTAATAACAATACAACAGAATCCAGAATGTTAACATATGGCAACCATAAAACAACTAGGTATTTCCAAATAAGATTCTTTAGCATTGTTATCGTTAGTGAAAGAGAGATCATCCGGGAGCAGAAAGCTGTAAAAAATGGGAAGTACATTTCCACGAGGATAAGTAAATCATATCTACTTGAGATTGTAAGAAGTTACTTGAGGGTGAAATCCTCACGGCCCGGGCTGATCATCCAAAATAACACAGAAAACAAATCTGTTTAGTATAATTATATATTTGTAACTCATGTGTTACTGACATTACAGTGATTGTCATGGTTCTGGGGGACATTGTCAATTATCAGCCTCCAAGAATAGATGTGTATGAAGATAATTAAAAACTTTAGCAGTTGACTACAACTTATCTATTGTATATTTAATAATAGATCAACGTCATATTCTTTAGACAGAGTCTTTGTGTTAAATGTGCCAATATTCAAAGCAAAAGTCCGTTTTCATTGTTTTGTGTTTCTACCGCTGTCTTGGTGGAATAGAGTGGCGCAGAACTCGGGGTCGTGGTGATTCATTTCTCTGCATGTGATTAATAATAATTCGATGGTGATGAAGATGGTTTGGTTTGGTATGTACTTTGGTCAATAAATGGATTGGTATGTACTTTGGTCAATAGATGGTTTGATATGTACTTTGGTCAATAGATGGTTTGGTATGTACTTTGGTCAATTAACATTCCTCGCCGACAAATGGTTCTGAGGAGCTAGTGATAACACTTTCTCCGTTCGCACATACTATGTCATAGCACGTATGTTCATACTGCAACATGTTAGTATGACCCCAGGGGCCCCGCGCTTACAAGCAGGAGGTGATGATTTAGTGGAATTTAGTTGGAAAAGCTCACCGGGCGTCTTCGGAATATAAAAAAAATCAGGTTTTTTTTACTTTCGCCCTCTTCCTCCAACTTTTAGTGAATATAACACCGCCAAACATCGTAAATGGGAATGAAGATTCCCGCGAGGATTACAAGAAATATGCAGGAGAAAAAAAACATGAAATTTAAAGAAAAACATATTCACTCCCGGAGTCAGACTCAATTGATTCCCAACTTTACATAGTCATCAGGAGCATTCGCACAAAGTAGTGACGGTGCCGAGACCGACAAGTGATCCGCCCGGTAAAACTAAAATTATTCTTCCAGACAGTTGAAGGAATATGTTCATACTAGACGGGCACTTGACAGTGCATCACTGTGAGCTCACGATCAGAGGCAATCACTGTCACTGCTTAGTGTGAATGCTCCTTAGGTGTATACGGTTCTCCAATAAATATATTTAAAAATAAATTTTGTTTTAAGTATTACGATAATGTTTTGGCTCGGATAAAGTGATGTATACAGCAGTACAGCACGTCATGGAATGAAATTATGAAATGAATGTGACGCGTGTCACTTACATTTGACAAGTTGGAGAACCCTTTTCAGACATGTCCACTTGTCCATTCCAGCTCATCAGTTGGATTCAGAGGGTTGCCAAAACAGAAATCATTACTGATGAATGTACAAGTTTTGGTATGTTTCTTCGTGTGACAGACAGCCCAGAAGTGCGTCCCCGCTCCCTTGCTAGGGATGCGATCACCCTTTTTAGTTATTTCTACGAACCCCTAATTTAATATTTCAGCATTTACAATTATTGTTATGATTATTTTCCAAATGTCTCTCGAATTAGAGCAGTTAAATTATAATTTTGCCTGAAATAAATTTCCATAAAGCTGCAAATGATTTACATTCACGTTTAAGATAACGAATAAGAATATACTAAACTAAATTTGCTACAGTTTCCGGGTTAAGGAAAAAAAAAAAAAAAANAAAAAAAAAAAAAAAAAAAAAAAAAAAAAAAAAAAAAAAAAAAAAAAAACGGTATGCTCTGAACGTAAAATTAGATTTTCAATAATTTTAATTAAATAAGATTTTTTATTTGGAATAACCGTTATTGGAATAAGTTAGGGACGTTTAAAAATCGAGCATAGATAAAAAAGATAACCTGATTTCGAATACCAATTCTGACTACACTCCAAAACCAAATTTAACCTTTAAGCATGTTCTTCAATTCTTTCTAAGATTGTTTAAAGTCAACTTTTCAATAAAATGCATCTTCTGGGTGTTATAAGACAAAATAAAATATTAGCGCCAAAATTTTGGAGTTTTTTGTCCCTGAAAATTAGCTCAACTCTTTTGCAAAATCACTCTCGTTCGGGATGCCCAACGTTTAAACCATTTCCAACTCCATGGAATGTTTTTCCAGGCACGTTTTTTTTTTTTTTTTTTTTTTTTTTTTTAATTTGACTGGACTAAATTGGACAAACCTTTTTAGGTATGTTACGTACCCCTAATTTAATATTTCATTCTTTGTTATCATTTAGCATTATTTTTCAAATGTCTCTCTAATGACTATTTTATGCATATTTCATATCATTGCATTCAGGTCAGCATGTTCTGCTTAATGGAGGTAATGTGATATGTTTGTGATGTTTCCATTACAAATGTTACGGATGCAGTCAAATGACCCCAAACAAAAGTTATGCTATTTAGTATTTTTTAACTCTTTGTCTGATAATAGCTTTTCCAGCAATCCATGAAAATTGGGTTTTATGGCCGTACCCGGAAAGGTCCAGACCCCCNCCCCCCGAAATTTCAGTCGGTTTTTTTTAATGAAAATACTCTAATTTGCGCGTGACTGCTGTTGTTGTTAAAAAACAACAACAGCAACAACAACAACAATATCAATAAAAATATAAACAACAGCAGCAACAACATCAACAAAAACAACAACAACATCAACAACAATAAAAAGAACATCACCTTCCATGATAATCATTTTCAGGTGTTAGTTCTGGCTTGGCTGTCAATGCTAACGAAGTGAGATCTAGTTCGAACACCACCAATTTTCTATAAATGTTTCCTCTTTTCTATCCCTAGAATCAATCAGAATTCAAACATTCCAAAGGGGTTCAAAATTTACGGGTATTAGGCATGATTTCCGGGACATACTGTATACAATATCCGGTTCACATAAATATATATATATATTTGATCTGTCTTATTTTATAAATATTTTTTTTGGTATAGAACACTCATGCGACTGAGAAAGTATCGGCCTCAAATGGGACCTGCATATACCCAATTTCATCAACGAGTGGCACGCTGGCTCATTCACTAACCACTTATTCCGCGACTGTCATTAATTAAAATTATTAATTAATTCTCAAGAAAAAAAAATGTTTATTTTACGATAAATTCCTCTTTAATTGTTTTGAAAAGAAAAAAAAAAACACTCGAAATCATTAGTAAGGATTTTTTTTAAAAAAAAGAAAAGTACGAGGGAGTAAAATATAAAGATAGAATCAATTCTTATAATACGAATAATTAGTACACAAACATTAGACACTGCTGAAAACTTAAGAGAAAACTTTTCGTTTGCCGCGCCGCCCACCACAGCGTCTCCCCCCCCCCGATCCACTTTGCTTTTTACTTTCCTTATCCCATTTAAAAAGGATACCCTGAAATTTTTGATGTCCAGTTTTAATATGAAAACGAGTTTTTAGGTCCCAAGAGCACAAATTTCGAGTTTCAGCCAGTGGTCCGTGTTTATGTCTGTCGGTCTGCAAACAAGATATCTCAAGAACCAAGGGGGATCCAAATTTTTTTGATTGAAATCGAATCTAATGTTTTGAAGAGACTGTTTAGTGCTTGAAATTTGATGGCCATTCATATCAGTTTTATTCACGTAACGCATGAACTTTAATTTATTAAATCGTGAAAATTGTGCCTACCTATTTGATATAATAATACAATTCCGGAACCATCTTTGTTTTTATAAAAAATCATTCACGCCGTAACACCTACACACAAAATGGACCGACCGGACCGAATTCACATGACTTTTTTATGTATCAATGTCAGTTCGATATTAAAAAATCGATATAATATCCAATTCCCGGAATCAAATATAAAAATTCACTGACACCATGACATATACCTACATGATCTGGAATGAGTGGCAACGTAGCATTCGATCTGGCAATACTGGGAAGATGAAAATCGCGGGGGTGACAGTTGAACATGTTTAACTCCATCATGGTAAGTTTGAACTATCTACAGTCACGTGGTCCAACCGAACATTTTTTCCCAGAGCGGTTTTAAAGTGCGTTCTGAATAATGTTAGTATTGCAATTCTATTGCGCGTTTTCTTCGTGAGTTTCAAAAATGACTCATGTGAGTTTAGTGCTGCGGAGTGCTATTAGGTTTTGTTTTAGACTTGGGAATGGTGCAACGGATACTTAATGGAAAGCTTTAGCCGCCTTTTTGAGACAGTGTTTTGTCAAAGTCTCAAGTTTTCAGTGGTTTAAAGCATTTTGTTAAGGAACGATCGAACATGAAGCGCACACTAAACCTCAATAACTGAATTCTTTACCCGTAAAAATAGGAAAGTAATGAGACTGTTGTTTAATTGACGCATATACCTACATGATCTGGAATATTTCCACAGTTCCCCAATCTCCTAATTCACTCGACCTGAGCCCTTGTGACTTTTTCCTCTTCACGAAATTGAAAAATCATTTTGGCACACTGGAAAACATCCAGACAGCTGCAACCGATCAACTGAAGGTTAACCCAGATGCCGAGGTCCAGCACTGATTTGAAGAGTGAACTACTTTGAAGGCGACAATGTTTATATTTAAAAATAAATAAATCTCATTACTTTATTTACTCACAAGATGGACGGCTCGTCACCTATAAATGCCCGCGAATTCTGGGGTTTTAAAGTTTGCTCTACATGTGTTTCGGTGCTTTCTGATCTCACTTGTTGTGCTCTTTCTCCTCAGCCGCCCACACTCTTCCCAATAACTTTTTCAACAAGTTTTGTTTAAGCTCCAATATGCTCAAGGCTATTTTTTGAAAAACAAACTTTTTAAAAATTGTTTAAAATTAATAATCAATTCTGAAAGGTACCTTTTCCAGGGTGTATCCCATCTTGGCATTCATTTATTGTTTTCCTTATTTTCCCAGAAATTATTTGTTTTTATTTGCTCTAATTTACATTTCGTACTTCAGCGTTTATTTAAAATTGGCAGCCTTCTCTCGCTTTGCAAGGCGTCTTAGAAGACGGTTTGGTACCGATTGGTAAGGTATTTTTAGGTAGCGTGAACCAGAAGACATCGCTTTATACAGACAGGTCCATGTATGAATTAATTGCTCAAGTATGAATTATTTTGCTCATTAAAAGTTAGTAAGTCATAAATGGACTGGAATACATTGCGCTTTATATTTTTGAATTACTTGCTCAAGTATGAATTATTTTCGTCGTGAAAAGTTAGTAACTCATAAATGGATTGGAATACATTGAGCCTTATATTTTTGAATTACTTGCTCAAGTATGAATTATTTTCCTCATGAAAAGTAAGTAAGCCATAAATGGATTGGAAGACATTGCGCCTTATATTTTTGAATTACTTGCTCAAGTATGAATTTTTGGCCTCATGAAATTTAGTAAGCCATAAATGGATTGAAAGACATTGCGTCTTATATTTTTGAATTACTTGCTCAAGTATATATGAATTATTTTCCTCATGAAAAGTTAGTAAGCCATAAATGGATTGGAAGACATTGCGCCTTATATTTTAGAATTTCTTGCTCAAGTATATATGAATTATTTTCCTCATGAAAAGTTAGTAAGCCATAAATGGATTGGAAGACATTGCACCTTAATATATTTTTGAATTACTTGCTCAAGTATGAATTATTTTCCTCATGAAAAGTTAGTAAGTCATAAATGGATTGGAAGATATTGCGCCTTAATTTTTTTGAATTACTTGCTCAAGTATGAATTGTCTGTCTCATGAAAAGTTAGTAAGCCCTAAATGGATTGGAAGACATTGCGCCTTATATTTTTGACTTAGTTGCTCAAATATGAATTATTTTCCTCATGAAAAGTTAGTAATTCATAAATGGATTGGAAGAAATTGCGCCTTATATTTTTTTTTAATTTACGCAGTAATAGGTAAAAATATCTCTGAAAATATTGGGAAAAAAAAGCTATTCTGACTAAAATTTGTCGTTATCAAGGTGGGCGTAATAGTGGTGACTTTGGTAGATATGTCAAGGTTGGTTGACTTTCAAGGTTATTTCAAGGTCAGCCTTTTTTCTAATAGGATGAACTGACTATTTTATGTAATCAAATTCTCTGTAAAATTTTGCATTCAATTGAATATTTTTTTTGTGTCAGCAAAGTTTCCACTCCTAAGATGTATGCGTGATGTATCAAACGAAACATCTCGTCATCGTCATTCGACTAGTAACAATGTACTTATTAGGCCAATCAATAAAAAATATGATGCTTTTAATTTCAATTTTTTTTTTTTCATTGTTGCCATTCGATCCAGAATGACAAGACCTATTGTGTGAAGCGTCACTCACGCATCTATGGAAAAATTACCGACCCTGAAGGAAAAATAAATGGCAGGGCATACTAGACTTTCTCTTCCTTTATGTAATATAATATGGAAAGATAAAAAAAAAAATCAATATACCAAATTTTATCAAAATATTTTTACATATGTGGTCCCTGCCGAGACCCCAAAATTAGAATTTCTCCAAAATACCAAAAATAATGGTCAACTCTATTACTGGGGTGACTTTTATATTTTTACATTTGTGCGCCCCTGTTGATGCCCCAAAACCGAAATTTCTACAAAATACCAAGAATTGTATCGAATATACAGCGTGTCCCAGAGTGCCCCTCCTGAACTTTTGAACGGCTTGGAATATTTGAATTTCGAAAAACTCTAGGGAAGGGCCATGGCCAATCGAATGGTTATGGTGAGTATATAATAGGTTCTTTTAAAATTATTAATCAACTATTTATTGAAAAACGAAAAATATTATGTTCTATTGTGTGCGACAAATAGTACCCGCAAACGAAATCTGAAGAAAAACATTTTCTTGGATATAACTTTACAAAAAAATAATCCTACTGCACTGCAAATCAGATTTAACATCTTTGTATGAGATTCTCTTTCGGATTTTCTAAAAAAACTCAATTAAGGAATACTAAAGCATACTCAATCTACCATCTGAAGTTAACAGCCGAAAACAATATAATGGCTTAGATTTTCTTCAAAGAAATTGAAGTTAGAAGATTAAAAAAAAAAACATTAAAAAAGTTTTTGTTACTAAGATTTCGTTGAACTTGTCCATGTTTGTAACTAAGGTAATTGCGTAAAATGAATAGATAATGGCCATTTTTGTTAAATTCTGACCTCAGAAATGGTGGCGGCACCCCTTTCCTCCCATTTCATACCTTTTCCTCTGATTTCAAAATCGAAAGCAAAAAGGTATAGTCCTATTCCATTCTTTTTTATTGCAACGCCACTTCGTTTCTACGGAGAGTAGATCACTATGCTTGTGAAATTTATAACTAGATTAGATCGGAGAAATAGTATTATAGGTAGAGATTAGTACGTGAAAATTCAAATCCGAGAAATAGGAGTTCCCAACTTGTGGACCTTAAAATATTATCGGAGGAATAGGACATCGGACCAAAGGGACACTCATTAAATCGGAGAAAATGGATGCTGCTCCACAGAAATGGAACCCCGCATTAATTTCATCTAAGAACTTTGAGAAGGGTACTCTCAATGAAGAATTCAATTATGTATTGTGTAGGAACTGTAGTATTCAACGTGCCATTGAAGAACATGGTTAACTCATTTTCGAAAAAAATAGACTCAGTCGACTTTGAGAAGGATACTCTCAATGAAGAATTCAATATTCGATTATGTATTGTGTAGGAACTGTAGTAGTCAACGTGCCATTGAAGAACATGGCCAACTCATTTTCGGAAAAAAAAAAAAAAAAAACTCGGTCGACTTTGAGAAGGGTACTCACAATGAAGAATTCGATATTCGATTATGTATTGTGTAGGAACTCTAGTAGTCAACGTGCCATTGAAGAACATGGCCAACTCATTTTCGGAAGAAAAAAAAAATAGACTCGGTCGACTTTGAGAAGAGTACTCACAATGAAGAATTCGATATTCGATTATGTATTGTGTAGGAACTGTAGTAGTCAACGTGCCATTGAAGAACATGGCCAACTTATTTTCGGAAGAAAAAAAATAGACTCGGTCGACTTTGAGAAGGGTACTCACAATGAAGAATTCGATAATGTATTGTGTAGGAACTCTAGTAGTCAACGTGCCATTGAAGAACATGGCCAACTCATTTTCGGAAGAAAAAAAATAGACTCGGTCGACTTTGAGAAGGGTACTCACAATGAAGAATTCGATATTCGATTATGTATTGTGTAGGAACTGTTGTATTCAACGTGCCATTGAAGAACATGGCTAACTCATTTTCGGGGGAAAAAAAATAGACTCGGTCGACTTTGAGAAGGGTACTCTCAATGAAGAATTCGATATTCGATTATGTATTGTGTAGGAACTGTTGTATTCAACATGCCATTGAAGCTGGTACCGGGTGTCTCTGCTTTAATGATACTTGAAATCCAGTTTTCATGAGATTTACTAGGTTTGGCAGCAGGAGGCCAAGTTTTCCCCTAACAATACATCATCCACCAATGGTTTTTAGGAAGGCGGTGTTAATAGAACCTTTAGTCACCCCCGAATAATTTAAAATTGACGCTACATCGCCCATTTTGAGAATCACTGGTTTAGATAATAAACAAGATTTTCATTTCTTGTTCTCCTCATTCTTCAGAAGATTAAATTCAAGATTGCACATTTTTCCCAATTTTTAATTTTTCATGTTTTTTTTTTCACATTTAATCCGTTTAAGAAAATTTTATTGGTAGTAATAATATTTTTTATAACCTCAGAGTGCTTAAACCCCTCCATATACTTATGTTTATACAGGGTGTGCCAGAATACATGTGTTGGGTGGAATAGAATTCCTCTGGCATTAACCTCGCGCTTTCAACAAACTTTATTTAACTAAATTCGTTATATTGGGATACTATGTCAAGTAAAACCATATTGAAGGTTAAAAGTACTATATCTTCACTTGACTAAAAATTTTTAGTCAAGTGAAGATATAGTACTTTTAACCTTCAATTTATTTAACTAATTAAACTGTTTGTCCTCTTGATTCTTTCTTTCTCTCCTTCTAATTTTCCATTAATAGGTATATATGAAAAAACTGCCAATGTGACACATAGGTTTATTATTTTACTTGCTTAAAAAAATACTCCTCTTCCTTCATTGTCGATTCATCCACAGTTCACCTTACACCGCAGGCCTGCACTTTTGCCAAGGTCGGCAACTACGGTGTTGGCAACTAGAGCCTCCAGAATGACGAGTCATTTTTTCACACCAGAATGTTTGATTCTTGTAATGCTGTGATGGCTAGGTATTAATTTTTCGAATATTTTGATTTTATAAAAACCGCCAACGATACTTTCGATTGCAACCAAAAGTTTCGGCGCACAATTAGACTCCAAATATGACATACAGACCATTTCAAGTCTCTAGTGCTTAATATTCTCTTTTAAGACATGATTAATCCAAAGAAAACGAAAAATCCGCCAACAGTATGTTCGAGTACACCCAAAAGTTTCGGCGCACAGTTAGACCCCAAGCAGGACTTATTCACAAAATTTCATCCAAATAGGTCAACGCTAAGTGGCAAAATTGTCCACACCGGCATCCCCAATATCTCGTGAACCACTCAAGACTCAAGATATCGATAAAGGGTAAATATGGGTCGCCTCATTTTTGGGGGATCAATTTTGGGCCCAAAAATATTGGCCGCGGTCGGTCGTTTAGCCTGGCCGGCGGCCAGCTCAAAAATCTTATTTGAGATGAACTAGGTATTAAGCCATGGTTCATTTTCAAGGTAAAATGAGATGACATATCAAGCAATGATTCATTTTCAAGGTAATGAGATATCATTTTTAATAACAGGTTTTCTGGCGCACCCTGTATTTTTGGGTAAAACAAATTTAGGGGTTTTCAGTGTAAAGTACATTCATATTGGGGGGTTTCTGGGTTGTAAAGAAATTGGGTATAAAACTTTTAAATTCTTTGGCCATGGTATTACCATTGCTTCAGGAGAATTTAGCTCATTGGGACCCCTCCCCATTCTCTTTATGACTCTGTTGTAAAGTAACGAAATGTACATCTCGTTTACAGAAGAACCAAATTTGTTTGTGGTGGCTAATCTTCGAAACTTATGATGTCGACTTGAAATTATTACGAATGATCCACTCATCGAAGCACCTTTTCGAAGTGTTTTTCGATGAAGTTGCCCTCAGCTCAATCCGCGATCTTTCTTTTATGGTTTAAATTGTCTTGGAAGGCTTTCTCGGAGAAGTTACTTCATTATTGGATGAGATTATTTACAGGGGGCCGTATCAGAATAATAGGAAGATTGTTTAGTGGTATTAGTTGAGTTTTTGCCGTTCCAGTATGTCCATATTGTCCATGGCAATTATTTTTTCTTTTGGTTGGTTGTAGGATATTCAGGTCTTTTAGGACAAGCCGATGTGCAGCATTCTTCGTTCTCAAACTATCGATTACAATTGCTCGGGCGGATGAGTGGTAAATATCCAAAGTCATAATAAGTACAAAACAAAGAGTGAACCAGAGTGGTGCAAGTCTTCAACCACTTCTCTATCCTTTTTAATAAAATGCAGTCTCCATAGGCTTTAAGCAGGTCCATTTTTGTGAATAAGCAAAATGGGCATCAGCCCAGAGCGGAAAATTCTCTGGGGCAGAAATTTACGGCATATTTTATGTTCGCAATGATCATGTTTGAGGAAGAAAAGTTTTTTTCTTCCTCAAANCTATGTTTGAGGAAGAAAAGTTTTTTTCCTCCTCAAACTCGAGCTCTATTTTTTTTTTTAAAAAAAAAAACAAGAAAATGGGCATAGACTAGTAAGAATAGAATACATTTTTTCAAGTTGCCGCGCGGCCAAAAACTTGGTTCGGCTGAGGTGACAATCTGCAACAAGAGCGGCTCACGACTGCTTTCAAGCTACAATTTTTTCATGACTCAAAATCACATAGCGTTTTCTGGAAATTTGAATTATTTTAATTAACAATATTTTCATGACACTAAGACACATAACAACGTTTCCTGGAAAATTTAATTGTTTTAAATAATTTTCTCGAAAATAAATGGTACGGAAAACCGTACTAGACTTTCTCTTCCTTACACGAATACAATACTTTATCTTCTATGGAAGAGAAAGTAAAAATCTCTTTGACTTTTTACTTTTTCTTCAAAGTATTGTAATCGTGCAGAAAATTTGGACATTCTTTGACGGCAACCCGAAACCCAAAATTGATATTTATATGTTATTTCCCATTGCTTTTGGGCCATATATTCACTATTTTAGGTCATTTTTTAAATTTGGAAATATTTGGAGCCATGGGGTCCAATAACCGATATTTCCGATGTTCCAGGTATGATGTTCTACGTCCACTTATGTACGTCTGCAGAGCTCTGGGAGCCAAACCGCTGATGAAATTTGGTACAGGTCATCTATGGGCAAAAAATACGACCGATATTTATCGTTTTCTCGATGTCAGATCCAGGGGCGCCCCTAGGGCCCCGAACAGATTTCTAGGGATCGAATCTTTAAAATCCAAACCGCATAACCAAATTTTGATGAAAAATCAGTACTTATGGAATCATTTTTCTAAAATAAATTATCTCGCGCGGGCGTATCTCAGCCAGGGGCCCATAAATAACACTTTCACTAAAGAGCAAAGTCCACAGCCGAACGTTGCAAAATCTTTTTAAAATAAAGGTCAACGTCAGCACGTCAGTAAAGTTCAAACTTTAGAAGAGCAACATCTACATTCGATGGTGTTCTGATAGAATGATTAAGATCGAGAAAGTCTAGTACGGTTTTCCGTATCATTTATTTCACTAAATATTTACACTTTATATGATGCTCTTTTCAAACTATATTGTAATCATTTCACGAAAAATGTCGGATTTTTTTTGCCCAGTGCGCTTGTCTTAGCTACAAGGAAAAAATAATAACATTCATGGCAGAGTGTATGATGACAGCCCACATAAGAAATAATAACAACTTATTTAACAGGGTGTATGATGACAGCCCACATAAGAAATAATAACAACTTATTTGACAGGGTGTATGATGACAGCCCACATAAGAAATAATAACAACTTATTTGACAGACGTATGATGACAGCCCTCATAAGAAATAATAACTTATTTGACAGGGCGTATGATGACAGCCCACATAAGAAATAATAACTACTTGTTTGACAGAGCGTATGATGACAGCCCACATAAGAAATAATAACAACTTATTTGACAGGGCGTATGATGACAGCCCACATAAGAAATAATAACAACTTATTTGACAGGGCGTATGATGACAGCCCTCATAAGAAATAATAACTTATTTGACAGAGCGAATGATGACAGCCCACATAAGAAATAATAACAACTTATTTGACAGGGCGTATGATGACAGCCCACATAAGAAATAATAAC
>CM022878.1:14811893-14827905 GCA_012654025.1 Pachypsylla venusta | reverse complement strand
CCGTTTTCTTTTAAATCGATAGTCAATTGAAGGAACTTATTGGGCCCCACTGACGGGGCCTCTGAGAAAAACGCACCCAAATGGCATAGTTACCCATTTTAAATTTCATCGAAATTGGTTATGTAGTTTTCATTTTAGAGATTTGGTCCAATTGCGACGTTCTTGGTCCTAAACCGATGAGGGGAACTCTGAATAAAAGTTTAAAAATAGTGGTTAAATAAAATTTCCAATACTTTGAATGATCCCTGTCGGCTCTAGCTAGACATTATTTTTTTAAAAAATTCATGTGAAATTACTAAGCTGTTTTATTTTAAAAGGGATTTCCATTTTAATGACCATTTCGGCCCCTAGCGGCGCCCCTGACAGGGATACGGCCGCGTGAGACCATTTATTTTAGATAAAATTTCCATAATTACTGATTTTAAATGGTTATGTGGTTTGGATTTTAGAGATTCGATCTTAAAACGGCTATTCGGGCCGCTAGAGGCGCCCCTGAGGGCGATATCGAGAAAAAGAAAAATATGGGTCAGGCTTTTTGCCCAAAGATGACCTGTACCAAATTTCATCAAAATCGCACTACTACTTTGGCTTCCAGAGCTCTGCACACGATTCCGTACGTACGGTGTACGTAGTACGTCGGAAATATCGGTTTTTTGTACCCCATGGCTCCAAATATTTCCAAACTTCAAAAATGTTAAAAATATGGCCGAAATAGTAAAAATATGGCCCAAAAGCAATAGGAAATGATATATTTGATCTTTATTTTGGGTTTTGGGTTCCCGTCAAACGATTTTTTGGGCCAAAAAAGTCAACATTTGCTGCACGAATACAATACTTTATCTTCTAGAGGAAGAGAAAGTAAAAATGAACCCTTAACCCATGAACGCCCGAGTTTTTTATTTTTCAAAATTTTATGTGAAATATCGCTTTTCAGAAGGCAAATATTGTTTAGATACTACTGTGAAAAAAAAAATTAAGTAAAAATTTTCACACCCCCGGAGATATGGCCAATTTTCCGCTGGTACCATATGGTACCACTGGCCACTCTCCATGTCAAAACAAAAAAATAATAATACATCCCAAGAAAGTAATCAAACCATTGTTAATAAGGTTCTAAAGGTTTTTTGCATTTCTTAAATTGAAATAATTAACAAAAGGGAGTTAATAAACATAACATAAAGGCAGATCAACATTTTCTCCTAATTTCACTGCACTTTAAAATAGGTACAAAAAGGAGTGGCAAAAAACCATCTAAAATGCTGTTCTGATTACTGTAATATTTATTAGCGGGTGTGGTAGGGGGCGAAACACGCAAAATAAAAAGACCTACATCACACTTCATACACATGGTACGAACTCTTGAACTGCACTCATGACCTGCACATCGCCAACGAGCACCACCTTGTGTGTTGGCAACCAGGTGACCAATGATGTCGAATTCAGCCTCCTCCGCGATTCTAAAATGATGTGCGACCCGCTCTTGTGAATGGTTCCGTATATGTTGTAAGTGCAGTACAATTGTCCGGCGAAATTCTAGTTGTGTCACCTTGTATTTTGGATAAATCTTGCGGTAGAGAGTCTATGCCTTTTGCCAAAAGCCAAGTGAAGATGCCCCACCACGATTTCTTGCCTTTTTTGGAAAGGTAAATAGAGATCTCACTTCAACAGGATCAGCCCTGATTTCTACTGCTGCTGCAGGTTCTTGATTAGGTTGATGTTCAACTTCTAAGGTTTGCTGGTACCATATGGTACCACTGGGCGCTTATGGGTTAATATCAACCAAGAAAAAAAAACCTCAAAATTTTATTTTTACGTTTAAACGTACGTATTAAACCTAACTCGTATTTTGTGAACTGTAGATCTATTACACGCCAAACAAGAATCAGCTATGTCCATTAAGCTAATTCCATTAATGTCCATACTAATTTTCATCAATATCGGATAAAGCCCTGGCCCGGGACACATGCACGCTTCCAATCCGACTCGGATCAAGAGTTATTATGGAGACAGACAGACATTTAAAGGATAATACAGTCGAATCTGGATAAACAAGACTTGTGTAAGCAGGAAACCTGGAAAAAAAGTCGTGAAAAACCTCTTTAAAAAGGAAAATAAAGCAGGAATGTTTTTTTTTTCTTCTCCGGACCCACGAGCCCGTGGTCTAAAGCCTCTGTAAGCAGAATTGTTGTTACTGCTGAACCACTATAAGCAGGAAAATGCTGGACCATTATAAGCAGTTAAAATTAGAACGTTGGTCCGCTAAGCCGTAAGAAGCGGTTTTGCCAATTAGCATCATATTTGGTATATAGGTACGATTTAAGACACATTTTCATTTTATCCTTGAAAGAATGATAGTATATAGTGACCAAAAGTTTAGACTAGGTATATTTCTGGTAAGGCCCAACAATATTTCTGGCCTCATTTACTCTTAAATATTCTACGACATCAAAATATACGTTATACTCATTAAAATAGCTACTCTGCTGTCCTCATGAGGCTGAGTGCACCCCGAAATCGTAAATATCGAAATCGAAAGTTTTCCGACCCCACCTCGTGCAATATCAAATAGAGCAGAGGGGCTGCTAGACCTATAATTTATTTTTCACTTTTTCATTTTTAGGCTTTCCGCATAACTTTCCTTTACATAGTCCCATAATAGTAGTGCAATATCAAATAGAGCAGGGGGGCTGCTAGACCTATAATTTATTTTTCACTTTTATCATTTTTAGGCTTCCCGCATAACTTTCCTTTACATAGTCCCATAATAGTAGTGCAATATCAAATAGAGCAGGGGGGGGGGTTGCTAGACCTAGGTATAATTTATCTTTAACTTTTATCATTTTTAGGCTTCCCGCATAACTTTTCTTTACATAGTCCTGAGTTTGAGCTTCCATTTTTCACTTCATATGCTGTACCCGTACAAAATAAACATTTCGTCAACCTTTATTTTTAATTATTACTTTTTGATTAAAAAACTTTTAATTAATTTATCAAAAATGTCGACAAACTAGTTTCCACTTTTTGATTTGCCCTCAATCTTGTCTACTTTCGCAAAAGTTTTGTGTTTTCTTATTTAGACCAATGTTTCCACAAGAGTGACAGTGACGTTTAGAGGAATTCTTGTCAATGCTAATAATCATTGTGATGCTAACTTCAGTTTCAATCAGACCAATGTTTCCACAAGAGTGACAGTGATGTTTAGAAGGAGTCTTGTCAATGCTAATAATTATTGTGATGCTTTTCAATCAGATCAGTGTTTCCACAAGAATAACAGCAATGTTTAAAAGGGGTAAATTTTTGGGTAACGTTAACTTCAGTTTCATGTTTTCAAGTAATAAGGAAAAGATGTTTGAACTCAATAGTTGGGTCGTTTTTCGAGCGCGGTGTAAATCTTTCTATTTAATGAAAGGATTATGGGGGAGTTTTGATATTGTCTTCAATGAGGAAACAAGATTTTTGCAAAGGACACCCTAAACAAAGTATAAATTAAACAGTCCAACCCTGCACACAAAATATACTGTGTGTTCATAAAATAATGGCTGATGATTGAGTTGAAATCATACGTCATGCTCGATGAAATCAGTTTATGTAAACAAATGTATTTCTCTTGACTTTTGACCCTAATATCTCAGAGAATTTGGCATAAGTTTTTTTAAAAGGATACATAGGACTTCTGGGACATACTGTAAATTCGAAAGCTTATTTTTAAGGAAGAGAATAAGCGCAAACAGAAACTCTTCATCACCTACCGTTACTTAGAAAATCAAATTCAAATACTCCGTTTAGATATTGCACGACGACGTTATTGGAGCTTTTCTTTTTTAAAAAAAACAGAGGGCCACAAATTGTTGAGGCTGCGGGTGAAATAGAGCGGATGGGAGTTTTGTCTGGTAACTGATGGAAGAAGAGAAGGGGGCAGTCAGTGATATACATTCTGTTTGGAAGGAAATGGGAAAAGTTTCGTTATTATTTTTTAAGCTTAAGTATAAAATTTGGTGAGAAGTTTTAATACGAATTTCATATCTGTTCCATTGTACCCACAAAAAATATTGCTTCGTTTTCGGTTTATTATTTTCAATATCTGTTAAGTACAAGTTCAATTTTTTCTTGAAAATATTATACAGGGTGATCATAAATCCATCCCCTCAAACTTCACTTTTGAACGCATTGAGATATTAGCTTAAAATGTCCTACATATGGGTATAATAATGTCACATAAAAGGTAGGAAGCTACAGGGTGAAGCAAATGCCAATTTCGGAAATTTAAATCAACCAATGTGAAAAATGATAAACCGATATTGATAATACCAAAAATTTTTTAAAAAATTGAAAATCAATTGATTATGGTACCAAACCTGACAATAGTAATGTTATAGGAGTGCTCCTTCCTTTTGTTCTTTTTATTCTATGGGGTGTGTATATTAATCATTATGGAGGAGAACAGCTTCAACAACTCCCCATGAGTGGCGTCCAGTGAGTGAGTATTTTGTGCAGTGGGGTAGACATACTGACAATAGTAATGCTATAGGAGTGCTCCGTCCTTTTGTTCTTTTTATTCTATGTGGTGTGTATATTAATCATTATGGGGGAAAACAGCTTCAACAACTCCCCATGAGTGACGTCCAGTGAGTGAGTATTTTGTGCAGTGGGTAGACATATAGCGTTGGAGGACACATTTCATAACAATATATCATGTCACCAATAAATGAAGTGCACGAAAGCGAGTGTCATAGAGGGAGACTTAAGAAGAGTTATTGTGAGAGAGAAGGCTAAAGCTTTTAAACCCGCACTCACTCTGTTTTTAGTTTAATAAAAGCTTCCTGATACATCCTTGTGTTGTGGTAAATACACTTAAATAGAGCCCCATATGTCTACCCCATAGCCCCAATAATAGGAGAGCTTTAAAGCGCTTCAGGCCCAAACCTTTCCATATTTTCCATTAGGCATTACACTGGCCCAGTGGCGAAATAAAGGGGTGCAAGGATTCGATCCCCTCCAATTTAAATATAATAAAAAACATCCCCCATACGTGCCACAGGACGACATCATTACAACAACATAGATTTGTGCTACATAAATATCAATATTTGTCACGTAGGTATGTTGAAATATCGATATTCTATCGAATATCGCCTATCCCTCCTACATTATTGACCTGACCCTTCCTAGGTTGGGTCGAGGATAGCCAGCATCACGAGTACGCGTACGTACGTGGTAACAGACCAACTAAAATCTCGCTGGACTTTGCTTGACCTCAGTTATCCCACGAACTGGTGTATTCAACGTGCATTTGACAAAGTGGATTAATTTCGGTATTGAAGTTGATTTCCGATACATACTGACGATTTACCAATTTTAGTATATGTAGATTGTAGATGTACTGCCGAAGCAATACATTCTGCAGACGTCCTCCCTTGTTCAAGTAGAGTGCGCATCACACTATACATGCACAAGGGTGCATGGGTTTGAAAAGGGTTTTTCGAATTTTCTACTTGATCTGGTTTCGGGGTAACTCAGCCTGAGGACAATCGAGTAGCAATGGTAATAGCGACTAGGGGTAGCATTATGTTTAAGTATAGTTTGGTGTATTTTAGTGATTGGTAAAAAAAAAAAATGCCTTGAACTGTTATGATGCCCACAGAATTGTGATTAATTAGACAAAGAAATATACATTTACTGACGACTCTGTGTACTCGTACATTTTGTTCCATAGAAACTAACATTGAATTTTCTTTTTATGGTCTAGAACTTTTCCCAGTAGGTACAGAAATATGGACGACATACGCTTTCCATGAATTTTTCTATCGAGAAATTAAATGAAACTATTTTCATGACAAACCGGTTATGGTTTAAAAATGGTTTTTGGGGTCCATAAGATAATTTTACCGGAAATCTTCTGCTGCAATCAATGAAATCAAGAATATAAGAAGTTATGACGGAGATGACGCACTGGACGGTCGCGTTGCTCCGTGATATTAAATAATTATCATTTTGATTTTATCTGCAAAACTGCGACTTTTGTTGCGAAATATTATCAATAATAAAAATAAGATAACACAGCGAACATATTTTTTTTTATATATATAAGTTTGTTATTCTTAAGCTCAAGCTCATCTTCACAAAACTTTCAGCGTTCGTTATTAAGGGCCTTACCCAAGATTTTTTTCGGGGGGGGGGCAAGCCAGGGCTGATGATCATGGAAGGTGATGTTGTTTTTGTTGTTGCTGCTGTTGTTGTTTTTATTATTGCTTCTGTTGTTTTTGTTGTTGTTGTTGTTGTTTTTTAATATTGTAGGTTTTTCATTAAAAAAAACTATTGAAATTTCGGGAGGGGTCTAGACCCCCTGGGTACGGCCTTGCCACTATGTACCCACGGTTTCAGGTTCGATTCATGATCTGAGAAGATTTCAGTAGGTACCTACTGCAAAAAAAATTTAGACCAAAAAAAAAAATTGAAATCCTATGTTAATTCCTATGGTACGGTTAGAAATTTAACACACTATATGTGCAAACAGTTGAGATAAGATTTTGATTTTAGGCACATCAAGCAACAGTGTGGGCAGTCAAACATTTACCCCAAAACAGAGAAATATTTGTCACATGTGGCGGGTCTGGATCAGTCAACTTATGGCAATAGTAAGTATTATATATTTTGGAGCAGCTGTCGGAAGCACTCTTGCATCTAGCATTACTAAGGTATCAAGTATGTCCTCCCCTGCCGTCATTTACCCCAAAACAGAGAAATGTTTGTCACATGTGGCGGGTCTGGTTCAGTCGACTTATGGCAATAGTAAGTATTAAATATATATATGTTTTGGAGCAGCTGTCGGAAGCACTCTTGCATCTAGCATTACTAAGGTATCAAGTATGTCCTCCCCTGCCGTCATTTACCCCAAAACAGAGAAATGTTTGTCACATGTGGCGGGTCTGGATCGGTCAACTTATGGCAATAGTAAGTATTATATGTTTTGGAGCAGCTGTCGGAAGCACTCTTGCATCTAGCATTACTAAGGTATCAAGTATGTCCTCCCCTGCCGTCTCGCTACAACAACTACTCGGTCCTCATAATGCGTCTACGCCCCAGACTATCACTTCCGGAGACATGCCAAAAGTCGTTCACTTCCCCTGTGATTGTTTTTTTTTTTTTAATGAGGACCAATTATCAGTCAATCTGCTCAAAATGAGTATTGACACTGCTTCGGTGTGGTTGTGACACCTTTTCTTAATACTTTGAAGGAACACAGGATACGATAATATAAATCTCCTGAGAGTATAAAACACTAACTCGGTTCTGTACATACAAGGTGTTGTAAAAAATGGAGCGACGCTTTCGAAAAATGCTGCAACACGTCTTTATTCTAAATTCTCGTGGTACTCAAATTTTGAAGACCCTTCTAGGGCCTCAGAGGAGGCCCTAGGAGGGTCTTCTTTGAAGTAGATATCTTTAAATAGCTACTCAACTGTTCTCAGGAGGCCGAGTACTTACTTCCCGTGTCCATCACGCTATGTGATGATGGTGGAAGGGATTGAGTAATTATTAGACAGATATTATGATCAACATCTAGTCCGGCGTCCTAATGAGAGGTTGGGATTATCAACATCTAATGACACTAGATGTTGATAATCCCAGCCCCTTCCATGTCCTCCAATAGTGGTAAATATCCCAAATTCATGAGGATGAAAATTTTAAGTGTTAGTTGGGTTTGAACCCACGCGCATCTGTAATATCTGTATACCAGTCAGAAATTTGAATAAAATCAATTTCTTTTTATTTCTTTCCAGCAATTATCCAGAACGACGTACCAAGGAAGATGTGGATGGTCTGCCAATGGGCGTTGCAGGACACTTGACACTGTTACAAGAATCATCACTCTCCTCTCAACCTATCAACAGTTTGGATTGGAGCGGTGATCGATCGGGATTAGCTGTCTGTACTTCGTTTGATCAGAGCTACAAATTGTTCATGACAACCAAACTGAATCTTTATTGAATCTTTTTTCTTGCTTTGTTTTAATAAAATTTGTAAATAATTTTACAATTTGACCTTTGAAACACAAAGGGCGTAAGTGATTTTTGAAGATTTCAGTTTCAAGAAATCAAAAAAAAAAAAAAAAAAAAAAAAACGTTTTGAGCTTTCTAAAGTATATCTAACCCAAAATTTCGAGTTTCGGCGATTACTTCGTTTGATCATAGTTTGTCTATGAACAAAATGTTTCAAGAACAGTAGGATTTGATGTTTTGTATGTATATACTTTGTTAGCTTTCTAATTGTAATATAGGAATTAACATGGGGTTTTCTTTTTTAGCCAAAAAAAAATTCCCAGTAGATACAGAGAGGCGTATATTTCTGTTTACTCACGAATGCTGAAAGTTTGTGAAATCATTAGCCTAAGAAAAACAAGTTTATGGAAAATTTCTAGGCCATAAAAAATCCTATGGTACAATTAGAAAGTTAACACACTGTATAATTGACACACATGTCCAAGTTTAAATCTCTACAACCTCAACACTTATTTATTATTGTGTTTCAGAGGTGTCTAATCTCTGATACATTAAAATGGAAATTACATTCCCCTATCCCGTTCAAAATTAGAGAAAACCAGATAAAAACATAATAGTAAAAGGGAAAAAAATTTACACAAAAGTTCAAAATTACTAACTGCTTAGGCACCATTATCTTTTTAAGCAGAATTCGTGAGAACGCTAAATTGTCTCCACGATGGCCGGTTCTACGTACCGAGGCAACCTGAAATTCACAGGGATGTTCCAGCCAAGGGCCATCACTACTTCTCGACTTCAACAAGTCAACAGATCAGCATCAATGTTACATTTTCATCCCACCTTTTTATTCTTGAAGCAGGCAACCCTAGCCTCCCTGCTTCCAATACTTCTACTTATGGCTGGAATTGAGTCAAACCCTGGACCTTCAACCTGGATCTGCTCCATCTGTAAACTTCCAATACGAATTAACACAACCTCCGTGAAATGCAATGACTGCGGCCACATGCGAAAATACACCAATCTTTCATCATACAAACATTGGAATTCCTCTTTTGTTTTGAAAAATGAAGGGGGTGGCCTGGCATTCATAATCGAAAAATCCGTTAGATATAAATCTACCCCACTCCCACCTCCGCCTAGCTCGGACCAATCACTTGAACAGCAGTGCATTTCGGTATATTCAGGCAACTCCGAACTAAAATTAGTCAACATTTACGTTCCGCCACCTAGCAGCTGTCCAAGTGGATATCGAACCAGCATAAATCACATTCTAAATCTCGATGATTGCATCATAACTGGTGACCTCAATGGCCACCATTCACTTTGGTTCTCAAATCTAGCAGCGAATCAGAGAGGTGAAGACCTAGCCGATGAAATAAACCTATCTAACTCTGGTGTCCTAAACGACGACACGCCAGGGGATGTTAGCACGTATAGCAGGGGATGTTACCTCCTCACCTGACATCACAATGGCTAGCTCAACCTTCCTGCCCAACATAGATTGGAATACGGACATCAGACTTAGCTCTGACCACCTCCCCATCACAATAACAATAAACAGAGCAATTAATAGAACTGGATCAGAGTACAAAACTTACATAAATTTTGACAAAGCCAACTGGGACAAATTCATAGAATATACAGAACAAACCTTTGAAAAACTACCATCACCATACAATGTTTACTGTGGAGAAAAGACGTTCGGTTCAATTCTGAATAAAGGAGGAAAACTCTACGTTCCTTCTAGAAGAATACCACGAATTTTACCCAACTTCCCTACCTCCGCCGCAAAACTTGCTGAAGCCCAAAGATCCAAGAACTAAACATAAAAATAACCAATCTCGTACAAAAACACAAAAAGGACAAATGGCTAAACGTTCTGAGTAATGCAAGCTTCTTTCGTGGTCCTAAGAACCTGTGGAAAATCACCAAAAACCTGATGAACCCTCAGAATAACCAAAGGAACAATATTATCCACTTTACTAATAAACCAGTCTCTGACCCGAAAAAATGTTCTAATGAATTCAATAAACAGTTCACACCTCACTCACAAACTCAAGATAAAACAAGGCGACAAACAAAACGCAAAATCAAGAAAAACACTGCTAACTTTGATCAACAACTCAATCCATCTCATATCACACTAGCAATCAAGAAAATCAAAAACTCAAAAGCCTTGGGACCTGATAACATCTCCTCCGTCATGCTCAAACATCTTGGCACCTATGCAATAAGCTTCTTGACATAAATCCAAAATCTATCAATCCAGACCTTAACAATTCCCCACTCATGGAAGACTGCCAGGATTATCCCTATCTTAAAACCGGAAAAAAACCCTGACTTGGGCTCATCGTATAGACCAATATCACTACTCTCCCCGGTGGCCAAACTTCTTGAATCGCTTCTACTCCCACTTTTGTCCGACAACATAAACCTGGCAGAACATCAACACGGATTTCTTAAGAACCACAGTACCACCACTGCTTTACACCTCATCGATGAACAAATCAGCACCGGACTTAATCAAAAAAGGCCCTGTCAGAGAACGCTTTTGTTAGCGCTCGACTTTTCCAGAGCGTTCGATACAGTGAACCTCAACACACTCCTGAATGACATTCTTGAAACAACAATACCAATACAGATCAAACGGTAGCTTAACAACTACCTAAGTGGACGTCAAACCTACGTAGAATTCAGAAATTCGAAATCCAGATACAGACGCATGAAACAAGGTGTCCCACAGGGTGGTGTGCTTTCACCTCTCCTGTTTAACTTGTATCTCAGTACGATTCCACCACCACCACCACCACCCGGTGTAAAGCTCGTGACTTATGCAGATGATTGTATCATCCTAGCCACTGGTAACGACATTAACGAACTCTCAAAACTCATCAACGAATATCTAATCACTGTTCACGCCTGGCTAAATCAACGTCATCTCCTACTATCAACTGAAAAGTCTACTGCCACATTATTTACCTCTTGGACGCAGGAGATCAACAGGCAGCTAGAAATCAATATAGGTAAACGGCCAAAGTCTTCCTACCATCAAAAACCCTAAAATTCTGGGCGTCACTTTTGACTCTCTATTGAGGTATAATGCCCACACCACTGCTATAGTCAATAAGTTGAAAAACAGAAATAACATGTTAAAGGCTCTTGCAGGAACCAACTGGGGTAAGGACAAAGAAACTATGATAACTGCCTATAAAGCCATTAATCGTCCTCTCATCAATTATGCTGCCCCCATTTGGTCCCCTCACATCAGCAACACACTGTGGCAGAAACTTCAGGTGTGTCAAAACGCCGCTCTTCGCATATCAACAGGCTGCCTTCTGATGTCCAACAAAAACCACCTCCTGAATGTCACTGAATGTCAAATATTACCTGTGAAGACTCACAATATGATGATCTCGGAACAATACCTACTATCTAGTCACTTACCTAGTCATCCATGTAACCTTCTAGTCAATCAACCATTACCTATTAGATGTATACGCCGATCCATCAGTTTCCTGAAACCTAGGATAGAGGAGTTCCTACCAACACCTACCATTGACCCTCTACACTACAAACTGTGCACTGGCGATATCCACACCCGCACAGTCGAAGATGCGATCGCCCAATATCAACCAAACAGGGTGTTGGGACGCCAACCACCACCAATCGCCAAAGAAGAGGCAGGCCTGCCCAGAGAAACCAGGTCCAAACTGGCACAACTACGCTCCGGATGGTCCAGATTACATTCATACCTCAACAGATTGGACGCCAGTATCAATGAATGCAACCTCTGCCTTGGACAGCCACGCGATGGTCATCATCTGTTTGACTGTCATCAAAGTCCTACCACACTCACAGTACTTGACCTTTGGACCAGACCGAAAGAGGTGGCAGATTTTCTCAACCTACAACAACAAACTTGATCTGATCTGACTTGTCGTCTGTCGCTACAACAACAACAAGNAAAAAAAAAAAAAAAAAAAAAAAAAAATGTTCTCGAGATATCTTATAGCTAAGACTCGATATTTGGGCTCTGGAAACTTCAAAACGTGTTTTGGCATAGAGAATTCGACATCTATCAAGTTCATCCTATTTTTTTTAAAAAGGAAATATATACATATGTATATATTTTAATAGGTGCCTTCTTCTAAAGATTCTATTTCCAATCTTGTGTCGAAGAGGGGGATGGATTTGAATTCGAACCAATAGCCTCTTGGTTACGAATCCACCGACTGAGCTACTGAGGCTTTATATTGAAATAAAATACAGAAAAATGTCTTTATTATGCATAGAATATGTGTCTATTTGGCAGATCATTGTATGGCATTAATGTTTGAATATAATTTCAGTCATGTGATTGGCGTACATGGAGTAATAGGAAGGTCCAATTTTGGCACATTCTTCACAGTAAATCAGGGCTCTGTTACATAAAACTTATAAGTCCTGAATTACAAGCAAAATGTATGTATTATAAGTAAATTACAAAATGTTTATAGTTTCATAAAAAAGACGCCGCTTTTACAACATTCTATTTCATAAAAGAAATTGTATTTTATTTAAAATCTTGTAATACACAAAAAAAAAATTACAAGTTTTGAAAATAACATAAGTTTATTTTATAAGTGAGCTCACAACGATTCATTAATTAAATTTTGAGGGAATTTTTAAAAATTTAATATTTAGAATAAAGTAAAAATTAAAATATTTTTTTTAAAAAAAAAAAAAAAAATCTGGGGCCGAAGTCGTTGTTTGATTGTCAATTTTAGATTGAATTTCACTACACTTGTTTTAATATATTTCTAAGGCACCGTACACACCAGAGCAACGCGATGAATCTCGGCCGATATTGTATCGCATGTGATACGCATCAACTATTTAACTTTAAAATGCTAAGTAATATACTTGAGTCGTTCACATAAGGGTGATAGCAACTTTTATCAGCCGATAATTATCGCTGGCGATAATGCATGCTGGTTAGAACAATAATCTGCAACCTGCTCCTCTTTAGAATGTTCCAATAAGATATGACAACACTCACTAGAACCCATTCTTTTAACTTAATGAGGTACTTAGTAAATTAATTTTAATAAATTGCTATTATTCTTTTGTTTTTATTTACAAAATTAATTTACCATATACATAATAGATCTTTATTTTTGTATTAATCAGAAGCAACAAGCAGTATGCTGCAGCAGATAAAAGTTGCCTCGGTGAGAACCAGTGTATTGCATGCAATAAAAAGCAGTTGCGATACGTGTCTGCTGTCTGCCGATATTTATGAAGTTGTTATAGTGAAAATACAGAGTGTAACAAAATGCATGCATCAAATTGATGGGGCATATTCCTGAGACTAAATTAGGGTGGGTTTATTCTATGATATTTTTTCGAAAAGTGCTGGAAAAAGATTTCTAGGAACTTTCAAAGTGTTAAAATAAAATATCAGAGAAATGACGGTCATATTAGCTAGAAGTAATCATTCAATAATTTAAGTACTAAAAATCATCACTATAACATAAGTAGTTCAGAATTTATTGGGAAAAAACGATTTTTATTTTAAAACTTTGAAAGCTCCAAAAAAAAAAGGAAGCACTTTTCGAAAAAATATCATAGAATAAACCCACCCCAATTTAGTCTCAGGAATATGCCCTATCAATTTGATGCATGAATTTTGTTACACCCTGTATAACAACTAGGTAGGTCTGAAATTCAAATTGAAATTAATTATTTCTTAAAATAATTAATATTTATTCGTTATGGTTGTAGGTGTTATTTAAAAGAACGGTAAACATAATAGGTATATCAAAGGCGTAATAATAAACCTAAATCATGCAAGTTTCTTTGAAAATGTTCCTTAGAACATTTTTTAAGATGCGACTGTTAAGCTGTGTAGGACGTGTTGGGAATAGTATTGGGATAGATTACAAAAAAAAATGCGTATAAGCTATAGAAGTCTGCGCAAGGTTAGGATGGGTGTAACCCTGCCTAATTTCACTTGAAGTGTCCTTAGATCAATGACACATTTCTGGAATATTTACTTCGTTCTCATTCCCTAAAAACGTTAACGAAAAATCAAATATTGCAGCAAAATCCTAGCCCGCGTGTTATTATGAAAAATAGAAATTCAATCAGCATGTAAATAATTGTGATCTGTTTCAATCAGCATGTAAATGATTGGGATCTGTAAATTTTGAAGTCAGAATATAAAACAAAGCTGGGGTGGGTACCAGTAAGAGAATAAATCCAGGCTGAAGTGTTGCCTGTGTTATGGCTACTATGCCATACGCATGTAACGCCCAGTGTCCTAACACAAGGACAGTGTTCCGCAGATCTGTTACGGTAGAGGTGACAAGAAATTTGATACTTTGATTAATTTTAAATGCAAAATGAGTTGCCATAGAGATCACAGAAAGAATTATACTGATGTAGGCGAAACTGTAATCTGAAATGGAACAAATTAGGGCGTGTTAGATTAGACGTGGTTCTCTCGTAGCGGCGATCCTCTTAAATCCAATATTCAGGTTTGGAAAAATGGTGAAACGGTTTTGATGGCCTTTCCCAGGAATTGAGATAGCATGCGGTTCCACGTCGTCCTGGTGCGTAGAATCAGCATTATAAGATGATTTTACAATCCAATATGCCGAACACCTAATTTATTCCAATCCAATTACCCAAAATACATTGTGAAAGTAGGCCATATTTGAAATATTATTATAGTACAGACATAATTATATTGCAGTGATTGACAAGGTTCTGGGGACCCATGCTTATCATTATTAACCTCCAAGATGAGATGTATCATGACAATTAAACATTTCAGCAGCAAACAAAAACTCCTTCCGAGCTACATTTATTTGGCTAACATCGGGTAATTTGCGGTAGGTAATCCACATACTAACAAAAATTCCACAAAATGATATTACTGTCGCAGTATACTTGTCGAATCAGTAATTTTATGAAATTCCTATGGATTTAGTAAAATCGCGGAACATAGACGAAAGCGAGTTTTTCGACAAGTTTACTGAAATGCTTTAGGGATTTTATAACCTTACCTAACCTATTATCCGGGTTTTTATAAAATCCCTAAAGCATTTAGTAAACTTGTCGAAAATCCTCGCGTTTGTCTATTTGCCGTGATTTTACTATATCTCTAGGCATTTTATAAAATTACTGATTCTACAAGTTTACTGCGACATTACCATAGCTACCCAACTGTGCTCAGGAGGCTGAATTGTCCCCAAATATAACCAGATCAATAGATTTTAAAAAATATCTTTAAATATTTGTTTCTAGCCAGCGTCTATGGCACGTTGAATACACCAGTTCCCAATAGATCGCTGATGTTAAGCCACGTCCAGCGAGATTGTGCCATGTGGGTGTCCACGTAGGGTTGCGCCCTCGTGATGCTGGCTATTTTTCCGACCCAACCCAGGCTGGATGAGGTCAATGTGTATAGCTGGTTTGCAAGTTTCCAGCGAATGGAGGGTGAAACCCCCGTCTTGAATGACCAATAGATGTTAAGCCAAATTAAAAAAAAATATATTGTTCCTGTCCAGGGTTCAATCCCGGGCCCCAAGTAGACTTGGTTCGTACTCTATGTCTATGGTGTCCCGAGTGGGTAGTTCCTAAACGTGTAAAGAATTGGGACGATTTCTATGGGAATCACTTACATATTAGTCCACCACATATCAGATGAAAGAGGGCCAGAATCGGAAACAAATATAATCCAAAATAGACGGTTCTCCCTGCTCCAGTGTTTGGTATCAAATATTTTGCAATTAAAGGTCGAATACACATCAGAAGTAAAATGTTGATCATGTAGAACACAAACACCATCGTGTATCTGAAAACAAATCATTGCAACTAGAAGTCAATATACACATCAGAAGTAAAATGTTGATCATGTAGAACACAAACACCATCGTGTATCTGAAAACAAATCATTGCAACTAGAAGTCAATATACACATCAGAAGTAAAATGTTGATCATGTAGAACACAAACACCATCGTGTAT
>CM022878.1:14782945-14809746 GCA_012654025.1 Pachypsylla venusta | reverse complement strand
CCTGAATAGTTGTTGTTGTATCAGTCCTCATTTCTACCATTGGGCACAACAACTTGTTACACCCTGTATAGTTGTTGTTGTATCAGTCCTCATTTCTACCATTGGGCACAACAACTTGTTACACCCTGTATAGTTGTTGTAGCAGTCCTCATCTCTACCAGGGTGTTGCCTTCCTTAAGGCTAGGTTCACATGACCGCGCGACACCGCGCAGTACGAGGCGGTATGACGAACCGCGCGGCACAAGATCTATCTAAATAGTGTATATTGTTTACATGACCGCGCGATACCGCGAACCTAGCCTAATTCTATCATGCCACAACCTTCTGTTCAGTGCTGACTGCTTACTCCCTTTAGCTGTATCATTTCCTGGCACGGTTACCCTCGCTTGCTTCTCAAATATTAATGCGTAGAAACTGCAATTAGCTGATGACTTTCCATCTTTGGTTTGAATCAGAGTTTTTTAAAGGCTGAATAGTGAATACCCTTCCTAACACCAAACATTCTACGAGTATTTTTACACGGGCTTAAGACCGTCACCTAATAAAGCTGACTGGCTCCCCTGAGTTTTACTCACAATAATAAATGACCCCCTCCCCCTAAAATTGTATATGCTACGTTTGAAGGTACAAAACGTAAAGAAAAATATTATGTAGATATAAAAATTGAAGATTTAGATTCCAAATGAACATAAATACCAAATTTAATTATAATCGGTCAAAGCTAAGAGTCAAAATTGACGAATTTTAGCTGCGCACCTTGAAACGTAAAACATCAAATGTTGAGGGGGGAGGTTGTTTATTCCAAATTTTAATAAGTGAAAATAATGAACCAATAATAGAATACTAAAAAATATTACATTTTTAACTCAACGAGAATAGTGAATACCCTTCCTAACACTAAAAATTCTATATTTACAAGGGCTTAGGACCGTCACCTAATGAAGCTGACTGGCTCCCCTGATTTTTACTCACAATAAAATAAATGACCCCTCCTCCCCTAAAATTGTATATGCTACGTTTCAAGGTACGAAATGTAAAGAAAAATATTATGTAGATATAAAAATTGAAGATTTAGATTCCAAATAAACATAAATACCAAATTCAATTAAAATCGGTCAAAAAGAGACAAAATTGCCAAATTTTAACTGCGCACCTTGAAACGTAAAACATCAAATGTTGGGGGGTGGGGGTGGGGGGGTGGGCTTTATTCCAAATTTTAATAACCGAAAATAATAAACCAATAATAGAATACTAAAAAACATTACATTTTTAACTCAACGAGAAGTCGAACCCAAAAATTTGTACAATTGACAAGTCAACCTATAGGAGTATGACGCGATGATCATATTTTTTTTTACTTAACGCTCTTTAATTTTGCTATCTAAACGTCAACTGATAGGAGTATGACGCGATGATCATATTTTTTTTACTTAACGCTCTTTAATTTTGCTATCTAAACGTCAACTGATAGGAGTATGACGCGATGATCATATTTTTTTTACTTAACGCTCTTTAATTTTGCTATCTAAACGTCAACTGATAGGAGTATGACGCGATGATCATATTTTTTTTACTTAACGCTCTTTAATTTTGCTATCTAAACGTCAACTGATAGAGTATGACGCGATGATCATATTTTTTTTTACTTAACGCTCTTTAATTTTGCTATCTAAACGTCAACCTATAGGAGTATGACGCGATGATCATATTTTTTTTACTTAACGCTCTTTAATTTTGCTATCTAAACGTCAACTGATAGGAGTATGACGCGATGGTCATTTTTTTTTTAATGAACGCTCTTTAATTTTAATATCTAAACGTCAACTGATAGGAGTATGACGCGATGATCACATTTTTTACTTAACGCTCTTTAATTTTAATATCTAAACGTCAACTGATAAGAGTATGACGCGATGATCATATTTTTACTTAACGCTCTTTAATTTTAATATCTAAACGTCAACTGATAGGAGTATGACGCGATGATCATATTTTTTACTTAAAGCTCTTTAATTTTAATATCTAAACGTCAACTGATAGGAGTATGACGCGATGATCATATTTTTTACTTAACGCTATTTAATCTTAATGTATAAACGTCACTCAGAGGGGAGGGAGGGGTTTCACCGTACATTCGCTGGAAACTTACAAAATCAGCTGAACACATTGACTTCAGCAAGCCGAGGTAGCAAGCGAGGAATAGCCATTATCACGAATACCTATGTTAAACGTTGCTTAACTTCAGTGATCTAACGGGAACGGGCGTATTCAAGATGCTATAGACGCTAGCTATTCATCACATTTTATTGACCGTAATGGAAATATAGATACGACGATTGATGCCAAGATTTTTATGGCCACTCAATATAAAATAAGAAAATTTTCCAGTTTATATAATAATCTGCGAGACAATTTTGAAGAAATAAAATCAAAATTTGAGACTATTTTTTTATATCAATTTGTAATTTTTTTTTTTTTTTTTTTTTTTTTTTTTTTTTTTTNTTTTTTTTTTTTTTTTGGTGTGATGATAATTTGAATATTTTCTATATTTCTGACTAAAAACTGTACCGAAATGGTTACTTCGAAGTTGTTTTGGATCTATCTTCTGATTGGTAAGTTATGAATTTTTTTTTAGAGGTTGCGAAGTCGTTATGTTAGTTAGATTGCTAATTTTGATCCAATTTTCAACAAACGTCTTAACATGTTTCTGAGAGTGTAAATATAAGAACTGGGTCTGAAATTTAACTGAAATTTAATCAATTCAATATCCAAACAAATTTGAGACGGCCACGCCGCGTTTATATGAACACCAAGTTTGTTGGATAGGATGTGTTAGGAGTAGTATTTTGTTAGGGTGCCCCCAGACAGCCGCATAATTACTTATCGCATAGTACACATTTTAGAATATATGCAAAGAAAAACAAATACACATGTTCTTATGTGAGTCCAAAGATCGAGCAATTTTCAAATTTCCATAAAAACCTGCGTACTTGTTCTTCCTTAGATATATGCGAAGATAAGATCAGTATGTATATGGCTGTCTGCGAGCACCCCTAAGTTACAAAAAATGAAATTAGTGTTGAAGTCTGCGCAAGAAACCCAGCCTAAACTCAGCACTTCCTACCCAAAGAACTTGGTGTTCATATCAACGAGGCATGGCCCTATAAAAGCAACCTTTTGTTGACATGATTACTGTTCCATATCAGACATGGATCAGTGATCACATCAAAGAATCAAATCTAAAATTAATTAATTTTGAGTTAGCTTTCAGACCTAATTGTAATATTTACACTCTTAGAAACATATTAAAAGAAATTTTGAAAAGAAAAAAAAATCGAACAACAATTGTCTAATCTAATGATTCCGGAACTGAAAGAATCCCCCCGCATAATGTGCAACAAGATAAGTAAGTATGCGGCTGTCTGTGAGAATCCTTATACAGGCAGAAAATTAAAAAAAAACTCACATCTGTCATAGTTTTGTGGTGATGTTGATTTTTAAAAAAATAGTTAAAAATATAGCCGGTTAGCCGAATAACAAAAAAAATCATTCTGGTTTAGAGAAAAAAAGTAATCTTTAAATTACTCTTTTTCAGACAAAATCAGATAAGTAAATTCCATAAGTGCCACATAATCTATTTTGGTACATAACCTTGTCAAATGGAACTAACGAGTTCTTTATATTTATCATTTTAGTTCTCAGCGGAATTAATGTGGCTCTCAAAACTTCAGACCAAACTAATGCAACTCAAGAAATTACAATCTTGGACCAACCTAGTACAACTCAAACTTCAATCTCAAACGAATCTTCAGACCAAACTAATTCATCTCAAGAAATTACAATCTTGGACCAACCTACTACAACTCAAGAAACTGCAATCTCAAACGAACCTAATGCAACTCAAGAAATTCCAATCTTGGACCAAACAAGTACAACTCAAGAAACTGAAATCTTAAACGAACTTAATGCAACTCAAGATATTCCAATCTTGGACCAACCTAGTACTACTCAAGAAACTGCAGTCACGAAAGAACCTAATGTAACTCAAGATATTCCACTATTGAACCAACCTAGTACAATTCAAGAAACTGCAGTCTCAAACAAACCCAATGCAACTCGAGATTTTCCACTCTTGTTCCAAACAAGTACAACTCAAGAAACTGCAGTCTCAAACGAACCTACCCAAGAAATTACAATCTTGAACCAACCAAGAACTACTCAAGATATTCCACTTTTGGATCAACCTAGCACAACTAAAGAAACTGCAGTCTCGAACGAACCTAATGTAACTCAAGATATTCCAATCTTGGACCAAACTAGTACAGTACTAGTAGTCTCGGACGGACCTAACGCAATTCAAGAAATTCCAATCTTGGACCAACCTAGTACAACTCAAGAAACTGCAGTCTCAATCGAACCTAATGGAACTCAAGATATTCCACTCTTGGGCCAACCTAATATAACTCATGGAACTGCAATCTCAAACGAACCTAATGCAATTCAAGAAATTCTAATCTTGGATAAATCTAGTACAACTCGAGATATTCCACTCTTGGATCAACCCAGCACAACTCAAGAAACTGCAGTTTCGAACGAACCTAATGCAACTCAAGATATTCCACCCTTGCACCAACCTAGTATAACTCATGGAGCTGTAATCTCAAACGAACCTAATACAATTCAAGAAATTCCAATCTTGGACCAATCTAGTACAACTCAAGAAACTGCAGTCCCGGACGAACCTAATGTAACTCAAGATATTATTCTCTTTGACCAACCTAGTACAACTCAAGAAACTGCAATCTCGAACGAACTTAATGCAACTCAAGATATTCCACTGTTTGACCAACCTAGTACAACTCAAGAAACTGCAATCTCGGACAAACCTAACTCAACGCCAAACCATATCAATGCAACTCAAAAGGGAGTTAATAGCAAATTTGATAATATGGTCAAATGGACACCTAACGAGTTCTTTCTATTTATCATTTTAGGTGTGTCACAATGCGCTGAATTCGAAAACAATTACGATTGGACTAACTCTCCAAAGGGCAATTCTGAAATTCTTGGACAACTATTTACTGAACACTGGAATAGTACAATATCTAAACTTGACCAATTAAATGAAACAAATCTAATAAAAGAATTGGAATTTATTTTCGGCGCACCTTTCTTTAATGAAGATGAAAGCTCAGAAATGAATGAAAAATGCAATGAAACAAAGAAAGCAACTTTACTTCCAATAATCCAAGAAAATCGTTACACCCGGATCAAAAATCTATCTTTAAACAAAATATACAACGAAACTGTGTATAATGATTTCATGAAACTGTTAAACCAGGCGCATGACAAAATAAATGAAGCAAAAACAAAAGTAGTTGAAACTTTGAACAACTTTAAAATATTAACAGGATACAATTTTGGTCAAATTACACTTTTCGATGATTTACCAGAAATTTCAAATTTAAGTGAAAAATTACCAGAACTAAAACGAGTTAAAAGAACAAGTAAAAACGACTTTGTAAAAGACATTAATAATATAGACCCAAATCTATACAATTTTAGTAAAGTTACCTTTGTTAAAAGAAACGACGGTACAGACATAAACAAAGATGTTTCCAATAATACTGACTTTATCAAAGAAATTAATATTACAACTCCAACTGCAGATATTCTCAGTCTCAGATCAAATAATTTCATTATTAAAATTCCCGGAACTTCAGACGTTAACTTTAAAGAACAAACTAAAAATGTTTGCAGTTCAGATTTAGAAGCTATTAATGACAAATACCATGAAATTTTCACTACTACAGACAAAATGCAAAACAAAATTCTTGCTAGTTCTACAGCAAAGATACAAAAACAGAAATGTTTCTATAAAAAAGGAAGGAAAATTGGCAATAACAAAATGGCCAATACAGTCATAGTTGATAAGGAAATAAACGAAAATACAACTGAAGATAGTTTCAAATCTTCTATTGAACAATTGATAAATTTAATCGACAAAAAACTCCTTTCTAAAAATCAAACCAAATTAAAACGTATTGAAAGAGTAGCTGAGAAAGAAGAAATTGACTTGAAAAAATATTCATCTGTAGACAATCCTAAAGGACATGAAAACATAAGTTCACAAACACAAAACGAAGTTAATGGCTTTCAAATGCAAATCAATCTACGTAATCCAACTCTAGAAACCCCAGCTTCAAATCAAACTCTAGTCTCGAAACAACCTGATACAACTCAAGAAACTGCCGTCTCGAACCAGTCTAATGCAACTCAAGAAACTACAATTCTAAGGGGAATTAATGTGAACCAAGAAACTTCAGACCAAGTTAATAGAATTGAGAAAACTCCTGCTCTAGAAAATCCAGTTTCAAAGCCACCATATGCAACCCAAGAAACTTCAGTTTCGAACCAGTCTAATGCAACTCAAGAAACTCATGTCCCGAACCAGTCTAATACAACTCAAGAAATTTCATTCTCGAAACAACCCAGTACAACTCAAGAAACTCAAATCTCGAACCAGTCTAATACAACTAATGAAACTTCAGTCTCGAAACAATCTGATACAACTCAAGAAACTGCCGTCTCGAACCAGGCTAACACAACTCAAGAAACTCCAGTAAAACAACCTAATACAACTCAAGAAACTGCCGTCTCGAACCAGTCTAATGCAACTCAAGAAACTCCAGTCTCGAATCAGTCTAATAAAACTCAAGAAACTGCCGTCTCGAACCAGTCTAATGCATCTCAAGAAACTGCCGTCTCGAACCAGTCCAATGCAACTCAAGAAACTGCCGTCTCGAACCAGTCTAATGCATCTCAAGAAACTGCCGTCTCGAACCAGTCTAATGCAACTCAAGTCTCGAACCAGTCTAATACAACTCAAGAACCTCCTGTCTCGAAACAACCTAATACAACTCTAGAAAATGCCGTCTCGAACCAGTCTGATGCAACTCAAGGAACTCCAGTCTCGAAACAAGCAAATACAACTCAAGAAACTGCAGTTTTGAAACAGTTTAATCCAACTCAAGAAATTCGATTTCCAAACTCATCAAATACTGCAATTCCAGTTGCAAACCAAATTAATTCAAATAAAAAAGAAGTTGATAAAGCTGAAGAAAGCTATGTTCGCAATAAAATTAAAGGTTCTAAAAATGAACCAGATTTAAATCAAATCAAATCAACTCCTAGAGATTTTTCTTTAAGGTACCAACACCATAACTTCGACAAAAGCTGGATTTTACACCATCCCAAAAAGATGGACAAAATCAATTTACTAACAAATGTTGACAAGGATCCAGTCTCTGTTCAAACTTCTAGCTTTTCCGACTACTATGAAACGGAAGATGAACTACAAACCAAAAACAATAAACACAAGTTGAAACCAAATGACGAGAAAAAGAAAATCGAAAAAAATATCATGTCAGAACCGGAGTCTAACAATAATTATGGGACCATTGCTGAGATAAAAACTGACAGTACGATTGATGGGAATTTGCATAGATCAGCAATTGTTATTCAGCCACAAGCTGCGTTTAATGAACAGGTCAAAAATAATGGAATGTTCAGAGGCTTTCTTCAAAATATTCCAATGAACACAGGAGGTAAGAAAAATCTTGATTTATTTTGGAGCAGATGTGAGTGACACTTTTTTTTTGCTCATCTCTTTAAAATCTAGGGCGACTACGACTGAACACAGGCGACTGATCCAAATTAATGAAGCTAAATCATTAAATGGAACCTCGTCCACTGTAAGCGAATAGCATATAACGCTTACAGTGGATGAAGTTCCATTAACCTACATTCATTCGTTTCATTGTTCTTGTTGTAATAGCGGTTTTTCTCACGAAATCACCGTTCTTTCATTTATACATGCATGATTAATTAAAATGGTAGAAACAGATTGATTTGAGTTTACTGAAAAAAATTGATGTCCCTCCGCTGGATCTGTGATGGTATGCGTTCCAGGTCGTCCTGGTGCGTAGAACAGGTCATCGTGAGGACGTATTTGTATCAATCATTCCTAGTAGCGCGCTATGATCATTCGAGGCAAGGTTTTACCCTTTTGCTGCAAACTTACAAAAATTAGCCGTAAACGGCTCGGCATTCTTTAATTCTGATAATATGTACAAATGTACATATTTCTGGGGTTTCATTTTTTTTTTGGGGGGGGGGGNGGGGGGGGGGGGGGTCTAGTCCCATTAATTTTTCGATATCTCTTACGTTATGTCTAAACAAATAGTTATACCCATACATAAATCGGAAAATCAGCAGTAACTCAAAAACGGTTTTACAGTTTTGAATACTGATAATATTTCTGGAGTTTTGGCCTATGTTTTTTTATGGAAGGGTCATTCCAAACGATTTTTGAAATCTCTTATCTATATATTTGATATCTCTAAGTTCCATAAAAAAATCGGCCGTAAACGGCTACACATTTTTTGATTCTGATAGTATTTCTGGGGTCTCACTCAGTCTATGGTCTTGAAGGGGTCTATGCCTATTAATTTTTTGATACATATCTCTTACCGTTTTGGCTAAACAATTAGTAAATTCTATTTTTTCTTGCCTGATCCCGGATTCGAACTTCAAATGGCTGGTCATATTTTAAAGTATGTCTTAAATTAAGGATTAAAATGCCACCTAAAACTATCTCGCTTTGAGTTGATATGTTGTCGCCACAAAATTTGAGATATTAGGCCGTGACTTGATTTTCTTTTTTCAAAAATCTGAAAATCGGCCGTAACTAGAAAACGGTACAACTTTATTGAGCTCTGATATTTTTTCTGTGGTTGTGGCCTATAGTTTTGGGGGTTGCATTCCCATATATTTTTTGATATCTCCTACCCTTTTGACCAAACAATTCCGGATAAATAAACATACACACACACACATTTCTCTTTTATATACACAAGATTTTTGGCAAAACTAAAGAAGTACGTCAAAACAAATGGATAGAAAAGCTCAACTTCCACTTGGAATAACTCCGGACCTATTTTTTTTTTTTTTTTTTTAATGCTCTTTATTGAATTAACTTCAAACAAGGAGACATAGAAAGAAGAGGATAGAAAAATTGAGACAAAAGAAAAAAGAAAGAAAGAAGAGAGAAGTTAATTCAAAGGGCGGGGTTAATTCCTGAGGAATTCTCTTCCACCCAACCCTTATTTTGACTAGAGGTCTCAAAATACTTTCACTTCCTTTACTTTTCAAACATTTAAGCTTTCGAAGTTGATTCCCCTGTGACCTGCCCTGAAAGTACCCAAACTTTGAAAACCATTCAAAAATGGATTCCCCTTCGAAATTAAGACATATGTGTTTCAGCGCTTTTCGAAAATTTAACCCGTTCTCAAGATATTGAGCTCCGCTCTTTTTTTGAGACGCCCTGTATAATGCCAATGTCTTTTTGTTGTAGATGTTCTTACCGTCAAAAAAATATCTGATCCAGACCAAGCAAAGGACTTTGGGTCAATATTGATCATATCTGTTCTTATAGGTAAGTTCAATGTGAACATCGCATAAAAGTTGATTGCTGTATAACAAAAGTCAGTACTCATTTAGGACAAAAATGTTAGAAGAGTCCCGCCATTGCTTAAAAGATAGGTCATTTATTCTAGTAATGTCAACAGTTGTCGCCGTCGTTGTTGTTATTGTAGTAGAAAAGTGTTCCATGTTCCTCTTAAAAATCAACTATTTTCCCCATTTTTACATCCAGATTTAGAATAATGGAAGAAATTTGTAGATTCAGGTCGCCCTGAATTGTAGCCTGTGAATTTTCAAAATTCTAGTACAATTATTCACATTTCTTAAAAAATTACATGTTAAATATCTTATTACCTATGTCCCTTCTGTATGCTAGTCCGAATGTTTTTGGATCTCGCCTTAGGTTTGGTTTTTGTACATTTAAGGGCATGTTTTCTGTAATGTACGAAGAGCAAATTTTGTTAAATAGGACGTTCTATAAAAGCAAAATCATCCCGGTTAAGTTTTCAAAAGTTGCCGTACCCCTAACAATGCAAAAAAATTTCAAGCTACATGAAAGAAAAAATATCGAGCCATGTTCGCAATTGCTAGAGATAAAATTATACCCCGTGGGGCACGGGTCATACTGCTAGAATTAAATTAAGGGGACTTGGGTTCAATTATTGACACTCTTATATCCGGGGATTGAGGCGAAAGCTAGCAGGCGCCTCCTTTCAATCGCCCGCCAGGGGTGGGTGGGGAGTCTACATTAAAAAAATGTATAAGTGTGTCTTGGATGATAAGTGTATTTCTACCATTTTTCCAAACCTGAATCTGAAAATGGGCGAATTGATTTTAATAACACCGCAATAGCGAATTGATATACATATATATTTTTTTCAGTGTTTTTGGTTGTAGTTCTGCTTGGTGTCCATTACATCAGTAGATTCTTTACTCAGAGACCAACTGTATGGAGAATAAATCCGCTACATCCATAGAGGAGTTAGAACAAAAATTAATATTGTCTCAAAAAATGGGCGAATGGGTTTTACAAACTTTTTTTAGTCTCTTGTTGTGTTAGTCACGACTAATGAGTAGGGGAAGTTCAATACTGGATGGGCTGGAGATGTATGAAATTTTGAAAATGGAAATTTTTTACACCATTTATTTTTTTGCAATGAAATAAATAAAATGATTTATTTTTTAGTTCTATTCTATTCTCCTTTTACTTTATCTTTCCATATACGAAGTATTGTACTAGTGAAAAATTTAGAGGTATTTTTTTTTTTGCATTTCTGGACAACTACATTCCAAAAAATGGGTCTAGAAAAAATGTGTGTCCATCTGTTCGCAAAAATCATGTTCGCCCATCTACAGCCTTTATTATTTGTCCGAATTTGTTGATATTTGGCCACAATATTCCTTGAGGTCATAATACGAACCAAAATCTTTAACCTAACCTAACATTGGAGATAGCACCCTCTGGGATCCATTTATGGGTCAACAGGGGTCAATTTGGGGTGCACCTCTAGAACCAAAACGGCAAGCCCGATTTTGATAAAATTCAAAACAGACACTCTTCGTAACATAACATCGACACATTTTGGGTCTCGTGCGACTATCTTCATCTGTAACAACAGCCGAAGGCTGCTAAATCTAGTGCCAAAAATATTTTCACTAGAGAGCTGAGACAACAGCCGAAGGCTCCAAATCTAATTAAAATAATATTTTCACCGGAGAGCTGCACCAACAGCCGAAGGCTGCCAAAGCCAATTCAAATGATTTTTTCACTATAGAGCTGCGACATCAGCCGAAAACTGTCAAATTTCTAGTATGAAGGAACAAAAAGTTTAGTACCATTTATTTAATAATAAATAATGATTGTGTGCCAATGGCTCAGTACTGGAAAAGTGCTATACTGAGCCACGGATTCCACTGTTGGGCGTGAAAATGTTTCGGGCTATACTGACCGGATATAAATTTGATGGGTGGTAGAAGCTATTTCGGGTAAGGCGGGGCATTGGAAATTTGCTTAGATTCATCAATATATACGAGTATCTCTCAATACTTACAATGGATAAACCGCTTCCTGTGTACAATGTAGAGTATATTCATATCCGGGGTTGGGGTTGTAGAAGACTGTATACCAGTCCTGAATTTTGTCCACATTACAAGACCTTATCTGATAAGAGCCAATAGGGTCAACTAAGAAAAGTGTAAAGATTGCTGCCAGAGCTACTTCAACGAATGCTGTGAAGTGTAATGTAAGGGCTTCTTTGTTAAAACTGAAAAAAAAAGAGATGGGACTAAATTTAATTTGGCCCATTCAACGTGTACACTGTACAGGGTAGGTATAACAGATATATATATAGGTATATATTGTATTCGCTGTTTGTGTTATTATGTTATTGGTGCTCTATGCAGCATTTAAGGATTTTTCCAAACTTTACTTACAATACTTTATTCCCATAGCTACGCATTGTCCTCACGAGGCTGAGTGGGCCAAGGAAGTTAGCAAATGACATCGAAGGGAAACATCCGAAAATTTGAACTTCTTAAGTCTAAGTGCTCCAAAATGTGCCGCTTTAGGGAAGGAGGGGCACGAAAATTAGTTTAAACTGCTAGGACGACCAAAACGGTACCGCTTCAGGGAAGAAAATGCTCAAAAGGCACTTTCAAATGCTGGGACGCTGAAATTTTGCATGAACGTATAGAGGCTAAAATCAATCAAATGCACAAACAAATATCAAAATTCAAAATCTTCAATTCTCAGTGCTATAACTACAGGCTTTGTAGTGTATGTTAATAATTAATAATTTGGTGATAGATCTCAGTTGGACATTTGGAATTGCTTAGGAATTTTTTTCTTCTCGTTTTCGAAAAAAAAATCAGAAGACAAAAAAAAATATTGATATCTTACAAAAAAATTATTATTGAAAAAAGAGCAAGTTCTTACCACTTGCTTAGATTTTTCTAAGAAGTGTTTTGCAATGCTCCTCAGAAAAAACTGACCAACTGTAAAGTCGGTATTACTTTAAGAGAATAGACACAGAAGAAACTGCAATAGTGAATTTAAGTGTAGGATGAACCACAGCAAGAATAAACTTGGCCCCAATAAAAGATCACTTCTTTCATGGGCGAATTTTTTTGGAAGAGTGGTTGGAACGTGGCCTTTTTTCAATGATATTTTTTTTTGTGGGATTGGTTTTACTTAAGACTATTAATTATGTGAACTGTAGACTTCACTCAATTAAATTGACTTCTCATGAGGCACCGAGTGGACCAAAATCAAGTAAGATTTATGATTGTAATGACAGACAAGGCGTTCGAATTAAATTATCGTCAAACATACGTGTTTAAAGAAAAATCGTGGTGTTGAAACTAGACTTTACTTCATTCAGTCAATGACTGTCTGGCTAAAGTTCGACGATGTTTGAACAGCTTTGGAAGCACCATACCTTTACAAACCCTTTCGCTACAAACAATAACAGCTACTCAGTTATCCTCATGAGGCTGAATGCACTCCGATAAAGCCAACGATACGTGGTGTCCCCGACTGGGCTACCAGATGAGTAAGCACCACCCTCAACGTTACAAAATTCAGTGATCCGGCGGGTACTGTTGTCTCCAACGTGATAAATCTAATACTAATGGTTCCTTACCTTCCTCTAAATGGAGTAGTACTATCAATAGAAAACCAATGACATATCAAAGGGAATAACACCATAAAACCTAAATATAACCAATCATAAAACGTAGGATTGTCATTGCACGCTTCACACATAGACGAAGCATTAGCTCTAAAACCTCTGGGACAAGCTGTACAAGTACTCCAATTACCAGTTGGTAAAATAAATCTACCACAATATAGTCCAGGACATCTTCCAAAATCCATATTAAAGGTAAATATACATTAGTATAACTTTACTATGCATGAATTTGATTATTCTTGTCTAGTCCATTATATTGGTTTAAGCTAAAACAAAGAAGCCGCAGAAAGTCAGAATCAGAAATAATGTAATAATACTTTTTTAAAGAAATTTCGGATGATGGATATAATAATCAAGCTAACGCAAATAATTGATATCGATCAACGAATCCGAAATATTACCTATATCTATCTCCGTAACATTTCTTTATATCGTTATCACTTTTACTGTTTGCAGAATGCACAAAAAATATTCTTCATTTGTTAACACTTCTTTGAAGGTCAAATATTATTTGAGTCGCAAAACAAAACATCTGCTTTGAGTTTATAGTGCAGAGATTCCAGCCCATCGAGTGTGGAACTATTATCGGGTCGGTTACAAGATTTTTCTTTATTATTATTTTTTTGAGGAAAGAAATAAGATAACCACATATTTTTCCGTGGGTGTAGGGAGACCTGAAAAGGTTTAGTAATAAGTTCCGTGTGACGTGAGGATATCTTCGGCAACGCTCATCGTATATGACATGATGGGCGGGTAATGCCGTTCTCCTTAGGGTGATTTAGAATTATTTCGAGAACGGCTTGAACTACATACAGGATGTCCCAAAAGTCCGAGACCGCCTGAATATCTTTTGAACAGCTTTATGTGGAGTTTTGAAATTTTGCATGGTATTATACCCCAAATTAAACCACCTGATGGTGTAACCAATTTTTCAGGGGCGGGTCCCATATGGACCCCAGGGGGTACAACTTTTTTTTTTAAATACGAACCCCCATCTTGTGATACATTTTCAGAAAGACAATAAAATTGGAAATACTTTGCAAAAAAAATTACTCGTCTAGCGTGTTTGATTTCAAAATGGCTGCCATGGATAATGCACTAATGCCGTTCTCCTTAGGGTGATTTAGAATTAATATAAATGGTAATTTAGAATTAATATGTTTTAGAATTCAATATAATACCATACAAAATTTTAAAAATCCACATAAAGCTGTTCAAAAGATATTCAGGCGGTCTCGGGCTTTTGGAACACCCTGTATATAGGTACATGAAATAAAATTATAATGCTAAATCGACGCTAAATAAAAGATGGAAAATATTTTCAGATCTCGTTCAAGCGCACCTGCCTTGGTTAAACGCAAGGTTTTATGTTTCCTAGACATATTTTATTATCTTTTTATTTTATTTGAAAGCTTCACTTCCAAATCTAATTCATGTAGGTAATATTTTCACCAGAGAACTACGATAACAACCGAAGGCTGCCAAATCTAATTGAAATAATATATGTACTTGAGATCTGAGGCGACAGCCCAAGGCTGAAAAGACCAAATTTTGGCCCTTATGGGGAACTTCTGATCACTTTTCTAAAAGAAGCAATATCACTCCAATTTTCCTGAAATTCAAAACGGAGGCTGTTAGTAACATATCATTTTGGTTTTGAAGCAGAAGCCCACAAATGTAAAAATATAAAAGTCGTCTCATTTTGATAAAATTTGGTAGCTATATTGAGTCACCCGAGAATTATATTGGATAATTTTTGGTATTTTATATTGTAGAAATTTCCGTTTTGGGGCACCGGCAGTGCCCCCAAATGTAAAAATATAGAAGTCGTCTCATTTTGATAAAATTTGGTATACTCAGTCACCTAAGTATTATAACTGACAATTTTTGATATTTTGTAGGTAGGTAGTAATTTTGATTTTGGGGCCCAGTAGAAGTCCATAAATAGAAAACATGAAATTTGTCTGATCTTGATGAAATTTCGTCACCCAAATATTGGGTATATTTGGCATTTTTTGGTGTTTTATCTAAAGATCAATGTCCACAGCCTAAGGCTGCCAAATTTTAAAATAATACTATCACTAAACAGCAAGTTTCATAGCCCGCTGCGGCCTCTAAGGCTTGACGCCTTGGAGGCATGGCCGTTCCTGTGCTAATAGTATTCTATAATTTCTCTTACAAAAAACGGAAAATCGGCCGTAACTCGAAAACTGTTGGACAGTTTTAAGCAAACTACGTTGTAAATTAAGTTTTAAAAGGCCACCTAAAATTTCGCTTTGAGTTGATATGTTATCATGACAAAATTTGAGATATCGGACCGTGACAGCCTGAATTTGGTCAAAAATCGATAAATCGTCCATAACTCGAAAAGGGTTCGATATTTTTTAATTCTGGGGAGGGGTCCATTCTCATAATTTTTTCGATGTCTCTTCCCGTTTTGGCTAAACAATTAGTTAAGGCAGATAAAATACTATATCTTCACTTGACCAATTAGTGATACATACAAACAAATAAAAAAGTCATCGAGGTATTGCTATATAAACTTAACCATAATTTCTCATGTACCCGTGGATCATTCATAACGGATCAATGTTAATTTCAGTACGACGGACGTTTTCATTTTTCCGAGCGACCTAAATAATATTTTGACGACTAATTTTTTTTTGAGTAGGTATGTCAGATTTCGAAGGTCTGATCACACGAGAGACCCAAAAATCACGATTCAATATTTTCCTGCACGAGTAGCACTAGCTGATGACTAATCGTTCCAATTCTTACCACTCCCCATTTTTCACAAAGAAAATGGGAAGTTTTGTCTTAAAGTTATCACCCCCCATCAAATAAACACTCTTCTCAATCTATTTATATAATAATTAATTATCTTAATATAATAATATCTTTGACAATAAAGACCGTTATATTTGCAAATGGGTCCCATTATTTATTATTAAAATTATCTTTACCTATATATAATTTTAATAATATTTCATCTTCAATCGTTAATTAAGTACGTAGGTATAACTGTTAAAAAATATTAATTAAATAAATTAAAACAAAGCACTTAACAAAAACACTATTTATAATTATTTATGAAGAAACTAGTGTCGAAACATTCGATTCATCATCACTCGAGTCGTAAGATGGAAGTTGAAAAAATTTTTAACCAATAAAATCGTCAAATAAAAATAAAATTTTGATAAAAAATTCCATAAAATATCGTTTTGGCAACCATGCGTTTGTAAACGATTCTTTTCTCTTTGCGCCATTCGCAAAAGTTACAAAGAGAAATAAATCTCGTATTTTCACGCAAAATTCGATATTATACGGTATTACTATTTTCAGTTTCAGCAGTCAGCACAGCAAGCAAGGTGAAGTGATGGACTATCCGCTAGTACATTGATTGTTTTTTTTTCGGGAAATTGTCTCTCTTTTTTCCCCATTAAACTATTCTATGAAAATACATTTTTTTAAAACTAATAAATTGTAAATACTCTATTGTGTGTGTTTTATTGAAATAATTGTTGAAAATGTGATAAATTTTGTGAAAAATTAAAGTGTATTTTGTAATATGATAATTGGGGAAACAGCGGCAACTACAATTGTTATGGCAAAAAAGGAGTGTTCTATCCACCAATACATACAGTGCTTAAATAAAAATATTGCCTCTTAATTTTCAATTATATATTTTCATCAATAGGTAAATATCTATTAAGTAATTTATTTCCGTTCTAAATTGTTTGCTTAGCAGTCAAGATTCTAGCTTTTTATTTTGCTTCAACGCTTATGATTAGATATTGATACTTGTGATTTTTTCATGTCTCAGGATCATGAACCCAAGATCAATTTATTTCAAGAGTTTCATTTTTATTTTTTATACTTAAGAACTTCTTCTAAATTTTGAGTTTCTTCCCTAAGTTTTTTGCATTATCATTGAAAACTCTGCCATTTTCTCACAATTAAAGCTGTGTAGTATTACTATCAGTTTGTCATGAAATAGTTCGATAACAAACCTATAATTCTCATTGGTTTTTGTTTACGTGTTATTTGTATCATAAATTAAAAGCGATCTTATCCAATATAAGTATAGATAACATAATCACTGTCAAAATTCATATAGTTTGGAAAATTAGTTTTACTAAAGGACCTTAAAGTGAGACATCCGTTCATCAACGAATTTACTGATATTAAAATTTTCAAAATTGAAAGGTTTTCATCTAGTATCTAGTACTTTTCAAATAGATGTGTCGCAATTCTATAATTAATTGCCCCCTGTCCATTGAAAATGTGTAGTATCAATCAATATTAGTTCAATCATTGTTTTCGAGCGTTGCCAGCTGTATTAGACTGCTGCTCTAAAAATATATATCATGCGAGTCACTCGCTTAGAATCTTGATTAGGCAAATGATATCCTACTAATTTCGTAACTATATCTATTATAGTTTGGCTGTTAATAGCTCTTAAATCCAGTGAATCTATTTTTTTTTTTATATAAATGACTGCAAATTCCTTCCGACTTACAGGGCTCTTATAAATTTACATATGTCTAGTTAGTTTGTAGACACAATTCTTGAGATGATTTGTGATCCCATTCTTCGTGATAAAATATTTTTAGGGTACATTACCGAATGGGTATATACGGAACCTATTACTAAACCTAAGATATCAAAAAATATTGTATTATCAAAAATTGACAGAGCTCTATCGAAGAAAATAAATTTTGACAAAAAATCTCATCACTAACCCAGTTGTTTGGGGCGGTAGATTTTATATCCAGGAGTCTGTACCAATCTAACTTTATCCCCCTCTTCTTTATACTGGTCACAATAGTTGAATAAGGAAAAATTTCATCTCACGGTGGGTACATCCACTCATATAAATGCACCCTTCTAGGAGCGTGTCATCGTTGATTACAAACGAGCAAATGTGGTCATCACAACATTACTAGTATACTTATATTATTGTTTCCCAATGGAACCCCCTAAATGCAAGTACATCTTTAATTGCCTGATTTTTAATAGTTATTTTCCCTTTTTAGTTGCAATATTTTAGCATACCTACATCGTAAAATAATGATTAATATAATTATTGTAAAATAACTATTTACCTTTCATTTCCTTTTTTTCTTTAAAAAAAAGTTTAACTTTAAAAGTAATTTTATTTTATAATTTTCATCAATTTTTTTTTAATTCATGTTTAAATGAAGTTGGAATTGTGAATACTTAAAGTGTGAAGTGTTTTTCTTTTAAAAAAAGAAAAAAAAATTGTAACCATGCGTGAACAAATAATATTGTATTTTAATTTAATTCACTATCATAAAAGATAAAAATAAATACTTAAATCAATACTGTTATAATTATATATGAAAAATTATTGATTTTTTTAATTGAATAATGAAATTGAAAATCCTTTAACTTGAAAGATTGTGCTATACACAGCTGCAGCGTTGTTGATTTTTTCAAACCTATCAACTTATTTTCCTGGTATTCGTAATTTGAAAAGCAATTCTTTTTTAATTTAAGAAAGCAATTTATTTTGAAATGTCGAGCACCATCGTCGATAGAATAGATCCGTTCGCTAAACGTTCTTTGAAAAAGAAAAGTAAAAGATCTCAAGGATCCTCAAGATATCGTAATGCTACTGATGTTGAGCTGCAACAACTTCCACTACTTAAAGGTAATGATTTTTTTTTTTCTTTTCTTTTCTTTTTCTTTGTGCCAATTAACAGGACAAGTCGCTTTGTCGGGGGGTAGGGGTTGAAATTCTTTTTTTTTGTTATTAATATAAACATTTATATTTTTTTTCCTCTAATTTTCCAAGAACTACACCGTAATCATGCCTCAGCCACCGGAATTCACCAGATTTAGCCCCCTGTGTTGTTTTTCCTCTACCCAAGATTGAAGAGACCAACGAAAGTACCGCGTTTTTCCTCGATTGAGGAGATAAAAACCGAGTCGCCGAGACAGCTTAAGGGCATACCAAAAAGTACATGTTGGAAGTGTATCGAGGATTGGAGACACGCTGGCACAAGTGTATTATATCTGAGGGGCATTCATTTGAATGGGACAACATAGAAATTCACGAATAAATTTATACGAGGGACTTTTTTTCAACCTCCGATTGGCTATAAATAAAAGACAAGTTCATATAAAACAATAATTTTATTACCAAAAGATTAGTAAAGTATACTTAAGGTTACTTTTCGACATAATCACCGAAGAGATTGAGGCATTTGTCATATCTGCGGACAAACATTGCAATACCCTCTTCAAAGAAAGTTGCCGCCATTGAATTCAAGTAGTCCTTGTCGTCATTGGTTCGAAAGCGCTTCCCACCTAGCCACGTCTTCAGTTCAGGAAAAAGATGAAATTCACTGGGTGCTATCTAAGTCAGGACTGTATGGTGGATGATCGAAAATGTCCCATCCAAATTGTTCGAGAATCCGTTGAGTTGCTCCAGCAGTTTGTGGGCGGGCATTGTCATGGATCAGAACAACTCCAGCGGTCAGCTTTTGTTTGTTCTGAATGGCTCTACGCAAAAGTTGTAAAGTTTACATACAGTCCTGACTTAGCACAAGTGACTTTAATCTTTTTCCTGAACTGAAGACGTGGCTTGGTGGGAAGCGCTTTCAAATCAATGACGACCCTCAAACCAACGTCAAGAACTACTTGAATTCATTGGCGGCAACTTTCTTTGAAGAGGGTATTTCAACCACAGATATGACAGATGCCTCAATCTCTTCGGTGATTATGTCGAAAAGTAACCACAAGTGTACTAATCTTTTGGTAATAAAATTATTGTTTTAGATGAACTTGTCTTTTATTTATAGCCAATCAGAGGTTGAAAAAAAAACAGCCCTCGTATTTTTCTAAAATAAAAAGTTGAAAACAGTGACTAACTAACTGTCGTCGTTAGACATTATTAAAAAAAAAATCATGTGAAATTACTCATCTGTTTACTTTTAAAAGGGATTTCCATTTTAAGGACATTGTTTGGCCCATAATGGCGCTCCTAACAGAGATACGCCCGCGTGAGACCATTTATTTTAGATAAAATGATTCCATAATTACTGATTTTAAATTTTATCAAAATTGGTTATGTGGTTTGGATTTTAGAGTTTCGGTCCCTAAAAAGCTGTTCGGGGCGCCCCCTGGGGGCGCTATCGAGAAAAAGAAAAATATGGGTCGGGCTTTTTGTCCATAGATGACGTGTGCCAAATTTCAGCAAAATCGGACCAGCGGTGTGGCTCCCAGAGCTCTGCACACGATTCCGAACGTACGTCATACGTCGGAAATATCGGTTTTTGGGACCCCATGGCTTCAAATATTTCCAAACTTCAAAAATGACTAAATAGTGAAAATATGGACCAAAAGGAACTGACATATTTTAACTTTATTATGGTTTTTGGGTTCCTGTCAGACGATTTTTTAGGCCAAAAAAATGTCCAAATTTTTTGCACGATTACAATACTTAATCTTCTATAGGAAGAGAAAGTAGGTAAAAATGAAAATTCACCTTATTTTTTGAACAGCTTTCTGACATAAGAATGAAAAATGTAATATGTAAACATACTTTAAGCAAACTTTAATTTTGAGATGTATTTTTTCTTGTGATCAAAATAAATTTTCGAGATGCATTAAAGAGCCGCACAAGACTGACTCACAATCCGCATCCGGCTTGCGAGCAACGTTAAGCTACCCCTGGTATACATATAGTATTTTGAAAGACCGAAACTATTAGTTTCTCACAAAATTAACACAAACTATTTTAAAATGAACTCTAAAATACAAAGAAGAGACGAAAATTTTAATTAAAAATGGTGCATGGCAAACTTATAAAGCTTTCACTCAGATATTACATTAAGAGATTTTTCATGCTCTCCTGTAAAATTTGAAAATTGTAAAATACAAACTTTTTCAAGGGGAATATTCAATCGGGTATTCTTATTCACTTCGGACATATCTTTCACTCAGATATTACACTAATAGCTTTCTCATGCTCTCCTGTAAAATTTGAAAATACAAAGTTTTTTAAGGGGAATATTCAATTGGGTATTCTTATTCACTCTTGACATCTGAGTGCCAGAATGTGCATCATCCTCGCCCTGCACCAAGGAGGTACCGGACTGACAGTTTAATATTTTCAACTATACTCTCTGGTTGTAACTTAGTGAATTTAATTGAAACCATAAGTCGAATTCAGTTTAAAATTTTTCATAATATTCCCGGGGCTATGTTTGGGTGGGTGGGGGTGTAATACACTTTCGGCTATCCGGATAGACACACAAAACATATTTTACTTCTATATATTAAGATTGCAGAGTGCTTTTTTGTGTTATATTGCACTAACTATCTATAACGGTCATGTCTTGGAGGCCTTTGACAAAACATATAAACGGGAAATCTGTGTTCTTTTAAAGGCTACAAAATACAGGGGGCAGGGTGGGTACAAATCCATGTCCCCCTCAAATCTCCTTTGACCTTGATAAAAAAAAGGACAATATGAAAATGGTAACAAAGCTCTGTTGAAACAGCTAGTACTCTAATATAAAATAAGTATTTAGGGATTGGAGTATTTTTTGTTGGACATGTCGTGTTCTACTAGGCCTGTGTCGACGTGATTCTAGTTCACACTGTATAATGAATATCAGTTCATGGAAAATGGATGAAACCGCAGAGGCTTCGCGCAAAACAAAGATATGTACGAGTAGTTACATTGTATGAGTGAAGCAGGACATTGAATCGGAAAACCGCAGTGAATGCGGCAACGGCAATGCACTTTTGGTATGTCTGTGTGGGTGGACTACTTTATATTGAAATGGATATTACAACAAAAATTCATCAAAGTTTTAAAAAAATATTTGTACCACTCCATTTAAATTTCTCAAGAAATCGGCACATTTGTCATAAAAAGTCACTTCCGGGGTTCGAACTTTGATCTTAATATAACCATTGGTGTGGCCATGACCTTTTCTTTATCCCTAGAGCTTTACAAATTTTAAAAATTCTCAATCGTTCAAAAGATAAGGGGATGTGACCTGCTATTTTAGATAGATAGGCCCCAGGTCGTTTAGATTGATTACAAGAAAATAGCTTAGCGATTTCTTCCTTCTGTTGTCTCTCTCATGGTTACTGCATGACTGTTATCTTGTAGATAGACCCCAGGTCGTGTAGATTGATTACAAGAAAATAGCTTAGCGCTTTCTTTCTTCTGTTGTCTCTCTCATGGTTGTTATCTTGAAATTTGTCATGTTTTCGAATAATTAATATAACAATTAACTATTTTGTGATTTAAATTTCGTGCTCGTCTCTGTATCTTATCTTAGTTCAGGTGTTGTCAACGTACACTTGACTTGCTAAGCTACTGTCTAGGCTCACACCTACCTCTACCTTCCGCTATCTAATCTTGACGCGCAGTTTTCAGTTATTTATTATACAATATGTTCCGAAGCCATATTTTTGGGTAATACAAGAGATTTTCCTTTGGCTCTTCTTTAAAGAGAAGGTAAACTATACAAGATATTACTCGAAGATATTTGGGTAATGGTCCATGTCCACCTCTGCTGATGGTGTGAATCCTACCCCCTTTAGGACCGTGGGGCGGATATTTTCCTGATCGACTTCAGGGTCGACTTTATGTTTACTTTTTTATTTCGACCATCTAACTTGAAGGGTTCGTGAGAAAAAGATAGTGTCCGGTAGGCCTGGGGCAACCGGTATGAATAGGAACTAAATTTAAAGATCAGCTCCATACCGTTTTTCAGATGGGATTCCTGGAAATTCCTAAAAAACGCCAGAAGGAGATTCTGTTTCAATCTAAAATTCCGTAGTCCGTCCTTGGCATAAAAGTGACATACATACCAAAATTTACCGTTCTTAAGATATCTTATTTACAGATAGAAAGACATAAGGCGGAAACTCGAGATTTGTGCTCTGAGAACCTAAAAACGTTTTTTGTCATTTTATACTCGAGTTCATCGACGAAAAAAAAAAAAAAAAAAAGTGATCTCTTTGTCATTAGTTATTGAGGAAGCACCGAGCTCCTCATTTGAATGAAATGTAGCAATGGCAAGCTCAAAGGTAATCAAGTGTACGAACCATCTTCTCGTGACACTTTCTCTCTCTCTCCTGTGTATCCTTTTGTTCTTCCTTTCGGAACCAGAAGGAAGGCAAAAAGATATTTTCTACCTGACCTGCTATCTTTTTATTGATTCAGTCAGCCCGCCAGCCAGCATTTCATCAGCACGTAGCGTTATACAGTTGTTGATTGATAGGATTTCAACTCTTTGATTAACATAATCGCATCTGTTGTGAGGGTGACTATTTTGAATAGAAAATACTAACAATTGACTCATCACACCTCAGAAAAGAAATGGCGCAAATAGTCATCTATTTTTGAAAAGCCGAGTTGTGGGGGGTGACTATTTTGAATAGAAAATACTAACAATTGACTCAATCACACCTTCTCAAAAGAAATGGCGCAAATTGTCATTTATTCTTGAAAAGTCCAGTTGTGGGGGGTGACTATTTTGAATAGAAAATACTAACAATTGACTCAATCACACCTTCTCAGAAAAGAAATGGCGCAAATTGTCATTTATTTTTGAAAAGCCCAGTTGTGAGGGGTGACTATTTTGAATAGAAAATACTAACAATTGACTCAATCACACCTTCTCAGAAAAGAAATGGCGCCAATAGTCATCTATTCTTGAAAAGCCCAGTTGGTATACAGATTGACTGGCCGACGCGCCGTACAATCAACGTACCTCCACGATACTTGAACGTAGTAACATTCCCCTCTGTTTCCTTTAGTATGTGGGTACGTTGCCGTCGTACTGTACATTTTAGCGGTCTAATTACACAGCCCAAACTGTAAGAGATATCAAAAATTGCCGAGGAATAGACCCCCTCCTAAAAAAACAATACACAAATTCTTCGGGAGAAATATAAATTATACTGTATCTTGGCTCGTATCTCAGATATGGCAGATTTTTGAAGTTGTACTTCTTTGGGCGCGTTATGAAAAAATTTATGAGAGTGAAATTTTAAGATGCGCGCGCGCCTGTAGTAAAAAGTTATAACCTCATCAGTGTAACACAAAATGAACACAAATGAAAAAATGATGATGATGATGATGAAGTTAGTTATGAAAAAATGATGAGAGTTAAATTTAAATATTGTATTTTCCCATTCTATATCCATAGAACATCGTGGCTCAGTGGCAAGGCCTCTGTTTCATAGTTGGTATGTTCTGAGTTCACTCCCGGGTGGAGTAGTATGTTTTTCTGAAATATTATTAAATTTATTTTTAAACAGAAGTATAACTTCTCACGCGCGTACATAAGAACACGCACCCATTTTCATTACTTTATAGTTTACTAGCTGTTTCGTCCGTTCTTCGCTACGATTCTTATATTGCTATTTTTGTTTTTCAAGGACAATGAAAATTCGGGAGGTGGGGTATTGGATTGTGTCCACCCTGTGTATCGCAAGCTTTAAAAATCAAGATTTAAACGTTTCACCGGGCGCCTTGGAGGCACGGCAATTTTTACTTTTTAGTATTTTCTAAATTTTATTTTACCCGTTCCCAGTTTCGAACTCGTAAGTCTGGAATGGCTGGACATACCTTTGCAGAAACTGTCCTAAAATAAGGACTAAACAGCCACCTAAAACTTTCTCGCGTTGAATTGATATGTTGTCAAAATTTAAGATATGGGACCGTTACTGTCCGATTTGAAAGAAGAAATTAGAAATTTGGCCGTAACTCGAAAGCGGTTTGACATATTTTAGTTCTGCTAATTTTCCTGGGGTCGTAGACCATGGGGTCCATTTCTATCAATTTTTCGCTATCTGCTACCGTTTGGGCTGTGGTATTGTAACAGATAACCCCTCATACACAGGTACATAGATACAAAGGTACACACAAATTTCTGATTTATATATTAAGATACTTTAAACAGAATTATGTTGTCTAAAAGGAATTCTGCAGCCATTGGGAAGGACTCAAACGAAGTTGCGGGTAACAGCTAGTATTTTATAAATACGGAAAATTTGGCTTTATTCATTTAACGATCGAACCTTTTTTCGATCGACAAAAAGTGGACTTAAATTGAACGTATAACTATAGTTTGTTATCAAATTGCATCGTTCAGTGTCAAAATGACCACTTACGGTGCTGACTGTTCGAGTAACAACTAGATGCCTTACCAAATATCAATCAGTGACCGAAGGAAATGAATTCTACTCTTGACCCGGCGATTTTTATTCAAACTGTCTGTTTTTCGTGTCAAGATAGTACTAGAACGACATTCATTATTCATTATGTCGTTCTAGTACTATCGTGACACGAAAAACAGCCTAGGTCATCAAGGTCGTACCCAGGAAAGGGGGGGGGGCAGCCCCCACCGAAATTTCAATCGTTTTTTTTTTAATGGAAATACTCTACTTTGCACGTGACTTATAATATTAAAACAACAACTACATCACCTTCTATCATCATCATTTTCAGGTGTTAGTCCTGGCTTGGCTGTCAATGCTTCGGACCCCCCCCCCCCCAAAAAANCCCCCCCCCGAAAAAAAATCTTGGGTGCGGCCCTGGGCCTCATGTCGACCCATTATTTGTATTTTTTTAGTAAGCAACTGAACACAAGGAATACACATACGAGTATAGTAAAGGATTAAAATTCGGGTTGTTTTTTTACCGCTCCTTTGAGCACTGCGTATTAAACATTATGCCTCTAACTAGACTCGCAAGAATAAAAGCTGCCAAATTGTTTCACATTTGACAGTTGATATAAGCAGTCAGTAGAGATATGTTAAATCGAACGCTCCCACATGTAATCTAGCTAAGTGATTCTTTACATTTACAGGGTAGGCTTTCTATTTAGCAGTCAGTAGAGATATGCTAAATCGAACGCTCCCAAATGTAATCTAGCTAACTGATTCTTTACATTTACAGGGTAGGCTTTCTATTTAGCAGTCAGAAGAGATACGTATGTTAAATCGAAAGCTTCCAAATGTAATCTAGCTAAGTGATTCTTTACATTTACAGGATAGGCTTTCTATTTAGCAGTCAGTAGAGATATGTTAAATCGAACACTCCCAAATGTAATCTAGCTAAAACTGATTCTTTACATTTACAGGGTAGGCTTCCTATTTAATGACATTTATAAAGACAAAATTCCCCAAAATCGATTCTCCATAATTTTGTACAAAAAACTTGCATATTGCAGAAGTGAAATTGTATTTTAGAGGGTTAATCCAGTCAACGAATGGTTTGTAGAGTGCGTTGGCTGGAAACTAAGGAATTTTTTCAGAAGTTTGTTTGGTGTGGTCAGCAGATAAACATACTAAAAGTCCTGAGACCTGGGGGTGAGCCAAATGCAGGGGGGCGTGGCGAAGGTCACTTTTTTTAAGTTTTCCCCTATATCTCGAAAACGGTTACTTGTAGGGTGCAAAGTATTCTCGGTAAAATTGGAGCCATCTAAATTTCCTACAAGTTTGCTTCTATTCATTTTTTTCCACCCCTCATAGTTTTCGAGATATCTTCCCACCCCCCACCGCATATTTTTGGCAAAATGAAAATTTACCCCATTTTTCGTTAAATTTTGGTCTGTAGCACACCAATGCTTC
>CM022878.1:14765762-14776699 GCA_012654025.1 Pachypsylla venusta | reverse complement strand
TTTCGGGGGGGGGGGGGGGTCCATTCCTTTCAATTGTTCTATATCTCTTACCATTCCTAATAGTATTCTATGATTTCTTATAAAAAATTGGAAAATCGGCCGTAACTCGGCCGATTATTCCCATCATATTTTCATATTATATCTCTTACCGTTTCTAATAGTATTCTATGATTTCCCATACAAAAATCGAAAAACCGGCCATAACTCGAAAACGGTTCTATATTATTGAACTATGATATTTTTTCTGGGGTCTAATAAGTCTATGGTTTTTTTTGGGGGGGGGGGTCCATTCCTATCCATTTTTCTATATCTCTTACCGTTTTGGCTAAACAATTAGTATTGTGTAAATTTTATTTTGGCCGATCCCGGATTCGAAGTTGTAACCCTGGAATGGCTAGTCAGAATTTTGTAAAATATGTCCTAAATGAGGGATAAAGATGTCACCTAAAACTTTCTCGCTTTGAGTTGATATGTTGTCGCGACAAATCTCAAGATATTGGCCAAAATCCGGAAATATCGTTTTGGCGAAACAATTAGTATTGTCTAAATTTTATTTTGGCTGATCCCGAATTCGAGGTTGTAACCCTGGAATGGCTAGTCACAGTCACAAGGGATAAAGATGTCATCTAAAACTTTCTCGCTTTGAGTTGATATGTTGTAGCGATAAATCTTAAGATATTGGCCAAAATTCGGAAAATTTATAGAAAAAAATTGGAAAATCGGCCGGATAATACCGTGCCTGTAACCTTCCCCGGTAAAAACAAATAAGTCTGCAAAGTTTCGTGCAATTCAGTGCTGTAGTTCGTTATAAGAACCAACCTTCCCCGGGTAAGATAAGAACAAACAAACAAACAAACAGACATTCACTTTTATATATATAGATTGCATGAAATTGAGATTTTAAGGATCAGCGTCAATGGCACATTGAAACAAAAGTTCCCGTTCGATCTCTGAAGTTAAGCAACGTCCAGTGACGTTTTAATTGGTGGTGAACCACGTATGTATTCCTATTCCCAACTTTAGAAATACTCACCATCTTCTACCAAACCTTTTTACACGGGTAATGACTCCACTGATCGCTACTCTCATTAAATTTTCAACTCAATCAACCTCAGGGGTAGACCAAAGGTAGGCAGAAGAGAAATTTGGGAAAATTAAATTTATTATTGTGTCGATGAGGTTGAATTTTTTTTAATCTCTTCTACACTTCTCGTTTTAACTCAATGTCATAATTAACAATGAGAAGAGGGGAACCATCCCCCCCAGCTTCCTCCCCCGGTGAGTCTGCTACTGACTAAGTCGAAAATTGTCTGACTAAGTCGAAAATTGTCTGACCCCGCCGGCAATAGAATACGGGTCCGCATTGTGATAGCAACTAGATATGGAGGTTACAAAATAATTTAGCCATTAGAGAGAGTGTCGCGCTAGCAGGTTCAAATCAACTTCCCGCGAGACCCATTTCATTTGTACAGCATCAATTGAGCTATTGAGGCTGTTTTGGTTTATTATTTTCAATATTTCAATATGGAATCGACACGAAAAAAACAAACAAATTACCCCCTCAAAATTTGATATTATACGTTTCAAGCAACGTAGAATCCAAAAATCGAATAAAAAAAATTCCGTTTGTCCGTCGTACGCCGTGATTTGCCACTTAGCGTTGACTGCTTTTGATGAAATGGTCCCATCTGGGCTCTAATTGTGCCCCGAAACTTTTGGGTGCACTCGGATAGCACCTTTGGCGATTTTGAGCGTTTTTCAGTATTGCCTCTAGAAGGCGAATGGTAAGAGCTAGAGATTTGAAATTTTGTATGTATGTAATATTTGGGGTCTCAGTTAGCTCTGAATCTTTTGGGTTGAATTAAATATACCACTGGCGGTTTTTACCGCTTTAAATCGGTTTTTATTAATCCTGTCTAAAAAGAGAATGGTAAGAGCCAGAGACTTCAAATTTAGTAGGTATGTCAAATTTAGGCCCCAGATTTGGAATCGTCACCAGAACCCCTCCCCATTTTGGGGGGGGGTATTTTTTGCCAGAAAAATAATAAACCCATGTGTCACATTGGCAGAGTTTTTTGATAAGTTATGTAGAGTAATTTTAAGAAGCGCGAGGCCTTGGGCATTTGCTGTGCTTGCTCGTCCCTGCTTAGCAGGTGTGCACACCTGAAAGAAAAGCAACGCTCAGGGTTAAACAACGTGGAGTGGAAATAAGACGAAAAGGAATTTCTCGTTCTCGTTTAGTTTATTTTTTTTTTTTTCATTTTTACGCTAAATGAAAGAAGAGGACAGTCGGTAGGGAGAAAAAGGAAGATTGAGAAAGAGAGATTGGGGATAAAAGAGGGATTTGTGGCGAAATGAAGGGGTCGCGGGGATTTATTGATTGGCCAAGTTTAACCATATAGCACTTGCGCTTTCATTTTTTTCGCTTTCTAAGGTAAGGAACGTACTCTCTCTGGAAAAAGGAAGGCCAAACCCGAACATATTATACTACTCACACATATCACATTCTTCCTTGATTTTGATTTATTATTTTCAATAGTCAACCTTTGGAAATACCACCAACCCTCTTAAAATTTGATATTTTATCACTTTGTTGTCAGATTTTGATGACATTTTGGTTTGGCAACGAAATGATTGATGAAATTTGGTATGCTAACGAATTGATTAATTAATTTTGGTATGCTAACGATTTGATTGATAAAATTTGGTATGCTATCGAATTGATTGATGAAATTTCGTATTTTCACGAATTGATTGATGAAATTTGGTATGTTAACGAATTGATTGATGAAATTTGGTATGCTAACGAATTGATTAATTAATTTTGGTATGCTAACGATTTGATTGATAAAATTTGGTATGCTATCGAATTGATTGATGAAATTTCGTATTTTCACGAATTGATTGATGAGATTTGGTATGTTAACGAATTGATTGATGAAATTTGGTATGCCAACGAATTGATTAATAAAAATTGGTATGCTATAGAATTGATTGACTGTGACCAATAGTTTCGGCCCCAGCTTGACCCTTTTAAAATCAGTCAACGTTAAGTTGCAAAAATGTAACTCATGGCTCATGGCGTACATAGGACGGCGGCGGCGCGGCGCGGCGGAAGAATAATTTCTTCATTCTTAAATGAAATAAATCAAATTTTGAGCGAAGGTGTTTTTTGCGATTTTTTTTATTGAAAATAACAAACCAAAAATTAAAAATAATATTTTCTAAGGATGTAGATTTCTTATAAAAAAATATTAATATGACAGGGTGTTTCCAAAGGTTATGCCACTTTGCTTAATAAAACCCTATACGGAAATGGACCCCAAGGTAGCTAGGGCCATCCAAAGTTGACACTCAAAAATCGAATTATTTTGCGATTTAGTCCGAGGTTCGAGACACAAATTGGGCAATTTTTTTGAAATTTTTATTTGCAATGAACTAATGTCAGAATTAATATTTCATATTTAGAATCATCCTACGCTCAGTTTTTGTAATTTTAAAAGGTTAACGGTTGGTTTTAGACAGGAGCTATTCCGGTCTTTTTTGTAGCAAAACAAGTTTTAGAAGACATGTCATACCTTAAAACACAAAAAAAATACGCATCAAAAAGTTTTAGCCATTTTCATTTCATGACCCTCTCCTAACTCGGTCCCCCGATATGGGAAAAAGTGTCAAATACTCAACAAAGAAGCATGATATAACAATCGAAGATGTCATGCAAAAAATGAAGTCAATCGCAAAATAATTCGATTTTTAAAAATTATTTTTCGATTTTTAAGTGCCAACTTTGGGTGGTCCTAGCTACCTTGGGTCCATTTCCGTATAGAGGTTTATTAAGCAAAGTGGCCTTTATTTGAACTCTACTATACGTGGTTCCTTTTTTTGCATAACCCTTTGAAACACCCTGTAGATAGAAGCTACTGTAATAGATCAGTTTTTAAATTGATTTTAAAATGTATATTCCTACTATCATGATGAATGGTATTCATTTGGTCTCTGACCTCTGACCAACGCCAGACATGGAAAAGAGGGACAGAAGAATTCAAACGAGAGTGAACCTTAGACATGTGTGCTATGTAGGATGTGGATTCTCGAACTTGGACACTGAACGTGGTGGAGAACTATCGATAGTTTTTCAAAATCCAAGATTTTAGGGCTTTCCACCCCTATAAATTTAAGCTAAGGATTAAAACGCAAGGTCTAAGAGATAAAAAAAAATCAAGTTTCAGCATATTTATTGTGTTTTTTATAAAAAAGAAATAAACGCTACACCAATCGTGGACGAAAATTAATCTATGGAGATTTTTAAAATTCAAAAAATTGAAGAAATCAATGGGGAGATTTGTACGAGTAGTTAAAATCAAGGGTTCTTCCGTTATGAGGTTATGAATGCTCTTGGCTGGAACTGTTGTCCTGGTGCGTGGGCCTTACTCGCCATCGTGAGGCCCAGAGAATGGACACTTAGTGTATTACGAACTCATTCTATATGATGACTTGCTCGCAGGAACTTTCTAACTCTGAAACACTCCCCAAGGTCGCGTCTTTCTTTTGCGGAATTTACATCGTCGTTTATGAATAGCTTAGGTACGTCCTATCTCCAAAAATACAACTTCTCCGGAGTTGAAAAATCTGTCAATGAAAACCATCAGAAAAAAATCGATCAGAAAAATTCGATATTTTTATTGATTAGAAGAAGAAAAAAAAGTTTTCCTAGAAAAAAATATAAACATCGAAAAAGTCGAAAAAAACTCTCAATGAAAATCATGAGAAAAGAATCGATTTTTTTCGCGAATAGAAAACTCGATTGGAAAAAAAATCGTTTTTCATGTATATGAGTTTTACTGATTAATATCAGAAACTTTACTGGTTACAGGGTAGATACTCTCCACTACCAGTCGAAAACAAGCTTCTACTTTAAAATCTGATCCTAAAACCTATATGGACCTACGGTATCCATATAGGTTTGGGCTGTACTAGTGACTCTTAATAGGAAAATAATACAAAGATTCCAGACTAATGTTTTAAGGACTGTCGCCAATGCTCCTTGGTATGTTCGAAACAAAGACCTATCTCAGAATTGACAGAAAGGTCATGTCAATTCTGAGACCTTCCATCTCTTCGAGGTTGACAACCTATATAGACGTTTAAAAAGAAAAAAGAAAAGAAAAACACGAGCTCACATAGAGCTCCATGTCTAGGTGCGCCAGATTGCAACTACCTTCATAAGAGGAGTCTGTTTATGTTTTGTACATAAACTGTTTTTTTCGTTGATATTTTACGTTCTAAGGTGCGTATGTAAAAATCAAAATTAAAAAAAAATATGCCTTTGTCCGCCGTTTTTCTTTATTAAACCGACCATTTAATGAGGTAGGTAAGTGAAGATATAGAATTATATATTACCTACCTCATTATGGTTTTACTTGACATAGTATCCCAATTTAACAAAATTAATTATAGNAAAAAAAAAAAAAAAAAAAACGACCATTTAATTTTTTTATTTTTGTTTAATTTCAGATGTGCCATCTTGCGAGCAAGAGGAACTGTTCATCCGAAAACTTAGACAGTGCTGTGTTACATTCGACTTCATGGATGCCATGACAGACTTGAAAGGAAAAGAAGTTAAACGAAGCACATTAAATGAATTGGTAGAATATATAACAAATGGACGGGGAGTTCTCACCGAACCCGTCTATCCTGAAATAATTAAAATGGTAAGCCGACCAAAGGACCAACTGCAGGTTGGTCCATTCTAATTTCGTCATCATCATAAATTAGCTCTACAGTCCATGGTAAGCCGACCAAAGGACCAACTGCAGGGTGGTCCATTCTAATTTCGTCATCATCATAAATTAGCTCTACAGTCCATGGTAAGCCGACCAAAGGACCAACGGACCAAAAACTCTATTAAACTATTTAAAAGAAAAGAAAGATTAAGAAAGACACTAAAAAGTTCAAAGAATAAAGAAAAGGAGTATGCCGAATTAAGGAAGAGTACAAAGAAAAACATAAAAAATGACTTTAAAAAATACATATACGATATAACCGCGGAAATAAAAAAGGCAACAGTCGGCCTTTTTGGCACGACACAAAATCGAAAAGGAAAACAGAACCTACAAAAATATTAACATTCAATAATGAGGAAATAAGTGAGTTCAATAATGAGGAAATATGAGACCCGACATTTTTAAATGAGCGCCGGATCTCACGGTGAAACCGTTGTAGTGAACATTAACGTCTCGTGTTGCTCCTCACATTGTAAAATATGTGATGCGAGTGTTGACGTGATCTTAAAAAAAAAGTACCACTTCGGGATGNAAAAAAAAAAAAAAAAAATATGGACAAGATTGTTTATTTCATTGTTGGTTCTTATGCTCCGCGTGTCATTTTCTAATATAGCTCCATATATCCTTGTTATGATTTTCTATCAAATCTACGTAATATTTCTTTCTTGATCTTTATGTGTTTGTGTCCATGTTTCACATCTCTGTCACAATAGGTCCTATAAGGGTTTTATAGATTTTCAATTTTGTGATTCTGCATATCAGTCGACTTTTTAAAAGTTTTATGATGGCAAAGTAGGCTCTATTTACAGCTGATATTCTTTGTCCATTCTAATTTATGCAGTCTGAATATCGTTGGGGAAAAAATATTTTTTGACCAAAATGTCACGATTTCAAGGAGATCATATTGTGTTGACCTTGATAGCCGTCAAGTTTGTCTTTAAAGGTTCTTTCAAGGTTCACTTAAATAGCACCCCCTATTTTTTACATAATCGAATTCTCCATCAAAACTCTACATTCAATCGATTTTTTTTTTCATTCACTGTCGGAAATTTTCCCACTTCAAAGATACATGTGTGACGTATGAAACAAAATGTCTCGTCATTCTGAATCGAATGGTAATAATAATGAAAAATAAAAGTATATAGAAATATTTGAGGATGATAGTACAGCCAGAATAAAGCGTAGTCACGCAATTTTTTTTTTTTCTTTTTTTTTTTTAATTTAATTATTTATTTAATTATTTATCTTTGAAGGCGCAAGGAGGGGGGGGAGGAAGTGGATAACAAATGAAACTTTTGAGAAACCCACCCCCTGGTCCAGACTTGTTGCTTACCCTGTATAAAGGTATTGCCGTACCAAACCGATGTAACGTGAAGACAACAATTGAATGATTAATTAGGATTGTATTTTTAAACGAATTGAGAAACGCACCCCCTGGTCCAGACTTGTTGCTTACCCTGTATAAAGGTATTGCCGTACCCAACCGATGTAACGTGAAGACAACAATTGAATGATTAATTAAGATTGTATTTTTAAATGAATAAATATAAAATTTGACTCTCACAAAATGAGATACATGAAGGTCACGGGCTGTACCGTACAAACGAGATACTAAAACACTAATCCGGTCAGTCAAGTTTGAAATTCCGATGGCGAAAATATTTGCCATAATGTGTAGGCTTGCGTGGTGCGTGCGTAACTGTATTAGAATAAATAAAATATTTAAAAATAATTATCACTCGTAATCTTAACACTGGAAGAGTGATGTCCGTTGCAAAGCAAACTATTAGATGACCAGATGATTTTTCCCCCAAAAGCGGAACGCCTTGCGCACTAATACAAAAATGTCTTTCAGGGGTGGGGCGGATTTTTTGTTTATCATGTAGAAGAAAAATGGGCTATTTAGAGAAAACATAAACTAATTACACTTATTCAGATAGTTTATCCTAAGAAGCACCTAAAAATAACTTTACCTGTGAATGTAAAAGGCTCCTGTCTTTTAGCAACAAGGCTCCCGCGCAGGGCATATATTTCGAAATGCTTTGTTCCCAAAATATTTGATTTTCTCTTTTTCTCTCTTCTTCCTCACTTTCCGCTATGATAAGAGACCTCCAGTGAGACTTTCGGGGAACCAATTTTCTTGTTCTCTGAAGTTGGAGCGGACCGCGTTAAAAACAAGACATTTTAGTGACTCCTGTCGTCTTTGAGGAATGGCGGAATAGCAGAATAAAGTGGGATGTCAGTGTATTCAGGGCATGGGTTTATTATTTTATTTTAAGGGTCTAGACTTAGTGGGGCGTTTTGCGCACCTATACTAGGTCTTTTAGAGGGACAGATTTTATCCCCGAGTAGGAAAAAATCAAAACCTCCTGTTAATGAAATACTTTAACTTATAGAGTACCAAAAAATAGCATTACCGGAGTAGGTAAACCATTTTTGAGATGCCCTCACTCTTTTTATTCCTGCCAGCCTAGTTGGCTTGCTTCGAGTAACTTTCCCGTCGCGTGGTTTCAATTACGCAAATATTTCAAAAAACAATTTGTTTTCCGGATTACTTGCCTTTTTTTTTCGTTTTTACTTCTGTTCTTTCCGGGCTATCCGGGGGAGAGATGTTCAGGGTACCATTTTTTTTTTCTTTTAGCGGACGTGGTTGAAACAAGACATTCTGGGAACTAGACTGTCCCGTCAAAATCAGCACGCCTGATCACCCTTGGTACACATGAACCAAAATCTTTGCCAATTTATCTCGCACATGGGTGTATTATTTTACCCTTACTGAGGTTGTTTTGGGGCGATGACTTTATTTGAACTAAATGGCAATGGAAGTGTGCCAAAAATGAAACCACTGACACTGAATTTGGCCGTTTCCTTGTATCAATGTTTTGATTAAGTCACGTGATAACTACCTACGAGATATTTGTTACTGTCACGTTTTCTTTATTCAGTAGGTAAGCCTATCTCCTCTGCTGCTCGTGTGTTTCAAGGGGCCCACTTTTTGTCTATTACAACACCCCGTATATTTATTATTCTATTCAGAGGTTCAGATCGTGACCTGATGTACAATTATGTTGAATAGTACAGTAGTAGTGAGACCAGTAAACATACAGTAGCCAAAATCGTATTCCCATCCTCTAAATTTGGTGAAATCGATCAGTGAAGTACCTAGTTGAAGGTTTCCGTAATCAGAATATATAATTCAGAAATCTGTGTGTACCTATATATGTAGGTGGTAGGGGTTGTCTGCTCCAATACCACACCCCAAACAGTACCGCATAGCGAATTATTGAAGGGAATGGAACCCACCAAAATCATAGTCTACGTCCCCAGGAAAATTATCAGAACTAAAATATGTCAAGCCATTTTCAAGTAACAGCCAAATTTCTAATTTATTCGCCAAAATTGGCAAGTCAATCTTAAATTCAAATTATCGGTGATATTTTACACAGAGTGTTTATTTTAAATGTCATCAAATTTGGAGTGGAATTGCCACTTTTATAGAAGTGTCCCAAATTTGAGGATTGCCTCAAATTTCCACTAAAGTACTTCTAGCCCCATGAGGACCAAAATTTGACGATGATTTGGTACACAGAGTGTTTTTTTTTTAATTTCATCAAAATTGGAGTGATATTGCTACTTTTAGAGAAGTGACCCGAATTAGAGGTTTGGTGCCCTAAAAGTACCCAGATAAAGATAGCCCCATGAGATTCAAAATCTGGTGATATGTTACAAACAGTTTCTGTTTTAAACTGTATCAAAAAAACTTTCTAGTTGTACCATAGGAATTAACATGGCCTATATACAGTGTGTTAACTTTCTAGTTGTACCATAGGAATTAACATGACCTATATACAGTGTCCTAACTTTCTAGTTGTACCATAGGAATTAACATGGCCTATATACAGTGTCTTAACTTTCTAGTTGTACTATAGGAATTAACATGGCCTATATACAGTGTGTTAACTTTCTAGTTGTACCATAGGAATTAACATGGCCTATATACAGTGTCTTAACTTTCTAGTTGTACCATAGGAATTAACATGGCCTATATACAGTGTGTTAACTTTCTAGTTGTACCACAGGAATTAACATGGCCTATATACAGTGCCTTAACTTTCTAGTTGTACCATAGGAATTAACATGGCCTATATACAGTGTCTTAACTTTCTAGTTGTACCATAGGAATTAACATGGCCTATATACAGTGAGGGTAGGCACTGAAAAGAAAGTTGAGGCAAGAAGAATGTGTTTTGTGCAGTAGTTCAATTCACGACACGTTCGTCACAATAGATTAAGGAATGCAACGCAGACTCTAAAAAGAATTGGGAAAAGGTAGAAGAAGGATGTGTTTTGTGCAGTAGTTAAATTCACTACACGTTAGTCACAACAGATTAAGGAATGTAACGCAGACTCTAAAAAGAATTGGAAAAAATTAAAAGAAGTATGTGTTTTGTGCAGTAGTTAAATTCACGACACGTTCGTCACAATAGAATGGATTATTTATTTAATCATTTCTCTTTGAAAGCGCAAGGAGAGAGGGGGGGGGGGCGGAAGNGAAGGGGGGGGGGGCGGAAGTGGATACCTTAAAACTTCCAACAACTTTAAGTGACAAGGTACATTTATGTACATGTCGAAACTTTTAAGGTTTTCCGAGATTTTCAAATAAAGAAATCTAAATTGAGTTATTTTAAGAGTTCTTTGTTTTGCTGCACAAAAAAGAAGAAAATAATTATGGACGCATCTGCTGCAGAAGGCATAGATTCGAATCTAGCCGAGGAGTTTATTCGAATATCTTTAAAAAAACCCGTAAAATCATCGAATAAAAAATAGAACCACAAGGCGAGGTTAATGTCTGAGTCATTATCTACCAGCTAAACCTAATCCTTTGACCTATTTTTATGTGGTCAAATACTCAAATTAATTCCCTGACCATGGCTTAACTTTTCAACTATGTATTTCAACTATATCAACGATGTATTAAATGAAAATAAATTCTTCTTCTTCTTCTTTCACTCACCTTTTCCCAATTTTATTTGGGGTCGGCGTTCTCTTCTCTAATTCTGCCCCGCCATAACTTCCTATCTAACGCTTCCTCCCGTCTCCAACCTTTTTCTCTCATATCTTCCTCGACCTTATCCTTCCATCTCAGCTTTGGTC
>CM022878.1:14733510-14764466 GCA_012654025.1 Pachypsylla venusta | reverse complement strand
AAAAAAAAAACAAAAAACATATGAATTAAAAAAACTCGACCTGTATATAGGGTTCCCTTTGAGACTGACAGTAATGAAAAGTTTCATTTCTGTTTAGACCCCACTCAACAGAAAGTGGCACTACAGCAGACGGAGGGACGGTTTACCTACCTTGAAAAACTGAAAATATCACAATCAAAAATTCTGAGTTCTATCTAAAAAAAAAAAAAAAAATAACCTTGAAGGCGACATTCGAGGTAAATTTCAAGGTCACTCAGCGTATTATTTCCTTTAAAAATCAATTGGTATTTTGTTTCGAACGTTTTTCGAAAAAAAAAAACAAAAAACATATGAATTAAAAAAACTCGACCTGTATATAGGGTTCCCTTTGAGACTGACAGTAATGAAAAGTTTCATTTCTGTTTAGACCCCACTCAACAGAAAGTGGCACTACAGCAGACGGAGGGACGGTTTACCTACCTTGAAATGTCAAATATAGTCATTTTTTGTCATTAAAATAATAAACACATTTTTGTTTTGTTCTTTCAGATATCTGTAAATTTATTCCGTACTCTCCCGCCGAGTGAAAATCCAGATTTTGATCCAGAAGAGGACGATCCGACATTAGAAGCGGCTTGGCCACACCTAACGGTAAGTCAAAACATACAGCACCTACAGTGGAGCTCCGCCCCTAAACCTATATTGTCCATGATATATTAAAAGATGGAAATTAGTCATGAAGTGTAAACGAGGTGGCCGATTTTTTCGAAATTATATTGGGGGGGGTACGTTCAGAGACATTTTTGATAGCTTGCTCATGCACAGTTGTATAGTAAATTAGAAGACCTTTTTCATTATTATTGTAATGGTCTATTCTACGTGGTGTGGAAATAAGTGATGAGAAAATCTTCAAAAGATTTTTTTGATTTTTTAAAAAAATCTTTTGAATATATTTACATTTAAACATTGTCGCCTTCAAAGTAGTTTCCTTGGGAAGCCACACAGCTATGTAGATAGTTTTTCCACAGCTCCTAGCTGTGCTGAAACTCGGAAACTGATATAGCCTTCATTTGGTCGGTTACAGCTGTCTGAATGTTATCCAGTGTCCCAAAAGGATGTCCCTTGAGCTAATTTTCCTATTTCGGGAAGAGGGTTAAGTCACAAGTACTCAGGCCGGGTGCATAATGAGATTGATGAGCTTCGGAAATGTTTTTGGTCAACAATTCAGTTATTGAAAGGTCAGGTTACATCAAAATCGGACAAGACGTTCGAGAGTTGATTGTGGAGCAAACATACGTTTAAAAAAAATAGTGGAGTTAAATATAGACGTCACTTCGCTCGGTCAACCAAGTCCAATAGTTTGAGACAAGTTTGCTTATTTCAGTATCATCTCAAATGCGAATCGCTAAGTCTGACGGGTAGACTACTCGTGTGCAGTACATCTGCGGAACGAATTCAAAACAATAATAGTTAATCAGAGAAAAACGTTTGAACTCGGATCTGTCTCCAGAATAAAAAGAATGAGGATCTTGTGGGGGCAGTGGCAGTGAACGACTGAGGCAGTAAAAGTAAAAATTATAGAATAGAAAGAATGGGGATCTTGTGGGGACAGTGGCAGTGAACGACTGAGACATTAAAAGTAAAAATTATAGAATAGAAAGAATGAGGATCTTGTGGGGACAGTGGCAGTGAACGACTGAGACAGTAAAAGTAAAAATTATAGAATAGAAAGAATGAGGATCTTGTGGGGACAGTGGCAGTAAACGACTGAGACAGTAAAAGTAAAAATTATAGAATAGAAAGAATGAGGATCTTGTGGGGACATTGGCAGTGAACGACTGAGACAGTAAAACTAAAAATTAAACCTTTCGAATGTTGTTGTAGCTGTGTTCCTCCTAGAATTAATTATTCTGATAATTTTTGTATTAAGGTTTGGAAAAATGGTAGAAATAGGTTAATGAGAGGTTACCGAAAAGGTTTCAATGGCCCTTGGCTGGAACTTTACAGGTCATCCTGGTGCATAGAACCGTCCATCGTGAGGACGGAAACTTTACGAATATTAACTAGTCTTCAAAAATATTGGCAATTGGAAAAAATATAAAGATAACACATCAAGAACCACAACAATAACGTGCGTTTCTCGAATCCGCTGGTTCAATAGTTTAAACGGTTCGCAACGGAAGGCCTTGTCTACAAGGTTACAATTTTTTGGTTATTTTTTTACCGCTTCGGAACACAGTTCAGGTTTTACAAAACAATATGACTCAGTCCTAAAGCCATATTTATTTTATATATATAAAAAAAAAAGATTTTTTTAATGTGTTTTTTTTTGCAAAGAAAAAAATCTGGAGTGGTGAGTGATCATAATGGTTTGGTGGTGCAGTGGTAAGACGCTCTCGCCTGTAAACAGTAGAGCCCGGGTTCAGACCTAAGCAGACTCATAGAATTTATTCCTCCTGAATTTGAGATAGTTAACACCAATGGAGGACATGGAAGGTGTCTGAATTATCAACGTCTAATCCGCCGACATCAGAGTACCATAATAGCTGTTCAACCCATCCTCCACTTTCCGTGATGAACTCGGAAAGTAAAGTACATAAGTATTTAGAGTGTATCGAAAGCGTATCTAAAAGATCAAGCTTGTTCTTTTCTGTATAAATATATTAGTCGAATGAAGGCCATCTTGAATAGGTCATCCTTCAATTTTGTACTGATTGGGTTTTCGTTTTTCTTTTTCAGCTTGTATACGAATTGTTTCTTCGGTTTTTAGAGTCATCGGATTTTCAACCTACCATTGGAAAGAAAGTAATAGACCAAAAATTTGTTTTACAAGTAAGTATGATGCTTCCGGTATGTCCCAACTTTCCACTGTGGGGCAGCTATGAGAAACACCCATTTGTACAAGTACGATGTTCAGTTGTTTTTTTAACACATCCAATTTCCCGCCACCTTTGCCCGCAAACACTTACGGTGAGATATTGGGCTTGGCTTCATGAACTAAGTTCTTCTCATGGGGGCTAACTGTACCCTGAACGAACATCAATCACGTTCGATGTTGCTTAATTTCAGTGATCTGATGGAACCGGGTGTATTTAATTTTACAGTGGTTCTTAGTGAATTTCCTGAGACTACTGCATCATGACTAAAGTTCGAATCACTAGGGTTGAGACCAACGAAATAAGAGAGCAAGGAAAAAGCGATCCTATAGCATTATTTCTTTTGTCCACATTGGAAATTCAGCCATTTATTTTGTATCATTGTTCTTTAGATTCAAGATCCAATTCTGTGTTGAACCGAAGGTGATGAAGACGGACTAAAATGTGTATTGTGTTTGACTGAAACTATAAGAGGATGAAAATGAAATTCTTCATTAAAGAGAATGAAAACATTCCTTAATTTTTAAAAACAAATATAGCTGAGAAGACAAGAATTTTTTTATTTTGTCCAAATCTCAATGAATGAAAGTATGCCAAAGCGAAAACAACGAGCCAATACTGAATTCCGCTCATTTTAATTTTTAATAATTTAAATCATGTGATTTTCGAAATGAAGTCCATAATTATCATATATTATGATTGCTACTTCCCTTTCTCCCTCCTTTCTAAGGTTAAAGACACACAAGGGAAAAACTTCTTGTTCACAAATATCGGTAGAAGGAAAGACAGCGTTGTCGCTATTACTTTTCAATGCATTGCATTGCAGGATGTATTGCTGTCATCATCGTTCTTGATTTTAACTTTTAGGCCAACAACGATGTCTCAACTCTCGTAAATCCAACAAGACAAGTTTTTTCATCTAAAAGTTTTTATCTTGTACCTATTTAAAATAATAACAAGAACATACATTAATAAAAAAGATGACTTCTAAGAACAGCTATTTCGTCGAGATAAGTCTAGTTAGATCTACCCAAGAATACAAATTTCCCAAATGGCAAGAAGAATGGCAACAACAAACTTATAATAAAAAATTATGTTAAAAAAAAAAAAAAACCCGTAGAGAACAGGTCATTTTGTCGAGAATTTCGGTCGGCCACTCACCAACATCTGATGAAGAATGAGGGGCTACCACCACGTGATCCCTGTGGCGAAAAAATCACATTGAATCACGTATTGTTCCAATGGTCAAGATACTATAGTAAAGATCATGAATTAAGATCTCGATATCTTTCAACACTCATCACAAGAACCAACAAAGAAGTTCAAAGAGACTTCGTATGAGTGGTGAAAGGTTAAAATTAATGTTTACAAGTTGTGAGTTATCATAACACAAACAACGACAAATATAAGGGACTGCTTAGTATCCCGACAGGTAGTTAAGTCAGAGAGAGAGAGAGGTGTCACCAGATCACAAGCTGGTTCTAAGTTATTCTGCAACCCCACTGGAGCGTTCCTCATTCCATCATCTTCTGAACAGGCTGGATTCGATTGCCTGCCGGGATGCTAATCAGTCCCTTATATTTGTCTTTGTTTGTGTTATGATGACTCGTAACTTGTAAACATTAATTTTAACCTTTCACCACTCATACGAAATCTCTTTGAACTTCTTTGTTGATTCTTGTGATGAGTGTTGAAAGATTTCGAGATCTTAATTCATGATCTCTATTATAATAAGCAACTGTATCTCAAACAGATAGGCCTGTGCTCCTAAATTTGATGGTAAAATTATATTGAAGTTAATCCCCGCCCCCAACATACTGTTTTGAATCATACATCTCGCACACTCACGTAGGCCTGTGCTCCAAAATATGATGGTAATATTATATTGAAGTTAATCCCCGCCCCCAACATACTGTTTTGAATCATACATCTAGCACACTCACGTAGGCCTGTGCTCCAAAATATGATGGTAAAATTATATTGAAGTTAATCCCCGCCCCCAACATACTGTTTTGAATCATACATCTAGCACACTCACGTAGGCCTGTGCTCCAAAATTTGATGGTAAAATTATATTGAAGATAATCCCCGCCCCCAACATACTGTTTTGAATCATACATCTCGCACTCTCACGTAGGCCTGTGCTCCAAAATTTGATGGTAAAATTATATTGAAGATAATCCCCGCCCCCAACATACTGTTTTGAATCATGCATCTCGCACTTTCACTTAGGTTGCATGCCCATTCGGACGATAAAAAGTTTGTAGTGTGCGGTGGCCCTTACTTGACGTTTTAGTCATACTGTGTCTGTTACTGTACATTTAAGTCACACTGTATCTGTTAGTTAGCATTTTAGTCATACTCTATCCGTGATCTTGTTTCAGTTGTTGGACTTGTTCGATTCTGAGGATCCCAGAGAGAGAGATTTTTTGAAAACGGTTCTCCACCGAATTTATGGAAAATTTCTTGGACTAAGAGCATTTATAAGAAAACAAATTAATAATATCTTTCTCAGGTGGGTCGTGCTAGCTCAGTTTATTTAGCGTCGGCCTCAGGTTCGTGTCGTGGTTTATGAACAAGAAAAATGAAAGATTTTTCTCTTAATTATGAATGGACAAGCTGATGCTCACAACACTTCGTATGCGCCTTTGCCCATCGCTCTAGATTTTTTTAGCCAAAACAACTCGGTCTATAATTCTCTCTACAAATATCGCAATATTTGTCATAACACGAACCACGGAATATTAGATTAAATATTTTTTTCGGAAGGTTTTTGGTACGATTTGAAAGGAAGGTGGGACGCGGAAAAACGTCTTATTGGAGATGACCCTTGTAGTTTTTGATTTCTTTCTTATTTTAGTATTTAAAGATGAGTCTGTTCTCCAAATTTCAAGATTTTTTAGGTCTAATTTTTTTCATTAATAATTACATTTATAATTGAGAATGATAATTTGAAACAAAAATATCATTTTTTTAAAAATATTATTTTTAAAAAATATTATTTTTTAAAAAATACTATAAATTTTAACGGAAAAAACAATGCGGTACGGAACACGACAAATTGGTCACAGTGTAATTATCAATATGCATCGGTCTGAGAAGTGATCATCGTGGATTATATACTCAGGACTTTAGTAGCTGTCTGGGAGTAACATTAGAACTCCAGTCTCGTACATCTGGCTACCATCGAAAACGATGATGCCCCTATTAATTTATTAAAATAGTTATTAACATATACTTATTTCAGGTTTGGGGCAGTCCTCCTTGTCTAAAGGATATCACAATACATTGCTCGTGGGGGACCGTGGTCCAATTTCCGGCGGGGTCGCTAAAATTTCGACTTATTGCTTGTCATTTTGGGGTATACACAGCCTCGTTATGTGAAAGTCATGTGATGTTCACATCAGATTTTTTTTTCTTCATATATTTCAGGTTTGTTTATGAAACGGAACATTTCAACGGAGTGGGCGAACTTCTGGAAATTCTAGGTTCAATAATCAATGGATTTGCACTGCCTCTGAAGAATGAGCACAAACTATTTCTGGTAAAGGTGCTCATACCACTGCACAAAGTCAAGTGTTTGAGTTTATATCATGCACAGTTGGCCTACTGTGTCGTGCAATTTCTTGAGAAAGATCCTACACTGACTGAGCCTGTGGTCAAAGGACTGCTCAAATATTGGCCCAGAACTTGTAGTCAAAAAGAAGTAAGTATAGCTAATCATTTTGGTCTACCGCTCACGAAATAAATACCCCCCCCCCNNCCCCCCCCCCCCCCACACACACACCTCAAAATTTAATACTTTTGATTTTTAGGTACGGAGAATCCAAAAATTGAATTAAAAAAATCCGTTTGTTACACCGTCCGCTGTGAACTGAATTTTAGCCACTTAGTGTTGACCGATTTTGATGAAATTTGGTATGTAGGTACCATTTGGGGCCTAATCATGCTGCCCCGAAACTTTTCGTCACTGTCAGTCACATATTATATCGGGTTCCATACTAGACTTTTAGTATGGAACCATATGCAAGAACCACATAATAAAATTTTAGTAGGGAACCTTATATGTGATTGACATAGACGAAAAGTTTTGGAACTTAACTAGACCCCAAGTAGGACCAACTCACCAAATTACTTCAAAATTGTCCCTCACCGATGTACGGGTGGCGGTGGACGAACTGATTTTTTTGATTCTACGCACCCCGAAACGTAAAATATCCTTGAGGGGACTTTTGACAAAATAAGAAACTCATGTATCGCATTGGCAGAGGTTTTTTTTTCTTTTTTTTTTGTTTAACGCCTCGTTAACATCATTCTCGAGAAGGGGGTTTTACCCTCCATTCGATAGAAATTTACAAAACAGATACCGATATTGTCCTCACCCAGCCTGGATTGGGCCGGGAATAGCCAGCATTACAAGACTTCACCAAACACATAACAGACTTAAACCTATCCAAACTAGCTGATATCTAAAATGCAACACTCAGTAATTCTATCTATCTGCAACTTATTCCGAAGAACACTGACCTGATTCAATCGCTGAATATGATCTTTGAATTGGCAACCATACCTGTAAACAACATTATCAATGCCCATAAAGGAGAATCAGTGAGATATATCCCAAAAATAATAATAATGTTTTTGTTTTTTTTTAAATATGGAATTAAAAAAATCCGTGTGTACGCTGTGTCACTTTTACCACTTTAAATTTACCGAAATTTATGATATTTGATAACCAGGTCCTATTTAAGTTCTAGTTTTTCAAATCTGACCATCAGTCTAGTAATATTCCAATTTATGATATTTGATAATGCAAATCCTATTTAATTTCTATTTTTTCAAATCTCACCATCAATCATAGTAATATTCCTGTTTCTATTTTCAGGTTATGTTTTTGGGAGAGATAGAAGAAATTTTGGATGTGATTGAACCTACACAATTTATAAATATACAGGAACCCTTGTATAGGCAAATTTCTAAGTGTGTGTCAAGTCCCCATTTCCAGGTTAGTCATAGGTGGCATAAGTCTGATATTTTATTATACCTTCATCAAGTTTTTTTGATTTTTTTTTTTTTTTTATATTTTTATTAGTCATCTAAGCACTTCTATGTTTTAAGTAGATTATTGAGTGTCTGTGAGGGAGTGAGTGATTGATGGGCGCCGATTTACCGATCATCAAAATGCCAATGGGCGAAAGGTCGAATAATGGACAATTTTGTACACTATAAGAGGAAAAAGTTTGAAAATTTGTGCTCATGTTTTAAAAATATTTGAAAGGTTATTGGCCCGGAAAAATCTATTTTTGAGATGATATATAACGTGTCTATTAATTACTGACATACTAAACGGCGCTTAAGCCCGACGTGGGTCTTAACCTCCTATGTTATGTCTTGCCATTTTGTCCTTTCCTTGGCCTTGTCATGTTATCCCCTAACGCACATTGCTCTTAAGTCTTCGGTGACAGTATGTCCATCGCAATCTTGGTCTTCCTCTTCTTCCGAACAACGTGTCCTAAGTTTTTACCAATGGATGGAAATTATTTCAAAATCTAGGTTCAAACCCCGGAAGTGGCAATTTTTTGAGAAAAGTGGAGTTTAATAAAATGTTGGTTGGTTTCTAATGCTAGAAAAGCAATTTTTTGAGAAAAGTGGAGTTTAATAAAATGTTGGTTGGTTTCTAATGCTAGAAAAAGACAATTAGATCATTTTTCTTCTTACTTACTTGCTCCATATCTTTTATAGATCACAAGGATTATCAATTGTTTGTTGTGTTTATTGTTTTATTTATTCAATAAAATGTGATTTTTTGTTTAACCTATAGGTTGCAGAGCGGGCTCTGTACTTCTGGAACAATGAGTACATTATGAGTTTAATGGAAGAGAACAATCATGTGATTATGCCGATCATGTTCCCCGCCCTCTATCGCATCTCCAAAGAACACTGGAACCAAACCATTGTGGCGCTCGTGTACAACGTGCTCAAGACTTTCATGGAAATGAACAGTAGACTGTTTGATGAACTGACGGCGAACTATAAAGCCGAGCGACAAAAGTAAGTGACTATCACTAAAAAACAAACCTTTTCAAATTTGCAAGTAATTATTGAATAGGTTTCTCAATGAATGAATAACGTTATCACAGAACTAAAGTAGGTAAACAAAATACTGTAATGAGCATATGCATTTTTCGCTTCGTTTTCAAGATGGCGACCATTTTGTAAATTTCGACCTTACCCCACAAAATCGTTATTCACTTTTTTTGGCTTCAAATAGAAAAATATGATTCTATCCAGCAAAACGAGTACAAAATTGTCATAAATATTCTTACGAAAAAAGTTTCTAAACTTTCGATCTTATGTCGTTTTGGATGGTTCGTCTAAAAAACTTAATTTATTTTTTTTTGTGGGATTTTGCACTGAAATTTAGTTCGAAAAAAATATCCAGAAATGGTCATGTATGGAACAACATGTCAGCATTTTAAGCTGTTAAATGTTACCAAAATCCTCTCACATAATGGCTGCCATCTTGAAAACGAAGCAAAAACGTTGTATGCTCATAATAGTATTTTATGTCAGAAATGTCGTGTTGTACCTATCCTAGTTCTATGATATTGTTTTTTCTGGTTCATTCTGTAAAAAGCCATCATTTAGCTTAAATGTACCATTAACATATTTGGTCATTCGAGATGGTCGTAACTGTCCTCCACCTCGCTGGACGTTGCTAACTTCAGTAATCTTACGGGACTTGTATTCAATGTGCCATAGACGCTGGCTAAAAAGCCAACCTCACATAACTGAAAATGTTCGGGTAAATATTTTATTTTAGAGTTGAATGTAAAGGGGTGTTCGAAAAAACAGACGAACCCTTCGAAATATCTGTATCTAACGAACGGATTGGTATTAAGAAAAACATTGAGGCATGTTTTTTTTATTTTTTATAGGGGGAAACTTTTCTAAGACAGCGTCTATGGTACGTTGAATACACCAGTTCTCGTTAGATCACTGAAATTAAGCAACGGCGAGCGAGGTTTTACCAAGTGGGTGACCACGTAGGTTTGCGCCTTCGTGATGCTGACTATTTTTCTGGCAAAACCAAGGCTGGGTGAGATTAATGTGGGTAGCTGAATTGTAGGTTTCCATCGAATGGAATGTAAAACCCCCCTCTTGAATGATTAATCGATGTTAAAGAGATGTCAAGCTCCCCTCAAAAACTTTTTTCTAGTTTTTAAAATTTCGATACTGTGCTAACTTTGAAATTTTAAATGGAACTCCCCTATTTATTTGGGAAGGTGCTAACTTTGAAATTTTAAATGGAACTCCCCTATTTATTTGATATCTGTACTCAAAACAGGGCCGGAGTTATTGGAAGTTGGACTTTTATATACCTTTGTGTTGTCGTAGCTCTTCCGCTCAGACAAAAAATAAAATAAAAAAGGAGAAAACCCCTTTCACGATGTAAGACAACACGTGTGTCTGTTTGTAAACAAAATGTCTCAAGAACGGTCGGTACAATTTTTCTTGTTCTGTGAGGTGTCTCAAAAAAAAAAAAAAAAAAAAAAAAAAAAAAAAAAAAGAGTAAAGCTCAAATATTTTGAGAACGGTTTCAAATATCGTAAACCGCTCAAACAAATATTTTTTTATTCCAAAGGGGAAACTATTTCTAATGGTTACCCAATTTTGAGCACTTGAGGGGAGGCCCTAGGATGGGAGCATTCAATTGTCGTTTATCACTTTTATTAGTCATCTGCCAATTTGATTGTTACTGTCTCAAATTGATGTGATTCATCCACAAAAGAGACCTTTGTGAGATTGCTGCAAAAAACTTCCAAGGTCCTTATTCTAAAATTGTGTTTTCTTTTATTTTTACAGAGAAAAGAAAAAAGAGAAAGACCGTGATGAATTGTGGAAACAATTATCCGAACTGGAAATATCGAAAACAAAAAATGGTACATCGCCAGGATCAAAATAGTATGTATGTGTGTGTGTTTGGCGTAAAACAAAACTACCCGCCCGCGTAGACAAAAATCCTTACAAATGAATGAAAATTTAAAAAAAATCTTTATTTTAAAAATAATTTAAAAAACAATAAAAAACAGATTGTTTATTATTGAAGGTGAAACGCGCTACGTTTAAATGATGAGAGATTTTTTTAGAAATTATTTTTGTATGATGAAGAAAAGTCCCCGCTCCCTTTTCCCTCACTCACCCGAATGATGGCGAAGAACACAACCGGTTACTTCCTGAATGAAGACGATTAAAAATATCTTGCTACTTTTTTTACATCACAGATATACCAGAGATATACTCTGATAGAAATCTATATGTATATCGAGGATATAAACATATAACAGAGATATATGTTTTTCAGATTTGTATTATTATTTAACTTCATCTTCTTTTACAGAGAAAAGAAAAAAGACAAATATTTCTTTCAGAGCGTTTGGTTTTATTTTTCTCAAAAACTCACCATAGATTCAGGAGGTCAAAATGAGACGTTTTTACTTTTTGAGCAAGCTTTTACCGGGGATATGGAACTGAAGGTTAATATAAAGTATACTACAAAAAGCGAATCAAGTATATTAATACTTGATTGGCTCACGATAGCCGGTACGACACAGCAGGACGACCTGGAATGTATACCATCACAATGTCAATGTTTTTGAGCCAAGGTCCATCAAAAACTTTTCGGTAACCTCATATCATCCTCCTCCTACTATATCTGGATTCTAGAAGTGAGGAATAACATTTGATTTAAAGAGGAACACAAAAAGTATGCTAATTAAATATTACTAAAAGTATCACATGGATGTCCATCCGCATGGATGTCCATGTGTCCACATGGCTGTTGTAGTATTTTTTTTTTTGTAGCTTAACGTCTCTTTAACACTATTCACTGGAAATTTAAATTCGATCTTCCCACATTAACCTTACCCTAGGCTGGGCCGTTGAAATCCAGCATTTACCTAGCTGAACTTCATTGATCTTGCAGGAACTGTTGTATTCAACGTTTGTTGTAGTGTAATGTAGTTCAATTTTTGCTCCATACCTATCTTCGTTAGGAAGTATTTTAATTTGTGCTTAGACATAATAAAAGTTTTATTTAGACCTCCTGTATCGATGGTGAGAAAAAAATACACCCTGCGAACGGAGTAGAAAAGATAAGGTATTGTATTCGTGTAGATTTTATTATTCGAAAAGGTTAGAATGATTCTTCTTAAAATGAGATTCTATGTCAAGTAGCATTATAATCTTTTTTTTTTTTTTTTTTTTTTTTTTTTTAAAAAAAAAAAAAAAGCTGATTTGGAATAAGATAATTTCTGTCTATTTAATTCTATTTTCAAAATTTACTCTGTGTCACTTTTTCCAATCATATATTTTTAGTTGAGAAAATTAACACCTGGGGGAGCCCATTTTACAAAAATTACAAGTTCATATTACTAGTCTTATTATAGAGAGAGAGATTGTAAACATATGAAATTTACCGCCCATATCTCTATGATGTTTGCCTTAGGACACAGCATATAAATGTTTTTTTAAGGTCTAGAGGTGATTTTGAATGATTTTATTAGATCCCCTGATGACAGCAATAATAATCTCTTTTTCCATGATTTAGGGCAGATTATTTTTTCAATTGATCAAGAATTTCGTTATCAATCCGCTTACTCCTATAACTAATATGTTATTAATTCCGTAATTCTCTTGAAATTATTGAGTGCATCGCTTGTAAATTTCTTGAGAGAACTAAAGTTTCCTATTGAGACAAATTACTTTCTTTTGGACTGGGTACCGTCTCTTCAACATTTATTGGTCATTCGATGCAGGGGTTTCCTCCCCCCTCTGTTCGCTAGAAATTTACAAATCAGCGATCCACATTGACCTCACACAGCCTAGGTTGGTCCGAGGATAGGCAACATCACGAGGACGCTAACCTACGTAGTCTAAACACATAATAAAATCTCGCTGGACATTGCTTAGTGATTTAGCCCAGATTACAAATCTTATATTTCGCAGACAAATTACAAGTACAATACCTGTAATATTAACTTTTAGTTTCTTGTGAAATAGACCCCTCCCCCCTGAACCCTATTTGATTATGAACAGTTAATATACTTTTATTTTGTAGTTTCTCTGTTCTAAGTCTGTTCTTTATTTAAAAAAGTCAAAAAAAATATTTTTCTCGACAGTTTTTAAACTTAAAAGAATTATCGATATATCATTTTTTAAAAATGAAATCAAGTATTGTGAAACTGAACCAATAACAATTATTAACCAATTTGATAAAAAAATATCGTTATTACATATTTATGATTGGTTTATTATTTGCAGTAATGAACCTTTTATTATTGACCACGAAGAAAATATATCACGCATATTAGTGCAGAAGGGGATATTTAAAAAAAAACAACTTATCAGGAGGAGCAAATTAAAAAAAGGTCATATTTTTTGTATATTTTTTCTTTATTGCAAATTACAAAAATTNAATTTCAGCTCAATCGGACAATGGGAAGTGGGTTAAATTTAATTTCTAAGATTTACCCACAAACATACATACAAAGCAAGTTAAATAAAAGCCTTTACAAACACAACTTATCAGGAGGAGCAAATTAAAAAAAGGTCATATTTTTTGTATATTTTTTCTTTATTGCAAATTACAAAAATTGATATAGATAGATTATGTTAGACTTAAAGATTAAATCCTAAATATCTAACTTTTTGAAGTAATCACTATTTTCATATATTTTGGCATTAGGTCTGACTTAATTCAAAAATACTAAATTGGAGTAACACAAGATTAAAAGTTTTTTTTTAAAAAAAAAAAAAAAAAAAAAAAAAACTAACTCATTTTTATAATTACTTTATCAGTTTTATTAAGACCTAAACTATTTGTATCATTGGACAGAGTTTGTTTTTCTGAATCGAAAAATATCGAAAAATGACACTTTTTTACTTAACCCCTTTTGTCCTAACATGCGAGAGCTAACCTAACCTCCCTGAAATTTGATATTTAACGTTTCATGGTAAATTGTATTAATAAAAATCTTTTCGTTCGTCGTAAGTAGCACTTTTGTCATTTAGTGGCATTTCTGTCATTTAGTGACATTTTTGTCATTTAGTGGATTTTCTGTCGGATTTTAATGAAATTTTGTATGTATGTCCCATATGGTTTTTGTAAATGGTCGCTGAAACTTCTCCTTACTGTCTGTCAAATAGAAAGAGAATCGTACTAGAAAAACGGAATAATACTAATATATCCTTTGTAGATTTGTCATACAGAAATATTACAATAGCCCAAGTCTGCTGTACTCACTGTAAACCCAATAAACTCATTCGCTAAATTGGCAGAGGTTTGTTTGTCTCTCACACAGAAATCAAGTTTGACTGAATGCGAGGGTTGGGCTATGCTTAGACAAACCCGAGGGTGAGGCAATACTTATACGAACTGCTAATATCTGCCATATCAGAGGCTAAGGTAAATCGGTCTGTTTTATTTATTGCAAAATTTTAAGGTACTTTCTAAAATATTTTTTTAAGAAAATCGAAAATGAAGGGAAAAATCCATGTCAAAAGTTAAATTTTTGAATTTCATGAAAATGCGTGGGACGTCACATGATCAATTTGTTGTAATATTTGGGGCTAATTGGTTCTACTATAAAGTAGATAACATATTATGTATATTTCTTTGTGTTATTATGTCACAATTTAGTGGACGAAGGTATTTTTAACAATCACTCTAATATCACAAAGCCTAAGGAGACTGAGTTACCACCAAACACAACCAGGCCAAGTAGAAACTTCCAAGAAAAAACCTTTTTAAATTTTGGTCCCGACCAGGAATTGAGCCCGTTATCCTCTTGGTTCAAAACGAGGTTGATGCACACACTGCCTCGGGGACGTCTTGAGATCAAATATTATCTATCTTAGTTTGACTAAGATGGAAGATAATTTCTATTGTTGGGACCCGAACAATATTCTATCTTCCAGCTGATTATCATGGCTAGTAGAATAATTTATTGTGAAGCATGAGTTTGTGCAAACGCATGTGTTTAACCATACCGCACAATACACTAGAAATGGTGACGTCACATGACCTCACAAATCGTTTATTTCTCTGAATACTTTTGAAAGCGGTCTCGGAGAGTTTTTTCTTCCAAATTTGACAGCGCCATTGTGATTTTCTCGAGGGTTTATTCTGTATTTCAATTTTTAATCTAATCCTTATGTCCCCAATGCAACTTCCCCATTCGATAATTTCGTAATATTGGCGTTGCCGCCTCTTGAATTGACCTCAATTCATAAATTAACGTTTAATTTGAGTCTTTGTACTTGTTGTTAAATTTATTTTACACGGGTCTCAATACACGTTGCCTGTTGAACATCAATTTTATGTTATGTATATTTTTATTTAATTTATTCAATAATTATTATTCTTTGTTTTGTGTTTTTGTATTTATAATTTACGTGTATTTTATTTTGCTCAAATTACACAGACGAAACAAAATTAAACCCTCCGATTGTGTGGACCCTCCCCCCCCCCACCACCACATTATTATTATTATTTTTTCAAAAAGTGGCCCCGTAACTGGTTTCGCATACTTCAGGGCACTCCTTGGTACAGCCATGCCATTCCGGAAACGAGAAATTCGGACAGAAAATATTCGTTCCGGGCGGGATCTGAACCCACAATTTCCCGACAAAGAGTCAATGGTCTTAACAACTTGGCCACGGTGATAGGCCTCCACACCCTACTATCAATCTTCCACTCCGATATTTTGACAGCAGTCTGTAGTTTTCATTTGTTGTTATTCATGTTTTCGACGACATTCAGGCCATTTTCAGACCAAAAACAGCGATAGTGTGTGGTGTGCATTCAAATAAATGTTGGTTTATTTTTTTTCATAATGAAGCTTTTGAATCGTCATGAAAAAAATACCCCCCCCTTAAAATTTGGACGTTTCAAAATACGTAGAATAAAAAAATCCGTTTGTGCGCCGCGCTGTAAACGCTATTTTTGTCACTTAACGTTGACTGATTTTGGTTTTTAGATCCCCCATTTGACATCTAATTGTCACCCGAAACTTTTTGTTACCGATAGTCACATATATAAAATTCAATAGGACCTACATACCAAAATCAGTCAACGTTAAATGTAAATGTGAAGCTCACGGCGGACGGTGGACAACCAGGGTCTAGTTGGTCTTCTAAGCATTACTGTCATTCATATGTGTGCCAGTTCTTTAACTCTTTATTTTTGAGCGTCTTTGGGAATTAGTAAGTCTTCCGTCTTAAACCGAGTACTCAACACGTCCGACATTACACAGTTATCTAACGGGGATAACTGGTGTATTCAACGTGGTGAGGTCGTTGGCTAGTACACAATATTAACCTAAACAAAACCCTGAAAAACTCAATGCCTCTAAAAGACACTGCAAAGTTTTTCGTCTATAGGCACTTATAAAACAAAAAGGCAAGTTTAGTTGACATACTGACTGACTCTTTATCATCTTAACTCCACATAAAAAAAGTATATTTTGATACAAAATTTTCGCCATCTTCGAAGCGAAGCGAAAACGGCATATACTCAATAGAGTATTTTGTGTTGGAAATGACGTATTACACCTCCCCTAGACATGTGTCAATGTTTTTAGGTCCCCATGTCTATTATTATTAACCCCCCCAAAAATGAGAATTAAAGTCAGATGGAAGGAACAAATTTAGAGCTGCAATCTTATGGCAACGAGACAGATGAGAACCATTTAGATGCTCTGTACTGATTAGAACAAAAATTTGAGGCTAGTTTACTATCAATATTTGTAGGCACATATTAGGAAAGGATTTTTTTAAAAACAAACGAAGTTATTTCTTGATTTAACTCCACGATTTTTCTTAGTACGTCTGTTTATGTCACGATAATTCTCGGACTGCTTTCCAATTTTGATGAGACACTGTCTGACATTAATCACGTTCGTAGAATTGGCTGATCAGTTTTGGGACCACCAGGGGTCTCCTACTGAGAACGATCAATGATTGACTACGTCTATTCGCTCGGACATACTCTTTGGATTGTGTTCAATGTTTCAGTATTTGTGAAAATAAAATGCACCCTCCCTTCTGCTCCCCTCTGTTATATTATTCTGTTTGTTATTTTTGTTTAAAACTTGTTTCTTCTCTCTAAATTCAGATATCTGGCACTCGTTTTAATGAAATTGTCTAATTTGCAAATAATTTAATTTGTAGTAGCTTTAGAAAGGCATAGCATTTATATGTAACCTTTAAAACCTCGTTCCCACTTATCGTTGCTTTACCGTGAAGTTTTTTTCTTCTCAGTTGAAAAAAAATCATAATTCATGAGTTTTCTTCCAGTTTATTAAAGTCCTTCTTGAAAATCAAACATAATTCCTGCCAACATTTGATTTCCTTATATTTGTGATTGTTGTAACGGTATTAAAATCAGCTGTTTCCCCATAATGTAGATTCAGGTTTCGAAAAATGGTAGAAATAGGTTGTTCAGAGATTACGGAAAACGTTTTGGCGTTAAAAATCAAACATAATTCCTGCCAACATTTGATTTCCTTACATTTGTGGTTGTTGTAACGGTATTAAAATCAGCTGTTTCCCCATAATGTAAATTTAGGATTGAAAAATGGTAGAAATAGGTTGTTCAGAGATTACGGAAAACGTTTTGATGACACTTGGACTTAAATCGAAACATTGCTTTTGAATTTAAAGAAATAAATAACAATTAAAATTACAAAATAATTACATGCCCTCAGATGGTTGGTTCTACGCACCAGGGCAACCTAAGCTCTCAAATGTGTTTGGCCAAAGACCATCAATATAGCAATGAAACTAAAGGAATACCCACATTCTCACACAGCGATCATCCTCCTTTCTCCTGATGGTGATGATTTGCTATGATGAAAGACAAGTTTACCAATATCAATGATTTTATTCTTCTTTGGTAAATATGTACATTTCCTTATAAAATCTGAAAGGGAGACAGAGTAAAAATTGGAACATCATTCACCATTACTTTTTCGTCACGTTTCCAGTCACAAGACGCTACCGTCGCATATTTTGTTTTCGTCGACAATAAAACACTTTAATTTATATGTGTGTGCCTCACGGGAAATAAAACGTGACTTTAAAACAAACCAAAAAACGTTTTATACAAGTGAGAACGAGCACTTATATGTATAGTAGCTTACGTATTGATGATAACATGTGTCCAAATTGAAATTCTGTAAAATTGTCAACAATTCAAACGACACCTTCGCTTATTCTGTAGAAATCATATTTTTCTAAAACGAGTGACAGATTTTCGATTATATTTTCTCCGACTATCTATTTTTGTTTTTCAAATGGTTTAACACCTCACGTTTTGTAAATCTTTAGACTTTTCTCGTTGAGAAGAGTCGGAGATATTTGTCTAAATAAATAATAATAAAAAAAATCTAAAATAATGTTGTATTGACCCAAATAATATCGTTCTACTCAGTGAGCATTTTCGTTTTTTCAGCTGTTTAAGTATGAACTGGGGGCTACGTTGAGTATAAACGATGTAGGTTGAGGCAACCTCCATCTTTATAGTATAAAGGTACCATCACACTATTTGTCATGATTTGTTGAATTTTTGTGTGTTTGACATCACAAACACACCTATCAAACTGTTTGTTGAAAACACCAAATATTTGTCACTTCCTTATTCAGGCAAACATGACATAAGTAAATACTCGAATCAAATATTTAAAATTTCTAGTTTTATACTTAAACGATAAAAGTCTCGCTATTTTGGGGTCCTTTTATTGAGCGGGAAAATTATTGATTTTTTTCTTTGTGGCAGTTCATTGTTTATTATTTTGTGGCAGCTCATTAAAAAAAAAAAAAAAAAAAAAAAAAAAAAAAAAATCATTAAATTAAATATTAGCATTTGAAGTTATAAGGTTAAATATACACCAAAAATTTTAGGGAATTTTTAAAAAATAGTTTTTTTTTCTTTTAGAACAAAAGAGGCCTGTAAGATCTACAGCTTCAGTGAAATAATTTCAAGGTGAACATCAAATCCTAATATAATAGGGTGTTCCATTGTCAATGTTTTGAAAACTATTAAATTGTAGAGATTAATTTTGAATTCTATTAAATTCTAACTCTCTCTTGTATTATGGAACACATTCTGCGATTCACTAACTTAGATAGGGTATTAAAATAAATTATAATTTTAAAAATAAAGATACGAGAAAAATAACAAAATTTGTGTGAATTTATAATTTTGTTTGGTTATACAGGGCGATGTTTCAGAAAAGTGTACAAAAAATTTAAGCAGACAATCTGTGGATTATTTTAGTTTAAGAAAAAGTTCGAATAACGTTTCCTTTTACAGAAAACGCCCCCCCCCCCTCAAAGGTGCTCGAATAATACATATTTTCTCTACATTTTTGTTTATATTTAAAACGGAATGTTCAAAAAATCTATCATTGTTTAACGTCCTTTTAACATCTATTGGTCATTCGAGACAATGGTTTTAACCTCCATTATCTGGAATCTTACAAACCAGCTACCCACATTGACCTCAGCCTGCCTGGGTTGTGCCGAAAAAATACTCAGAATCACGAGGGTGCGAAACTACGTGGACATCCACTTGGTAAAATCGGGGGACGTTGCTTAACTTCAGTGATCTAACGGGAACTGTTGTATTTAACGTGCCATAGACGATGGCTATAATTATATCACTCTCTAATAGCTTTTTATTCTAGTTAGGGACAAAATTTGATTTTTCCGAAATTTTCAGGGGGTTCTGCTGTTTTAGAGGCCGATAGTTTGTTGATGGTTGACAAAAAGTAGCTCATAACTATAAATTATCCTTTGAAATGGTCTGAATAAATTTTCTTCAATTTCAAAATTTTGTTCTAAAAAACTTTTTCAAATTTAATGTTTTCAATCGTGGTGGTATTTGAGTAGTCAACAATTTTACCACGTCCTCGTTAGATCACTGAAATTAAGAAACGTAGAGCATTTTGAGAACTGGGATATGAGTTTGTTCGGAGAAACTAGGTGTTGTTAGCTCTTCGGAGCAAAATTTAGACTCTTGAGGACAGCTGAGTAGGGGTTGTTGATTGCAGTGGAGTCAACCTGGTTGTAAAAATAGTTGGGTATAATCTTCCTAAAATAAAATCGAGACGACCTGAAAATATTTTTTAACAATGGCCTTTCTTTTCTGTGGGAGTTCTTTCCTACAATCCAATTATGATTTTTTAACTTTCGTAGTAAACATATGTCGTGAATGAGATTGTGAGATGTTACTGCAATATAATTATGTTTCGTAGTAAAAATGTGCCGTGAATGAGATTGTGGGATGTTACTGCAATATAATTATGTTTCGTAGTAAAAATATGCCTTGAATGAGATTTTGAGATTTTACTGCAATATAATTATGTTTCGTAGTAAAAATATGTCGTGAATGGGATTGTGAGATGTTACTGCAATATAATTATGTTTCGTAGTAAAAATATGTCGTGAATGAGATTGTGAGATGTTACTGCAATATTATTTTGTCCCCTAGTAAAAATATGTCGTGAATGAGATTGTGAGATTTTACTGCAATATTATTTTGTCCCCTAGTAAAAATATGTCGTGAATGGGATTGTGAGATTTTACTGCAATATTATTATGTTTTTGTTCCAACATGTTAGGGTGCTCTCAGGCAGCTGCATACTCACTTATCTTATTGCATGGCACACATCTTTGCTTATAAGCAAGGAAAATAAATACACATAGTCTTACGGGGGTCTGCAAATTACTCGATCTCCGAACTCCCAGAAGAACATGTATATCTGTTTTTCCTAGCATATATGCGAAGATATTTTATGTGCAATAATATAAGTGCGTGGCTGTCTGAGAGCGCCCTTACGTTTTAGTTAGCCAATTATGGGGGTATGTTGATATTTTACAAAAACCCCTTATCTTTTGTAGTAAACGGACCGATTTTGAGAGGAGTGCTTTAATTTGTTTTGTCTTATTGATACAAATATATTGCAGTGATTGAAATGGTTCTGAGACCAATTATAAGCCTCCAAGATTAGATGTATGATGACCAATAAAAACTCAAGCAGCAAACAACAATTCATTAGACCTGCAGTCTCTAGATCTGGCTGCCATCGGACACGATGGGGCCTTTATTGATGATGAAATTCCTTCAATTTCAAAATTTTCTAACTTCGTGTTAAATACTTCTTATAGATATTAGTTCCCCAATGTTCGTTCAATGATTGTCTCCACTTTTTGGAACAGCCTGCAGTGGAAATATTTTTCAAATAAATCGTTCACTTATCCAACTTCAGATCATTACAAAATGGTTTTTTATTTTATTATTGTTTGTTTAAATTTACTTTGCATCGTTGTTTAAAATATTGTTTGCTCTTACTTAATCCCGCCCGCTTACATGTCCTTGTGTGCACCCGGGTGAATCAATCAGTATCAGTGTTTGACAACAGGTAGCGTTGTTAAGCAAGGTTGCAATTATCACCTTGCCTTTATAGCTCTCAAACATCGGATTTAAATGAAAAAAATGTGGGTATCACAGTATTTCCAAGGGCCTCCTGCACTAATAATATCTTCAAACTTCTCATCTTTTTTTACTGGCGACTCGCATTAAAGTAGCTACTAAATCGTCCTCACGAGGCTGAGCGCACCCCCAGAAATGATAATTTGGAAAATCCTCTGCATTGTGGAAGAAAATGACAGTTTGAACATACGAACCTTCGCCGCATTGGTTAAATTAAGCAAGTTTCCTCACTTCATATTCTATTAGTTATGTAGAAAGTTGGGAACTGATTAATTTAAACCATGCAGTGAAGGGACGGACGATGAAACTCTGACGCTAGTATATAAATAGGGACGTTTGAAATCGGGTTGCTATCTGCATATCAACTAATTGCGTGTACACACTAACTTCGCTATCTGGAGCAATAACGTTTAAAATTATCGTATGCATACTCTAATCTAAACATGGGTAATTATAATTTTGGTTGGTGAGGATTGTCCATAATCTCACTGCTTGTGATATGGTGCACTCTAGCGTGTTTCCACATGTATCTGCATGAGTTTCCATACCGGCTATTCCATATTGTTTGAAGTTAAAAAGGCGATTTTTCTCAAAATTACATAAATTTAAATTAAATAAATACAGTTTTTTTCGTGGGCTCTTTTTTGATCGTATGCTTAGATGTTTTTTTCACACAATAAAATAAAACTATATGTAGATCTGTGATTGGTATTGTTTTGAGCGAAATACGAATAATTTTTGGGGCTATAAAAACCCTTGCACTTGTAACTGCCCCGACACGACAGTCGATATTCTGGGGATGGATATTCTCAAATTTTTCATTAGATAGTAAATTTCTTTTCTTTCTTTATTATGGAGGCGGGTTACTTTTACTTACGAACGTTTTTTTATTCTTATAAATTCATTTATTTTTGGTTTACTATTTATCAACAATGAACCCTTGGAATCGACCACGAAAAAAGATACCCCCCCCCCCCCCCCCNCGAAAAAAGACCCCCCCCCCCTCCCAACTCAAAATATTTTAGGTTATTAATTTTAGAAATCTATAAATGTGATTTTATTTTTTACTTGCACAAAAAATTTGAAGCATTTTGTTTGTTTTAATAGTTATGTCAAACTTTGGAATAAAACCCGATGCCATTACGGTAGGATCGAGTGAAGGAGACAGTAGGTAAAAATTCCCAAATCTAAAGGTCATAATTATTCGTAATTGTATTTTTAGTTACTTCAGAACAATCATTTAGAGCCATATTCTAAAACTCCAATTGAGTGCGAGTTGCAGTGGTCACTACCACTTGAGTGTCTGTTTTGTATTTTAAAAAATGTTCTGACCAAAAAAATTACATTTAATTTTTTTTATTTTTTTACATCTAATAAAATAAAAACAGAAATTTTACAAGTGTGAGGGCCACTCACTTCGCTATTTTGTAGTCGGAGTGACAACTCACACTTAAGTGGAGTTTTTGAATATAGCCCTTAATCTTGACCATCTAGAAAAATAACCTAAAGCAATCATTGTGTTCTAAAGTTTTGTTCTTTCAGCCTAGTGCACCCAAATTTACGGTAACCGTAATACAATACATTTTTGAAACTTCAAAATACAGATTTAAAGTTTCGTCAGCCAGCGTCTATGGCACGTTGAATACTCCAGTTCCCGTTAGATCAGTGAAGTTAAGTATTGTCCAGCGAGGTTGTACCATGTAGGTGTTCACGTGGGTTCGCGCCCTCGTGATGCTGGCTATTTTTCCGGCCCAACCCAGGCTGGATGAGGTCAATGTGGGTAGCTGGTTTGCAAGTTTCCAGCGAATGGGTATAATCTTCCTAAAATAAACCCTCGTCTTGAATGACCAATAGATGTTAAAGGGGTTGAATTCTCGCTCTTGTGTTTGCTTACCAGGAGAGCGTTTTACCTCTATTATTGTAATCGACAAAAGAATATACACTCGAGAGAAATAAATTCAAGGCACTCGAAAATTTTAACTTATAGAATTGAACTGAATCCTAGAGAATATTCTCTCGAGAGAAATAAATTCAGGCCACTCGAAAATTTTAACTTATAGAATTGATCTGAATCCTAAAGAATATACTCTCGAGAGAAATAAATTCAGGGCACTCGAAAAATTTCAACTTATAGAATTGATCTTAATCCTAAAGAATATACTCTCGAGAGAAATAAATACAGGGCACTCGAAAATTTCAACTTATAGAATTGATCTAAATCCTAAAGAATATACTCTCGAGAGAAATAAATTCAGGGCACTCGAAAATTTCAATTTATAGAATTGATCTTAATCCTAAAGAATATTCTCTCGAGAGAAATAAATTCAGGGCACTCGAAAATTTTAACTTATAGAATTGATCTGAATCCTAAAGAATATACTCTCGAGAGAAATAAATTCAGGGCACTCGAAAATTTCAATTTATAGAATTGATCTTAATCCTAAAGAATATACTATCGAGAGAAATAAATTCAGGGCACTCGAAAATTTCAACTTATAAAATTGATCTTAATCCTAAAGAATATATTCTCGAGAGAAATAAATTCAGGGCACTCGAAAATTTCAACTTATAGAATTGATCTGAATCCTTTTCAAGCGCTGTTGTTGGTATTCTAAGAAAGAAAACTTACATGAACATCAGTTACCTACTGATTCACAGAGTTTGCCTGTGGCACTGCATTTTTGTATATTAAGGTGCTTGCGGACAGCCGCATACTTAGTTTATTGCATAATACAGTACACATCTTTTATATAGAAGGAAAACACACTTGTTTTAATGAGAGTGTGCAGATGGAGCAATTTGCAGACTTCCATAAGAATCTGTGCATTTGTTTTCCTTGCATATATGCGATGAATTTTTTGTAGATAAGTCCTGCAGAAGACACCTCATGATATTCGATTATGCTGCCTGCCCTTGAACTTCCACCTTCTACCCCACTCTTGATAATTACCATCTGTCCTTGCTCCCAATGAATTCCATTGCAGTATATGTAAAAACCTTCCACAAAATCAACGCCCTGGTAATAGAGGATGCAACTTGATACGAATCACTCTCCATTTGCTTCCCTATTCGCATGTAAATTTAAGACTAGCATTGTAGTGGCTTGGGACAAATCGGGCCCTTTAGTTGTTATTACAAGGGTCAGTTTCCTTTCATGAAGTCCCTCCATACCCTTCATGAAATCCGGACCTCCAATAGTAGTCATTTGAAGGTTAGTGATTGATTTCATAGGAATAAATTGGACCCTTTAGTTGTTATTACATGGGTCAGTTTCCTTTCATGAAGTCTCCCCATACCTTTCATGAAGTCCGGACCCCCAATAGTAGTCATTTGAAGGTTAGTTATTGATTTCATAGGAATAAATCGGACCCTTTAGTTGTTATTACAAGGGTCAGTTTCCTTTCATGAAGTCCCTCCATACCCTTCATGAAGTCCGGACCTCCAATAGTAGTCATTTGAAGGTTACTGATTGATTTCATAGGAATAAATAGGTCCCTCTATAGGTGTCCTGAATTTTGGACTGTAAATATCACGAAATTCACACCTTCAAAAATCATAGAGACCCATTTTTTTTTCTTTCTAAAATTCAAACAGGTTCGAATATAATTGAGGGTAAAAATAAAAACTGGAACACACGCTGCATATTGTATTGCGTCCGTACAAAAGCAAATGTGACTCATAGTAAAAACTTTATACCTATTGAATGATATGTCAGAGGACTGTTTGACAAGCGATATTTAAAGGTCTGTTTAGATCGGTACGACAATAACAATGGTTTTCCATGAGAGATCGTTGAAAGATACTTGCTGTGCACTATTGTGATGGTATTTCCTTGAGACCGTTTGGCTTGATTTTAATGCTTCACAAACTAGTAAGGCCCACGATAAAAGTATTTGCATCGTTTTTTACTTAGTTGATTCTACTTACAAACTTCTAGAATGGCCTGACTGCTAATGATTATTTTTAGCTTTAACACCTATCGGTCATTCGGGACGGGGGTTCTATCTTCTAGTCGCTGGAAACTTAAAAACCAGCTACCTATATTGACCTCACCCAGACGGAACTGGTATATTCAAGGTGACATAGACGCTGACTAAATGAAATTGAAAATAAGTGAGTTGGTGTGTTTTGATGCTCAGTTCAAAATGTTTCGAGCAAAATATCAACCAACGATTATATTTCCACAATTAATTGTTCACTGATCCCGAGCAAAACGCACCTTATCACTACTTTTGATTTCATATTTGTGACGTCACGAGTGTGATGATAACAAAAGATAGGTTTTTAGATATTTTTTAAATAATATAATTAGTTAACAAATGAAAGGGTTTTTGATTATAATTATTTGTTCTGATCTGAAACACTAGTTGCAGGAAAACAACCGAAATTTTTTTTAGATTCGGTTTTCACTTCAAGATTTTTTGTCGTAGACAAGAAAAAACATAGCCCAGGACTTTAAAAAACAACAACATATAAATAAATGTTGGCTTATATCTTCCTCATCAGTATTATAAAAAGTCCTGAGGTGGGAAATTTACGGAACCTTCCGCCATTTTGAATTTTATGCTCATTTTTTGATTTTTTGCATATCTCTCGAGAACGGTTAACTTTATCGAAGTAATTTATTAGACTTTAATAAACGACAAATAAATTTCCACCAGATTAGTTCCATACATTTATGTCGTATATTTGGCGGTTTTCGCGATAGTCCGGGAAATGTAGATTGACGAATGGGTTTTCCAGTAAAATTTAGAATGTTTTTTTAACCCATTTTTTCATTTAAAATTCCTTGGCTAACAGTTGTGTCCCCACTTGAAAAAAAAAAAAAAGATCTTATTTGATCAGTTTTCTAATACAGTTGGTATAAGAAGACTGACTAATTACGAAAAAATGGGAACACAACCGTCCTTCATCCTTTTTGTCGTCCATGAAAAAAAATCGTAGGAACGGGGTCCCACGAAGTCCGGGAAATGTAAATTGACGAATGGGTTTTCCAGTAAAATTTAGAATGTTTTTTTAACCCATTTTTTCATCTAAAATTCCTTGGCTAACAGTTGTGTCCCCACTTGAAAAAAAAAAAAAAAAAAAAAAAAAAAAATACAGTTGGTATAAGAAGACTGACTAATTACGAAAAAATGGGAACACAACCGTCCTTCATCCTTTTTGTCGTCCATGAAAAAAAATCGTGGGAACGGGGTGTTGTTCATTTTTAAAAACAAAATGACGGGCTTACTTTCCGTGTCCATCACGGTAAGTGATGGAGGTGGAAGGGTTGGCTACTTTGAGGTCGCCGGACGCCAACTACGCTTTCCATGTCCCCCAATAGTGGCAAATATATCAAATTCATGAGGATGAAAATTCTATGGGTTGGCTGGGTTTGAACTAACGCCCTATTGTTTACCAGTCGGAGCGTGTTACCACTACACCCGAGTGTGGTCTATGTATAAAATAATAAATAAATGCTGTTTCTTTGTGTTCTTGTGTCACAACTTTGGTGCCCAATTTTCCAATACCAATCACTATCCAGTTACGTTGAATTTTCAACTTTACCTTTATCTCCATAGCTTCTCATTTTCCTTACGAGACTTGAGTGTATTTATTATCAATGTATTTACACAGATTGCTTTTTATTTTTTTTTAATGTAAAATTCTAGAAATCCGCAACCTATTAATTTGTTTTAACACGACACAGAAAAGTAATCGCTCTTCTAAGGCGCCCAACATATGGAATCTAATTGGTCAGACACCCTTTCAAATTAGTAGGTACTCTATGAAATTATATATATAAAAAACAAATTGTTTGTACATATACTCTTATCAATAAAAACAAAATGATTAACTAAAAAATTAATGTTTATTTTATTCTTAATATGCCATGTCCTTATGGTTCACTATCAAGCAAAACTCTAGTTCGGGTTTTCTGAATACTCCGGCAATACTTGTCATTGCAAACCGAAATTTGTGGTATTTTGGTATCTAATGTATATCTTAATGACAAATGTTGCTCAAGTTATTCATAAAAAATAATTTAATTTTCCCTGGGCGGGAAAATTGAACTAAATGATTTTTTTTTTTTAATTTCAAAAACTGATGAATTTAAAATATTGAATTTTTTTGTATCTTATATTTGAAGTCAAATGAACACAACTACTTCAGTTTTTCGTTTGATTAATCAGAGGTGTATAAAGAAATTGAAATTTATATATCTTTTTTTTTTTAAAAAAAAAAATTGAAGACAAAATTTTAAGGGGAAAAAATCAAACCTTTTTAAAAAAATCGGGAGGGGGGATGAACCCTTAAAACCCAGTCCTGGATACGGCCACCATAAATGGGGTATCTTCCCAGGGTGGCACTTGGTCGGGGGCGCCATTGGACGGAATTAAATGAGTTGATCTTAACGGATTTTTTCTTATCCGTATATCGAAGAATTATATTCCAGTGTGCACTACAGATTTTAATATAGTAGAATTAAAAAATCATTAAAAAAAAATGGGGCGGCTTTCTTCTCGTTGGCCCAGGCCCTGCATTTTCCTCATGCTTTAATGGCTGTTGCAAATCGTGTTAAATTTCAACTGTTTGTTGATTGTAGTCAGATGGCAAGAGAGTTTTTTTTATATTTTATTTTATTATTTGACATGGGCATCAAAAATTAAAAGAACACCATAAGCCAGCAAGAGAGTTCATATCTTAGTTTACCTTGTAGCTCCAAAAGAAATATTTAAAAAATCTCTTAAGCTGGCTTTCCGCATTTGTTTTCATCTATTTACTTCTTCTGACTTTTTTCTGCATCAGATTGTTTTGGAGGACTCCAATATTTAAATCCTGAATTGGTTGTGTACACGCCTGGTGGTCGCAGAGGATTCGGTGGATGCGGTGGTCTGTGCTTGCTTTTAGATTTGCTTTTTGTGCAACCAAGAATTTTCACTTCTGCAATTTGTAAAAAAGAATCAAATTTTGTAACGAGAAGAAAATGAAAGATGAGCCAAAGAATATTTCCTTAGATACATTAGATCTCTGATGTTAGGCAACGTCGGGCATCTTGAGCACTCGGGTGGGAGTCCGCTCAGAAACAAAACGTGTTGATGGTTTTATGGGGTGCACTCAGTCTCGCGAGGACAACTGAGCAGCTGCTGTTGATTGCAAAAAAATGACAGGGGAATATATAGTTTGTTTGTCCTTTGTGTTATTTTTTTGTCCTTTTTGTTGTTAAATTGAAAGTTTTTTTTGGTGGGTGGGGTATCGTGGTACAAATTCCAGTAATTCAACTGGAATGTTCCCTTCCATATTTCATACTAAAAGGAAACTTTTTAATGTTTCTATGTTTAGCCATCATTTATTATGAGTCAGTCAGTATGCCAACTGACCTTTGCGTTTTATAAGTATAGGACAAGTACATTTAAGTAAATGAGTGAAACATTTCGTTGTCAAATTTCGATTCCGTGCTCTCTGTATGATTGACAATAAGGGGTGATATCTGATATCTCTCTACGAGAGTTATTAAAACTGTCGAACGCCTTCTCCGATTTTGATGAAATTCAATACGTACATTCATAAAATTAGTTTTTTTTTTTGGACCATATTGGGGATTCCGGTGCCAAATGGTGGCTCTTTGAGTATTTATTTTGGTTGAAATCATGTTCGAGGGTTTGGAATTCATCACGCAACGTTCAACGCACCTCTAGATTACCAACCGATATATTTATACTTTCCGTTATGGGGCGAAATAAATATGACTTACCCTGGCCATGACATATCACACCATTTGGTTGTTTTGAAGCAACTCCTTTGGTGACCTGAGGGAAGTACAAAGAAAATATTGAATTCTTTGTATTGAGAAGAGAGTATTTGTATTGAGAAGAGAATGTTTGTATTGAGGAGGGAGTATTTGTATTGAGAAGAGAATGTTTGTATTGAGAAGAGAATGTTTGTATTGAGAAGAGAATGTTTGTATTGAGGAGGGAGTATTCTTATTGAGAAGATAATGTTTGTATTGAGAAGAGAATGTTTGTATTGAGAAGAGAATGTTTGTATTGAGAAGAGAATGTTTGTATTGAGGAGGGAGTATTTGTATTGAGAAGAGAATGTTTGTATTGAGAAGAGAATATTTGTATTGAGAAGAGAATGTTTGTATTGAGGAGAGAATATTTGTATTGAGAAGAGAATGTTTGTATTGAGAAGAGAATGTTTGTATTGAGGAGGGAGTATTTGTATTGAGAAGAGAATGTTTGTATTGAGAAGAGAATATTTGTATTGAGAAGAGAATGTTTGTATTGAGAAGAGAATGTTTGTATTGAGAAGAGAATATTTGTATTGAGAAGAGAATATTTGTATTGAGAAGAGAATGTTTGTATTGAGAAAAGAATGTTTGTATTGAGAAGAGAGTATTTGTATTGAGAAGAGAATGTTTGTATTGAGAAGAGAATATTTGTATTGAGAAGAGAATGTTTGTATTGAGAAAAGAATGTTTGTATTGAGAAGAGAATATTTGTATTGAGAAGAGAATATTTGTATTGAGAAGAGAGTATTTGTATTTTTTTTTTTTTTTTTCCCGTCTACACTCTATAGAAATGTGGCATCACATAAAGTGACGTGCACATTCAAATAGGCAATAACTGACGGTCATTTTGTCCATTCAGTAACAACAATACGGTTATTACTAAAAGAGCTCAGGTTTATCTTCAATGGAATTGTAATATGCCATTGCAGACACCAGAGGAGATTTAAATTTAAACGTTTGATTTCTATTAGGGGTCTCAAAAGTGGTTCCTCTAGTGGGTCGTAGTCTTATATTGGGGACTTTTAAATTTAATTTTTCCAACATATAGGAACTGCTAAGCCCTCCTCTGAAGATGTTTTGGAGAAGCTTAACCTGTGCCCCCCCGTCTCCTATTCTCTAAGGTATCCATCTGCAGTTGCTCAACTAAGAGATCGTATTCAATATATTCTGGAAAGAGAGGATAGAATCCATTCTCTTTCCAGAAGAGGTTCCTGATGAAGCGAGCCTGCACTCTCTCAATGGACCTGATAGCCCTCTGAGTGTGGGGGAGCCATATCACTGAACCATATTCTAGCACAGATCTTACTAAGGAGAGGAATAAAATTTTTACCACATCTGGGTCTCGAATAGGTTGAGAGTACCTTTTTATCATCCCGAGTCTCCGATATGCTTTACACTCAATCTCTTCTCTGTGTAAATTAAAATTTAAATTATTTTGGAAAGTAATTCCTAGGTCTTTGTACTCATTAACAAAATTTAGGGGAACATTATTTATTTTATAATTATAATTTAGGGGAGATTTTTTATTAGTGTAAACCATCACATAACATTTATCAGGATGAAAGTTTAAGCCAATGGTTGCCAGCCATTTACTTACAGAGTGCAAGTCTTGTTGCAAGAGATCACAATCATGAGTGTTTTTAACGACAGAGAACATTTTTACATCATCGGCATAGCTTAGTATGTGGGCATGGCTGACCTGGTGATGGATTTCATTGTAGGCCAAGATGAACAAGAGGCTACTAAGTTTTGAGCCTTGGGCCACTCC
>CM022878.1:14694310-14731823 GCA_012654025.1 Pachypsylla venusta | reverse complement strand
ACAGTAAGTACCTAAGTGCTATATTTTGTAACTAATCATTTTCCTTTTATTTTACAGAGTATTATACAGTAAGTACCTAAGTGCTATATTTTGTAACTAATCATTTTCCTTTTTGCAGAGTATAATACAGTAAGAACCTATTATTCCCCCTTTTACTATTATAATGTTATCCGGTTTTCTCTCATTTTAATAGAGATAGGAATATTTAACTTTCATTGTAATGTGTCAGAGGTTAAGACACCTCTGAAACACAATAAATAATAATAATAATAATGAGGAGCCCTATTGTACAACCTGGCCGTCATAGTGACCATTTTAACTGAGTGATATCTACAGTTCTCAGAACTAGTCCAAATTATTTCCACAATTACAATACTATATCTTCTATAGGAAGAGAAAGCAATAATTCAATTTGATGTGTCACACTCCTGTGTTCCAAGTCATTCCTCACAGATATGAATTTTTCAAAAATCAGCAAAATTAAAAATTAAGTGTGAATACTGAATAGTCAAATCACTTGAAATCTGATGCTGATTTAAAAATGGAAAAAAATGGGGGTTCCTTTTTAAAAAACAAAAGTTTGGGTCAAAATTTGAACACACCAAATAAATCTATGAAGAACACCGTTTATTTCATTTTTAAATTCCAAGCCGTTCCTGAGATATAGGAGTTGTTCACAAATTCAGAACCACCCTGTACTTAATATACAGGGTGTCCCTAAAGTCTCACCCCACCCCCGGTATCTCGAGAATGGCTGAAAATATAAGAAAACGCAAAAACAAGTATCCCTTAGATTTTAGAGGGATTAATTTTAGACTAAAAAATGTTTGGCCTCGGTCAGCCGTTTAGACTGGGCACCGACTGGCTTCAAAATATTAAATGAGAAGGTATATCAAGTGACACCTTGTTTTAAAGGTCTCGTTAATACGAGTTTACTAAAAAAACTAGAGCTATCGAGGATCTACCGTTCACGAATTACAGGGTGAAACATATGACATGGACCCTTTGCGGCCGCACCGAAATGGTAAGTAAAACTGCCTAGAAATAAGATTTCATGATCCCAAATAAGTAATTTAGTAAAAAATAGTGTTCCAACAAGATGGTTGTCCCGCCCAATTCGACCGCACAGTTCGAGCTTTCTTATACCAACATTTTCAAAAAAGCTGGATAGGTTTGATCTAAGAAGGCTCGATCTCTGCGGTCAGAGTGGGCGGGACCACCATGGCGGGTCTTTCCGCTTTTTAGCGATTTTCGTAAATCCTCATTTATGAGGGGGCGTCAGGATATTGTTCGTATCCACTAGAAAAATGTCGAGAATATTTTTTTGCCTCTCCAACAGGATCCGAAATATTAAGTCTGTCCTGCTCAAAATGACTCGCTCTGCAAGTACGTTTTATTTTGATCATTTTCACAATTGAACTTACGCCACTGAATGTTGAAAACGATTTTGAATCGGTTGCTGATTTGGGAGCCAATTTGAACACAGTACTGGACGTTGCAAGGGTTTTCTTCTTTGGTGTTATTACTGACAAAGAATTGCTTTTTATTTTAGTTAATAGCTCTTGATTGGGAAACTGACAATCGTCAGAAGATTTACAATTACTTTCTGGCGCATATTTTGTGGACGACAAAAGAACCTTTGGTGAAATGGATTGTTTCTGAAAGAAATAATTACCCAAATATTCTTGAAGAATTGAACAATAATAATAAGGTCATGACAGCGTTCCTAGACATATCTAAGGCGTATGATAGTGTCAACCACTAATTTTACTTCAACGATTACCTATACGACATTGAACTGAGAGAAAAAGCCTTGGGTTGGTACTCTTCATATCTATCAGACAGAAAACAACAACTACGACTTAACGGACACACCTCCCACCCAATTATTTGTAACGACTAACGACTACTCTGTTCCTCAGGGTACGATCCTTGGTACATCAATAACCTCCCTCAGATCACCCAAGGAAAAATATTTATGTACGCAGATGATGTTGTTATTTGTTATTCGACTGACAATTGGACTGACTCATACAATTTAGCAAAACAAGACCTAACTAACGTCATCGACTGGTACTCGCAAATGTCACTCAAAATTAATCTAAACAAATCCAACTATATGACTTTTTCTCTGACCGAAGCAGGACAACCTACTAACACAAGACTAATTATACAAAACCGAGCTGACAACACTTCAATAGAACTGAAAAAAATCACTCACACAAAGTACTTAGGGATTACAATAGACCAACATTTGAAATGGACCAATCACATAATTTCACTAAATGGAAAACTGCGGCATCTCATGCATGTGTTTAGCAAAGTAAGGGGAGTTTGTGGCAGACAATTTATTAGACAAATATATTTTGCTCTGGTACAGTCTCTCCTTCAGTACTGCATCACATCGTGGGGTGGCGCATACCAAAACACTATTATAAGACTAAAACGTACACAAAATATTTTACTCCGAATCATACTAAAGAAAAAACCTACAGACATCCCCATCATTGAATTATACAAAAATTTGGACGTACAAACATTAACGGACATTTATATTTACAAGACTATTCTCTACTCCCACAAATCCTTAGGCAACTGGACTTTCAACACCAACACAAGTAGACAAACCGGACAAGTAGTTACAGGACGTGTACGGAACTCTACAAAAGACACTTCGTCTATCTTAGTAAAAAACTATACAACATTCTGCCAGAATACTTAAAATCAGAAACAAATATTCAAATCCTGAAATTGAAAACAAAAGAATGGATCAATGAACAAAATCGCAGTCAATTCATTGAACATTTTATGTAGTATGAATTTTCTTTTGTGGGGGGAGGGGGGATTTTTTTTTTTTNTTTTTTTTTTTTGTGTGTGTGTGTGTTTTAGTTTTCGTCGATTAAATTTCTCATTTTAGGGATGAAAAAGTCTAAAGCCAATCGATGGGGATTGGAACTGGGGGTGTCTTTCCTTCACAAAGCAAAATATCAAGTCTCAATAGACATTCCTATATTAAATAATATATAGTATTTATATATGTTATAATCATATATTATGTAAATATGTATACATGATGTATATGAGTGTATAATAATTGTACTTATTCAACTTTGTAAATGTATGTAAATTTACTTGGGGGTAAACAAAAGAGAACGAATTAAGCAAAAATCAATAGGAAATTAACAAAAAAGGAGGAAAAATATAAATGCGCCACAGCCTAACCTTGGGCTAAAGCATTTTATTAACATTCTTTCCACCCATGTTAGTACAGGACAAAACGACTTACAAACTAAACCCTTCTCATATTGTTTATTTCTTGTACTATATCTATTTTGAATGTAAATAAAAAGTATTTTGTTTCAAAAAAAAATCTGGTTGATAAAGAATGGGAGATGGGTGTATCGTACTGAGGCTTGAGCCCGAAGGCTTAATCTCTTGCAATCCATTTAACACCAATAAATTTCATAAGGTAAATTAAATCTTATTTGAGATTTATGGAGTTTTCCAGCACCTAAATATCGGTTTTCCTCCTCAAAAAAATGGAAAACCCGGGAGGTCAGGATTAGGACGAGTAAGTACTGTGTAGAGAGTACCTATGGACAGTGTTGGAAAGATTTGGATCAACCAATTGAAGAAGACATCGTCAAAAACACGACCCCCCCAATGCAACAACTAAATGATACAGAGCCTCGGTGGATTGAGTCAAAATCCGGTAAGTTGCCCCTTTTCAATCGACCTTAAAGACTTCAGATGGGTTAAACAATGTTTCAAATGTACCCACTGACCCTCCTTCCTCACCCAAGCGTTCAACTTGTTTTAGGTAACCATCTTTCCAAGATGATCGAGATATCATAATATATAAAACTCACCAATTTGAATGTTTTCAGATACAAGAGACATTTCTCATGCTCTAAATTTTGTTTTGCCTTGTTTGGGTCAGTCTGGCTCACCCAAATGTTGAGCAAATCAATAGCTTTCTCACTCTCTCCTGTGAAAGAAAAAGTAGAAGTACTATTAGTGGTCTCATGGAGTTCTACACGGGCTGAGGAGGAGCTGGAATGGTATTTGCGCAGCGTTTCTTACCGCAGCATAGTGTTGTGCTCAGGAAGACTAATGTTTAGTGGTTCTTCAGCAAATGGAGACGGTTCCATAGCCATACCGTTATCGGCAATAGTTGTAAGAGGCAGAAAGAGATCAGGTCGTGGACATGGTCTCAAAAGCACAGCCGTATGCGATATAATTCCGCAGAATTTTCGAGAGGTCTATTATGGAAGTGGTATTTGGATACTTGCCCTTTCGTTCCAGAATGAGAGAAATTTCGAGAGGTCTATTATCGAAGTGGTATTTGGATACTTGCCATTTCGTTCCAGAATGAGAGAAATAATCTTCGAGAGGTCTATTATCGAAGTGGTATTTGGATACTTGCCATTTCGTTCCAGAATGAGAGAAATAATCTTCGAGAGGTCTATTATCGAAGTGGTACTTGGATACTTGCCATTTCGTTCCAGAATGAGAGAAATAATCTTCGAGAGGTCTATTATCGAAGTGGTATTTGGATACTTGCCATTTCGTTCCAGAATGAGAGAAATAATCTTCGAGAGGTCTATTATCGAAGTGGTACTTGGATACTTGCCATTTCGTTCCAGAATGAGAGAAATAATCTTCGAGAGGTCTATTATCGAAGTGGTATTTGGATACTTGCCATTTCGTTCCAGAATGAGAGAAATAATCTTCGAGAGGTCTATTATCGAAGTGGTACTTGGATACTTGCCATTTCGTTCTAGAATGAGAGAAATAATCTTTGAGAGGTCTATTATCGAAGTGGTATTTGGATACTTGCCATTTCGTTCCAGAATGAGAGAAATAATCTTCGAGAGGTCTATGTTGAAACGAAAATGTTTGTCCATGAGCGAAGGAAAAGCCTTTGGAGGTGACATTTGATCTGGAGGTAACACATTCTGTAAATTTTATAGTGAAATGTGAAAGGTCAGTCATAGTAATCAACAAGGTGATTTTATTGAAAACCGTTCATGTGACAAAAAAAATAAAAGTTTGATAACAGGGCCGGATTATCTATACGGCAGTGTTGCCTGCCAGGTTCCTCGCGCAGAGATTTTTTTTTAAATGTTCCATCGAATGAAAATTCATTTTGAAGCTCTGTTTCCCCAATGACATTATTATTTCATATTACATTGTCATATTTCAAACTACCGATTATACTGCGTGTCCCAAATGTCCGAGACCACCTGAATATCTTTTGAACGGCTTTATGTGGAGTTTTGAAATTTTGCATGGTATTATGTCCCAAATTAAACCACCTGATGGTGTGACCTATTTTTCAGGGGCGGGTCCCATGTGACCCGCCTGGGGTCCAACTCTTGTTTTTTAAATACGAACCACCATCTGGTGATACATTTTCAGATTTTTTTCAGTTTAATTTTGTTACCTGAACAGCTATATTTGAAGTACAAAATTTGGATATGTCAAAGGAATCTGAGATTGGCTTGGAGTTGGAAGGAAAAAGTTGGGAATGGTCATAACAAGGAAGGTCGGGCACGAATTGAGACGTGTGAGGGAAAATTGGAAGGAATCTGGAAGTAAAACTGGTTTTCACAATGTAAATTACAGGTATAAGTCTGACTTACATATAGAGGGGTCTGTACCACCACTGAGTGTACCCCGAAAAGTCAACACTCAGCCAGTGTTCCACAGATGTCAAATACAAAAAAAAAAAATACGGAAGTCAACGATTTTACTACGTTGATTAGACCGGTTCCCATCATATCACTGAAGTTAAACTACATCGGACGTATTGAGTACCAGCAGGGAGTAAACTCGGAAACACCGCATGTTGTTGGACTTTCCGGGTACGCTGAGCCAGTGGCACAACCTGAATTTAGGTGGGAAAGGGTGCTTAAATTCGACTTCGAATCTTCAATAAGTTAGATTGCCACGATGACGATTGTATTCTAAAAAGAAAAGTTAAATCGTTAGTAAGCGTTAGTGCGTGCTCACTATGCAAAAGGTACCGCGTTCGATCACCCTCTGGCATGAAAGCTTGATTTTTTTAACATGGATTTGGGCTTGGGGGTTAGAGCCCTGAAAAGCGCTGTGCGCTTTTCACGAAAAAAAAAATTTCGTGAAATTTAAATAGGTTTTCAAGATTGTTTTTTAAAGTGCAAATTTTTTATTAAAAAAGTCTAAGAATGAGAAATTCTTTCTAGAAAAATACTAAGTAAGTAGGTGCATGTTAAATTGAAAATGAATCGTTGAACAATTGCAATTTTACAGTAAACGCAAATGAGCTTGAAGGCAATCGTGAGGCGTCGTTGTTGCAGATTGTCGCCTCAGCGAAAGCAAGTTTATAGCAGGGCGACTATTTGGAAAAAATGTACTTGATTCTTACCTATTGGTCAATGTCGATTTTCTTAGTTCTAAAAGATCGAAGTGAACAAAAACTATTGCTCGTCCAACATGTAATTTGTCTCCCTGGGCAAATGCCCACTTTGTCCATTCATAATAATGGACCGGATCGCATTTATCGGCTACCTCTTGTATCCCGTTCTGCCAAGTTATTGATGGATGCGAGACGAGACAAGGCCTTGCCTCGTCTCGTGTTTTTTTGACGAGACGAGACAAAATCCTTGTCTCGTCTCGAAACCAAAAAGTCTCGTCTCGTAAAAACACGAGAAATTTTTCGTCTCGTGAAAAATAGGTACCTATACTTTGATGAATCCGACTTCTAAAATTGTTGGGTGTACCAGATAGACCTTTTCCTGGAGATTCTAACAATATATTATTTTTATATTATAGCATATATTGTATTAGCAATATATTAGTATAGATACATAATATGTATTATGCTGCATGATAGTTATGTATATACAGGGTGCCCATAAAGTGTTACCCCACCCTTCGTATCTCGAAAATGGCTGAAAATATAAGAAAACGCAAAAACACGTATCCCTTAGATTTTAGGGGGATTCATTTTAGACTAAAAAATTTTTGGCCCCTATTATATGTATATATATTTATATGTATATTGTCTCGTCTCGAAAGTTTTAAGACGAGACGAGAAATTTCTTGTCTCGCGTCCTCACTATGCCAGGTGGTTGGTAGGTCGAGTCCAACTGAAGACATTAAAGAAATAATAACATGGGTAAGTGTATTGTGACAACTCCTATAATAGTTACCTCAATGTGGGGGTGGGGCATATATCTTGTTGACTCGATGTCAGACTTCGTCTGGTAATAACTTCTTCATGCACCAAAGCTGATCTATAATTCACATCTGAAATAGTCAGAAATCCTTTAAGCATAAGTAAACACAATGACGAACTTCCATGTGAGAAGTTACTTGTGGTAGACATCCTCAAGGCACCCTCAGTAACTTCTCACAATCTGGGAAGATGATGTAAAGTAACAGAGAAAGCAACTCTCCAATATTATTATGTTTAGGGTATCTCTTTAAAGCTGTAATTTTATCAGATAGCAAAGCTGCTATTCAAGGTATAGTAGAAATGGATAAACTACCATCTAGAGAAATTAGAGAGATAAGGATTATAAAACAACTGCAAATCCTGGAAAAAACTATTGTTCTTCAGTGGATTCCAGCGCATTGTGGAGTGTCAGGCAACGAGAGAGCAGAACCTTAGCAAAGAAAGGATCAGAGATTTTAGCCACCCCCATGAGAAATTTACCTTTCCACTCCGCTAAACGGCTGATAAAACTGCAAAGCCATAAACACCACAAACAATGGATAATCCAAGCAGGAAAAGATAAGAGATGGAAAGACCTCACAGTAAAACCAAACATAATCCCTGATCTCCCACGTAAAGAAGCAGTTGCCAAACTAAGACTTATGACGGGTCATGACTCCCTAGCCCAGCACCTCCACAGAATAGGCTCCACCATTATGTACCCAACAAGCAGACATGAATGCTGAACATATTATGGTCTGTCCATCCCTTTCAGATCAAAATAATATAACCGGAAAATATTGGGAGGCGAGAAGAAAAATGACATAGTAGTCAATTTCTAGCATTAGAAACCAACCTACCAACCAACCATGTTTAGCGTATCGATGTATTTCTGAATTGGAACTCAATTCTAAACAAAAACAATGACGCAAAAAATGATGTTGAAGAGTGAAGAGTCTAAGAAAATTCTAAGAGTAAACCCATATCCAGGATTTTATTTCGGGGGGGGGGTCCTGTAAAGGGATTTTATCATATAGGGATTACAGGTTAAATCAAACCTTTCCAAAAAAAATTGGGGGGGGGGTTGAACCCTTCAAACCCTATCCTGGATACGACCATGGGGATTTTAATTCGGGGAGGGGGATTCATGTAAAGGGAGTTTTACCATATAGGGATTAAAGGAGTATCCAGTCAGTCTCACTCAACGTTCTGCGTGAATCGACATCAGAGAACTACAGGAACTTTTTGAGAATGGACCAAGAGCGCTTTGATTAGATCAAAATTATTGACCGTCTAGGGCCTTTTTTAATTGATGCATTTATCTTAAAAGATTCTTGAATTGCAATAAAACTTACTCTGTAACAGTTGTTGATCCCACACATACTTCGTCTCATTTATGCGCAAAAGATTCTTGAATTGCAATAAAACTTACTCTGGAACAGTTGTTGATCCCATACATACTTCGTCTCCCTTATGCACAAAAGATTGTTGAATTGCAATAAAACTTACTCTGGAACAGCTCTTGATCCCACACATACTTCGTCTCCTTTATGCGCAAAAGATTGTTGAATTGCAATAAAACTTACTCTGGAACAGCTGTTGATCCCACACATACTTTGTTTCCCTTATGCGCAAAAGATTGTTGAATTGCAATAAAACTTACTCTGGAACAGCTGTTGATCCCACACATACTTCGTCTCCCTTATCTTCTGCTCCAACTGAAAGTGGCAAGGACATTCCACCGAGTATAAACGTGGATGCATTATGTCTGGAAGGAAGCAAGACAGTTCTGTTATCTATTCAAATTAAATTCAGAATGTGAAGCTTTGTGGACCGATGTTCTATAAAAAAAACATTTCGCAGAAAGCAAAATGTTTTCAATGCCAAAACACGTTTTGAGGTCCCCAGAGACCAAAATTCGAGTTTCAGCTATTGGTCTGTGTGTCGTTCGGTGAACGATATCTCCAAATTTCAAGTCTCTTAGACTTGAAGTTTAGTATGAACTAGAACTTGAAATTTGTTGCCTGTTTAATGCATTGAATGAGCAAAGACTCTTTTGGCTGAAAACTAATCTATTTTTGGCGGTTTTTGCCGCAAGGCTCAATAAATTCAGAATTGTTTCGAATTTCGAGAAACGCTGAAACACACGTGTCCTTTTATTCATGATTTTTTAGTCCTACCTAAGTGTCGGTTCCGGGGGAAAAATGTAACGGGTCTTACCACGATGATCATACGGTGGATTCGACCATGATTTTGAGCTCTCCTGAACATCAATGTCTGACCTGAAATTTTAAACATGAAATAAAAACTGTAGTTTTGTGAACTTGAAAACTTCCAGAGTTCCGAATTTGGGACACATCACAAAGGATAAACTATCAGTGGTTCACCATCACCGTCCGTGCTCTATTTGACCACCCTGGTTTTCTGCAGAAAAACTTTATTTTGTTCAAACTGTCCGCTGCGGACAATTTGCTTTCCGTGCGCTAGAGCTTAAATCTGTGTCGGAATACCCACTGCACCTGTGATACTCCATCTCCCAATCTAAATCGAGATGAGGCTCTCAAGTGTTCATTGATTTATCAAAACGTCTGAACTTACACAAAATGGGTACCTGTTCCATGAAGATACACCGAAGAGACTGTCCTTACATCGGGAAGCATCCAAATTTCTTGAGCTGCACAATCGTAAGATTTGCTGTCGCCTCCGTTATTCAACTGGGCAGCAGTTTCTCTCCGTTGATCATACTGAAATGAAATTCATTATTCAGTATCTGACATAGGTATGTGGATAGAAAACCATAGGCGATTAGATGGAAATTCAGTTGGGGTACAAGTAGGGATTAGGATCCCGGGATCCCGCCCGAAAATGGCTGAAATTTTGATCCCGGGATTCGCCATTCCAATCCCGGGATTTTCGGGATTGACATTGATATAATAAAAACGAACAAAAACCATACTTTTTTATTGAATTTGAAAATGTAAGTCGATGTGCTGCCATCTGCCATGCAATAAAAAAATGCAAGACCTTTTTACTTGTTTCAGTTTCTTTTATAGTCAAAAGACTTGTAAAAGTGTGCAATGGTTTAATTTTTAATGCTCTAATATATTCTAACATCCTTTTTGAACGCAACTACTTTTGTGTTCGGTTGGACTTTAAAATAGACAGTTTCATATCGCACAAAAAAGATTCAGATCCTTCATCCGTTTGGAGTCATTTTTTAGTGTCCAAAGACGGTAAAAATGCAATGTGTAAAAAATGTGATGCTATTCTGAAAACTCTTGGTTGATCCACAAAAGGACTCCACACACATCTCTCAAGTTAAAAACTTGATTTTTTATTTTTATTTTATCTACTTATTGTAGTAACTACCTACTTTTACTTGAAATTTGGAAGATTCCCAATTTTTTTCTAATCCCGGGATCAGTCCCGGGATCCCGGGATTGTGACCGTTCCAGTCCCGAAACTTCGGGATTGTCAGGAAGGTTCGGGATCATAATCTCTAGGTACAATGTTACTTTGCCTGCAAGTAATGTACTCTGGGTAATGCTAAAGAACTAACCTGGTCCGATAAGAGTATTAAGAGAAATTTTATAATGTTCAAACTAGACCCCACTTCGTTTGGTCATAAAGAATATTCGTGGTGTTGAGGCTCTGACTTCGTTTGAAAAAAAAGCAAATTTCAACCCAACTGAGTTCAGAAGTCGGTCGGTACCCTCGTAGTGAATACACACCAGATGGACTTTGAGAGTAGTCAAGTAGAAGTTTTGTAAGCGCCTTTATTTTATATGACTATGCAAAACGATATGAATAATAATATTGAACTAATATTATTATTATTATTGAGCGAACAAGTGAGGTCTAGTTTTAACTCCTCGATTATACCTTAAACGTCCGTTTATTCGTTTCACGATAACTATCGTCAAAATCGGTGTTCTGCCGTTATTAGTCAAAATCTGCTTCACAGGCAGGGTGGCGTGGATTCTTGTCTTGATGGAACAAGCAAGCAACTGCCAATCAAAGATCTGTGATGTTCGCCCCCCAACATCCTCAGAAACTCCAAGTTAAATTGGTGGTTGTCAGTTTAACCAGACACAAACTCTAGGGTCGTTATCCACAGTAGAAAAAATATTCACAGCCGCGCGTTGCTCCTGGCACTTACGTTTTTGCCAAAACAGAAAACAACTGTGTTCACCCAAAAAAAAAAAAAAAAANAACCAAAAAAAAAAAAAAAAAAAATATGTTTCACTGATACAGTCATAGCGACCAGACTTTGCACACTGACTTAGAGGGCTCCCTCACTCTGCCTGTCCAACGCCGCCCCATTCACCCTTAAATCCCCTCATAATTGATTTAAAAACACATTATGTTACCTCATAATTTCCATATTTTGCTAATTCACTCTCTGGTATTACATCTCGAACGGTTATTTTACGTTTAGCAAACCAATATTCGGTTCTATCCCTCTCTTCAAGTATCATAGATATTTGGTATAACTTTGAACATGCAATCTTAAAGCCATCCGTAACATCGGACCAAATTGAACTTCCATCTAAGCGTATCCGAAATGAAGTATCTTGAGAATCTTCAATACAATTACTTTCAGAATTATCAATTTGGATCCATCCAGTAGAAAAATCAAATGTGGCCATAAAAGAGGTGAAAAAAATCGATTTTTGTATATAAAAAAAAAAGACAATTGACACGGAATTGAAATTGAATAGTGATTTCTATGAGATAGATTTCATCGCACTTTTACGAAAATCAAAACAAAAAGGGTTAGAAAGTGTTTTTATCGAATCTTTATTTGTGAAGCCTGAAACCTTGGGTTGGTTGTAAAATGTTCCCTGTGTCGTGAACGTACTTAAAATCAAGGAGAGAGAATCACTGCACCGGCCAACCGACGCGACGCCAATTATATGGAAAATACTTGGCTGTTATCGTCGGTCCGAGAGATAAGGAAAATGGTTTGTACAAAATAATAATTTTTTCACAAATTTTAACACAAATTTAGAATAGGGGAAAAATACACTAGTTCCCGTTAGATCACTGAATTTAGCAGCAGCGTCCAACGAGGTTTTATCATGTAGGTGTCCACGTGGGATCGCGCCCTTGTGATGCTGGCTATTTTTCCGGCCCAACCCAGGCTGGGTGAGGTCAATGTGAGTAGCTGGTTCGCATGTTTTCAGCAAATGGAGGGTGAAACTATAGATGTTAAAGAGACGTTAGGCCAAATAAAATAAAAAATATCATGTTTTCCAAACGATTGAAATAAAGCATATGAAAAAAAAAAAAAAAAAAAAAAAAAAAAAAAAAAAATTNAAAAAAAAAAAAAAACTAAAAATTAAAACAGTGAATTTAAAATGATAAATTAAAAGTGAATAAATTCAGATGAAGAATTTATAATATGAGATATATGTCTTTCATATTGTTCGCCTCCAAAAAATATGAAAAATTTAATGAAAAGTAAAGTCGCAGAAACTTTCGTTAACCGGCGACGATTCACGACACCCTGGGTCATTTATAATCGATTTGTTGGGCCGATTTGTCATTTTTTTTACCATGCTTCGCTCACAAGAATACTGATTCATGTATGGTGTGAACATACATACTATACATTATACATGGATCACTATTCTTGAGAGCGAGGCATGGCCATATGAACGTGTCCTAACCGCAGTGATCTTGTCATCGAGGCATCGCTGTATGAACGTAATCTAACAATACTTATAAATTTAACCTAATCTCAGTGCTCTTGGCAGCGAGGCATGGCCATGGCCGTATGAACTTCTTAACCATGCTAAAAAATAGATCAATATTTTTGGGAGCGAGGCATGGCCAAAAAGGTATCACATTTTTCGGACCGAAATTAAAAATAAAACTTCAAAAATAAAGATTCTATAAAAATACCTTCTGAAAATATTCTAAATTTTCATTTGAACACACACAAAAACAAATTCCAAATAAAAAAATGTATAATATTTTTATTAGAAAAGAAAATACGTTTAGAAGAATTTTATGAAAAGAAAAAAATCGTACGAATAAAAATCGAAATGGGAAATTTTAATCTATTTTGCTAAAAAAGAAAATGTCAGAATTATTAAAATTACTGAATCAAAAATAGGCCACATAAAAAAAATCGAATTCCAACGAAAAATGAATATAATTTAAATTGATAGGATTTTATGAAGAAAAAAAAAATTATAACGAAAAGATTTTTTTTTTTAAAAAAAAGAAAATGTGAGAACTGAGATTAAAATTAGGTATTGAATCAAAAATGTGAGTTGAAACCGAAAACAAAAGAAATTGATTGTGGTGGGAGATATGCGTGATCATAAAATATTGATCACGTGATTTCAATAGATATTTTATAACAGCTGGTGATCTGGTGGCTGAAATATATTTGACTAAAGAAAGTCAAAAATTTGAAAGAAAAAATGAATACTTTTGCTAAGTTGGCGCACATTTTTCTCCTACACGACGCGATGGACCGAATCTTTTTGCGAGATCCGTCGTGGCATGTCGTCAAAGCATGAAAAATGAAAATGACCGTTTTACAATAAAAGGTGGGGGTACCGGAAAAGTTTTCAGTATCCCGGGGGGCCAGCACGCGTCTGAGTAAGATGTGCGCTAATCATTGTGCAAAAATTACCAGGTTTGGTCGCGAGGTCACGATTTTTTTTGTATATTCTATTTACTATAGATGTTTTACCCGTGCTTCGCTACGGGATATAATATTGTATGCTCAGGTATCGATGATACGTTTATGTTTAACTTTTCATTTACTTTCTACTGTTTGTCCTAAATCATAACCTTACTTCAGACTTTCTACCCGAAAAGCCCGTTTTCAAAACTGCCTGATTCTAACGTCGAGAAGAAAAATGAGATTTGAGTTTGTCAGTTTACGACACTGATAAAAATGAAAATGTGTACTTTTGATGATTTCAGTAGATGAGTAACCTTTTTTGAAACCAAATATTTAAAGTTTTACATCGAAGCTCGAGATCGTTATACAGGGTGTAACGAAATAAAAATTCAGACCCCCTCTATCTTCGCCCCTGATTATTTTTTTCAAAAAGTATAGTATAAAAGTTTCAAAAAGTTAGTCCTTATTTTATTCTAGCTTTTAAATTAAAAAATAAAATGTGTACCATTCCATTTAAATTTCTCGAGAAACCAAAACTTTTGTTTAAAAAATGCCATTTCCGGAAATCGAACCTGGACTTTAAGGTCAACAATCGAACGGTCATGGACCATTTTCTATTCCGAGGATCAATCAGAATTAAAAAATTCCAAGTTGTTCAAAAGTTACAACGCCTCCACTAGGACCTCTGGGACATAATTACCAAACACACAAATTCAACAAATATATAAAATTTTGAACAAATAAATTGTGCCAAATTTTGGAATCATGACAAACAGTGTGATAACACCTTAACACCAACGTTCTATATTTACAAATGCTTAGGACCCTCGCGTCGCCTAATGGAGTTTGGCTTGCTCCCCTCAGTTGCTAGTATAGGCAATTAGTAATACAATTTTTTGTGATAACTTGCAGGCATTTCTGAACGGTGCGGAAATTTGAAATTCTTTTGTCCTGCCCTGGTCTATATCATCATACACAGACATGTGTATGATGACCTTTGCCAACGTGTGATAACTAATTACTTTCCTTATCTACATCATATTTTTTTAGCACCCACCGAGTTTACATTATCAGGAAGTCTCTTGTCGACCATGATGAACTGATTATCAGTTAGGTTCGAATGAATGCAGTTACAATTCTTCTATAACGCCTTAGAACTGCTAAATCTTTTTATTTTGAATAATTTAAATCCAAGTATATTTTCTTTGAATCGGCGCCAGTGATTACAATTATTATTTTTGAGCGGCGCAGCGCTTTCCGGAACTGACAATTTGTGTCCCTGTATAACTTGTAATGTCAGATAACAGTTTTTCGTGGTGTGATTTTGGTGCAGGATGGTTTTCAGGTAATATCAACGCTTCCATTTTTTTCTTCTATATTTCAATAATATGTCGTACAATAAAAAATCTAGTGCGAAAAATTAATTGAACATTACACGATTTTCCTTATCTATAAAAAGAAGAATGAAGCATTGTGATGAATGGCCTGAAAATTTCCTTGTCGAATTTTCAATGCTAAAACTCGTTATGAGGTCCCCAGAGCCCAAATCTCGAGTTTCAGCCATTGATCCTCTAGCAAATGCACTTCAATTTTTTGTAGGATTCATGAAAGCCAAAAAGTGACCGAAAAAAAACGATTTAAATCAAAAGTTTCTTAACGTGTTAACGTCTTCTGTGTATTAAATACGCTTTTGACGCCTGTTAGAATTTTTTAAGCTATATTAGTCAGAATTCGTGAAAACCATTCAAATTCGGGCAAAAATAGCCAAGATTAGAATGAATTTCAACCAAAAGCCTCGTCCTCTGCAGGAAAATGACACACAAATTTAATTTCAAGTATCTCTGGCGCTTACCGTTTTTGAGGAATCTTGTTCGCAGACCGATGAACAAACGGACAGGCACACACACGGACCAATGGCTGACACTCGAGATTTGGGCTCCGGGGATCTGAAAACGTTTTTTGACATTGGAAAATCGACATCGAAAATTTCAGCCCATTACAATATTTTCCTTTATATAGGACAAGGAAGTAAATAATATATGTAAGATAAAGTTTTTATATAGTTTGCTTGATTATTTTCAATAATGAAACTTTATAAATTGAAATCGACAAAAAATAAATAAAAAAAATACCCCTAATAATCCGATATTTTATATTTCAAGATTAGATTAAAATTGACCAATTTTGATGAAATTTGGTCTGAAAATCGTTTTTTTTTTTTTTTTTAGGATCGGAAAAACATAAACAGAAGTGTTACTTGATTGCAGTAGAATATAAATACCTACCTACCATACATTAAAGAGAAGAAAGAGTCAACTCACTAAGTCTATTCTGTAGCATTACACTTTTGAGCGTTTGTGGCTAGTAATGTGGCAGAAAGTTTTTTTTTGGAGGGAGAACTATCCCTAATTCCCCCTCCTCCCTGCTAAATTGATAACAGTCGTTTATGCCATTTATTAGTCATCTGCAAAGATATTGTCAAATTAATGTATGTCGCAAATTGTTGTGATCCATCGACAGAGACCTTTACCTTTGTAAGACTAATGAGCTGATTAAAGCTGATAAAGTCATGTCATGATTCGTGATGATCATGTGTAATGAGACTGATACCATAAACCTTATACAGGGTGTAACAGGTAGTCATGTCATGATTCGTGATGATCATGTGTAATGAGACTGCTACCATAAACCTTATACAGGGTGTAACAGGTAGTCATGTCATGATTCGTGATGATCATGTGTAATGAGACTGATACCATAAACCTTATACAGGGTGTAACAGGTAGTCATGTCATTCGTGATGATCATGTGCAATAAGACTGATACCATAAACCTTATACAGGGTGTAACAGGTAGTTGTGCTAAACGGAAAAGATGTTATAGAATGTAATAAAACAAATATTTATTTCCTTTTACCGATTTTTGATTTGAGCTCTTAATCGGTCATATCTCCCTTGTTACTGTTCTGATTTCGAATAACTGAGATGATTTGAAGAGGTGAGAATAAGGACCACTATAAAATGTATACCCCTCTCAAGCTCCTGATTATTTTTTTTGAAAAAATGAGAAGGATTTTCTTTGTATTTCTATTTGATCAAAAAAAATGTGTACCTTTTTGTCACTAAAAGTCACTTCGGGGGAGAGGGGGGAATTGAATCTGGATTTCACCATAACCATTCGATTAGCCATGGCCCGAGCCGTTCAAAAGTTAAGGGGGCGGGTGACCGGTCATCCTGGGACACGCTGTATGTGACTGAGATTGACTAAAAGTTTCGGGGTACAATTAGATCAAAATCGGTTAACGCTTAGTGGCAAAAGTGCCCATCACGGCTTACTTGAAATTTGGTATGCATAACATATTAAATTTGGTGTCTAACTATGGCCGAAACTTTTGGGTAAAATCGAATATACCGCTGGTGATTTTTGCCGTTTTTTAGCGGTTTTCATTAATCCTGTCCAAAAAGAGAATATTAAGTGCAAAAGACTTGAAATTTATGTAGGTCCCATTTAGGGTCTCATTGTGTGTGTAATTTCATCAAAATCAGTCAACACTGAGTGACAAAGAAAATTGTCCTCCACGGTGTACAGGGTAGGAGGCGGTGGTCGAATGGGTTTTGATCATTCGATTTTTGGATTCTTGAATACACCAGTTTCCGTCAGATCACTGAAGTTAACCAAATTGTCCTCCACGGTATACAGGGTAGGAGGCGGTGGTCGAATGGGTTTTGATCATTCGATTTTTGGATTCTTGAATACACCAGTTTCCGTTAGATCACTGAAGTTAACCAACGTCCAGCGAGATTTATTAAGTGAGGTCAATGGGGTTAGCACGTAGTTTCGAGCCCTCATGATGCTGTTTTTTCGGCTCAACTGAGCTGGGTGAGGTCAATGGGGTTAGCAGATTTGTAAGTTTCCAGCGAATAAAGAGTAAAAGCCCCGTCTCGAATGACTAATTAAAGAGTCGTTAAGCAACAACAACAAAAAACACTTTGTTCCATTTTTTATGTGATATATTTATGTAGTAGTTAATTGTGATAGTCAAAAATTTTCTTTATCTTTATAGTGAGTTAAAAATAAATTAATGAAAACATATATAAAGTTATACGGGGTGTCCTAGGTCCCAGCAAAGCATGTAATGCTTTTAACCAGTAGGTATACTGGAGTTCTAATAAACACCTGTTTGATTAATAAGCATGGGTCCAGAAATGCATTTCCTCTGCGCAACAGGGCCGCGGCCTTCATGTGCATATTTTGTGAGAAAAAATACAATTTAATTGGCCGCCGTGAATCCCCTGATGACCCAAAAATAATTTGCTAATCGACCTATGAGCGTAATATATGTCCACACTGAACTTTATCAAAATTGGACATGGCGTTCGAGGTACAAACATATGATTGAAGAAAATAGTGGAGTTAAAACTAGAACTCATTTTGTCCGATCAATGATAAATAATAGAATATTTGTGAAATATCTTGCAAGCTATGATGCCCATTGCTCAAATAAAATTGTGACAAAATTTCACAAAGAAATCTTAGTATGCAGTGCTTGGCAGATCACCAAATAGACAAAGTGTCATCTACACCAAAGTGACGGTGTTATTGTTTCTGTATATCAAAACGTTATCTTTAAATGTAATTTTTGGCGGTAAATTGCTTCCAGTTTCAATTTTTTTCTTTCTTACTACGCATCTCCATACTAAAAGGGATCTGTGCCCCAAATTTCAAGTCTCTGGGTTAAGCCATCCATCATGGAGCTACGTTGATTATCAGTCAGTCAGTCAGTGAATCAGTATACCAACTGGGCTTTGCTTTGCGTTTTATAAGTATAAATAGATAAACTAATTAGGTATCTTAGTTGATTTTAAGCATGTTGGTTTCTTGCCGAACGTCAGCATTTTGAGCCGACAGCAATAACAGATTTTTCTCAATTGAAAATGAATTATTTCTATCATTATGACAACGGGTTTTACGATAAACTAAAATCTAGCACACTCTCCAGGACGAGTGCAAAGTCAAGCCAGGCAACTGCATGCCTCCAAATCTGGTGAACCAATGAACACTATATTTTGACAAAATAAGAAGGTTCCATAGTTACGACTTATCTAAATGGAGGATGTATATGAATGGATAACCTCGCTGGTTTCGTGACTCATACAAACTTTTCACTGTTTGTGACGTGTGTGGTCGTCCTAGCTCACTGAGTTGTCATTATTTTTTGTTATCCAAGGTAAAGGCATTTGTCCAATTGATAACGAAATATATAATTGTTTATCTTAATTAAAGTTATAATTGTTTATTTAGTTATCTATAGTACCGGCTTCGGATATCCTAGCTGATTTTTTTTAGTTTTTCAATCAGTTATCAGTTTAATAACTTAGTACCGGTTTCGGACACCCTCGACGATTTATTTTGTTTTTGATCAATCCATTTAGTGTCTTAGTACCGGTTTCGACTAACCGAATTAATAATTTTTTCATCAATCAGTTTAATGAGTTATAGTATCGGTTTCGGACAGCCTAGACGAATTATTTTGGTTTTCATCAATCCCTTTTTAGTGACATGGCACCGGTTTCGGACACCCTAGTCGAATTAATTATTTTTTCATTGATCAGTTTAGTGACTTAGTACCGGCTTTGGACACCCTAGACGAATTATATTATGCCGGCGAATTATACCGGCTTTGGACACCCTAATTATACCGGCTTTGGACACCCTAGACGAATTATATTGGTTTTCATTAATCCGTTCAGTGACTTAGTACCGGTTTCGTGGTCACCAAGAAGTAAATCTCACTGAACGTTGCTGAATTTTAGTTATCTTTGGGGAACCGGTGTATTCAAATATTTTTCAACGTCTCTTTTTTGTATTGCAAATACTGAAAAATTTGTTTTAGCGATCCTCTTAAAATCAATTTTCCCCCATTTCTACATCCAGGTTTGGAATAATGGTTCAAATAGGTTCATATGAGCTAACCGAAAATGTTTTGATGGCCCTTTGTTGGAACTGTGATGGTGTGCGGTCCAGGTCATTCTGGCGAATAGAAGAGGTCCCCGTGACGACTGAAAATCTGTAATAGAAACCAAGTTGATTTGACATTTTACTGAAGGATTTAGGTACGGTTTGAGGGGTGGGCACTTTCCGATTCCTACTGAGTGGCTTTGCGTTTTTACACTGTAAATTAGAATCTAATTCAACATTGTTTGTGTTCCTGTCTTTTATTTATGTTGTAAATCCAATATCTCCTTTATTACTTTTCCAATTCTATATCATCAAGATTTCTTGAACTTTTGTAGTAGACAGTAGTCTGGCCAGGTTGACTGTAAATAATATTTTTTGTGTGTTTTTTTATTTTATTTGTGGCATTTTTGGATTTTTATTTGACACTCGGATACAAAACAGTTGCTAAAAAGAATAACTTCTGTGACATATATGACTTCAGTGATGTCAAGCTCTTTTTTTGGCTCTGCCAACTCTAGTCAATTTGATGAAATTATTTATCAATTCGATGAAATATTTCCTCCAAATCTAAATCTTCCTTCTGTGTTCTACATTCTATTAAAATGCTATCGCATGCAGTTTCTTTTCAGGTCTATTCTTTGTATGTATGCTTGATTGCTTGCATATTTTTCGTCCATTTAATTTTTTCCACATGTTTTTTAAAAATATTTTGTTACTCAACCATTCCAAGTAACAACTGTTAGGTTTAGTGTTATTTTTGTTAGTCGGTACATATTCCTTAGTTCTCGTGCCAGTAGCTTATATTTCCTAGATTTTGTCAGCTGGGTGTTTGTTATACCGACTTCGATTAGAGTAATTTCATTGGTTTTTAGTTCGTGGATCATTAGATCATTTATTGTGTTCTACCTAATAGCTAATTCAGTTCTTATTATAACATCCGAGTTTACTCATTCGGTCTTTGACATTACACGCTCGACTTTGTAGTTTTTATTTTGGTGTAGGCCATATTTTTTAGATATTGGATGCATCTGACGACATCATTGTGCCGTTTTTTGTAGTCCCAGTTTAACATTCGTCCGCACTAAGTCGTCAGATGATCCACCGTTATATTTAAACTTTTTCTCCACATTTAATATTTAATTTTTTTCTCCAAATATTTTCTTTTGCAAATCTGAAAGTACTGACCGAAAAACTTTAAATTTTTTGGGGGGAACTGTACCTATATTTAAAGTTTGTCCATCATTAAACCAATTGGTTAATCTTCTAATATGATATTTCCATTTCATAACTATTTGGGTCCTGGAAATCACATCGAAAACGGACCACCAGTAGACCCAGATGATGAAATTGCTTTTCTCCATGACATTGCTTATGAAATTGCAACGTCACCAGATGATGTTAGAAAAGCTGATTTGGAAGCAATTCGAGCATTTGATGAGGATTTTATCAAAACTAGAAATTGGCATTCAACAATCGGATCACTTGGGTTGTCTATAAAATATAACATTGAAAAAATTACAGATGTAATTTATTATCCAAATTTGCCTAATGAGTACTATCAGAATATGGAACATTCTCAACAGGCGCTGTTTATAATGTCTAGGACGTATCCTGCTGGTAAGTTCACAAAAATTACAGTTGTAATTTATCATCCAAAGTTGCCTAATGACTATTATCAAAATATGGAACTTTCTCAACAGGCGCTGTTTATAATGTCTAGGACGTATTCTGCTGGTAAGTTCTAAGTTCACTTACAAATTCTGTCCATTTAGTTATTTAGTATCTTCTCCTTCGTTTACTTCACCTTTTCCCAATTCTGTTTGGAGTCTGCGTTGCCTTCCTTAATTCTACCATGCTACAACCTTCTTTTCAGTGCCTACTAGACTTTTCCTGGATTGGTAACCCCCGCTTTCTTCTCATAGCATCAATACGTAGTAACTGGAATTTGCTGGTGACTTTTAATCTTTGGTTGGAAGCACAGTTTCTTAAAGCTCTTAGGATGTCCTTCCTAAGAGCTATAGTGAATGATAAGTGTGTATAAGGAATAGTGACTGATGAGTGTGTATGGGAGATAGTCACTTACTCACTCATCACGCAACGTCAGTAATTGCTCTACATCTACACTGCTTGTAATACAGAAGTGATGGGGCGTAGACGACTAATTAACTAGTGGATCAAGATGATCAGGTGTTTACGTTAGTGTTGTAGTCATTTATAGAAAAAAATATCTTACTCCAATTTTAAAAAGTCATTTTCAAAAAAACAAAATATTGGGTCCCTTGCCCCCGTCACCTCTTTTGTATTCGCAAAGGTCAGTGCGCAAATTCAAATTCTTTTATTCGTCATTGATATCTTGATCGAATTTTAACATCAGGTAATTCGTCACCTCTTGTATTTGCAAAGGTCAGTGCGCAAATTCAAATTCTTTTATTCGTCATTGGTATCTTGATCGAGTTTTCACATCAGGTAATTCGTCAGCTCTTTTGTATTCGCAAAGGTCAGTGCGCAAATTCAAATTCTTTTATTCGTCATTGATATCTTGATCGAGTTTTAACATCAGGTAATTCGTCACCTCTTTTGTATTCGCAAAGGTCAGTGCGCAAATTCAAATTCATTTATTCGTCATTGATATCTTGATTGAGTTTTAACATCAGGTAATTCGTCACCTCTTTTGTATTCGCAAAGGTCAGTGCGCAAATTCTAATTCTTTTATTTGTCATTGATATCTTGATCGAGTTTTAACATCAGGTAATTCGTCACCTCCTTTGTATTCGCAAAGGTCAGTGCGCAAATTCAAATTCATTTATTCGTCATTGATATCTTGATCGAGTTTTCACATCAGGTAATTCGTCACTTCTTTTGTTCACAGGTGTGATGGGACTCTTGGTAGGACACCCAATGGATACAATGAAAATAAGATCTCAAACTATGCCAAACAAAGGCCTTTTTCAAATTATAAAAAATACATTTCAACTTGAAGGCTTTAGAGGTTTTTATAAAGGATTTTTGGCACCCATGCTTACAACAGGTGTTACAAATGCTGTATTTTTCGGTGTCTACGGTAACACTATTCGACTAATAGAAAATAAATACGATGTCCAAACAGAATATTATAAATGTGGCAACCATAGAATTGCTCAACCTGTATGGAGATGGGATGTTTTCCTTAGCGGGGCGTTTGCCGGACTTTTCAATGCAATTATCAGTGCACCCGTAGAAGCGATTAAAACAAGAATGCAAGCTGAAGTCCGTAAGTCCCCTTAATAATAAAAAAATCTCAATGTGTATATTATTTGACTTTTACTGTAATATTGCTATACTTTTAGTTCAGTCAAATGTAGACCTCATTAAATTTCTACAACTATAAAGAAAGAGGGATAGTGAATGAATGAAGGAGAATAAAACTTATAAACGTCATAAGTAAAGGTATTTTTTGTGGGGTAGGTACAAGCGATATTCTGTTGGCTCTCCAACAAAAAGGAATACAGAATATACAAAATACACCATAAGATATTGGGGGCTGACATCTTCACGGTCCAAGTCCACCTGAGCTGATGATGTAAAACTATGCGATAAGCTAAGCTCCTGTATTAACACATGTTGCAGAATAAGAGAATATGCAGGTTTTTTTAGTTGAATTTATGGAAGACTGCGACAAACCAGTAATTAAAATAACTGTTACATTATTATTATTTTAATTTGGCTTAACGTCTTTTTAACATCTATTGGTCATTCAAGACGGGGGTTTTACCCTCCATTCGCTGGAAACTTTCAAACCAGCTACCCACATTTACCTCACCCTGGGTTGGGCCGGAAAAAAGGCAGCATCACGAGGGCTAAAGATAAAAGTCATGGGAGTAGGTACCCCCTAAATGTAATAATCATGCAGTGTTCTGTCCATGATGATGATAAAGTCATGGGTGTAGGTACCCCCTAAATGTAATAATCATGCAGTGTTCTATTCATGTAAATTGACCGAGGTGGTTCAATATGGCCCAATGTGGGTTTGTTATTAACGCCAAGAAATGGCCATTCCAATTTTCATCAAAATAGGAAAAGGCGTTCGACATGTATTATTAACTTAGATGTATTATTAACTCAGAGTAGTTACTATGTATTTACATTAATTCAGAGTAGGTACTATGTACCTAATATTAATTCAGACTAACAGCTATTTCATTAAAATCGGTCGGACAAATAGCAGCTTAAGGCGGACGTTAATAAGTACCTACCTTATATTTTAGTCATTTAAACCAACGGCGTCCAACCTTTTGTGTGCAACAACCACCCAAATTCGATCGAAAATTTCGTAACCCCCCCCCGCCTATACAAATCTAAGGAAGAATGGTACATGCGTGATACATTAATCTGATTACAATTCGTATGTACTGTAGTAGTGGGAATCTTGTAGTTGCAACCAAAGATTTGATTTTTGTTTCAATATTACTGACAGGCGCCGGCGCTACTCTCAGATCCGGTTCAACATTTAATATGAGAGCAAGGGAGGAGAGATGTAAAACACGACTGGACAGGTACGAGGAAAGTGTGACCGTTTCAGACGCGATCATAAAAAAAATAGGCAATAGGAAATATTCAGGGCGCAAAATTAGATTTCTATTGAAAATTTCAAATAAAGGGAAAAGCTGGTCCCTGACATCGAACCCATTTTATTTAAAAATTAATGATTCAATTGAGCCACGACCCTCTGGCACGTTGGGAACCGCTGATTTAAACTAATCAAATACTTTTTTTCAGCTATGGCATCACAGAAGTTGAGAATAGAAAACGATTGCAGTTCAACATGGAAAACAATTAAATATATCAAGAAACATGAGGGTATCCCTGGCTATTTCAGAGGTCAAGGCGCGTTAATGCTCAGGTATGATATGATTATATCACTGTTTAGGCAAAACAATTAAATATGATTCAGTCAGTCAATTAGTCAGTATTATAATGTATTTTGTGTTTTACGTCAAGTTTCTACGTTAAGTCTTCGTCGTCTTAACGTAGAAATCAGTGCCTCAGTCAGTATATAAATGGGCTTTACAAGTATACATTGTATTCAATTGTGGAAGCTTCAATTAAAGATTAGACTTGATCGCAACCCTTCTGACCTTATAATATTTAATATTAGACCATAAATCTTTTTACATACCTTGTGTTAATGTAATTAAAATTTTCTCCCTCAGGGACATTCCTTCCTATGGCGTTTACATGGTGATATACAAATTCCTGTCTCACACACTTCAATGTATGGATTATTCCCCAACTTTCGCATATGGAGTAGCTGGTGGATTTGCAGGTAGGTACGCAGAAGAGTTTCGGAGCTATAATTTTTGGAGGTTGCAATATTATTTTTTGTGGAGCCAAAAAATGATTAGTTCAAAGTAGGTATGACTATAATCAATGAAAATACCAAATTTCATCCAAATCGGTTAAGGCGTTCAAGAGTTATCGAGATACAAAAATACAAACAAAAGAATAATCATTGTATATTCCAAAACAGAAAACTTTTTTTCGATTTAATTCTTCATCTTCTTTCACTACATCTTTTCCCCATTTCTATTTGGGGGAATTTGGAGGGGAGGGGAGAAGAAGAAGAATAAACTAAGCTTCTGAGGCTATCCTTCGGCTCCAAAGGCCCTTTCATCTAGCAAACTTAATTTTTTATCTCTTCTTTTCCTTTAAAAAAACACTTGAAAATATCTACGAGGTAGGCGAAACTCGGGTCGGAAGTGAAAAGTAAGTGAATCCTCGTCATAAATAACGGTAGTGACTTTGAAAGTACCAATAGAATGTCTAATATAAATTTGTTAAATAATAATGACCTCTTCTTTTCTATCTTAAATTATCTTCAAACATATCTTTCCATCTTAGTTTTGGTCTACTTACCTCTTGTTTCCCTTTACTCGAGTACCAAAGTATCCATTTTCTCCAATGAATAAAAGGCTATAATTTGTCCCCGTGGAAAGGCCTGGTGACCTATTTTTCTTTATTATTAAAATGATTGCAGGTCTCTATTGAGACTGATTGCAATAATTAACACTGCAAACATTATTTAAATCTATTGTGACCAGTATTTCGAACAGGCGTTGGTGGAATTAGATTCGAACCAACAGCCTCCTGGTTACAAATCCACCATCTTAACCATTTGAGCTACTGAGTCTTTTTCCTACTTAATTGAATGAATTTGAATTGATGATTACAGGTATAATTAGTTGGGCTGTTGTAATGCCATTTGATGTAATCAAATCTTCAATTCAAGCTGATGATTTGATCAAGCCCAAGTACAATGGTATCATAGACTGTTTCCAGAAGAGCTATCGACAATATGGACTGCCAATTTTTATGAAAGGATTTTGTATTACAACCATAAGAGCTTTTCCAGTCAATTTAGTTATGTTCATAGCTTATGAAAATTTTCAAAATCAATGTTTGAAATTGTGATATTTTTTTCAACAATACATTTTACACGTGTTTTTCTTTTCATTCCTAAAAAAATATTATGCTAGTGGCTAGTGGTTATATGAAATGTAGAACATCGCACACTTCAGCCACCATTTTTGGTCCCGGGTGGCCAATATGGACCATAAACTATGGCTAATTCAGTAATATAATGATTGCCCATACCAATTTCATTAAAATCAGTTATCGTGGTACAAAAAAGAAAAATGGTCATGTCTGATAATTATTAAAACTACTTAATTTTTGTGTTGAATGATTAGTTGGTTAGGTTATGTTTATAAGGTCATGGCTCAATGATAAATCTCTCTGCGAGAACCTCTTACCATAAAACTACTTCTCGTTTTGTTTTCACATTTGAATAAACAAACTAGGCTTGGATTTTTTCACATCCCAATAGCACTTAGAACGCTCTCACAGAATGCACAACGCGACAACGAATATGACGAGAGTACCGTGATAGTCTTCGTATATTCGTGATCTAAATTGCTCTTTAGGGCTATATGATAGTATTCCAAATTCCTTTTAATGGACGAGCCTAAAGAGTATAACTATAAAGCCTTAGAGTGTAGGTACTACCTACATTCAATATAAAGAAAATAGATCAGAGGTTAGAAAATAAAGATTTAGAGGAAGTAACAATGTCTCATGGTTGTCTAACTCCTTTCGAATATCACGTGATTAAAATTGAAACAAGAAAATGGCGAAATTGAGTATTGGAGCATACTTTTCATTTATTGAAATTTGAGTGAACACAAAACTGTTATTAGCTTCTCATCGTATTCATCGTATTACATGGTATTACTATAAACGAGTATTACCTAGGTGCTATCACAGGTATTATCTTAATATACATATAATTATTAGAAAAAACAAACACAATAATCTTCTTCATTTTATGACCAAAATAAAATTTGATTATTTAAGAACCCCGTCTAACATAATTATCTCTGTAAAAACATTTAAATTTTTAGGGTAGAAGGTGCACTTGGCAATAATGCAATGCTTCTGGATAAGTGATTTTTTTTTGCTGATACTGCCGATAAAAAATACCAAAATTAAAATGATTAGCTTACAAGCTTACTGGAAAATGTGTCTCTCATATTTCCTAAAGTTAAATAATGTACGCTAGACTGGAGCGTTGTTTTCTTTTATTGTAATGAATTCTAAATAAATTGTTTAGTCTGTAGTAATATCATAATTTATAAAGTAATAGAAGTCTTTCTCAAAGACTGAAATGGCTATCGGTGCGTTCCCTCTCGCCAAACTTGGGGCTCTTCTGCTGAAACAAATTAGTAAGCCTTTAGCTAATGCTGTTAAGAATCGAGCAAAAAGACATCCTGTATTCAGATCTTACGTGTGTATGCCTCCAGCCCAGTGTAAGTAGTAACTAACTTTCAAGTTCATTCATGCTAAATTGTATCTGTAGGATCCAATTCGGATGTCAATTTGTAATTATTTTGATTGAACTATGAAAAACAGTATTTATTTTTGCGCTCCGATACCAAATTTAGCTCGTTGTCTAACCTTATGACCCTTCTTTCTTCAACACAAAACTAAGGATATGAATTGGGTGTTAAATATAACAGCCAATTTTATGAACCTAATGAATTACCTAGTAGGTACGTACTCATCAATATCGGATGAGGCATTTAAGATCTTACTAAAAAGTCTTACAAAAAAAAAAAAATGTGGAGTTAAAACTTTCTGTTATTGAAAGTATTTTGTCGCCTTAACACCAATTTAGTAGTGATTTTCTATAGTTATACCCATGGATACACTGTCCCCTGTAACTAAGAAATTCAGAAAGTTTGTCACTTCAAGCCAGATTAGGTATCAGTATTTTGGGTTAAGGTCTGATGATGACAGTCTAGTAAATTTGAAAGCTCACCAACTTAATTTTTATCAGACACTCTCACTGAATCATGATCAACGCAATTTGACAATTAAATGGCTAAATGTAGAAACTAGAGTAGTGCTCAGTTTTCTTTTAGTATTTATTCCACAATAATAATAATAAAAAAAAAATTGGTTTACGCCCCCTTCTAAAGATTCTATTTCCAATCTTGAAAAACACGGAGAGAATTATTTTGTTCAGGAAGAATTCCACTGTCACCTAAAAAGATGCTTATGAAGATTCGGTTATCAGTCAGTTTTTTGCCAAACGTATCTTTAACATCTATTGGTCATTCGAGACAGGGTTTTACTCTCCATTCGCTGGAAAATTACAAACCAGCTACCTCCCTGGTTGGGCCGGAAAAATAGCCAGCATCACGAGGGCGCATACCTACAAGTACACTCACTTGGTAAAACCTCGCTGGCCGTTGCTTGACTTCCGTGATCTAACGGAAACTGGTGTATTTAACGTACCATAGACGCTGGCTTATCAGTTAGTTTACTTACATCATTGAAATGATTTTCTGTTACAGTTTACAATTGGTGTGAAGTTCAATATAAAATGTATCTTCTTAATTTAGGCAAACCTGTAGAGGTGCCAAAATTAAGCGAAAATCAAGCTATTGAATTAGGAGCTAATATTTTAGGTGAAGGTATAATATTTATAATTGCTGCAGTTGTTTTAATTGCTGAATATAGACGTCAGGTAAATAAAGAATCAGCCAAAGAAGATGCTAGAATTGAAGAGTTAAATAGTATAAGAAATACAATTAATGATATTTATTTTGATACTCAAAAAAATAATGCAGAAATTAAAGAGTTACTGAGACATGTTCACTATTTAGAGAGTGAGTTAAAAAAATATCCTCCTCCACAGCCACCTTCGGAACCTATTAATGAACAGAGAAAACCATTTGATATTGGCCCACAAAAACTAGACGATAACAAAGATATAACAGCGCCTTCTAAAATTAACTATTTGTATAAGGAATACCGAACAAAACAAGAACTACCTCTTGGGAATGGGCATGATCAACGTACCAGCATTTATGAAGAACAACCAATAATAAAAAAGAATAGTATACTTTCAGCTCTACGTTATTTAGAAGATGAAGATATTATGTTAAGTAGTAGTCGTGATAATTATATCGAGCGAGAACAGTGTGGTGTAGTAATGGAAGCTTTAGATTATTTAGAATCTGATGTATTTAAGAATAGTTCTGACAATAATGTGATATATGTACTTAGAAATGCACCGTATGCTAGTCAATATCACTATTAGTGAGTGTTTTACTTAAATGGAATATTACATCTTAATGGATAGTACGAGTAGAAACATATGAATTGTATGCAGTCTTAGGACAAGTTCGACTACATCTTACAGACTTGACGATAAAATCTAAAAAAATGGTAAGTAATTAAATGCAGAATCTTCATATTCTATCTTTTTTACTTTTTTATTGATAATACCTCACAAGAAAAGTCGTAGATAAAACAATTCAAAATTATAAACTTCTCATATTGATTTCAGAACATCCTCTGATTTCTGAATGTTATTGGTTAATCAGTATCTTAAGGTGCTTTTTGTCATGATACCAAATTTTGTCATTATTTGACTTCAAACAGTACCAAACAGTTTGATCGACAAATGTATTTGGTCAAATTAGCTATTAGATTGTGAACAATCACAAGTGTCCAAAATTTGTCTTAATAGTCTGATAGGGTTTAAATGCATGACAAACACGTTTGTCATCGGTTTGATCGTTTTTGAAAATTATTTTCATTAATCTTACCTTCAAAAAATATTTCTGAGGCGTCTGTGAACGCCCAACTCATCAATTATTGAAAATTCACAAGTGGAAAAAAAAAAAAAAAAAATCGATCAGAAATAGTATTGGAAAAAGAGAAAATATTAAAATTATATTTATTACAGATAAATATCTGGTTGCTATGGTATAATACATAACTAATAAAATCTCTAATAATTTTATTTGAAAGTCTCATCAAATGGTGTGATAAACAAATTCAACAAATTTTCATCAAATAAATTGTGCCAACATTTTGGAATCATGACAAATATTGTGATACGACCTTTAGATACCTATCCAGATACAAATTGAAAAACATTTTCTAATTTTTACAATTGATCATCTTGGTGTCTAAAAACATCTACATTTTTATTGAATAACAATGTAGATATTTTACCTCGCTTGTCTATCTGTACTTATAAAACGCAAAGCCCAGTTGGTATACTGACTGACTGATAATCAACGTAGCTCCACGATGGCTAAACGTAGAGACTTGAAATTTGGCACACAGGTCCCTTTTAGTATGTAGGTGCGTAATAAGAAAGGAAAAAATTTAAAGTTCAAGTGGGAGCAAGTTACCGCCAAAAATGACGCTATTTAGCGGGTCTTTTTGCAATTTTTTTCTGGGCAAACTAAAAGAGATAACGAAAAATGACCGAGAATAGACCCCCCCAAAATAGTATATAAGGACCCCATAAAAAATATAAAATTTGAAAATTTCCGGTTTCTATCCGATTTATGGACGGTTTTCACCACCAAAAAATCGGAATTGAGAAGTACCACTTCGGGATGAGCGAGAATGCTGAAATTCGATACATAGGTGTCCCGCAGTACAAAAAGTCATATCCTTGAATAAAATATTTAATTTTCTAGATAGAAGCGGTGCTCACTCTGGGGGTCGGTTCCACCAAAAATCCATAATTTAGAAGTATCACTTCGGGATGAGCGAGAAAGCTGAAATTTAATACGAAGGCGTTCAGCAGTGCAAAAAGTAATATCCCTGAGTAAAACATTGAATTTTCTAAATAGGAGCCGTATTCACTCTGGGGGTCGGTTCCACCAATCGTAACCGTAGCAAAGCACGGGAAAACAGCTAGTTTTTTATAAATCCCCAACAGATTTTGTTTGAGCACAAGGGAGGCAAGGTTGAGAATCCTCTAAAAATGGGGTTAACTTCTCGACCGGAAGATATTTGTCCAGACACAGACACACACCCTTATCGAGTGGCGTGTAGGTTTTGTTGGATTCAATCCCAAACTAGTGTGGGGATTGCCTACCAACTAATCCCACCTTCTTTTTTTTTTTTTCATAGTTGTTAGCTGTTGCCTAAAATCTGTCCCGGGACTGCCGATAACAGCTTCAGATTAGTTGTCCAGCCTTAATTACTTGAAGTTGAAAACGTTGACCTTAATATGACAAATGTTGTAGCGGTGTTCCTCTTTGAATCAGGTCTTCTCCCGCTTTCTATATTCAGGTTTCAACATTATTAAAAATGGTTGATATGTGGGTGGTTATCGAAAAAGTTCTAATGGCTGAACGATGATTGTATGCGTTCCAGGTCGTCCTGGAGCGTAGAACCGGTCATCACGAGGAAGAATATAATTGATTCATTAATCCTAGTATTATTAATTCACTTACTTTAGCAGTGCCAGTTATACAAAAAAAAAATACTAGGAATTGGACGCAGCAGCGCCGTGCCTGAAAAGTCAAATACAATGGCCGTTGTATAAGGCATATATTACGTTACGGCACAAAGTGAACTTTTCAGCCCTCTAAAGCCACGGGAAGAACAGTTAGAGTGACTTTTGTTGAATATTTAAGCATCAGATGGGTACATGATAATTGGAATCATGTGTACCTACTTTGTTACTAATAATTAAATAAAAATTACATTTTGGTGTTTTCTGCATCAACGACGAAAAATCATTAAAACTGACTGTCGTTTGTTAGTTTATATGTTAGAACAACTTATAAATTAACTCACGACAGCGACTGATTCCAACTATCATCTACTTTTGTTTTATTAAAATTTATTTTAAATATAATTGATCTTGATAATTTTAAATGGTGATTCATTTTTCTTCATCTGACCTATTATTATTTCTTCAATTGACCTATTATGAAAATAAAAATATTGATATTTTGTCAAATGATAAATAAAGATGTTCTTTGCCATCTTTTATTTTATACTAGCTGGCATACTTAAGTTGCAAGGCCACTTGGAAAAAAGATCTAAATCCACGGGACCCACAATTTATCAGAAATCTTTGCGGGCGACTATTGCGTGCTATATTGAAGAAATTTATTCTTTTTGTGACGAAAATTTGGTTCGTCGCAATGGGATCAATTACTTACTTTCTGCGTCGTAAAGTGATGATGATGCAATAACTGGGTAGCATATTACGCTACTCTAAGGACGCCGGACTAGATGTTAAAAATCCCAGCTCCTTCCATGTCCTATTGGATGAATTGTATAGGAACGCATACCTCAGTCAATTTGGTTTCCGAAGTACGTAAAATTCAGAAGCGAATAAAAAAATCGTTCGTTCGTCGAGAGTGGGACTTTTGCCACTTAGCGTTGATCTTTAGTGTCTAAAGTGTTTTCGAAACTTTTTTGTGTGGGTTTAGCATTAAAATAACGTACGGAAGTTAGAAAAAACATTTTTGTACATAGAGATTTTACTCTCAAGAGTTCTGCAGGTCGACCTGACTGTCCAGGAGATACACGGACAAAAAAACAGCTCGTCTAGAGAAAATGAAGACAAAGCACTCGAACCTAAAAAATCAGTAAATAAATAAAAAAAAAATTGTTAGTAAAAATATTGTATAATTTTATAATACCACCTTTTCTGATTATTAAAAATAAAACGTTAAAAAATAATAATACTTAAGTAAATAAAGGTACTTGATATTAAACATGAAAATACATTTGTGAATTTTGCAGATCGACCAAAATTAGGTATACGTACTAGCTACCGTTACCTTAAACAAATGTTAACACAACCTTTGAGTTATAAAATTATAAATTAAAAAAATATCTAAAAAGTAGTGTGCATAAAAACTGAGCAAATGTTCAAAAACTTTCACTCAACGCGTTGAGCAGATGCTACCCAAATTAACACACCAAAGAAGCAAGTGTAAGCAAAAAAAAATCAGAGCATATGCTCACATTACGAAGCATTTGCTCGTTTTTATTCATATTACTTCTTATTTAGGTAAAAAAAAAAAAAAAAGAATTTCAAATCTAAACAGTTTTAGAGCGTAAAATTCTCAACGTTGGTTGTTCCTTTGAAAATCCTAGCTGTTTAAATAATGATAAAATTGTGACGATGATACCACAGAATTGACGATAAGAATTGTAAACTTCTCAACTCAATAAGATTTGAATTACTTTATTGTAACTTTGTTCATTATTCAAACGGTATATATAAAAAGCAAGTTTCTTCGATTTTTTAAAAAATAATTCCTGCGCGTAGGAAAATTTGCCTGGCCATCCACAAGTGTTTATAACCCCCCCATCCACCCACCAAAAAAATCGGCGGACCATCAGTTTTTTAACAAATTTTTGAGAATCCAAGAGAAACGTACCTGGACATACATACGAAATTTCAAGTCTCTAGCTCTTACCATTCTCTTTTTAGACAGCAATACTGAAAATCGCTAAAAAGCGGCAAAAACCGCCAAGAGTGTATTCGATTGCACCTAAAAGTTTCGCGGCACAATAACAGCCCAGATGGGACTTATATACCAAATTTCATCCATATCGGTCAACGCTAAGTGGCCCGTCACGACGGACGGCGTGGAGTACAAATGGATTTTTTAAAATATAAAATTTTGAGGGGGGGGGGGAATTTTTTTTTCCATGACGATTCCAAAGATGCATTATTGAAAATAATAAACCAAAAATAATCTATAAGTTTGAAAATTGTATTCAAAATTTTATGAAATACTTCATATTTTGATGCAAATGACAATTAAAAAAAAAAAAAAANAAACCAAACCACATTCAATTGTCATCGCAGATCTACCACGGTGCCCAATTTCAGCTCAATCGGACAATGGGAAGTGGGTTAAATTTAATTTCTAAGATTTACCCACAAACATACATACAAAGCAAGTTAAATAAAAGCCTTTAATAAAAAAAGGGAATTGATGGGAGACTTGACATCATTAGATCGCTAGATCTGACTAAAAATTACTAGATTTAGTGAAAAACTAGATTTGGAGACCTGGCTTCTAAGTAACCTCGCGCTTTGAAACTTTTGCAAAGTCTTGTCAACGAGTTACCCCATGTGTGGTTGGTTTGGGGAAATTTTCCCAATCGTACGGATTTTTTTTAAAAATAGTCGAGACTTAATTTTTGCATGCCCTTCGTATTTACCCTTAATATTAGTTAGTGTTATTTTAAGTTGGTTAATTTCCGTTTTGAGTTCCATTTTGATGTACCGAAGACAATCCTTTTTGTGCTAACCATTCATCACTGACGAACTTTGTCATATAATTCCTGATACCATCTGGTAAAAGAACAACACATCGTTGGTTTGGTCCTAATGAACGTGCGGCTTCCACGGCATGGTACATTGCACTTCCACTGCTTCCTCCTAAGATTAAAAACGAATATGGGTCAGTTCAAAATTTCTTTGCTATGGAATAATCACAAGGTAGCTCATCAAATTATTTTAAATTTCCTATAGACCTTATTTATACTGCCCGGGTAAGACTAAAAGAATTCCTACAGCACATTGTTTGGTAAATATCTCAAATTCTGGAGAAAAAATTCCATGGGTTGGTTGGGTTTGAACCCACGCCCTATTATTTAACAGTTAGAGCAACCTACCACTGCACCATAAACACATAAATATGATTAACTAGTCGATGACCGAAACTCGGAAATTCTGCAATAGCCTCGTTACGAATCAAGATAAATTCTGTTTTACATTTCTCTTGAAGGTTTTCTAGATCTAAAAGTCGCCTCCAGTTTTAAGTATTCGATTCCTTCCTTATTTTGTACCCACAAACCAAAATTCAACTGTGCACCAAATATCAGTCAATCAGTCAGTATATCAACTGGACTTTGTGTTTTTGAAGTATAGATAATTGGGTACACATAGAAAAGAAGATATCTCTTTTGATGACATCCAAATAATATAAAGGCACCCATTTGATCCGAAATCTGAAATTCCGTACAGTGTTGCTTTGACATTTCCCCCAAGAGGTGCCCTATAAGAACGTTTTCTATGGGCCTCAAATGAATGAAATTTGAGGCACATAGATTTGAGTGANAAAAAAAAACAGACAATAAAATAACAATTTTGGTAAAGTGCCCAAATTGTTAGCCTAATATAGAGACAGATATGCCTACCACAGAGAAGTCCTTCTTCTTTGATTAATCTCCTGGCCATTGGAAAAGATTCTTTGTCATTTGATTTTACCCATTTGTCCACAACGCTCCTATCTGTAAATTATAAAAAAAACAATATTTCGGAGATCAACTTAATGGGGTCATATATTATGGTAGGAGAATAAAAATTAAACTTCATAAGGTATTTTTTATGGGATACAAGGGATATTCTGTCGGCTCTCTAACAAAAGGGGAATACAGAATATACTAAATACCCCATAAAGATATTGGGGGCAGACATCCTCACGGCCCGAGTCCATCTGAGCTGATGGCACAAAACTATATGAACAGCTACGCTCCGCTATTAACACATGTTACAAAACAAGACATTATGCAGGATGTTTTAGTACTACTAGAAAATAGGGAAGGCAAGAGGAAACCACACCATTCAACAACGATTTCCTTAGACAACAGTCAACACAAATTAAATATGGAAGACTGCGACATACGAGTTATTTAAATAACTGTTCAATTGATGAAATGATAAAAACACTTACTCACTAAGACACTATTTTTTACTGCACAAAATAAACGATATTCAAATATACTCCCTGAGTGGGATCCAGTAGTGCGGATCCCACTCACTACTCAGACCAATTATTAAAAACACGTCTTGACCTGACAAGGATCTAACTATGACTGTACACCAACCTGTCTCTACCAGATTTATAGTATTTGATCATTCCTTTGCATTATAATAGCAACATATTCAAGTGTGGGGTAATTATTCAGAAAATCAATCAGTTTTATTTATCTCCGATATATATGTACCAGAGCCTATGTTACTCCAATTAGGTTCTACATTTCTTCATGGTATTCTATTGATAGGACCTGAGAGTTATGCGGCCACTAAGGAATTCCTGTTACAAAATATTTCAGTGGTTCTGAATGTTTTGAACGATTCTTCTGGTTTCAAATTTCATGGCGAACTCACCTAATACTGTTGGAATAAAATCATATCCAATGCCTTCAACTTGATATGATGTCACGTCTGTTTTATTTAACTCCGCTGGTTCAGCTAATATACTTCCATAAGGGTCTACACCAATAATTGTACAAGTGGGCACTTTTTCCTTGATTTTCCGTGCAATACCCGCAATAGTACCTCCAGTACCCACACCCAATACGATTATGTCCAATTTGTTGTCAGTATCACGAAGAATTTCTTCAGCAGTTGTTTCGTAATGGGCAAGTGGATTATTGGCATTCCTGTACTAAACCAAAGAAAATAAAAATATTATCTTTAGAAATTTCTCTATCATCATTATGTGGCGCCATTGTTTCCGATGTTTTCTATGTTAGAAACGTTCGAGTTCAGATTGATTTGGGTCCTTTGAAGATAACTTTCCAAATGTTTAAAAAAAAACGTGGAATCGATTACACAAAGCAAACATTTGCTTTGTTTTAGATATCGAATGCGGAATCGATATCTAAAACAAAGGTATGACTAGGAATGGAAAGATACTCTTAAGGTAATTTTATCTTCAGGGCTATAAAAGCCCTTGCACCTAAGCCTCAGACAGGTCTTTTTCTGCTTGGAAAATAGCATCTATGTCTATTTAGCCAAGGCCAAAAATCTCAGACAGGTTTATTAGCCTTTTGTTTAAACATACTTCTTGGATGTCAAGCCTAGGATATAGTAGCCCCGTGCTTAGTAGGGAGTTGCAATCAAAAATAACATAAGAAGATTCCTCGTCGTACCAGCAGAGTCCACAAAAAATTTGATCATGATAGAAACCAATAGTGTGCAGGTGTTTTTTCAAAACACAATGACCAATGTACCAATTGTACCAGACTAATCTGATACTTAGGCAAAGATCTCCATGGTTAGGTCTCAAGATGGTCTCTGTAACATGGCCTCGCTATGTCCTACTAGGAATGAAAAAATAATTATGTTAATAGGGCAGGGTCCCAGACATCAATATTTTTGGCAATGGCTTTGTTTGAGTAAAAAAGGCAGAACTGTGGTTTCTGTTGATGCACACAATACCTCCGGAACAAACCATGGCATGATTTTATAGTTAAGATTTCGACAAACAAATCTCAACATGTAACACATTTCAAATATAGTTATACAGGGTGTCCCATTTTAAGTGGCCACCTCAATTTATTCCGAAACTGTTGGAGTCACGAAAAAAATATTCTGA
>CM022878.1:14558644-14685166 GCA_012654025.1 Pachypsylla venusta | reverse complement strand
AAAAAAAAAAAAAAAAAAAAAAAAAAAAAAAAAAAAAAAAAAAAAAAAAATACTCTGGGGCGTAATTGGACCCTAAATTTCCGTCTTGAATGACCAATAGACGTAAAGAGACGTTAAACCAAATTTAAAAAAAACCTAAATTCGACATACATACCAAAATTCAAATCTGTAGCTCTTACCATTCCCTTTTACGACAACAATACTGCAATCGCGAAATAGTGGTAAAAACCGCCAACGGTGCCTTCGATTGTACCCAAATTGAGTTGGATTTAATTCCGAAATTGTCCCTGCCAAACGTACTCGTATTTATCTCGAGTTGATAAAAGCTCACACCATATTTTTGATGATAAGGTAGAGAAAATATTTGAGAACTTAGCACAATACTTACACAATCTATTGATTTTATAGTGTAATTATGTAATGTTAGGCCCATTCCCGAAATCGCAACTTGTGCGAAAAAAACCGAGGCACTTTTCCTACCAGCCAGGCAGGCCAGGAAGCGTTTTTACTGCCATGTCTCGACTAAAAACGTTATAAAAAAGAAAATTTTAAATATTTAAAATCAACTGTCATTGAAACAGACTCGTCAGGGTTTTAGCAGTTTAAAATATTGCACATTTCGCGATCTAGAATTCTTATGTTATCAGAGGTTTTCTCATGTTTTTCATCTTGCACTATTGCCGTATTGGAATGAAAAAAACATGATCCCGGTTTCCTGGTGTGATTTCGGGCATTGAGCCTAACAATTATTTAGGTATCTACAATCAGTCAGTTAAGTAAAAGTATGAAGGATATGTTTACTGATATTATTATATCACAGTGTTCTGGGGGCCCATGCCAATTATTAGCATCCAAAAGGTTAGATGTATGATGATAATGAAGTTTAATGAAATTTTAGCAATTAAACAACAACTTCTTAGATTTGCAGTCTCAAACATCAGAAACGATGATTCCACTATTGATTGATCAAAGCTAATTTATGATTTTCTCAAGAAAAATCTTAAAAACCATAGGTCTCTGGAGAAATATGTTTTACAGCTATTTTTTTAAAAAAATGTTTGGTTTATTTTATTCAATAAAGAACCTTTAAAATCGACACCAAAAAAATACGCCTGAAAATTTGATATGTATTCGCTTCAATCGAATAAAAAATCCGTTTGTCCGCCGTGCTGTTCGCCGTTTTTTTACAGAGGTTCTTTTATTAGCTTCCAATATTAGGAAGGTAATTCATAATATATTTATTCTTTTACAGAGGTTCTTTTATTAGCTTCCAATATTAGGTTGGTAATTCATAATATATTTATTCTTTTACAGAGTTTCTTTAATTAGCTTCCAATATTAGGTTGGTAATTCATAATATATTTATTCTTTTACAGAGGTTCTTTAATTAGCTTCCAATATTAGGTAGGTAATTCATAATATATTTATTCTTATAAACCTACGTTATGTTGATTCATAAAATATACTTTTATCAATAACAAAAAAAGTGACCTCAGTTTGTGGACCACACGTTGAGATGTCTGATAAGCTGTTAAACTTTTGTAAAAAAATCAGGACTGTCTTAAATGGGCAGTCTAAAATCATAAAGTTTTAGGTATAAAATCTTATTTGGGGATGATGCCCACTGCCCAAACCTTTTCAATAATGTATTTCCTAAAAAAGGATTAATTGTATTTAAGATATCAGTGTTTACCCTCCTAAGGCTTCCCCTGTTAGAGGAATCTGTGTTCCGAAGTTCTAGTTTCTAGTTTTAAGTATATGTAGTAGGGTTACTTACGTTGGTTATGAGTCAGTGGGTAAGTCAGTATACCAACTGTATACATATAGAGGCAGTTAATTCACGGATGTCAAACTCATGGTTACCGATACCTTCTCCCCTGGTTGAAGTTCAACGTTATTGTAGTCTGCTGATGTTTTTTGCTTCCTCTATTAGTCCAGCTACAGGTCAGGTCATGATGTTCCATCACAAATCTTTATTCTATCAAAAGATCACATTGTCCTTCAGAAGTAGTTGTAAACTTCTAATACGTTTTTCAATGTCACTTGATTGAATCTCTCCTAGAAGAAGAAAAAAACTCTGCCAATGTGACACATGGGTTTATTATTTTACTGGCTGAAAAATAATTAACCCCCCAAAATTCGATATTTTAGGTGTCAAGGTACGTAGAATCCAAAAATTGCTAAGTGGCAAAAGTGCCCATCATGGCGGTCGGCGCGGCGCCCGCGGACAAACGGAAAATATGAGGGAACCGCATTAAAATGAAAATATCTTGTGTTCGTGGTCTAATTTAGATGGAAAAGGAAAATAGAAAAGCCACTGTGTCTTAGTTTTCAACATAATTTCCATCGACTTCAATACATTTTTTACATCTTTTGGGTGACCTCTCTATGCCCGTCAAAAAGTAGTTGGCATCTCTACATGTACTCCAAAACAGTCGACTTGATATCTTTATCACTCCATTTTTTTTCCACCCAGATAATAGTCGCTGAAGGCCAGGTCTGGACTGTAGTAGGGTGATCTATCTCAGTGAATTTAAAATCACACACATCAGCAGCCTTTGCAATGACGGCGGCGTGGAAAACGGTGCTTTCGTGGAAGAGCTAAACACACCGTAAAAATGTACTCGAATTCTTAAGATAACCTGTTAAAATTAAACCCAATATTTGCATAATTTTAGCTCGTATTATCATTAGACAGTGTAAAACATACGACATGTAAAAACATTGAAAGAACTAAAATATATTTTCCATTTATTGGTCGGGCTCCGAACTTTTTCAACCACCCTTACACACCAAAATGTATGCCATTGTAAGCATAACCACATAGAAAAAACTCTGCCAATGTGACACATGGGTTTATTATTTTACTGGCTCAAAAATACCCCTTCAAACAAAAAAAAAAAATACTCTGGGGCGTAATTGGACCCTAAATTTCCGTCTTGAATGACCAATAGACGTTAAAGAGACGTTAAGCCAAATTTTTTAAAAAAAACCTAAATTCGACATACATACCAAAATTCAAATCTATAGCTCTTACCATTCCCTTTTACGACAACAATACTGCAATCGCGAAATAGTGGTAAAAACCGCCAACGGTGCCTTCGATTGTACCCAACGGGACCTAGGTACCAAATTTCATCCAAATTCGATTTTTGGATTCTACGTACCTTGAAACCGTGAAACGAAAATATCAAATTTTGAGGGGGGGGGGTAATTTTCTTCTCTTGTGACGATTCCAAAGGTTCATTCTTGAAAATAATTATCCAGAATATACCGTCTATCTCTCCAATTCAACAAAACATAACTAAATAAATGTGATTTTCTAAAAATCGGTTCGCCTACCTAGGTACCTTTTTCTTTCCATTTCTTTATTTTTGAATTCCTCATGTTCTGAGTTCGTCTTGATAGATCGCCTCTATCAGATCGACCGGAATAATATTTTTCACTGGAACTATGATTTGAAATTTCTTTGACTTTTCGAATAAATGGTTTATTGCTTTTTCCTGAAGAAAAGAAGTGAGATTTTCTCATATATTAGAGATTCAAATCAAATCTGACAAAAGATTGAGTTCGATATTATATTGGTATTAAGCAACGTGGCCTTTATTTTAGCCATAGTGCAGCGGTGTCCAACGTTTTGTGAGCACAACCTAAATTAATTTTATTACAATGAGTATGTAGTTGGTAGGAACCTTGTGGTTGCAACTTGTTTACCAAATATTTGATTTTTTGGTTCAATACTACTCACGCTACTCTTGGGTTCAACGTTTAATTCGAGAGCAAGGGAGGAGGAGGGAGGTAAAACACCAATGGCCAGGTACTACGAAAGTGTGGTCGCTTCCGGCACGATCATATAAAAAATATAGGCAATGGGAAATATTCAGGGCTAAAAATAAGATTTCAATTGAAAATTAGAAAGAGAGGAAATAGCTGGCCTCCGACCTCGAGCCAATTGGGCCGTAATTATCTATAATTAAAAAAAATGAATTTCGGCATCAAACTGCGACCCCCATGACTTTGGCTCGCGATCCTTAGGTTAGAAACTGCTGCTCTAATATACGTTGTTAAAATGAGTACATGTGTTTTGGGACACCCTGATTGGAAGTACTACTCGATTCAATGTTTCTGAAATTTCTAATTTTCCTGGACTACTATTTTACTTTACCTGATTCCTTACTGGATTGAGAAAAGTTTGGCTTGCTTTTTGCTGTTTTGGTTGGTTTCCTCTTGCCTTTCTTCCTTGATCTAGTAGAACTGCAGGAACTGCTCACAGAAGAGGAATCTAAAACAAAAAGGTATTCATTTCATTAAATAACGAATAAACTAGTCTCCTTCTTCTTCAACTTCACCGTTTCCCTTTCTGTTTGTGGTCCGCGTTGCTTTCCTTAACTCTACTATGCCACAACCTTCTGTTCTATGACTACTCTTTTTAGCTGTACCCTTTCCTGGCATGGGAACCCTCACTTGCATTTCACAGTATCCATAGAAACTGCGTAAAAATTCGCATCTTGCTGATGACCTTTCATTATTGTTTTGAAGCAGAATTGTTTTAAAGGTTGGATGCCCTTCCTTACCTTCCTACCACCAAACTTTCTGTATTTACACGGACTTAGGTACGTCACGTCACCTAATAATGAAGGTCTTGCTCCTCTCGGTGGCAATGAACTTGTGCTAGAAGGCTATTATTAGAGCCCAAAAGCTAATAGTCGAATTTCATTAACGTAATGAATGTTGTAATTCGGGGTGAAAAAATTCCACACCAAATTTCAACAAAATTGGACAATGCGCTCGAGAGTTATCGTGGAAATAAATTATACCCAAGTGGAAGTTTACCTAAAGAGCTCTATTTTTATGTGGTCAAATACTCAAATGAATGAGGAAAATATCGTGGAACAATTAGACAAACAAATGTTGAAAGTAAAAAGGTGAAATTAAAATTAGACATCAATTCCTTCGGTCAATAATATGTAGTAAGTAAATAATATTTTATCCTATTAATATTTTCCTTTTTAAAATATTGAAAATGAATAACTATAATTACGATCAGTAAATTAATTTCTCAATCTTATCTAATTAATAGTAAAATGACTTACCAGGCAAAAGACAGGAGAAATTCATAACTCAATCGTCCAAAATTATAAAAAAAATATGTTCTGTCTCAGGAAAGAGGAACTGAAAACACTCACGCGCCTCCTCATAGGTCATTGCAGTCTGAATTATCATCTTAATAAGAAGCCTATGACTGTAGACCCTACATGTCGTCTCTGTACTGAAGTGGGGCACCAAAGACGGTAGAACATATAATCTGTGAATGCGGAGCCGCCTTTCATAAAAGACTAAAACACTTTCCAAGAATGATCTGACACAACTTAAAGAAATCAAAGTGATCAGTCTTGGATAGATCCTAAGCTTCATCAGGGAATTAGGTAAGTGGCAAGTCACAATAGAACTGATATGTCGCAATTACAGAAAAGACTTTTATAGCTAGTAGTGCCATCTATAATAATACTCACCAGATAATGTTCCTAATCTTGAGTTACTCGGATTGGGTGATTTTCTATAATAAAATCGTTCACTCCGAAGATTCAGATTTGTAAGAGCTGACGATTTTAACATTTGTTTTCTTAAAGTTTGATTTGGAAGCGGCGGCAGCTGATTTTCCAAACGACGATTCCTGAGTGGAAAAAATTACCATATTATAGGATGTAACAAATAAAGACGCTTTACTTGAAACCAAAAGATGGTCGACACACGACTTTCCTTATGTATAAAATAGGGGAAAAACTTGTTATGGGCTAAAATCTTTTATGTCGAGTTTTCAATGTCAATATGCGTTTTGAGGTCCTCAGAGCCAAAATCTCTATTTTTAGCTATTGGTCCGTGTGGTCGTCTATTTTAGAACAAAATGTCTCAAGTAAGGATTTGTGGTGTTCTATACCAAAATTCAAGTCTCTGGAACCTGCCATTTTCTTCCTTTCCTAGCCCCAGAGCTTCACAAAATTTGAAAATTCAAAGCTGTCCAAAAGTTATGGTAGGTGTAGGTGACTGGTCATTCTAGGATACACTGTATATTATTGAGACCTAAACCATTTGCTGAATCTATCTTCAAATACCTACGACTATGACTTTTTTGATTGACGTGAAGAGAAGAATTGCCCTTTCCATCACCAGGAACACGTGACTTTTTCAGCAGCTGTTCTCGAAGTAAAGATTCCGACTTTTGAGATTCTTCCAACTGAAAGTAAAATAAATTGTGACATTTTGAGAGACCTACTTTTGAAAGTAATTTACATACGAGCGGAGTATTTTTTAAGCTCATTCAGTTTACATTACTTTGATTCTGACAATTTTCATACCTTTTTTCACAATTTTTTTTTTTTTAAATACACAAAAAGTTTAGAACACGACCTTCGAGACTAGCCTGATATTCATTACAGTATTCAACAATAGTCTGTTGTGCTGTGACTTCACGATACATATCGTTCTTATTTTTACTTTCTAGGTATATTTTAGATTTTAGATCTACTATTTATGGTTTTATAAATATTTTAGGTAAACTCAAAAATGACGTTTGAAACGAGGGTCACACGGTCACACTTTTTTTTCAATTAACATTGAATAAATATCTTATTTTTACAACATGTAAATAACTTACACCAGACCACTCTCCTGAGTCAGTGCGCTTAGGGCAGAGGCAACGTTTTACCTCTAAAAAATTAAGCTAATGCTTTGCCTAATTTACTCCCCCGTGCGTTTATCCTCCGTCTCAAGGACCAATACTTTGGAGATTGAATTGAAAAGTCCCTAAGTATGTGATCCAAAAGATCGGAGGATTTCGACCACGAAGAAAGCTCTGTGTTGCTGATGGCAAGTATGTCCACGTAAGTGACGACCTAAATCATTTAACGCCCTCTACTCCAAGGTAGCGGCCTAAATCATTTGACGCCCTCTTCTCCAAGGTAGCAATGTCAATACGTCTGGTCTTTTACCATCAAGTCTACCAAGTCCTAATGGTTTAAGACCAGAAGGAAAATGACAGGATTTCAGGGGATGTTTGATATGAGGTTACCGTAAAGGTTTTGATTAGCTAGAACCTAGAACTGTGGTATGCGTTCGTGGGTATCCTCGTGCGTAGAACTGGCCATCTTGGCGACTTTTTATTATCTATACCTAATAAGTACCTGATTTAGCAACTGTTCATTTGCATTCTTCAAGATAGAAAACTGATTTTGAAAATTCTTTCGTTCTCCTTCAACTTGTTCTTCAATTATTTGGAGGGATTTTTGAAGATCCATGAATGAGGAATTTCGCTCTAAGGTTGAATTTTTTTTATTCAAACGTTCAATTTCCTGAGTCAATTGTTCATTTTCAATTGTTAGTTCATTTACCCTGGTAATTACCAATAATTTGGTGAATAATTTGAATTCTATGTCAAATGAAACCATAATTAGACAGATAAAATTGTCAATAAAAATATACATTCTTAAATGTTTTTTTATCTGCCGAATTATTTACCAATTTTTCGAATTTTTAAAACAAGGTAGGTGACTAAATTAATTATAAAGAGAGTCTCATTAAAAACGAGTCACCATTCCGAAGGGGAAACTTTTTCGGGCTATTTTAGGGGTACCCTCTGGGTACCCCTAAAATAGGGGTTCAAGTTCAAAATCCCTTTTGTAAATGAAATTATAAATAAAATGAAAATATTTTGAGATTTATTTGATATCTTTACTCAAAACAGGACCGGATTTATTCCAGCAAACAAACTCAGTAAATTTGAGTAACAGCACATAAATTTCCAAACCACTGCCACTCCAATAAGTCAAAACCCGTGAATCTGGGTCACGAATACTCCTGAGATGTTTTCTAAACATGGCTGGATTGCACTCTTGTTCAGGAGACTACATTTTTGAATCTGTCATATTGTTTTCTATAAAAATATCTTTTCTATATTTTGTGATACTACATCAATTTTTGTTTAGTATATTATTTACTGAACGTTTTCGGCCACCTGGCCATCTGCAGAGCTTCTGTAACAAAATTGAAAACGAAGAAAGGATGTAAACTACTACCATTATAATAATAATATGTCTATAGGTACAACATCATTTGCAAAATTGGTACATCCTTCCACTTTTAAACTCATTCATTCCATTGATTAATTCAATGTTCAATTGAATACATCTATGAGAGAAGGAAGTCACTGTTTGCGAAATACTTCAAACTAACCAAACATATTTACAACTCANACAACATCATTTGCAAAATTGGAACATCCTTCCACTTTTAAATTCATTCATTCCATTGATCAGTTCAATATTATTTTTCCTAGCTTTACTAAAAGAAAAGAAAATATAGGCAAAGAAAAGTACTAGAAGAATTAGAAATTAGACTATTATTATAATAATGGTAGTAGTTAACATCCTTTCTCCGTTTTCAATTTTGTTGCAGATGCTCTGAAGATGGCCAGGTGGCCGAAAACGTTCAGTAAATAATATACTAAACAATGATGTAGTATCACAAAATATAATAAAAGATAATTATATCTACTTCAACTAAATCAAAACTTAAACCAAAGACACCAGGTCCTGTCAAANTTGTAAATATGTTTGGTTAGTTTGAAGTATTTCGCAAACAGTGACTTCCTTCTCTCATAGATGTAGTCAATTGAACATTGAATTAATCAATGGAATGAATGAGTTTAAAAGTGGAAGGATGTTCCAATTTTGTAAATGATGTTGTACCTATAGACATATTATTATAATAATGGTAGTAGTTAACATCCTTTCTTCGTTTTCAATTTTGTTACAGATGCTCTGAAGATGGCCACGTGGCCGAAAACGTTCAGTAAATAATATACTAAACAAAAATTTATGAAGTATCACAAAATATAGGAATGAAGTATCACAAAATATAAAATATTAATGACTACATACGCTCAACAAGTTCAATATTCTATAAAAATGTTTTTATCTCATGTTGTTCCTTGCATTGAGATATATTAAAAATTAGAGTGAGATAGGTAATCTGAAAAGATACACAGTTTTAAAAACTTGTAAATTTCATATTTCTTAAAATGTTTTTTTTATGGAAGATTTCAAAAGAGCTCTAAGATTTAAACCAAAAAAATTGGCGTCTGATCATTTCCGGTATAGTGATCTCGCACCTGCTTTCTAATTCTTGAATCAGTATTTGTGATGAATCAATATGATTGATATGTTTCTTTTTGGCTTCCCGATCTTTGAGTTTACTGATTTCAGCTTCCAGTTTTCTAATAGTAGCTTGAAGAAGTAGAGGATTTGGAGGTCCACAATAATTTAGAGGAAGTGGGTAATGGATCCTAAAACAAAAGGGAAAAAGATTAATTTTGATTTGAATCGGTACATACAAAAACGGAGGGACAGTTTTAGGGCGGGATGAACATTCAGGGTGCTAAATTTCGACGAGTTTTAACTTATAAAGGGGCGCCTTATATTTTTTTCAATTCTTCGTGGAAAGTAAGGTGATTAATGTTCTTCAAAATATTTGTTTTTCTTCAAATATACTGCTAATTTTGCCAGTAACTGTGAATATTGGGGAAAGAATCGACCATGCTATAAGAAAATTTGAATTCTTTAGCATTGTTTTCAATTGAAAATGTTCTTGGCAATCAGCTCGATTTTCTGGAGCTATTCGGAAAAATCAAAGCTAGTAATAAAGTAAATTTCATCTAGTAGTTAATTAACGAACTAATAAATATAAAATGTAATTCAAAATATTCTAAAGTAATACGAAAGGGTGCATTAATAATTTAAGAATATTCTGAATTACATTTTATATTTAGGTATTATTTCGAAATAATAGTTATAAAATGTAATTCAAAATATTCTAAAGTAATACGAAAGGGTGCATTAATAATTTAAGAATATTCTGAATTACATTTTATATTTATTATATGGACTAGGAACTAGGAGATGAAATTTACTTTACTAGCTTTGGTCTTTCTGAATTGCTCAATTACTTGCTTATTTCGTTGCTAAAACCTAATAGGTAGGTAACTCTATTAATCTCGAAAACATGGCTTACCTATCGAACTCAACAGAATACGTCACGATAAGATATCTTTTATTACTACTTTCATGGTTTGTATAAAAGCTGGACGCAGTTCCCGTCCTAAGACATCGTAATGCTTCTAAGTCCTCATAAGTGAGAAGATCTAGAGTGATACAATCACTAGCCTGGAAAACAATACCCTATGTCAGTATGACAACAGGTACCTAATTATCGATAGTAATTGTATTAATGAGTTAATTACCTACATCATCAATAGTGAGATCATCGTTACCGATGTTGGCTCTAATTAAGTGTTGGTCTTGTTTGTTGCTAAAGTATTTAATTGTCATCATACATCTAATCTTTGATGCTTATTCGTATTCGTTTGAATTGTAGATATCACGCATTTCAAATGGCAACATCAGGGCCCTGGGTTGCTCAAAATGACACAGAAATCAAAATCTGACCAGGTGTTAGGTGTCAGAGAGTTATCGTGGAATAATCAGACGTTTTAAGAAATACTGTGGTGTTAAAACTAGCTGATATTCTATCAATAATTCACATCAGCCCTAGCAATAACTGCTATATGATTAGACGGGTAGACCAAACATTAGAGCATAACATTAGCTTCGGTTTTATGCATAATTATTCTATTCTGTTCAAATTTTCCCACTTATTTAATACCTCTTACCTTATATTTTATGCATTATTCTATTCTGCCCAAATTTTTCCTACCTACCTCTTACCTTACCATTTTATAGATAGAGCCCTAACAATTCTGTGGCAGATGGATGTACGGTTTTCGTCGTTACCTTCTAAGTACAAAACGTAGAAAAGATTTATTTTCTTTATCAAATTGATTTACCTTAAGGAAGGCTGATTTTAACATAGAGAGAAAAACATCAAATTGTTTGAAATTTCCAGTCTTGTGGGTCAAATTTTCTACATCTGAAAAAAAATGTGTCTAAATAAACCGAGTTAATTAAGCAAGGGTCTCGGGCCAAAGGTCGGCAGTTCAAGCTTAGGTACAGTAGTTACGGATACTTCTTAACTGAAGAGTGATGAGTTTTTTCACTGTGACAACGTTTCTCACGTAAACGCAAATACAATTCGTTATCATAAATGGGATTAATCTAGGTTTAACACGAATAAAATTCCTTTTGTTCGTACGTTTCGTTGGGGTCTTAAGCTCCCCCCTTAATTTTTCAGGTTTTACACTGGATAAAATGGAAAAATGTAGGTTTTATACCATGGTTATACGGGTATGTTGTTTAGGCACAGAAAAAGAATCAAAACCCCCAGAATTTTGGGCTAGAAACGCTATGGGTGTATAGGTTCCTTTGGGGTTTAACTGATGTGCCCTGAAAACTAAAATTTCATGTTTCAGCGCACAATAATACCCCAAATAGGACTTACATACCAAATTTTATCAATTTCGGTCAACGAAAGTCGCAAAAGTGCCCACCGAGGAAGGTGGCCTTTTTTTTTATCCATTTTTGTATTCTTCGTATCTTGAAAAGTAAGAAATAATATTTGGAGGGGATATTTTTTTTCGTGGTGGATTCCAAAGGTTCATTATTGAAAATAATTAACAAAAATCGTGATAGGTATGAGATTGGATAGAAATGATTTTGAAAATCTTACAAATGCAATCATAATTTCCAGCCCATATTTCTCCACTGAACTTGTCAGTAACTTTTACATTCAAAGCATTGTTGGACACAACTTTTAAACTAAGAACGTAATCTCTTTCTCGAAATGAATATGTGCTCATTAAATTTAAATCATCTACCATGATGCTTTCTTCAATAATTCTTATTAAGTATTATATAAATAATTAGTTTTAAATTTTTTCTACCATGATGCTATTTAAATCATCTACCATGATGCTTTCTTCAATAATTATTATTAAGTATTATATAAATAATTAGTTTTAAATTTCGAAATAAGTAATTTAAACCACTCATATGAGAGATCAAATCATTCATTATGATCCCGTGCTTCGTCACCGTTCAATGTAGGTATATTCTTTATAATTTTTTTCAACCATATTTACTTTCTCGATTTCAATTGATAAACTATGTTTCACATTCCGCTTTATCTGGCCTTAAGATAGTGAAATCGACCAGAAAATTAGCCCTAACTCAAAATGGTTTGACAAAATTTGATAATTTTCCCGAGGTCCCAATCTATGTACGGTTTTCTCATTCCGCACATACGTACAAAACATATTTCACTTTTATATACCTAGATAATATTACTCTAAATTTTTTTGATTGCACGGAATGAGATCTTTAAGTGTTTGTTGAGCATTTCAGCTGAGTGAGTACTAAATTTCTCAGAACTACTAATTATCATTTGCCGAGATTAAAGGCGGCCGTCGTTTAAAAACGACTAACTTGAAATGCTCCCAAATTACGACAGGTTAAGGATTCGAAAATAGTAATAAATTATTAACTATACAATCTATTTTAACACAATTAGACAGGTTAGGAAACGTTTTTACGGTCATGCTTCTGTTGCGTAGTACAACCATCCAACATGGATCCATGGCGGACAATGCCAATAAAAATTACAAAAAGCGAGTTTTAAAAAATTTTCATTTGGAAAAATGTGCCAGTTTACTCCTCCCCGTATACAGACCCCAATAATCATGAGCATGGCAACGTTGTAAATATTAGGCGCAATTTCTCAAATCAGCTGATGTACTTTTTAAAAAAATAGAACGCGCTATTTTTAATGGAGGACAAATTTTCAGATTTCAGACTGTCCGAGTGTCTTTTGCGTACCTAAGCATAATCACATAAATCACGGATTTGTTTTGAAACTGATAAAAAGTACATGAATTATAGATTATTTTATATTTAAGTTCAGTGATAATTATTCTGTTTCTCCTGAAAAATGAAAGATTAAACTTTATCTGTAATGAAGCGTTTAACTACATTATTTCCCATCTCTTCAAGTTGTAAAAGTCTAATTGATAGGCTGTAGTAAATTATTTTTTTACTGATAAGAAAATGTTTCTGAAGAAAAGAAAACTTACATTTCAATTTTTTTATAATTTTCTTTCTGTTTGGTGACAGAGTTTACCTAAGAGTTCGTTTTATTCTTCTTTTACTGTATGCATTATTATTTTGTATCGCTGCCCTGTCCACTTATCCTGATTATTATAATTTTCAAGTAAAATATCTTTGGGTAATGATATCATCCTCCAAACGGAATTAGTAATGAATTATTTTAAGAAACAAGAGTGATTCACTTTTAATTTTATAGTGCGATAATAGTTTAGTTTTACAATAAAAATTAATATCTTATGGAATTTTATTCACTCGAACTTATCAAACCATTATTAAGAATTAGTCAGTTTTTTTAAACTTTAACAATGGAAAGTGTAAATAGTTTAGAGACTCCTGCAATTATTGACACTTCTGTCAGTACTTCAGGTACCCTAGATACTCTTACTACTTCTCAAGATCCTGATAATCCTCAAAAATGTAAAGATGACGACTGTGATAGTTCTTCCAACGTTGAAATGAAAAGTCAGTCTGATAATGAAAGTAATTCAACACTTACTCATAATATAGAAGAGAAAATACAGTTGAATTCAACGCCTCATGTTATATCAGACATGGATTCAAGTTCATTGAATTCATCTAACTGTCAAAGTAAAGGTAATATATTAACTTATTAACGTCGCCATCGGTTAATTTAAGGCCTGGACAGGGATCGCCAATATTCCACGGAGACAATTACTCAACTTTGAAATTACTCAACTTTGAAAAATTACTCAACTTTAAATTTATAGAAATTACTCAACTTTGAAAAGAGTTCCTATTAAATACATGCTGTGGACTCGGACCTTCCCGAACATACAGATCTAAAGTTAGTGAACTGTTCTTGAGGGTCTCCATTGAAAATATCCATTCATCTGTCGGAATGAAGTTTTTATAATCTTGATGATGAACGTTAATTATTTAAAATATGTTTCCCATGGAGTCGTTTGACAGATTTTAAAAAAATGAATTTGGAAACCTGGGTTTGTTTTAAAGCCTTCCTTTGATCATTTAAAATCTATTTATTTTTATGGATGAATGTGATTTTTACTCACTATAGGTTAGTTCATAGGACCATGTATAGTAATGTCACACTATAAATGGATCAGTATTCTTGTCGGCGGGGCATGACTGTAGGAACTTACCCTAACCTTAATTTTCATGGTCGTATGAACGAAACCCAATTATACATAATGTTAGTAAAAAATCATATTCATCCATAACTAAAGCGATTTTAAGTTATCCAAGGAGCATTATAAAACAAACCCTAGGTTCGTACTGCAGCACACCCAGAAGATATGAAGAATATTTCTTGTAAAAACCTATTTATCAACTTTTTAAGTACAAACCCCAGTTGGTATACTGACTGACTCATGAACAACGATAGTTAAACGAGATACTTTAGACACTGTTTCCTTTTTGGTATGTGGGACTGTAGGTACTTACTATGAAGGGCAGACATCAAAGTTCAACTAAAAGCGAGTTATCACCGAACATTCGCCTGGCGATACAAATACACAGATCAAATGATGACCGGGGATGGATCTCCACAAAAGCATACTTATAATTTGCAGGAATAAAATAAAATTCATTTTTGGTATTCCAGTTATAGCAGATTTTTATATTTGTAAGAAAAAACAGACAGAATTATGTTAGAGAAAAGTAATTCTACAACCACTGCTAAAAACGCATATAAGTTGCGATCATCTGTTAATTTCTACATATTATAAGAATGTCTGCAGACAGTCGCTTACTTACTTATCGTATAGCACATCACACTTTGTTTAAATATAAAACAAACAAGTGCATTGGTTCTTATGAGAGTGTGCATATTTCCCGATCTGTGGACTCTCATAAGAAATTGTGTATTTGTTTTTTCCTTACTTATATGGAAAAATGTGTGATATGCCATAAGATAAGTAAGTAAGCGGCTGTCTGAGAGCACTCTAAAACACAAAGCCCAGTTGGTATACCGACTGACTCATAATCAACGTAACTCGACGATGACTAAACTTATAAATTTGAAATTTGGAAAACAGATTCCTCTTACAATGTAGATACGAAATAAGAAAAAAGTCTAGAAAGTTCGTTATCATCAAACACGCTTTTTAGCGGTACAATTCGTTACCTACACAACCCTAAGTGTTTTCATGAAACGACCTAATCATTCAAATCAAACTCGGGTTCGTGGTGTAGTGGTAAAACGCTTTGACTGCTAAATAGTAGGACGTAGGTAAAAACCCGGCCAACCCAAGGAATTTTATCCTCATGAATTTGATATATTTACCACTATTGAAGGGCATGGAAGGAGCTGAGATTATCAAAATCTAGTGCGGAATACTCAGAAAAACATAATTGAAAATTAATTATTCAAATTTAATTTTGCTCACATGATTTCAAGATGGTATACTTCTTTCCTTTTTCAGGATATGCAAGAAGTGATAGCTCGACTGATTTTGATAAAAAAGACAAAGATTTCATTCCGCCCATGAATGTCGACATGAAAATAGGGCAAAATACTGATAAGACTGAAAATAATTTTGAAAATGATGAAAATCAAGCTGGACCCTCAAATATAAATAATGGTACAAATGGTAATAGCAAACAAAATCAACAGAAGAGACCGAAATGTAAATATGGAAAGCAATGTTACAGGTGAGCTCGAGAAAGAAAAATCATAAAAGGTCTGTAAAGACTTTCAAGATTTTTTTTGTGCCGTATTCGGTTTTTAAAAATCGTCAAATTCTCATACACACATTTCTACCTAAACTATACAGCGTGTCCCAGAATGACCGGTTCTCCCCTTTTGAACGGCATGAAATTTTTGAATTTTGAGAAGCTCTCGGTATAGGAAAAGGGCCATGACGAATTGAATGGTTATGGTGAGATCCAGGTTTGACCCCCCGGCAGTGACTTTTATTGCCAAAAAGTGTCGATTTCTCAAGAAATTTAAATGGTATGGTACAAATATTTTTTGTTCAAATAAATTAAGAAAAAAAACATTCCTTTTAATTTTTTCTAAAAAATAATCGGGGACAGAGCTAGAGGGGTCTAAAGTATAATTTTGTTACACCTCGTATAAAACGGTGTTTTAAGTTTTGATGTAAAAGTCCCTTTATTGTGTTCCAAAAAAGGTTTCTCATCTACTTAACCCATCAAAAATGTACAATTTTGTTTTTATCACTGTCCCAAGAGGACAAGTCAAATCTCATTTTTCTTCTGAAAGTTAAAAATAAGCCGTTTAGAAAACGATAAATTTCGGGTAGAAATTTTGAGGTAAGTTGGTTATTTAAAACAACCAGTGATAACTAACCTAAATAAGGAAACTTTTTGGCGAAAAAAGAAAATCATTCACCTCCTAAATTTTTTACAGTGAGACCAGAGGAATGAGAAAATTTCAATGCAATTACATAGGAAATAACACTAGTTTTATATACAAGAAATAACACTAGTGTTAGATACAAGAAATAACACTAGTTTTAGATACAAGAAATAACACTAGTTTTAGATACAAGAAATAACACTAGTGTTAGATACAAGAAATAACACTATTTTTAGATACAAGAAATAACACTAGTTTTAGATACAAGAAATAACACTAGTTTTAGATACAAGAAATAACACTAGCTTTAGATACAAGAAATAACACTAGCTTTAGATCATTCCTCTGACCCCGCTGTGAAAGAATTGATTTTTTTGTTTGTCCTAAATAACCACCTTACTTCAGAATTTCTACCCGAAAATTGACGTTTTCTAAACGGCTTATTTTTAACTTCCAGGAGAAATATGAGATTTGACTTTGTCCTTTTACGATAATGGTGGAACACAATAAGGGGGCATTTAAAACAGGGTGTAAAAATATACACTTTAGACCCCTGTAACTCCGCCTCAGATTATTATTATTTTTTTTTTGAAAAAATTAAAAGGAAAGTTTTTTCCTTATTTTATTTGAACAAAAAATATTTGTACCATTCCATTTAAATTTCTTGAGAAATGGACACTTTTTGTCAATAAAAGTCACTGTCAGGGTTCGAACCTCGATCTCACCATAACCATTCATTTGGCCATGGCCCTTTTCCTATCCCTAGAGCTTCTCAAAATCTATAAATTTCAAGCCATTCAAAAGTTAAAGGAGTGATCGGTCATTCTAGGACACGCTGTATACTAGTGTCCCACCCGTGGCCTCTAATAGTTTTATAAACACAATTTACTCGATTAATGGGCCCTCGTAAGGCACCTGGTGGTCAATAAGGTTCAAATATTAATCAGCAAAATTCAATGAACATAATAAATTGTCCTCAGATGGTTTATTCTACGTACCAGAGCAATACAAACACTCAAAAGTGGTTGGCCAAGACCAGAATTACGGCAAATCAAACCAGAGAAAAAGAAGCAAAAAACTACCAATATCATTGAATTTTAGTCTTTTGCCTTTGAGTACTTTAACAATCTATTAAATATTCATACCATATTTCATCAAAATCGGAAGTGGTCTGTCGGAAGTGACACAAAAACGCAGTGTCATTTGTAAAATGGGCGTGGAACGAACAACCCGACGTTTAAAGAAAACTCGTGTGGTAAACTTTCTTCAGTCAACTGTTTTACAAATGACGCTGCGTTTTTTTAACTATCGACAGAGACCTTTTTTTTGTGGTTTTTCCATGATTTTACAGTTACAGGATCCGCAAGAAAATTTGGATTATCTTCTTCGAGCCCCATATATTTTCACGAGCTTTGGATATCAATTACTTTTATAATTTCAGAAAAAATCCTCAACATAAGATAGAGTTTTGTCACAAAGGAGACTTAGAATATGAAACTTCAAGTTCGGAAGAATCGGAGACAGATAAACCAAAGTGTAAATATGGGACAGCTTGTTTTAGAAAAAATATTGACCATAGAAGAAAATTTAGTCACAAATCTCCAGCCATGACAAGAAAGAGAAAGAAACCAACGAAAGGTATTTCGACTACTTCTACTTACTTACAAAAAATAAGCATTTAAATCTTCCGCATAGGGCAGTGATTCTCAACCTTTTTACCACCACGGCACAGTCCACATGATGGTAGTAATTTCGCGGTACACTTCGTTAACAAAGCATTACCCTCCCCATAGAAACAACAGAAAAATATTATACCTATAGCTTTAATGTTGGAGTCCACTGTAGATACATATTTATTATTTATAATATATAATCAGTAATGAGTATAATACCCCCGACTTCTGTCAAACCGTTACTACAAAAACAAAAATTAGTGGCTTTGTGTCTGATGTTTCTTACATAGCCCAGGTATGCGAGGTTTAATAGTAGAAGAAAACATTCTTTGACGCTTTTTTGATTTTATGTTGGTCAGAGCAGAAAACCCGTGCTCACAAAACCATGAAGTTGAAATTTTAAGAAGCACTCGGAGGCCTCTTTTGAAAGCAGTGGGTATTCCCGTCAAAGGGATACCCAGAAAGAATTTAGAGGCATGTCTCCATATTTTAATTTGGGAGTTCTCGCGGCACACCGGTTGACAATCACTGGTATAGGGTGTAACATAATTCGATATCAATCCGTTAATCACATATTCTGGAGACCAAACTCTATAAAGGCATGTCCGAAAATGTTTCCTCCCCAAGCAAAAGTGATTGAAAGTTGGACGAATGCTTATATTTTTTTACGAAACGTGAAACAAAAGCGACATTTTTCTGTAGGTTTGGGGGGCGAGGAGCATTTTTGGGCACAGCTTTATAAAGTAAAATCATCTTATTTTAGTCTCAAAAATGTGGTTAACGGATTGATATTGAATTAGTTACATCCTCCCTATATGTTATAATAGCTGATATCCGAAACTTCGTAACCAGCATTTCCCTGTAGCTTTAGATAGAGAAGGGTCCCATCTCTGGTCATTTTTTTATATCTCTTACCTCTTATGCTGTGTAATTGTACCACTTATTTCGTACCCTACATTGTAAGAGGAATCTGTGTTCCAAATTTCAAGTCTCTAGGTTTAGCCATCGGACCACGTTAATATAATTGGTTAGTATACCAACTGTTTTTGGGAGAGGGTTTAAGCTGATTTGTCAAATATTTGATGAATGTTGTTGGAGTTTGTGAAAACAGAGATATGAGAGGTATTTCAGGTGTAGAACAATTGTTTGCAGCTAAAGACATCGGCCAGTTGAGATTTTTCTCAACTTTTGGGTTGATTCAATGGGATTTAAGAAGTAGGTAGAAAGAAAACAGTCAAGCTTGTTTTTTTATGATTAACTTTCAACGTTATAGCTAGAAAGGGATTCTCTCTCTTTTGTTATATTCAAAATAAAAATTAACAAATCATTTAAAAAGACACCGCAGGCATAATTTCTTCCAATCCATTTCGAAGATTGAGCCTAACCATTACTGAGGTACACCTACGTGAAAATAGGTCATACTTGAGATTGGGAGATGTTACTTGAGGGTGACAAACTCACGGGCCCAATGTACCTGAGCTGTTGGAGTGACATAATGCAGAAATGAACTCTGTAACATTTTTATGTTTCTGTCACTGACGTAAATATGTTGCAGTGATTGATGTGGTTCTGCGGGCCCATGATCTTGGAGGCTAATAATTTTAGCCTCCAAGATTGGATGTGCGATGACAATTAAAAATTTTAGCAGCAAACTACAAGTTTATGAGTTGTAATCATTAGCCAGCGTCTATGGCACGTTGAATACATCAGTTTCCGTTAGATCACTGATGTTAAGCAACGTCCAGCGAGGTTGTACCATATGGGTGTCCACGTGGGTTCGCACCCTCGTGATGCTGGCTATTTTTCCAACCCAACCCAGGCTGGGTGACGTCAATGTGGGTAGCTGGTTTGCAAGTTTCCAGCGAAAGGAGGGTGAAAGTTTATCGAAAAGATTTTGATAGCCTTGGCTGGAACTGTGATGGTATGCGTTCCAGGTCGTCCTGGTGCGTGGAACCGGCCATCGTGAGGAATTAAAAAAATCTAGCTCCTATCGGAGACGGTGATGTCGCTACTTCTTGTGTACTTCTTATCTATCTCACTCTCAATATTCTATTTACGAGTATTATTGATAGTTACAGTACCTAGTTGAAAAAATCCGTGCTATGTTTTTTTTTCAAATCCACTTTCTGTTCTAGGTAATAAATCACCAAATGGTTCTCCCAAAAAGAAGAGAAAAGTGGATACTCCTCATCAGAAAAAAGATGTTAATATGAGTAGCGAAGAAGATTCCTACGATTTAGAAGATCCATTCCTGAACGATGATGCCACTGAAGATGAATTTGTACCCACAAGTTCTTTGAGTGAGTCCTCAAGTGCTCTTAGTGATGAGGCAGAAGATGATGGCGAATCTAATAGAAGACTTATAAAAGAAGCCAAAAGATTTGTGAGGGACAAAAAGTAAAATGAATTAAATAAGACATTTAATAATGTAGTACAAATTGAGCGAGGAGAGAGAGAATTTAAGGATCATTTCTAGGAAGAAATCAAGACTTTAAAATGTATTCCAACCGCTATCTTTGAGGAAAAATACGTATGTAAAAAAAATGTCGGTAATTTGTTTGTTTTTTATGAGAAAAGACCCTTAATTTCTGCCTAGAGACGACCAGCAGTTTCTACTCAGAGCGAAAATCACGAAGGATGGAATGATGCTGAAAGTTACTTTATTATATATTTTTTGAGCAGCTTTAAGAAGCACCCTAGTTTCAAACTAGCTGACCAGGTATGACCTCCCTTGCCGTTTTGCTGAAATTAACAACAGCTATTCAATCCTTACGACGCTGAATGCACCTCGAAAAGCCAACAATGCGTGGTGTCCCCGATAGGACTCTTTAAACATTTTGACCCATTTCCATAGGGGAGAATGCTTGACGCTTCATTTATGTGGCGTAACCCTTGAATATTACAGAATACTCTACGCGCTATAGTCGCCGAATGACCTTTTTGTAAAACTCGCACGGATAACGCGCGGTCCACTCCCATAAACGATCCATAGCGACTGAATTTCCAAGAGCCAGACTACCGATTTTTGCTTGGCGCAAAAAAAAAAACGAATGTAGGTTTTTACGGTCACGTCCAAAAAAAAGTTCTGTATAAAAAAAAATGCTATTTATTTTTTAAATTAAATTAAAACACCAGAAACACTATTTATAACGATACTAGTTTTGGATCATTCGATTCATCATCAATCAGTCTAGTCGAGTCGAAGGATGCAGTTTGACTGAGTATTATTTCACCGCGGGCTGTGGAGGGTCACGCGATGTACAGGGAGGCCCAAAACAAACACCCGTTTTTTAAATAAGTGATACAAAGCGCTACGCAGACCTTCAAGGTCATTAGCTTGATTATTGTGTAGTTGACACTTGGAAGTTTAGTAATCATGTCTTAATGGGGCGTAGAACATCGTGTCATTACAGTACAGGAGTATTCGAAGTGAGTGTTCACTAGGAAATTTCTTGCTTCGGAGATATTTCATGGTCCCCACGCTCTCCCAGCTTGAGATTTTTCCTACGGGGGTACCTTAAGGGAAAAGTTTGCAAAGCTAGGCACCGAACAATTGCCGAATTGAAGACAGCAATAAAAAATGAAATATCTCTAGTGCCACGGGACATGTTGGGTCGGGTAATGCAGAACTTGCGAGAGCGTCTTCAAGAATGCATAGCCAAAGAAAGACGTAATTTTCCGTTCATAGTAAGCTTCCTTTCGTATTTTGATTGTATATTAATAAATTTCCAAGTAAACACTATGTTTTTAATTCGATTTCAACACTCTAATTTCTTAATTATTTTTTTTATACATTAATCAAATTCGAGCGTTTGTTTTGGGCCTCCCCGTAAGGAAGAAGAGGAAGTAGCAATCGTATAATAATTATGGTCCTCATTTTGATAATCACGTGATTGAAATTGATACTAGGATACTAGAAAATGGCATACTAATGGAGAGATGGTTTATAAAAATCTCGATATCAACAAAGAGGTTCATACGAGTGGTGAAAGATTAAATTATTTTCTATCAGTTATGAGTAATTATAACACATAACGACAAATATAAGGGACTGCTTAGCATCACAAGGGGGTGATATATCCTAGGACTTGTAGTTTGGTGTCCTGTGTGTCAAATTCGGGCTATACTTCTTCATGGAATGAGGAACGCTCCAGTGGGGTTGCAGAACAACTTAGTACTTAAAAAGTGTCGTTCTAAGTGTTATGATCACCACTTGAGGTTTCCCTGAACATTATTCTTAGATCTTTTACTGAGTTTTGAAATATGTCGAGATTTATTAACGATCTAACCAACAACCGATGGTAATGCTACCATGTGTTGTTGGTGTAGTGGTAAGGGGGCACGGCCCAACGGGCTCTTGTACTAATGATCTCTTTAAACTTATCTCAAAACAAATCTTTTTACTTTGGTAATGCCGTAACTGGTAGCTACTCACTCGTCCTCACGAGGCTGAGAATCAAGCACTCAGTCGAAAAATTTCCGACCCCGCTGGGAATTGAACCCGGTTCCCCCGCGTGCAATGCCAGTGTGATATTCACTAAACCAGGAGAACGGCTGCTTCATTACTTTCTTATTTCCTTGGGTTTTATTTTTAAAAAATCCTTCATCCACATGTTCATCCTCCGGCTCTGCAAACAAAACTTCTGCGAGCATGTGTCGCGGCATTTCGGATCCTCTAAGTTTCCAATGTATTTTATTTTAAAAAAATCCTTCATCCACATGTTCATCCCTCCGGCTCTGCAGACAAAACTTCTGCAAGCATGTGTCGTGCGGCATTTCGGATCCTCTAAGTTTCCAATGTATTTTATTTTAAAAAAATCCTTCATCCACATGTTCATCCCTCCGGCTCTGCAGACAAAACTTCTGCAAGCATGTGTCGTGCGGCATTTCGGATCCTAAGTTTCCAATGTATTTTATTTTAAAAAAAATCCTTCATCCACATGTTCATCCCTCCGGCTCTGCAGGCAATACTTCTGCAGGCATGTGTCGCGGCATTTCGGATCCTCTAAGTTTCCAATGTATTTTATTTTAAAAAAATCCTTCATCCACATGTTCATCCTTCCGGCTCTGTAGTCAAAACTTCTGCAGGCATGTGTCGCGCGGCATTTCGGATCCTCTAAGTTTCCAATGTATTTTATTTTAAAAAAATCCATCTACATGTTCATCCCTCCGACTCTGCAGTCAAAACTTCTGCAGGCATGTGTCGCGCGGCATTTCGGATCCTCTAAGTTTCCAATGTATTTTATTTTAAAAAAATCCTTCATACACATGTTCATCCCTCCGCTCTGCAGACAAAACTTCTGCAGGCTTGTGTCGCGCGGCATTTCGGATTCTCTAAGTTTCCAATGTATTTTATTTTAAAAGAATCCTTCATCCACAAGTTCATCCTCGGGCTCTGCTGACAAAACTTCTGCAAGCATGTGTCGCGGCATTTCAGATCTTCTAAGTTTCCACATGTAAACTGTTTCTTATTTTAAATTATATTCTCAAATCACAAAAAAAAAAAAAAAATTAAACAAATCAAAACTCTACTNTTTTTAATGAAAAAGGCTTTTATTATATTCTCAAATCACAAAAAAAAAAACACAAATTAAACAAATCACAAATCAAAATGTACTAAAAATTAAAATTCTCAGAAAAATATTTGCCTACAAATAAATACTCATTTTAATCAATTTTGTCCAGTGTCCAGATTTATTAAACATTTTCTTTCTGCATGGTGATCTCCATGGTGTTACCTTAGTAAAGCTATATGCTGGTATGACTAAAAATGAAAGCCTGGGCACTCAATGATGAAGAATCTATTGCCATTAACAAAAAGTTTATTGATAGGCCACTTGGCTTTTTGCCGCCTGGGCGCTCACTTATGAAGAATCTATTCGGAAAATCGGCCGTACCTCGGCCGGTGGTAGAGTTTGATAATTTTACTGGGGTCCCAGTCTTTGGTTTGGAGGGGTCCATTCCTATCAATTGTTCCATATCTCTTACCGTTTCTAACAGTATTCTATCTTTTCTCAAAAGAAATGGGAAAATGGGCCGTACGTCGGCTGGTTGTAGAGTTCTGATAATTTTACTCGGGTCCCAGTCTTTGGGTTGGGGGGGGNTTGGGGGGGGGGGGGCATTCCCTACAATTGTTCTATACCTATTACGGTTTCTAATAGTATTCTATCATTTCTCATAAGAAATCGTAAAATTGGCCGTACCCCAGCCGGTTTTAGAGTTCTGACAATTTTACCTGGGTCGCAGTGTTCGGTTTGGGAGGGAGGAGTCCATTCCCATTAATTGTTCTATATCTCTTACCGTTTCTAATAGTATTCTATGTTTTTCTATTCAAAAATCGAAAAATCGGCCGTAACTCGAAAACGGTTGTATATTTTTGAACATTGATAATGTTTCTGTAGTCTAAGTCTATGGTTTTGGGGGGGTCCATTCCTATCAATTTTTCTATATCTCTTACCGTTTTGGAACTATTAGTATTGTCTAAATTTCATTTTGTCCAATCTCGGATTCTAACCTGTAACCCTGGAATGACTGGTCACAATTTTGCAAAATATGTCTTAAATGAAGGATTAAGATGTCACCTAAAACTTTCTCGCTTTGAGTTGATATGTTGTCGCGACAAATCTTGAGATATTGGCCAAAAATCGGAAAATTTCTGAAATTTTTATAAAAATCGGCCAGAAAAGTGGCCGTAACGAAATGACCCCAACCAAAACCAAACCACATTCAATTGTCATCGAAGATCTACCACGGTGCCAAATTTCAGCTCAATCGGACAATGGGAAGTGGGTTAAATTTAATTTCTAAGATTTACCCACAAACATATATACAAAGCAAGTTAAATAAAAGCCTTTAATAAAATAATAATAAAAAATCCTTCATCCACATGTTCATCCTCCGGCTCTGCGGACAAAACTTCTGCGAGCATGTGTCGCGCCATTTCAGATCTTCTAAGTTTCCACATGTAAACTGTTTCTTATTTTAAAAAAATCCTTCATCCACATGTTCATCCTCCGGCTCTGCAGACAAAACTTCTGCGAGCATGTGTCGCGGCATTTCAGATCCTCTAAGTTTCCACATGTAAACTGTTTTTTCCATTTTCTGAAGAGATTCTTTTAAGACAACTAATTTTCGAGCTAAATCTCGAAGACGTCCACAATTTGTTTGTAGCATTCCTACGTACAGATCTCGTACAAATGAACATGCTTTAAAAGAATCTTCTGGAGTCCCTGCTGCAACACTGTTGATGGAAAACCGCATTAGTTCGCCAGATAAATCACCCAAACCTGGAAAAGATGAATTAACTATATGTAAAGTCAACTATTAAGCGAATGTAGAGGTTCATAATAATAATGCTAGTTTGGATTGTGGTAACGAACACAAAGTATCCATACCATGTTCCATAAGTAGTATCGGAAGAATGGTATCGATACTTTTATCGGTCAAAAAGTATCGATACCTAGGTACTCATTTGGCCTATTATATAAATCATAAAGTAACAACCAACCAGTAATGGGTACAAGGGGGGGGGGGATAAAAGTGATCGTAGAGAGAAAAAAACGATTTTATAATGAATACATGAAATTTAGTGGTTAAGGTCTGTAATAACGTTCTGTGTCAACGCCAGCAACCAACAATTGTTTGATGCTTGCCTCTGGGTTAGTAATAGTGGATAGGCACCTATCTGACCATCCTGTGTGCCACAGTGCAAGTGATTCAATTTTTAATCCAAAAATTGAATCAAACATTTAAAAGTACAAGTGATTCAACTTTTAATCTAAAAATTGAATCAAACATTTAAAATTATGGGGGTATCAATTCTTGCTTATTTAACTATATCAAGCCTACTTCCACTGCCTTATTCGTTTGTTTCACTGACCACTGAGGAGAAAACCAATTGCATTACTGAGAGGAATTACAATTTTTAAGTAGCTTTAATTCTCAGAAGGTAAAATAATTAAGACCTAGATTAAACTATGTAAAATCCCCGTGCTAAGAAAAATTGATGGACTATTAGTTCCAGATTTTACAAATTTAAATTTCTAGAGCGGTACAGAAAAATCGTAGGTACAGAAAAGTACTCAGTATATACTTGATTGGAAAGAAAGTACCGATACCAAAAAAGTATCGGATGTAAAGTATCGAGTATGGTCGTTAAAATTCTGGAGCTGAAATAGTGTATGAACTGGGATTGTGGAGTGATGAAAATAAACTTAAACTCCTAACTATCAAACTTACCCCACTCCTCATATTATAAAATTTCGACTCCGATTCCTTTTCTCTAAAATTAGGAAAATTAAAACTCCACGAATCCGCAGTCCCGTTATGAATTCTGGATAACTTACAGTATTGTTATATTAGCCAACGTTTGTGGCTCGTTAAATACACCAGTTCTCGTAAGATCACTGAAGTGACGCAACGAGGTTTTTCTTGCTGGTTGACGCGTAGGTTCGAATCCTTTTGATTTTGGCTATTTCTGTCCAATCTCAGACTGGGTGAAGTCACTGTGGGTAGCTGATTTGTAAGTTTCCAGCGAGTGGAGGTTAAAACCCACGTCTCGAATGACCTTAGATGTTACAGCGGTTGGTTAAAAAAAAGATGCCTTTTCACAGTTGCTCTAAAGATCAGATTTTTAAAACTAGCTTAACTAGGGTATAAAACAACGATCTACCACGTTGGATACACCAGTTCCCGTCGGATCACTGAATTTAAGCAATGTTGAGCGTGGTGCACCCGGATGAGAGCTTACCCGGGTACACTACGTAACGTGGATTGGTGTGGACTCTCATCCGAATATGTAACACGTCTGACGTTGCTTAACTTCAGTTATCTCTTAGCGACGTTTCTAAAAAATACGACATTGCAGCGTCCCCTTGCTGTAAATTAAGGCATCCGGTCTCTCTAAACATTTTGTGCTTGTTATTGTAACGTACTCCTCTTAAAGACAATTTTGCGCCCCATTCTCTAGATTCTGGTGCCTGTTTCATAAAACTTAGAAAGTCCTATATTATATATTTATTATAGGTCACTATTTAAAGATTTAAAATGCGTATATTACTGACCTGTATAACAGACAACAACACTTCCAAAATATTGAAATATACTTCTAATAAATTATATTATGCATTTTTCCTGTAATACAGGACTTATAACTTTTATGAAATACTCGTAGGCCACAGGTATGGAAGAATGATAGGAACAGGTTGATATTAGGTTACCGACAAGGTTTTGGAACCGCGATGGTTTCCAAAACCTTTTCGGAAACCATCACGGTTCATCGTTGGGAGTCCACTTTCTGCACTTACCTAGCATATATTCTGTAGGGGGAAGTATACTTATTTGAGATTCAGGACCGCACAATTCTTCCATTTTCTTATCAATATTTTCCCACCCTACTAAATAAGATTGTTTTAAATAATACAAAAATNAACCATCACGGTTCATCGTTGGGACCACTTTCTGCACTTACCTAGCATATATTCTGTAGGGGGAAGTATACTTATTTGAGATTCAGGACCGCACAATTCTTCCATTTTCTTATCAATATTTTCCCACCCTACTAAATAAGATTGTTTTAAATAATACAAAAATGTGTAGGCTTCAACGAATTCCTGTAAACCTGAAATAAAGTTAACAAAGTTGATACTTAGATCTTGTCGTTTTTAATCAGAAACACTCCAAAGTGCCACCATTACGTTACTAAAAAAGATAGAAAGCATTCGAAAATTGATCTCCTTTAACATCCGAAAATTAAACCCCCTGACAACGTCACCTAAAAGAAGGAGGGATATACACCTCTTACCACTTCAAGAATTGATTTTTCATGTCAGTGGCGGCGCGGTACCCCCACAGGCCCGCATGATCCAATTTCTAAGGGGTAAATAAAGTAAATGATTTTTCCGATGCCCCTTCGTCTAAAAATATCGGGGCCCGTGATTGACTTTTGGCTATAAAGCAAGATTTCTCAGGAACATCTAGATTTCTTTGGAACCCTGATGGACCAAGGTTAAGATTTTTGAGCAATGTATCTGTATATACCTTCAAGGTCCCTCAGGAGCACAAGGGGGGCCCCTGATAAATTTTTTTGGGTATTCAGACTACGTATTGTATAGCTTTAAAATCTACGTGGCCATAGTGTAAATATAAAAAATGCCCACACCAGTTTTTGTAAGTAGTATCCCACCCCCAAAGTTTGCAAGAGGGGATCTCTGGGAAAAATGTAGGGCCCCCTAGTGAAATTTGCGGGGCGGGGGCTGCTGAACATGACCTACGACGCCACTCTTTCATGATCTAAAAAATACACTTCCTTTCTAAAATCTTTTTTTTTTTTTAAATGGTAGAGGTAGGTTGATATGAGGTTACCGTTTTTTTATGGCCCTTGGCGGGAACTGTGTTGAAATGCTTCCAAGTGTTCTGGTACGTAGAACCAAACATTTGCCATAAGGAAGATATTTGACCCTTTCCAATTTTTCTTTATATCTCCGCCCGCCAAGTCAAATATAATGGGCGTTGCACAAGTGATATATTACTTCACGTCACAAAGAACACTTTTCAGGTCTCCCTACAGCCACGGGAAAAATATGTGTAGTGACTTTTGTTGCATATTTAATAATTGGATGCACCGACTCAGTCTCATTCATCATTTTCCGGGACGTTGATGGGATGACGAGGCTATACCGAACCGATTTTGATGTTACCTGGAGTAAAAGCCCGTAAATACTGATAAAGGTCTTCTCCAATCAGTTCATTTTTGATATTTTTCATATTTATCTCTATGACTTTGTTCAGTCTTGATTCAGCTTCTTCAAGAACCTTCTCAGGTTCACTCCTGCAATAATTTCAACAGAAGATCTGTAACTGAATGGCAAAATAAATTGATTTTACACTTATCCTACTACATTCTTCTAATATTTTAAAGTGGTGCGTATAAAGTGGATTTGTTATATACATACACCACTGTGCAGCACTTAAATCTGTTGGAATAACCTAAATCAGTTTGGTCAAGTGGAGGTAGAAAATAATTTTCTCTGGTTCTGGCAGACATAAAATGTAGGTGGAGTGCAGTGAGTCAGATTTCCCAAAGTCTATGTCGAGTGAAAACAACGTGTTCCTTTCTGGTAAGGTTCTTTTGGTAGGCCATTGTTTCAAAATCGTTTTTATATTTTCTTAATTTATTGTCGATTTCAAGGAGCCACTCTCATTTCCATTTTCTCGTATACATTTCTTAGAATAGTGCTTTAGGTCGCTAGCAGCTGCATTTTTGACTGGAGATAGGTTGCTGGCGGACAAATCCTTAAAGAAGTAAAGGTCTAGTTTTAACAACGATTTATCTTTTGTCTTTTTGTACCTACCGCGATAACTCTCAAACGCTTTAGCTGAGTTTGATGTCGACATTCATTATATTCATAGACTAGCTGTTTCTCCGGTATTTATAGCACAGAATCGAGGCATGGTCGTTCTGGGTGCTTAGTATTTTTAAATATTTGAATAACATGTTAATTATAATTGTTAAAAAATATTTACTTTTAAAATAAATTAAAACAAAGTAGCTATTTATAATTATTAATGAAGAAACTAGTTTCGAATCATTTGATTCATCATCAGTCTAGTAGAGGGTCAAGCTCCACCCTTCGACTTGACAAGTCTGATGATGAATCGAATGATTCGAAACTTGTTTCTTCATTAATAATTATAAATATTGTTTTTGGTAAATGTTTGTAAATGGTTATTATTTTCTAAGTTTTATTTTACCCGACCCCAGTTTCAAACCTATATATGCAGGTATACAATTAAGTACATTTATTTATTGCCCCGAAATTTCACCGTAATATTTTGTAATATTTTGGGGCAAATTTTTAATTGATTTGCCTAAATTAGAACAATTTGTGACTTATTTCTAAAGCCTTTTGATGTCATATTTGTCAGTTGGTCTAGTCTTGTAAGAAGTCGGTGAGTTCGTCTGTCGGTCGGTAAATGTCAGTCTGTAACGTGCTGCACAACATCAGAAGTTAACAGTCGTGGGACTGGTTTGCAACAGCTCGCATACGTTCTTGATACATCCTTACGGATAATACAGCACCTTTTCCTTTCTTTCTGCATGGTGCTACACAACAGAACCAAATTACAATTTATATTTATACCTCACTAAAGTAGGACGGCATAGACAATGAAATTGAGCAATGTTAACCCAACCAGGAAGTGTTGGAAGAGATTTTCCTTTAACTCTTCATATCAAAGTTTTTAAGACCAATTGGCTAGTTGTTAAGAAGTCTTTGTACCAGATATTCTGGTGAAGTGAACGTTCTCCGTATTTATTTCGGACCTTTGTTTCAATATATTTTCTATTAGAAATTCTTGTATAATATTGACTCCCTGATTCTTTTAAATCTCACTCGTAATAAACTTCACATCACTCGTAGTGGTGCTCCATTCCTTGTCATGTTTTAATATCTCTAACCGTTATCGGTGTATATGTATGCAGTTGTCTTTGAGAACCCTGAGATAAGATCTCTTCTTACCTCAAAATAGTATGCAATAAGAAGATGACCCGCTTGCTTTCAATGGTTATGTCTCGGCTTATTTTGATTAGTCTTTCATACTTGTCCTGTTTCTCATTCAACATTGTGGCATACTTACGAAACTCTATAACAACAGGAGAGCTTTCGTCGATTAAGATTTTCTTTTTCTGAACAAAGCCACACTCGGTGGGTATATCATTTCTTTTTCTTTTATCTCTAAAATCTAAAGCAGAAAATATTTGTCTTAGACAATCATGTGATAGTTATGGAATATTGCAATCATACGATGGTTATGGAATGAAAATCACGTTTCGAAAATATTTCGGATCCTGTTGGAGATTTCTAAAATTACGACTTATATTAATACAAAATGACAGATTTTCAGATGTTGTTCTTTGCTTACCGTCTCTAGATCTAGAGAATCTAAAGGAAATTTGAAAATAAACGGGGGGGGGTACCGCTTACAAACCAGCTACCCATATTGACCTCTATCACCGAGTAATAGCTCAGAGGACTTTGCTTAACTTCATTAGTCCCACGGGAACTGCTGCAATTATGTGCCATTGACGACTGTTAGTCACAAGTACGTTAAAAAATAAACCTATGCCCATTTTTTTTTTACCTGCCATGGTAAATCTCACGGCCTATACCGGGAATATCCGATAAGCTTTCAAAGTCTAGCCAGACATTATTTTTATATTGTGGTAGGGGTATTCCTCCTAAATTCAACAGTTCTTCCCATTTTTGGATTCAGGTTTGGAAAAATGGTAGAAACAAGTTGATACGAGTTACCAACTTTAATGGTCCTTGATTGGAACTGTGATGATATACGTCCTACGTCCTGATGCGTAGAACCGACCATCCTGAGGACGCTAGGTTGTGGTTCGTCAATTCGGTGAATGAGAAATATGGAGAGGTACCAAAGTGAAACTGTACTTGTCCATGATGAAATATTGCCCGTCCACTGAATACTTACTTTTGACACCACTCATTTTAGTTCATGAACGAATTAAATAAAATACGATCAGAGAGAATATTCGGATTCGGATCGACCAATGAATCAATGGAATAATAATAAATAATATCACTTTTTCAAAATAGCCCGCTGCGGCCACTTATTTTTGAATATCTTAATAGTTATAATATTATTTAAGCCGCAGCTAAAATAAAAACCAATCTCAACAGAATGGAGATTTTTTTCTTATTATTCAATCATGAAATCAAACACGAAAAAAAAAAAAAAAAAAACAAATNATACACTGGTGATTTTCGATGACACTGTTCACTATGTTTGTGTGTATTCTCTGTAGTTGTCATTTGAAGGCATATCACCACGGTGATGGATTTCATGCAGTTCAGAAGGGAAAGTAGGTGTTGCTCAAAGTTTTCCTTATGGTTCTGGGTGGTTGACGTCCAGTTGTAATTGTATTGCATGTGATGGTCTCGTTGTGACATTAAATGTCATCCAGTAGCCGTACGTAGAGCCGCATTTTGTAGGGTTTGTAACCTATTCCAGTTTAATTTACAGACTTGGGGTGTCCAAATTCGAGCACCATAATTGATGACGAATCTGCGGATTGACTTATAGGTAATTGTTATTATTTTTTTATCTTTTCCCCATGTACTTCCTGCTAGTGTTTTCAAAACATTATTTCTCTTCTGAACTCTAGAGTGGATTGATTTGACATGTTCAGTGTTCAGAGACGGTTATCCAGAGTAATACATAGTATCTTGGGGTGTTTAATAGTTGGGATGATGCAGATATTGAGTGTAGTATTTACTTCTTTGGTCCTAGATGTGAAGAGAGTGGCTGAGAATTTTTCTGTTGAAAGTTCAAGTTTCTTATTCTTGAACCATTTGTTCAAAGTATTCAGATAGGGATTGAATCGGTTGCAGATGGTATCCATGTTCACGGCAGGGCATATAATTGGTGGTTGGGGTAATTTTGACAGATAGTAGTTGAATAACATTGGTGAAATCACACTGCCCCTAGTAAGCCAACGTTTAATATCATTTGGTAAATTGGATTCTAAAATGTCAAAATTTTATGTTTTACGATTCAATGTACACCATCTACGAAGATATTGACTAGTTTAGTAATAACTAAAATGAATTTTGTTGTTTTTAAGTGTGAGAAATAACTACAATATGCATACAAAAACTATAACTATAACTGACAATATTGATATCAAAAGTAGAGTGACAAGATATTTTTGTTCAAAAGCGGAACCCCTTGCGCTACTATACAAAAATCTCTTTCAACTTATCTAAAAGGGTACCAAAAATAACATTATCGGAGGCGGTATTTTTTGAGGTGGTGCTTCTGTTTCCGGGTCACTATATCGTCAGTTCATACGTATAAGATACAAATAAAATATTGTATTTTTTTTTACAGATTCCAGAATAACGATGGGTACCTGGACTCATTCGACAAAGGCATCTAAAATACGAACGGAGCTAAATATTAACAAGGAGATCCAAAGAATGGTTTCAAAATTTGAAAAACCGTAAAACACTAACTTGTTTCTTTATTTATAAGGGGGCATTTTTTAGTGGCTTTCAAAATTTTAGCAAAGATACCGAAGGATTTATTTTAGCGATTTAATAAAAGATTGATTTGAGATCTGTACTATAAACAGGGTCTGAGTTATAGTTCTGTATTTGTCACATTTTTAAAATTATAATCAAGCTCTGTTTCTGATTAGTTTGAGTAAAAAAAACTGAAATTTTAATGTCTTTTCTAAGATGTTTTTTAATAATAACAATAATATGGAATACAAGTTACTGGTCTGACGCTGGCCATGAATAGAGTACGGTACGGTTTCAAAGTACGAAAAATATTAAAAACGAGATGTTTTACTTTGAGGAGAATAAATGTTATTTTTTCTTCTAAATTACGGTATTTCAAGAACTCTAGTAAATCAAATGTTTATAAAAACTCAACTCCGATTATAGTGAACCATAATACAGTATAAACAAACATTTGAGTAGTCGAAGGCATTCAAAATATAAAAAAATGACAATATTCATTCAAAAAGTTTTATTTTTTAACTAAGCTTTATTGACTGTTAAAAACCTTAAAAAACAAATATATCAACCAACACCAGTACGGGGAAAAAGAAGAGAATAATATTTCCTATTTAACCATTGAACATTTTATTTTGAGGAATAAAAATCATAGGTAATGAATAAAATTGAAAGCTTAACAGAAGCCTTCCATAATAATAAAATTCTTCCTCATTGATAATTCCCTTAAACCTTTTAGATGCACTACCTTAATCTCACTTCGTGCCAAGTTGTGATAAAGTTCACGTTTTATCATAACTCTGGTCTGATGATGACCGTACTGTTAGACCGTATTTTTTTATTGAAAGGTCAATAAAAAAAAAATCAAATTTTGAGGGGGGGGGGATTTTTTTCCTGATGATTCCAAAGGCCAAAGGTTCATTATTGAAAATAGTAAACCAATAAAACTCAGATTCATTATTGTCATACAGATGTTTATATGCCACAGAGAGTAAACAAGTGTGCAAATGTTTTCGAAAAAAGACTTAAAATTAATCGAACCAACTCCTCAACTTGCAATATCACAGATATTTGACTGAGGTATAAGTTGAATAAGCTCATAAAAGATTTTCTGATTTTGTTTGAGCAATCCAATGTCTCCTAAAATAATTAATTTATATTTTGCTCTGGAGATGGCCACCGTCAATCTCCGACGATCGTTTAAAATTTTACATTCCTGAAAATCAGACAGAAAACCAAAAGTTATAAATTCAATCAAAAATGAAAGAAAAACAACAATAAGGTAAAAATTTTAATAGCAAACAATAATCAAAAAAGTGAAAAATCAAATACAACTATTTTGCCCGATAGTTATTTTTCTAAAAGAAAAACATAGAACAATGTTTACATTTTACACTTAATATTATAGGTTAACCAAGTTCTCAAAATATATTTTTATTTTTTAAAAAAACTTAAAACACTGCAATGTCTTGATCGCAACCTGAAAAAAATTCAAGACGAACGCAGGAGAAACCTACTATCTATATCACCAATCCCCAACTGGGGGGTTACAGTTCGATGCCAAATTTTATTTTTAAATAAAATTCGTAAGTATTTACGATTTTCTTTCAAACTTTCAATCGAAATCTTAAAAGCCCTAAATATTTCCTATATTTTTTATGATCGCGCCTGAAGTGACCACAATAGTAGTACCTGTTCAGTCCTGTTTAAACTCTCTCCTCCCTTTGCACTCAGATTAAACGTTGAACCTGATCTCAAAGTAGTTTCTATTAACTACATGAGCACGGTTATAAAATTAATGTAAATCGTATCTACCATTTTACTTTAGATGTATCTTTTTTGCTGAGAGTAATGATTTTTTTTTTCATATGGTTGGGGGGTTGCGGCTCACAAAAGTTTGGACACTGCTGAGCCCTCTTACAGTTGGTATACTGACTCACAGACCCAAAATTAGCGTAACCACGACGATGGCTAAAGCTAGAAACGTGAATTTTGAACACATTTTCCTTTTAAAAATAGGTATGAAAAAAGAAAATAAAAAAATCGAAATGTCAACATAAAGAAGGAGTATCGTCAAATGTTTAAAATAAAAGTTTGAACTCACAGGTAAATAATGAATGCAACTCGACGATGGTCAAACATGGAAGCTTGAAATTGGTCATTTTAAGTATGTTATTACTTTAGATACTGTTTCAAATAAACATAAAATGTAAATATATCAAATGAACCTATAGGTTGTAAATTTCATCAATTTTACTGGAAACTGGCAATGCGCCTAGCATGCTGGCGGCATTACCCCGTTGAATGGCCAACGACAAGCGCTGTTTTAGATAATGTTTTGCGTTTGTGTTTCCAGTAAGATTGTTTAATTTACTCCCTATTTCATTCAAAAATGAAACCGTTTTCTCGCTCCATGGTCCGAGGGTTTCAAACGCCAGAGGTTTAAAAAGATAATTTTGGTTTGATGGGGATTGGTACTTAGTCAACTTTCGCTTTGAAGCTTCCTCGGCAGCTGCTCTTAGGATGTGCGAGCTTTTGGTGATGTAGGAGTCTGCCAAGGTGTTCACGCAAGTACAATCCCATATCAAAATTTGCCCTCTGGAGCATGGAACCAAGGTCATTCCATCAGGGCGCTTTCCGTCATCTCTACACAACCCAACCGGTTCGAGGGTAGATGTGATATGTATTGATGACAGAGAGCGATGAATGATGTCATTCAACTCGGTGTGGCGGGGAAATCTCCCACTGCTTTTAACGTTATTACGAATTAAGAAAAATTAATCGGAAAAAATATGCATTTTAGCGGTACAATTACACAGCTCTGACCGTAAGATATATAAAAAATAACCGGGATTGAACCCACCAAAACTATACCTTAAACCTTCAGAAAATATGTCAAATCCAGTGTTCGTATCCTAAAAACAGCCGATTTTCAAAGAAAAATATAGAGATTTTTTTTTTTTAACAGGAAAGCACACATAAGTTGCAGAACACCTTATGTGTCCTGCAACTTATGTGTGCTATAAGATTACAACTTACTTTGCTTGCTAAATTCGTACTACTAGAATATATTATCACGTCCTTATCTCGGCCCTGATATTGATCGACTGTGTTGATTTCAATGTTTTCATTTCTTATGGTCCGTCTTAACAAACCGACCTGGTTACGATAAGTAGATATGACACCTATACTATCACCGTGAACGCCAGCCTGAAATCAGAACAGAATACCGAGTCTATCATGACGATTTCCTAAATAGTCTACGTCGCAGGACAACTTAGGGTTTACCAAAGACCATCACTGTCAACAACATACCAAATGTCCTCACGATGATTGTGTCTATCTATATGTCATTGATGGTTTCCAGGGTAAGGCGGGAGGTAAGATGAGTGGAGAGAACAGAGATGGCAGATGGGGAGGAACTTCAGTTTTAAAATGTGGTTAGCTTACCTGGACAAAAGTCGTAACCAAAGTGTGAACAACTTGAGCTTCGTTTTGATTGGTTGCTGATTCACCTTTTGTATTACCGCAAGGAACATTTAAAAATATCACAGATGAGTTGAGTTGATTTGACAAACATTCTCGCAGCCACAAAGGGGTCGACTCATGTTTCTGAAATTATGTACAACATAGAATTAAGTCCAGGATAATTCTTCCCGAGAAAACAAGGTACATACTTTCTAAATCTAATATCACAATAAACTCTTGCCAATGTGACACATAGGTTTATTATTTTAATGGCTACAAAATACCCCCCCTCCTCCCCCCCCAAAGAAAAATGTTGTATTACATTCGAAGGTACGTCGTAGAATTTAAAAATCGAAAACCATTCGCTCGACCNCCCCCCCCCCCCCCCCCCCCGAACATCGCACACTGTCCGCCATGAGGCGCACTTTTGATACTCTGCGCAAACGCCACGTGGGTTCACTGAAGCCGTACAGCGGGCAAACGGATTTATTCGATTTTTTTCCCATTATTCTATAATTGAGGGAGGGAGGGGCACCGGTCAATCTGGGACACACTGACATTTGTCATTTATACGTACCAGCTCTGGAAGAGTCGCCTTTTCTACAATTTCATTGGCACATGCTAATTGACCTTTGTACGTGAAATCATTGACAAGTCGGTTTATGACTGTGTTCATCCGATACTGATCCGTTAGACAAGTTGTTACTTCATTTCGGTCCAATCGTGAGAAGAGACTTTCTGATAAACCGAGATCACTGAAAGGTAGAAGTAAAAAACACAACCTATTTTAAAACGAACAAAAGCTAACCATTAACCACGTTGGACACACCAGTTCTTGTTAGATCACCGAAGTTAAGTACTGCTGGACGTGGTGCTTCCTTAGATGGAAGACCGCCCTCAGACACTACGTATAGTTGGTTTAATCAAAGTAAAATCAGGTTCGTGAGTAAATTTGTAGATTACAGCGAAACGAAATAGGGGGCTATACCTTAGTTAACCCAGTTGTAATAATAATAATTATAATAAAGGAATGTCTTTGGTGACTTTATGGGTTTTTTGTGTTGAGGAAAGATTTTAAATATTTAATTTTCGTCGAATAGACATTTTTTTTAATTTTTTTTTTTTTTTAAATTGAAATTAATTCTAAATTTGAAAAAGTCTATTCGACGAGAACTAAATATTTAAAATCTTTCCTTAACCCAGTTGTAAAAAGGGTTGCCTTCTCACAGTTGCTCTAAAATAAAAACGACGATTTCAGTGCCAGTCATGGGTCATCAAATTATTATCGGTAACTTCATATCAACCTATTTTACGTTTCTATGCACCGGGCGGGCGGCCTGGACCGTATACCATCACATTGCCAGCCAAGAACCTGCAAATCCTTTTCAGTTTTTCAGTTACTAAAAACTGTATATAACAGTTTCATCACAGTGGACGGTTCTACGCAGTCGGAGTAGGTACCAGGATCGTCATCACAGTTCCATTAAAGCGAATTCTTTTGGTTCTTTTGGTAGCCCATGTTAACCATTTCTACCTTTTTTTTTCTAAACCTGAAACTAGAATTTGAACACCGCTACAAATACAACAACAACTGCTACTTTGCTATTTAAGTAACTACATATGGCAATTAGAAATTTAACTCTTCAAACGCCCAGAAATAATTCTAGAAAGTACCTATCTAGTCCTAAGAGTAGCCAGTTCCACGTACCAGAACCACCTGGAATGCTACCGTCACAGTTCCAGGTAAATACCATTAAAACTTTTTCGCTAACCTTATATTGCCCATCTTTGGTAACCTCATATATAACGACGAATTGTATTTGTGTTAACATGAGAAACATTGTCACAGAAATTATCAGTTCTTCAAAAATAATCCGTCATTACTATGGACGAAAAACCTGACCCTCGGCACAAAATCCTTGTGCTTAATGAACTGATCTAATTAGGTCTGTCGGTAACCTCATATCAACACATTTGCATATTTTTTTTCAAACTTGAAACTCACCTTGCTTTTTGGCTGATCACTAGTGGACAAAGTTGCTCCGTATCTCCAACAAGAATGAATTTCTTCGCTGCAAGAAGTGGCGGAAGAACGGCAGGTAATAATACTTGGGTAGCTTCATCAACGATACACACATCAAACTGTCTTTTTTGTAACAAAGCATGAACACTGCCCATACAAGTAACACCAATTACTGGCTGAAAATTTAGAAAGAAAAGAAAAAATGAATACAGAAATAAACAAACAGATATGACCGAAGGAGTAATTTCTTCCAATCCAATTGGGACTAACATTTATACGTACTGAAAAATACGTAATACTTGAGATTGTGAAATGTTACTTGAGGGTGACATCCTCACGGGACGAGTCCATTAGAGCTGATGCTGTAAAATAATCTGATTATGTTACTGACGGACCACAAAACTATGTACGATAAAAAGTGGACTGATCAAATTAAGGTAAGTTCTGCCGGAAAATTAATGTGTTCAAGAATATTGTCAAAAAATTACACGTAAAAATAATTAAATTAAAAATAAAATATTAGTCAGCGTCTATGGCACGTCGAATACACCGGGTCCCGTTAGATCACTGAAGTTAACCAACGTCCAGCGAGGTTGTTCCATGTGGGTGTCCACGTAGGTTTGCGCCCTCGTGATACTGGCTATTTTTCCGGCCCAATCCAGGCTGGGTGAGGTCAATGTTGGTAGCTGGTTTGCAAGTTTTCAGCGAATGGAGGGTGAAACCCTTGTCTTGAATGACCAATAGATGTTAAAGAGACGTTAAGCTGAATTAAAAAAAAAAAAAAGAGAGAGAGAAAAACTCACATTCACTTCAAATGTTTGAAATGATCTTTATCTTTTGATTGAGGGATGAACTCGATCTCTGACGAGGTTTGTTCCTGTTTCTACAGGGAATTATAATGAGACTTAATTTTGTAATAAATGGTTTCCATGGCGGACAAATGGTATCCATAGGTGCACAGGATGTTCTTCATCCGGCAGCAATACGTTCAGATTTCCTATGACCGCCGCGGTATGCTCAAATATCGAGAAAAAAAGGGAAATAGAGAGGAGAAAAAGAGAGCACACAATAGTAAAATTGAAAAACGGTAAGAAAAGAAATTGAATGGCACAGAATATATTGCAGTGATTGACATAGTTCTGTGAGCCATTCCAATTATTATCCTCCAGGGTTAGATGTATGATCACTATTTGAAAACTTTAGCAGCAAACAAACAAATAATTTAGAGCTACATACATCAAGCCGATCTCCATGGCCAAGTTGTTAAGACAATTGACACTCTTTGTCCGGAGGTTGTGGGTTCGAATACCGCCTTGAGAGAAAATTTTCTGATCGAATTTTCCCCCTTCCCGGAATGTCATTCCATGGGCTTAAGTCCTTAGTCTAGTTTTACTGAATGTTCCATACCTTCCATTCTTCTTTGCAATGCTGACTTAGAATATGTTTTCCTCACGGTTTCTCTATAACCTATATATGTGTCAAAAGAAGTCATAAAATGTTTACAAGTATATTTACCTTAGAATTATAGAACTCCGCCAAAGCCTCAGGACTTGTACAATGTTGAGAACATCTTGATTCACAATAAGGAACTATTTTAGGATGGATTCGACTCATTGAACCCAATCTCATAAACGGAACCTTGTCTATTAAACGAACCAGTAGATTGTCGACTGCAGAATGAGTATGGGAAGTAACAAGAACGGACATTTTCAAGCGGACTAGTAACTCTATGAGACAAGCTACGGTTGAAGATTTTCCTAAAAGAAGTAAAGCAAATGCTGAGAATGATTGGATCCGTTGATTGGAAATAGGGACCAAGTTCACCGGATTTATTTTTGTGAAATTTGCACCATGCCAATTTGTTGTCTTAGTTGTGGAAGATAATGTTACCTAGGTGACCACCACGAGAATGGATTGCGCATGCTCGTTTGTCGACACTTAGTTCGTTCAATAAAGCAAAACAATTTACGAGAAGAAAACTCACCCGTGCCAGGCATTCCTTTGATCAACAAATATTGTTGAGCCGTCAGTGATTTAAGAACTGCTTTCTTTTGTCCTGAATTCAGTTTAGCCAACAGGTCAGCTCCAATATCCAATATGGACGCGTGGTGTTTTTTGGAGAACTGAGGAAGGGTTTTGTCAATTATGATAGAACGGAGACTAGCATTATTTCTGTGATCTAAAACAAAACGAAACTGGGACTTTAAGATATATCGGCATCTATCTACAATGGAACCCCAGAAGTTGAGATCAAATGGAACATATATTAAGAAATTCATTAGTGAGCCAGACGAAGCATAGCCGAGTTACAGGGTGGGGACCTTATTTTGGACAACTTTCTAGGTGGCTTGGTGGGTTCTGTATGACCAACGAAACAGTGGATGGACAATAAATGTTGGTGGTGATTTCAAATATGGGTTCATAACTTTAAACAACAAAAGCAAAATGGGGGAAAACCAGAAAAGTAATAGTTTTTTGTCTTTTTTCAAATGTGATTCGACAATGAAAAGAAGTACTTTTTAAAGACTTTTTGTGTAAAAGTTTTTGAAATTTCGAACATAATTTTTTACCAATGTTAATAGGGAACCACGAGAATGGTCCAATTATCGTATAATTTTATAAATAAATTGAAATTGAAGCCCTGTACACAAATATCAAACTATAATTCCAAAGTATGAAATATATTCAATCTCTCCACAGGGAAAGTGATGGTGGTGGAAGGGTTGGGTAGCATATTATGCTACACTTCCATGTTCTCCAGTAGTGTTAAATTTCTCAAATTCATCAGGATGAAATTCCAAGGGTTGGCTGGTTTTGAACTCACGCCCTACTGTTTACCAGTCAGAGCATATTACCACTACACCACCAATCCATAAAAATTCAATTGAAATTATTTTTTCCAGTACGAAAGGAATCCCAACATAATGTTGCGCTCAGTGGGATTCCAGCCTAACAGTAACATTCATACGAACCTTTTTCTAGAAGTAAGCCCAGTCCTATTAAATTATAAGATAGTAGTGATTGACTCTCATATGTATCGATGTGGAATTTATTATCTAATTGACTTAATCCAGTGAGATCTCGGTCCAGACTGAGACTGATCGATGTATCTGCTAGGCTCACTATGAACCCAGCAGCGACGGCGGGTTGGGTGGAGGTACTAACAATAACATACTGGGATATGTTAAAATAAAAAGAAGATATTGTGTAGGAACGAGATAGTGTACATTGATATCTACCTGAAAATAATACAAAGTCTTGTGCGTTAGAATGCAGGATTAAAGTTCTGGTGAACATCACACGACTTTCTGATCTGTAGAAGAATGAAGGTATTGTAATGGACTGAAATTCTCGATGTCGAGTTTTTAATGCATTGTCAAGAACGGTAAAAATTATCGTTCTTCGTATTCATACTCTAATCATAACCAATAGAGGAGAAAGTGAGGAAACTTGCTTACTTTAACCCATGAGGTGGAGGGAAGATGAGACTCTAGTGCTAGTGTACATACACATAACTAATAGAGCAGAAAATGAGGAAACTTGCTTACTTTAACCCATGAGGTGGAGGGAAGATGAGACTCTAGCGCTAGTGTACATACACATAACCAATAGAGTAGAAAATGAGGAAACTTGCTTACTTTAACCCATGAGGTGGAGGGAAGATGAGACTCTAGCGCTAGTGTACATACACATAACCAATAGAGGAGAAAGTGAGGAATCTTGCTTACTTTAACCCATGCGGCGCGGCGCGATGGAGGAATAAATTAAGCATCTGTGCATTTTAGGCAAATTTTCATCTAGTGGGCATCACACGGACATTGCACTTGAGGGGCTCGTATTTCATTCCCGGCGGGGTCGGAAAATTTTCGAGTTGGTGCTTGTGATTACACTCAGCCTCGTGAGGGTTTAAGAGAATATTAGTACATGTGGGTCTAAGTAATGCTTTGATACCCTGACAAAGTGTGAAGAGGCCGTTTTGCCTTTCCGTAGTTTTGAAACCAAATATGAACGGGAACAAACCATGATCCCGAGGTCATATTGAGCATCTTGGCATGGTGGATTGTGAAATATATTGTGACCACTCAGATATACATTGCATTCACTTAAGTAGTGCAGATTTTCCGAATACTATTTTCAAATATTTTCATTTTGTAAAAATTTTGAATTATTTCTTGAGAGGGTGATTCTTTTAAGGTTCTCCTATTGAGCCCAGATTAAAATTAAATCTATATTTACATACGTTGTTTGTAAATATAGTACAAGATGACATATTTTACCCCAACCAGAGGGGTTAGGGAACGTTTTGACGGGCATGCCTCCGTGATTAATGTAAGAGCGTCAAACACCCATTACGGGGGGGGGGGATTTTATTTAGGAAAAAAATATTTCTTCCACAGGTCAGACCCTTGTATATGTACAAAGTGTGAATAGTTCATAACGATAATAGGACACCAAAAATACCTTTCTGGCATTGTACTTCTGATTTTAGTTTTAAATTACAAATACAATCCCCTCTGGACTCTCTATCTTCTGGATTCAATGTCCAAACGTCACTTAGTTGTTTGGATTTCTGCTTTGATTCCTTGAACTCCAAACGTAATAGAGCGACCATATGAAATACATAACGAATGTGTTTCTCGCTTAAATGAGAAGTAGCGTCGACACTGATTGATTTTAATGGATTCTTATCATCAAGAATATCTCGTCCTTCTTCACTGCAATCAAACATTAAAAATTGTGAATCAGTCAGTCAGTGATATTATTAAACAGTGCGCGAGGACAGCATGGAAATACCAGTATGTCTGTAGAACAAAAGTAGATATTGATATACGGCTTTAGCCACGGCTCATCTGTTTATACAGGGTGTAACAAAATGCCACCGACAAAAAAATATGGTGAATAGTACATACAAAAATAAACTTATTTCTTCTGAGACAAAATCCGGAAAAATGCTTTCTCTTCGCTCTACGATTTTTGAAAGTTAACAAATAAAAATCGATTTTTTTTAATAACAAAAAAAAACTACTCGAGGTAACGGGAGGGATATCAAAAATGGATGATGGGAAACGACCCCCCCCCCCCAAAAAAANAAATATAGAATGAGACCACAGAAATATTATCAGCATTCAAAAATGTCGAGCCATTTACGGACGAATTTTGTATGTAATCATCGAATAATATTAGCATGGGAACGGCCATGATTCTAATGTGCCAATCAAAATAGGCGCAGAATTCTGGACATCAGATAAATTATCAGAACTAAAATATCTTAAATCGTTTTCGAGATAAAGCTAATTTTTCGGTCAAATTCTGCCAATTTTAACCGTGGCGATGGCCGGGACACAACTGCTATTGTATTATAGAACTAGAAGTTTCATCCGCGCTTAGCCACGAACAAAGGAGTTTGGAGGAGGAGAAGGGCTGTAACCAAAATTTCAAGTTATAAGTTGAGCCGTTCAAAAGTTAAGAGGAGGGTAATATTACCTTAGAGCTGCTGAACAAATATACAAGTAAGGGCATTTTGAACATGCGCTATGATGGTTTATGGGGGGTGGTAGAAATGGTACATTTACATCTTTAACATCTTGATTCAAGTAATACACTAATTGGTTGCGCAACATCATCAGATCTCTCTTCTCTGGGTGTCCGGCTCGGATTTCATCCAAAATATTGTCTCTGGAAAAAACACGAGATATTTTGTTAATTTCAAAATTATAAAATCAATATCCTTTGTCAGTCTAAAAAATTTGTTAAACCTAAAAAAGCTGATCCACCCGCAACGTTTGTTTTTTCCCGTGGCTGTAGAATTCCTTTACAAAAATCGGTAAATCTGCCATTCGAACCACGATATAGTGGACTTTATGGATTTAGAGGGTACATTTGAATTCAATTTTTGAGGTCGTATAATTATTGTACCTATAAGAAAAATCTACTCGCTCCGAGTTGAACTTTCCTTATTACGTACCTACCTACTTAGAGCAACGTTTTTTAAGTATAGATATTATTTCATTGCCAAAGCCAAATGGGATCTCCATACAAAATATCACGAGAATCGATCATTGTGACCAACGGATTAGCCAGCGTCAATGGCACATAGAACGAACCAGTTCCCGTAAGATCAATAAGGTTAAAAAACGTCGGGCGTGTGAAGTAGGAACTCGCGGGAGTCCGCTTACCACGGTGTATTTAGCCTTTGAGGACAACAGAGCTAGTGATTACTGCGGAATGGCACTGAAGGTTAAAAATTGTGCTTAGTTATTTCGTTAACCTCTTTGTTGTTATAGGGTGTTACCAAAACAGCGTTTATGGACACTGAATACACTAAATTTCTGTAAGATTACTAAAGTTAAGGAAGGTCCAGAAATGTTTTAGTTGGTAGGTGTCCACTGTCCAACATGATTCGAGCCCTCGTTTTCTGAGCCCAACCCAGGCTAGGATAATGTGGCTAACTTTCCAGCGAATGGAGGGTTAAAACTGCGTCCCGAATGATCTTACATGTTAGTAAGACCTTGAGCATAGATTTATTTTGTATTCTGCGATAAATGTAGGCTTAGAATATCAAATTTCCAGGGGGGGGGGGGTCTTTAATGATCTTTTGTTGAAAATATTAGATCAAAGTACATACAGGATTGTGCCTGCACCTTGAACCTTGATTGATCGATCATAAATATTTGACGAATTAATGTGAAAGTTACGTTAAGGATTTAAACCAACCGAAGATAAAGGAGGAGTCCAGCGTCAACAGTTTGTCCCATTTCACTCATCATCATGGCGTAGAGTATTACTTGGCCCCGATGTTCCGCCGATTTGGAAGCTCGACCAGTTTTCAATTCCAATGGCATAGTCTGTAAAATAAAATAAATACCAAGGCATTAATGTATATTTAGGTATTTCTGTTATTATGTCACAATTTTTGTGGGCATCACAGCGTTACAGGGTATTTCACAATTACTGTAATTGTACCAAATTGCATATTAATTGTCGCTCACTTCCCTTGACACATTTTTCTTTTACCGAGGCGCACCTATCAGTCGGTTTTCCTCGGGATACTACTCAAAATGACTGGAACTAAACAAAACTCAGCCCACTCAGTAAAAGTCACAATACTGACAGCTTATGTAGACCTGTGACTCGATCCTGCCGATGTTAAAAAAATCCTAAAACCTCTAATTGCAGAGGATAGTGAATCAACAAAACTTGGCGAATCTACTGTCACTAGTACAACATATATTTTTTATTAAACATTCAAATGCCCTCAGGGGTAGGGTTACAGTTTTTTATGATATAAAAAAATAGGTATTCAGGAGTTTTACATAGTATGTCCAAACAGTGTTTTGTTGTCATAAACTGCCCATACTTTTCAAAGAGCTCTGCATTCTAAAAATCCCCTCAACCCATACTACCTTCATATCTGTGCACGTTATTTTTACACAGGTGATTTGACACTTTCACATAGTATTTTAGTGTGACTTACAAAGAGCAAGACATGTCCTGTCAAAGCCGAACGTCTGATAGCCTTACTCAGGGGAGGCTCTACATGAACATAATAAATATTTAGCATAATAAATATTCAATGAGTATGAAAAAAAAAACTTCATTCCCATTGGTGAACAGGAATTTTCAATGGAAACTCTCAGGGAGTAGTTCTCTAAATTGAGATTTTTTTAAAAACTATATATACATATATATAATTTCAATAGGCGCCCTATTCTAAAGATTCTATTTCCCATCTTGTGTCGAAAAGGCGGGATGGAGTTGGATTCGAACCAACATCCTCATGGTTACGAATCCACCGCCTCAATCAACTGAGCTTCTAAGGCTATATTTGCATATTGGGAAGACTCAGCTATGTCCAAGTCCGCAGCATGCATGTTGTATGTATTTGGTAAGAGATCTTTTCAAAGTTGAGTTCCTGTTGGAGGCACATTATTCTCCCAGAATAGTGGCGATCCCCACTTAGGCCTTAAGTTTAGTGTAGATGGAACTTGCCAAGAAATATCACCAACAAGGGATGACCATTGTATATTGTTATTAACCAGATAATAAAGAAACAACAGACATCCAGGATTGTCTCTTCTAGTTTTTAGTAATTCAAGACCTAAATCTTACACCAGCAACCCATACGATATTGGTTTTAGGTACGTTGGATAGAAACTATTCAGCTTAAAAAGAGAAACCAAACAAAATTAGCCTGTTATTCTTTTCAACCTTTGTATTTGGTTTTGTCCTGTTGGTGACCAGATAGTGGAATAAATTCTTGTTGACTTCTCACTGTCGCTTATTACAGAATTCTGATGGTATCAGGATCGGAGAATGTGCGTCAATTTATATTAAAAATCACTATTATTTCTTACCTTAATTTGGTTTTTGCTTTCAACTTTTACAGTGACATCAACTTTGCCTTTGACTCCTAAATTTGGTAGCCAAATATTTTCTTCAATATCTTGAATTTCTAAAATTTGTCCCTGCCATGTATTTTTCTTGTTTGAACTTTGGTGGACAAAAGAATCCAGAAAGTTTTTAATTTTAGGTATGAATGATTCGAGTTCCTTTTGAGTGTCTGCTAGAGACATGAGTGCGGAATACATCATCAAGATGGCATCCTGGGAGGAGATCATCTCCAGAATCAGTTTCTTCATTTCATTTTCGGTGTTGATTTTATTTTTCAATATCTACAACAATACAGAAGATTTCTTTGAATGAACGTTGCTAGAGGATGCCATCCTCAGAGTCCACTAGAGAGTACATCCTAACAATAATAGGTTCTACGCACCAGTAGAAAGGAACCATCACAGTTGCTGTCAAGGGCCATCAAACCCCTTTTGCTATTCCCATATTAACCAATTTTTACGATTTTCCAAACTGAATCTAGAAATGCAAAAAATAGTAGATTTTAAGATTTTTTAGAGGAACACCGTTACAGCAACCAAAAGCTATTTTTCTCCATCATTATGTTCTACTAATTCTTTTTTCATATTACAAATATGACCATACTAGCTGATGCCTGCAACTTTGTTTGTATCTTTTCCTGCGGCTGTAGAATTTTTTTTGGTCAAAATAATTCAGCCTGTTTTTATTTCTTTTTCGCAATCTGCCATAGATGGGATACGAACCAAAGATGGAGTAGATTTTATATTTTTCCTGAAGATTTTGGGTATGATTTTTTAGAGTTCCATTCCAGGTAACTTTTTGATTACCGTTTGGGTTGTGTAACTGCTCAAAACGTCGTTCTGGCAATGACTCTCTTCTGTTTCAACTTCAGAATTTTTCCTTTCTTATTTTGCACCTACGTTGTAAGAGGAATTTCTGCGTTTAAAATCTCGTTTTGTACTAATTGAGGGTCAGTATACCAACTGGGCTTTGTTTTTTGTAAGTATAGATGAGAGTGATTGACATTAATCATAATCGTTTTCGATGGTAGCCAAATGTAGATATGAGACTACAGCTCTAAATAAGTTATTTGCTGCTAAAAATTTTAAAAGTCATCATACCCTATAACCCGACAAGCCGTCTGAGACCGATGATTTAGTTACGTACATCAGATTATCAGAATTCGATCATAAACAATGATGGTATATTAAGGGGGGATGATCGATGGAATTTTAGTGTGAGTCTAGGATAGAAAGACAGAGGATCTCCTTGTAAGTCCCATCCTTATTACCCTTTTCACTGAGTCGAACAAATAACATCTTTTAACCTAATAAATATAAATACTTAAATAATAATATAATATTTAAATAGAAGTTCTTCGTCTTTTCTTGTGATTAAACCTCCTAAGGCTTGCACCCATCTAAGGAAAACATAAAAAACAGAAAATACCCAAGTTTCCAACTTACAGTATGACTGGGACACACCATTAATTGAAAAAAAAATACGAGACTTTACTAACGGATATACCATTACGTGACAAAATTAGAATTTTATCGTTAAGAACAAAAGAAGCAGGCGCATGGCTACATGCCATTCCCATAGCCAATGTGGGATGAATTGTAGACGATATATCCCTTCGTGTAGCAATCGGCTTAAGATTGGGAGCACCGATATGTGTACCCCACACATGTCGTTGTGGAGCTCATGTTGATAAAACAGGTCAACATGGTTTAAGTTGCTCAAAAAGTGGTGGACGATACTCCAGACATGGTGACCTCAATAACACCCTGAAGCGAGCCTTGGGATCTTGCCATGTTCCATCTGGTCTTGAACCATCCGGCCTATTTAGACAGGATGGGAAGAGACCAGATGGCATGACAATGAACGGTAAACCTTGGAAAAACGGTAAACCATTGGTGTGGGACGTAACATGTGTGGACAATCTGGCAAAAACGAACATCAATCTTTCTCTAAAAGGTCCGGGAGAAGCGGCCAAACAGGCAGAGGAAAGAAAAAGAAGCAAATATAAGGAGATAGGAGAAGGAAATAATTCTATTTTTACTCCCTTCGCCGTCGAAATCTTCGGCTCATTCGGACCAGCAGCCTTGGATATGTTCAACATAATATCCAAGTCTCTGGTCCATGAGACCAGGGATCGACGTGCGGGGGAGTATTTCAGACAAAAAATAGGCCTGGCAATACAGAGAGGTAACGCTGTATCAGTATTGAGCACACTGAGACAGGAAGAAGATAATTTAAACGAAATTTATAATGTTATCAAATAAAAAAAATCGTTTCTATGAATAAAAAAAAAAAAAAAAAAAAAAAAAAAAAAAAAAAGGAAAACATACTTACAACGTACGTTCAGGCCTTTTCTTTGGATGTAAAACTTATTCTGTTAACCAACCCGAATACAACACTTGGAGGCTAATAATTGACACGGGCTACCGAAATCCTGTCAATAACTACAATGTTATCACATCCGTAGCACAATCATAATAATATTGCAGCACAATAATAATAATATTGCAGAGTTGCTTTCTGTGTTATTTTCTCAGGTAGACTCGGCCCGTGAGGATATCAATCTCACGTAATATTTTACAATATTAGGTATGACCTATTTTTCCACAGAAGGTGATAGTAATTCATAATTTTATTTGAGGATTACCCCTTCGGATTGACGTTAGTAGTAAAAAAAAAATAGCGACTTACATCTTGTAACAATTGATGCAGCAATATTCCGAGTACCATAATACTTGACCCCGCATCAACCCCTTTGAATAGATCACTCAGAATACTTTTTCTCATGCAAAACAATGCTCCCACAACTGCCGTTCCCGACACTAGCACATCTGATTCATATACTATCAAACCTCTCGTATTGTCCACAATCCAGCTATGATGTTCGTTACTATATTCTGCTTTAATATTGATAGCATTGCCTTGTTGCATATGAGTATGAACCCAAGATCCTGTCACGAGACAGGAGACACTGGTGGAGTCTGTGTCCAATGTTTTCAAATGAAGTTTAAGTTGAGAGAATCCATTTTGTTCAATGTTGATGATTTCACATTTTTTGAAAGATGACAAAACCGTTTTTCTAAAGATAAAAAGAGAAAATAATAATTGGACAGAGAACCAATAGAACCCATAGCACGTGTAGAATTTGGACAATCCTGAGGATGCCATTTTTCAGTGCAAAATAATAAGAAAAAAAAAAATGAACTAAGTTTTGACGTCAGACCAGAAAGATTTTTTTTGTACTAGTATTTACGACAATTGTGTACTAGTTTCTCTGGTTCAAATTATATTTTTCTATCAGAAACCATAAAAATGTTATAAGCGATTCGGTGGGGTAAAGTCGAAATTTACAAAATGGGCGCCATCTTGATAACGAAGCGAAAACAACGTATACCCATTAGAGTAGTTTGTGTTTTAAATAACGTGTTCTACCTACCCCAGGCCTGTGATAACGTTATGCTGGTTCACACTGTATACATAATAGCCAGACAATACCAGGAAAAGTAATAACAAACCTCTGTAATATATTGACAGTTATTACTCAAAAATATCTTGAATATTGCTGACACAACTTACTCAGAAACATCAACTTCGTCAAAATTCCAATTTTCATCATCATCATCGAAATAAATTTTGGAGATTGATGACAAATCAATTTGTTTTTTACATTGAGAGAGATTTTGATTAATCAAAGGTGATTTTGTTATACTCAAAGTATTGGCAACATCTTGAGATATGGTAGAAATTTCATAAACTTTATCTGGTGTTAAAGGAATTTCACTGTTCACTTTCAAAATTTCATTATTCTTTTCGGGTAAGTTTTTATGTTCGTTTTTTTTCTCTGGAGATTTCATTTCTATGCCATACATTTTCAAAAATGAACTTACGGATTCTGTTTGTGTTTCTTGTTTTTGTGCAATATTTTCTTTACAACGTTTAGAGTTTCCATCAATTTGATGATCAAAATTATCACTAAAACTTTTGAAGTTATTTTTGTGCAAATCACCACTTGGAATAATTTTTTTTTCATTTTGAACATTCCGTTTTTTATTCAATTTAATGTGGTCAATAGAGGTTTCTTTCATTTCCGACTGAAAATTTCTACTTTTGACTTCACGCTCATTTCCAATTTTCAATACGTTTTCTAAGATATTATCAATCTTCACAAGATTTGTTGGAGAAACATGAGTATTTTTTTGAACCGCGTTAGATATTTTTGTATGGTCTTTATCTGAATTCATGTTATGAGAACTTTTTATAAAATCTATTTCATCCTTCCCTATGTTATGATCCTCGGGCATATTTGTATTTATTTCTCCTAATAATTCATCTAAAAGATTATCATTTGATAAAAGAGAAACTTCGTTTTTTAAACTTGCAACAGGTTTCCTAACAGATGAATTTTTTTCTGTCTTATCAGTATCACTCTCTTTTTTTGGAAGAATTGGTAAGGGCCTTTTGACATCATCCCCTGATGATTTGTGGTTAGTAATAAATTCTTTATTTATTTTTGTACTATCAGATTTCTGACTTATATTTTTGAATTTATGGCTTTCATTTTTATTTGTTCCAAATTCCTTTTGATTATTTTGATGGTTAATTTTTTCCACTTTTTTTATTATTAGTTCTGTTCTACTTTGAAATGACGTATCATTATTTTTTGTATGTTTGTCTTTGAATTTTTGGGAAAAGTTACCCGTGACTATATTAGGATCGTTTTTTTTTAAACCCTGTATTTCTTTTTGTATCGATTTTTTTCCGTTAGATTTCGTAACATTTTCTGAAATCTTCGATGTCTCCTCATTCATTGATTTTTCAACATGCATATGTTCATCTAACTCTTTGCGCGATTTTTTACAAACATAATTTGTTTTTAAATTAGCCTTATTTTCTTTGAGTACAAGACTTGAGGTCGGTTCCAAATTTTGACTTTCATCTTTATCGTAAAGTAATTTATTGTAATTTTCTAATTTTAACAATTTTCTTTTAGAAATATCATCGTTATTTCTTTTTCTTTTCTTTTGAAACTCTGGTGATGCAGGAATACACTCTGGACTATTAGAATTTCTTTTTTCTAATTCAATATTTTGTTCGAGGCAATTTCTGTTAATATTTTCTTCTTGAGAGTTTTTTTTGTCTATCTTGTTAAAAAAGTTTGATATTTTCAATTGTTTCTGAGGAGATTCATTTGAAAATGGACCAGCGGATGATACTAAAAAATTTGAAATTTTTGGTTGAGTCTTGGCAGAAGAAGTCTGAAATCAAAATGGCCAGTGTTAACTAATATTGTTCAACGAAGATAGAAATATGATTCTAAACGTTAAGTTGGGATGAATAAACTATGACTAATAAAAATAAACAATTTTAGGATTCGCAAACTCATTTTATTTACCATTTATAAATATACGGGGCATTGAAGAATACAATATGCTGTTAAATGAGCATATTATATTATTCAAGTCGTAAATAATTTAACTAATAAATGTTTGTGTACAACGAAAGAGGTAAAAGGTAAAAGTTGTGAAAACAGCTCATCAAATGTTAATTTTTTAGTAAAAATAAGGTGCCTCCGAATGCTACTTCCAAAAAAAATATGTTTGTATAAGTAGTATAGATTAGGTTCATACGGCCGTACCTTGTAAATATATATTCCTACAGGTGCTTGCACCCTAGGATAATGTTGGGGTAGTATGGTCATCTCGTCCGCTGTACTCATCAATCCCTTCATCTCAAAATTGAATTGAGTTACACATAATAACGCATTTATTTTAATTTGTTATTATTATTTGTGATAACCCATATTATGCCATTGTCACAACTTACCTTTAAGAGTACAACAGCATTACAGGTCACTACACTAAAGTGTTACCTTACTGTTATTTTTTGTAATACAGCCACTGGTCGCTGAAGTAACTACTCAGTTGTCCTCACGAGGCTGAGTGCACACCGAACAAGCAAACTCAGTTCCCAAAAATTATTGTCTATCTCTTTACTCAGTTCCACCAGGATTCGAAGCCGGGTCTCCAAATTGACAAGAGAATGTGATACCCACTAGGATGGGAGACTGCAAATTTTAATGTATTGCAGCCATTGAGTTTATGGTAAGACTTACTTACCTATCATATCGCGTATTTCCTCCTGTATCCTTTATCATTGCTTTTAAAACACGAAAAAAGAAATACACATATTCTTAGGCGAGTCCGCAGATCGTGCAAATACCTAGCACACTCCCATTAGAACCAGTGCATTTGTTTATTCCTTGCTTATATCAACAATGTATGATATAATAGAAATAAGAAAACGGTAAGCGGCTACGGCTGTCTGCGGGCACCCTAAACGGGGTAAGTATCTACTTACTAAGGATCATGTACTAACCTTATTTTTGATCGGTTTCATTTTTTTAAACACTTCTCTACATCTTTAAACAAGAAAAAAATAATAACAATTATAGCAAATTGATAAAATTAATTCATCTTGACACAATTATTATATTTTTTCTTATTGATAAAGAGCGGTCTAAAAAAGCTTTTGTTGTTACCATTTTTTTATATTTTGATCAAAATCAACTTGTTGGAAGTGATTGATGGCGGATGGCGGGAAAACATAAATTATTTCAAGAAGTTATGTATGATGTGAAGATAGCTAATAACATTTTTATACCTTTATTTTATAACATTTTATACCTACCTTTATTTTATTACATTTTATACCTGATACCTCTCTTATTTTTAAAATTATTTCTTAAAATTTTTCAGTCAATCCCAATCGACTAGTCGTGTAAACTACCTTAAAACTAAGAGTTCCTATCAGATAACTGAAATCAATTAATGTCGGGCGTATGAAGTAGGTGCCGTAGGTGAATAGGTGCCTACACTTGATAGTCCGCTATCACGATGTTGGCTTTTTGCGGTTTGTATAGACTTTGAGAATAACAGTCTGTAACTGAGTAGGTACCAGAGTAGCTGTTGTTGATTGCATCGAAATGGCACGCGAGGTTATAATATAATTACGTACTTAGTAGTAACATGGTTAATATCTTTGTTGAAATAGGATGTTCCCAAAGCTGTTCAAAAATTAAACCAATAAAGTTTTTCCCTAACAGCGACTTTTTCACCAGTTCCCGTAAGATCACTGAAGTTAAGCAACGTCCGGCGAAGTTTCACTGTAGGTATGTGTGACAACCTAGGTTTGACTCAGTGAGGTCAATGTGGGTAGCTGCTTTGTAAGTTTCCATCGATTGGAAGGTTTAATTCTCGTCTTGAATGACTAGATGTTAAAGGGACGTTAAGTAAAAAAAAAAAAAAAAAAAAAAAAAAAAAAAAAAAAAAAAAAAAGTGCTTTCAGCCAGCGTCAATTAGACAACGTCCAGCGAGATTTTACTTGATGGGTTTTAAAAATTTCCTAGGGAATATTGCTCGGATATTAATTTTGTTTAAACTTTTTATAGTCTAATTTTATTTCTAAGTACAATATCTTGGTTTTGGAGACAACGGGTATAATACAGGAGTATTTGGTAAATTTTCCCAGTCTCCTGGAAATCTAAGTCCATTACTTTGATTACATTGCATAGACATTGTACTTTGATCAAAGAATTCTTTTAAGAGTCTTGTCTTTTCTTTCGTCCATTTAATTGAATTATAATTTTCACTGATACCTTTGTAAGAATCTGTTCTATCGCCTTCCCAGCTGCAAATAAAAACAACAGCAAACATTTAAATGTTCGTCACTCTCAGTCAAATACGTATATAAGGTTAAATGCTAAAATTTTAGTATGGAACCCTATAAATGTCACTGACAGTTACCAAAAGTTTTGGGGCAGCATGATTAGGCCCCAAATCGGACTTCATACCAAATTTTATCCAAATTGGTCAACGCTAGGCGGCAAAAGTACAGTTCACTGCGGACAAATAGATTTTTTAAATCGATTTCTGGATTCTACGGACCTTGAAATATAAAATATAAAATTTTGAGGGGAGGGGTATTCATTTCTCTTCCTCTAACCCTAAAAGGTACAAAAAACTTTGGAGCCAGTTGGTCCAAAAAACCGGTATGTCCGACGTATAACGTGGAACGGATAACGTACGTATACGGAATCGTGTGCAGAACTGTGGGAGCCATACCGCTGATCCGATTTTGATGAATTTTTGCTCAGGTCATCTATGGTAAGTATCCCGACCCATACTTTTCATTTTCTCGATATCGCCCTTTTTGATTAAATTCAATATCAATAATTATGGAATCATTCTATTAAGAAATGGGCCCATTGTGTTGTATCTCTGTCAGGGGCTCCGCCAGCGGCCCCAACGCGGATTTAATAAATTTTTAAAGTAGTTTAAGGGCCCTTAAATATCTTCTATAACTTATGGTTTCATTATAAAAAAATAACAATCAAAAGAGAAGTGATGTCTTTGTTCTCCTTCTGGTATACTTACTCGTGCATATATCTAAAGAAAGTATTTAAATTATTATTTGTAACCGAACTTTTGCAAACTTCCAAATCTATGGCAGGATAGTAATGTATATAGTTGACACACATTTCATCCGTTATGGCGAATCCACCTAACGTTATGTTACTTCTCATTCCAGTGTCGTACCAACAACTTGTTATCAAGGCATCCCCCTGTAAAATAAATTATAAAATCATTATTCAATCAATAGTGGCATCCAATGGTAGCCAGATGTATAAGATTGCAGCTCTAAAGAAGTTATTGTTTGCTCCCAATATCTCAAGTACCTATGAACGCATTTCACCATGGAAGTTAGGAGTCATGATTTGATTTGAAAAAAATTAAGCCTTCGGAAATAATTTTATTAGGTAGGTATTTTAATGTAGTGATTATTTTATCATCTTGCCAACGATCATACCACGTTGAATACACCAGTTCCCGTCAAATCACAGAAGTTAAAGCAACGTCCGGCGTGGTCAGTACTTGGATGGGTGACCGCTTGGGAACACCACGTATCGTTGGCTCATTTTTCCGGCCCAACCCAGGCTGGGTGAGGTCAATGTGGGTAGCTGGTTTGCAAGTTCCCAGCGAATGGAGGGTAAAAACCCCGTCTTGAATGACCAATAGATGTTAAAGAGACATTAAGCCAAATTAAAAAAAAATATATCATCAATATTTTATGTAGTGATTATTTTATCATCAATATTTTATGTAGTGATTATTTTATCATCAATATTTTATGTAGAGATAATTTATCATTAATACCTACTTTATGTAGTGATTATTTTGTCATTAATATTTTATGGGTCCCAAAAAAAAAGAACCATCTCTAATGCCCAGACATCTGGAGGGATTATTCACTGCTAGTTCTGTCAACTGTAGAATTCACCAACATAAAAGGGCCCAGCGATTGTGAACATAATAAATGCCCATACCAAGTTTCATGAAAATCGGAAAAAACGTTCGACAGTTATCTTGCAACGGACAGACAAATGTTTTAAGAAAAATCAAAGGGGTTAAAACTGGATTTTCTCTTTTTTGAAGTACTTACCGGTAACACAGTGACAGGTGACAGGGTGTTTCAATAATCTTATTTCTTGAAAAAGAGGACTGTAATGATTATCTCTATTGAAGTACTTACCGGCAACACAGTGACAGAGTGTTTCAATAATCTTATTTCTTGGAAATGAGGACTGTAATGATTATCTCTATTGAAGTACTTACCGGCAACACAGTGACAGAGTGTTTCAATAATCTTATTTCTTAGAAATGAGGACTGTAATGATTATCTCTAGTGAAGTACTTACCGGCAACACAGTGACAGAGTGTTTCAATAATCTTATTTCTTGGAAATGAGGACTGTAATGATTATCTCTAGTGAAGTACTTACCGGCAACACAGTGACAGAGTGTTTCAATAATCTTATTTCTTGGAAATGAGGACTGTAATGATTATCTCTAGTGAAGTACTTACCGGCAACACAGTGACGGGGTTTTTCAATAATCTTATTTCTTGGAAATGAGGACTGTAATGATTATCTCTAGTGAAGTACTTACAGGCAACACAGTGACAGGGTGTTTCAATAATCTTATTTCTTGGAAATGAGGACTGTAATGATTATCTCTATTGAGTTCGGCCAATTCTCGTCCATTTCTGACGTGTCGAGTAACCACACGTTTACCAGTTAGATGGGTGTGTAACTGAGACCCAAATACTTTAATGCCTTTACTTGGGAGTGCCTGTAAAATTTGTAATGCATCAATATTCATTTTAAATCTTATTTTTTCTTGACCTCCAAAATTATCTTTCAGTGTACCACTTCATCACTACTGAGGAATGGGGATTCAACTCCGTTTGTGAGTTGGATTAAGAAAAAGACACTGCTCCGAAGATAGCTGTCGAACGTTACTTTAGCAATAAAATACGAATTGGGCTGATAAAAGTCTGTGATGGTACATAATGGCTTAGTGTTAGATTTTTTTGTAAAAAATTCTGTGTTAATTTTAGTGTTTCTAGCAATTCTGTGATACCGGAAAAATAATTATAACAAAGCATTAATACAGGTATAATAGAACAGTACATTGGGATATGATGTTAGTTCGCCTCGACGTGATGTACCTTGAATAATGCTGGAAAACTAACAAATCAGGGGACCAGACAATCATTAGGTGATTTTCTTCTTTTGACAACCTAAAAGAATCAGAATGTAAGCCAAGAGCAAAACACACACAGAAAGTAACAAAACAAACCATGTAAGCGCGGCAAACCAAACTGAAACCGAGGGAACAGTTCATTAGTTAACTTAGTCTAATGTGAAACAATCAGGTTTGCTCTGTTTGTTGACAATAAAAAATGGCCTCTCTGGTTCACCATATATCATACTTATTTCACATTATATTTATCAATATTTTTATTCTCTGTGATTAGAAATATTATTTACAAGTTTTAAACATTGTCAATTATACCTTCTTTTTTTTTTTTTTAAAAAAAAAAAAGTTACAATCATGCCATTCCGAAAACGAGAAAATTCGATCAGAAAATTTTCGCTCCCGGCGGGATTCGAACCCACAACCTCCATAATCCATTAATAACTCGGCCACGGAGATCGTCTATTGTCAAAAATTATACCTACTATTAAAAATAACGCAACAGTAGAATTAAAGGATCTGCACTATTGACCCCTGTGGATAGGGGGAATTTAAAATTTTAAGAATAGGTACTTCAAGGCCCATGCCGGCCGTAAAATGCAGAAAGCAAGGAGAAGCTACTGCCTTATCCGTAAGGATTCTTTACTATCACCAACTTATGGAGAGTTGTTGCAAACCATCCCCACCCAACTTACCACTGTTGTACATTCAGAAGTACAATAACCAGAAAGTGTGAAATAATTTGTGTGAGGTGGAATGGCCATTTTGTCTGTATATTCTAATCCAAGTTCAATGATTCCGGCATCATATTGCCTAAGAGATTTAGTGACCAGAACTCTCAAGCCGGAACTATCAATAATGTCTGTAAAAGCAGAAAAATTGAATACCTAGGTATCAGAATCAAAGACCTAATTTTTTTTTTTTTTAATTTGGCTTAACGTCTCTTTAACATCTGTTGGTCATTCAAGACGGGGTTTTTACCCTCCATTCGCTGGGAACTTGCAAACCAGCTACACACATTGATCTAAGCCAGTCTGGGTTGGGCCGGAAAAATGAACCAACGATATGTGGTGTTCCCAAGCGGTCACCCATCCAAGTACTGACCACGCCCGGACGTTGCTTAACTTCTGTGATCTGACAGGAACTGGTGTATTCAACGTGGTATGATCGTTGGCTAGACCTAAATTTGGTTTAAAAATTGTTACATGTTCTATGTATAACAATGAATCTAGAAGAATCTGGATTCCAGGTTCGAATCTAGAAGGTAAGAAAACCCAAGCTCTATTTCCAACGCCAAATTTTGGGCTAATTCAATTTTTTTTTAAAAAAAATTATGATTCTTACATTGGGATCGCGGTATAATTGAAAGTTTCTAGTTGGGTTTTCTTACCTTCTTTTAAGAAAAGGCTTGGCCTTTTCTTAATTCTACCATGCCACTACCTTCTGTTTAGTCCCTACTCTCCTTAGATGTACCCTTTCCTGGCATATTAACCCTTGCTTGCATCACACTGTATCCTTGCGTAGAAACTGCATTTTGCTGATAATTTTTATATTTGGTTTGAAACAGAGAGTTTTTAAAGACTGGATGTACTTCCTAACACCAAATCTACTATATTCACGCGGGCCCCGTCACCTAATGAAACTGGCTTTCTCCCTTCGGTGGCTACATTCCTGTATTGGCTATTATAGAGTTGTAATTAATAGGATGTACCAAAATGTTTGTCAGCTTTTTAAATAATAGGTATTTCTCTCTCATGAATTTTGACAGAATATTATCTGAGCGCACGGCAGTGGGCCAGGCCAAGTTCCGGAAAGCACCAGTGTATCTATACACGAAGCAATTCACCGGGTTCTTCACACCATCAGATATACGGTTCTACAGGGGATAGGTCATTGAAATGCTGAACATACATTCCGTAGTACAGCACAATACTACAGGATAAACTTCAAAATTTAATGTTAATCCGAGCAGGAGATAGGTAATTTCAAAATTTGCACTTTTGGATACTGACTGACTGATTGATTCACTCATCATCAAAAGTTTCAGGCACTTTCCGTATACCTAGAGCTCTGAAATTTTGCATGAAGTTAGCAGTTGATTTCCACGTAAAGGGAAAAAGCCGAAAAATTGAACTTTTTAACGGTAAGTGCTCCAAAACGGTGTCGCTTTGGGGAAGACAATACAACGTATTTTAATGTAGTTTTAACCGATAAAACACTGAAATCTTGCATAAAGTTAGATATTTACATGCAATTTAGCAGAAAATAATTTATTTTTTAACCCTTTCACTCCCGGTGCTCCAAAAAGGTTCCGCTTTAGGGAAGGAGATGCTCGAAAACTAGTTTAAACTGGTAGGACGCTGAAATCTTGCATGTAGGAAGATATTTACATGGAATTAAATGGAAAAATAATTTTAATTTTAGCCAAATTTTTAAACCCAAAAAAATTTAACCTAAGACGAAAAAAAAAAAAAAAATCCTGAAAATTTTCACCAATAATTTTCTAACTAAGAAGTACCTATAATGTCTGAGTATACTCGTAATATGAATAAAATTTCAAAGAAACAAGAACTCGTTCGATCTGATTCAAAAATGGATTTAATTGAAAGTGATAGTTACAGAATAACAAAATTATCAAAATTTCAATCACAAATGGAATTGAAAAACAAAAAAAGGGGGGAATGGACGCGCCGGGATGGCTGCATGTGTCTCTTTCCTCTGTTTTGTTTTGAAAGGCAAATTGTTTGCGTTAAAATTAAAATAAATGGAAAAATAAATATATTCACTCTTTTACTACCAGTGCTCGAAAACGGTTCCGCTTCAGGAAAGAAAATGCACGAAATCTAGTTTAAACTGCTAAGACTCTGAATTCTTGCATGAAGTTAGAGAGACACTTAAATTCAATTAAACCCGCAAATGTCAAAATTGAAACTCGTCAATTCTCAGTGCTATAACTTCAGGGAGGAAGATACGCTATTAATATTGCTGTTTTTATTTGCTTTGTAGTGTATATTACTTTATTGATACTTTGGTGTTAGATTTTATTGGACATTTGGGTCCGGTTTACACAGAAAATTCCCGATTTCCGATATGTTGTGTAATCGAAAAGAAGAAGAAGAAATAAAGAAAATGGCCAAATAATCAGTTACATAAAGTAATCTTTACAAAAAATATTGATATCTCACAAAAAATTAAGATTGAAAAAATGCCAAGTTCCTCCTATCTATTATTGGGGCCAAGTTTATTGTTGCTGCTGTATATGCCGCACTTAAATTTATTATTGCACGTTCGTTATTCTGTCTCAATTCTCTTAAAGTAATACCGACTTTACACTTGGCCAGTTTATAAAAAGGTACTATTTTACGAATCCCCTTAGAAAAACTGACCAAGTGTAAATTCGGTACTTTAAAAGAATTGAGACAGAAGAACGTGCAATAATAAATTTAAGTGCAGGATATACAGCAGCAACTTTTATTGGCGGAATTTTTTGGAAGAGTGGGAGGAACTTGGCCTTTTTTCAATGATACTTTTTTGTGATCATGTGTTCGGGATGGTTTCTATCAGTATTCAGATTTATTTCGAATAGATACTCGTAACAGATTCCGCGATTTACTCGATCATTAAATTAACTGGTAACACAGGATTTCCTCTGGAATCAAAAATTTTCAATTCATGTTTTGGGGTACTTACAATCGATTTTTTTATATATATATAAAAAAGGCATTTTTCGTTATACATGTTCATTTATCAATTAGAACTTACCTTTACGAAATTCAGGATTATTGTAGTGAACTTCTAGCATGACATACTCATTCTTGTCTGGTCCTCCAAGGGGCCTACCAGCTTCCTTTGAAAAAAAAAAAAAAAAAATGCATTTTATTTTTACTTTCTTCAACCTCCATACTCTCGCTTTTTATCTTTGCAAATATCAAAATATATGCCATAGCTGTAGAGTACGAACAAAAAGCAGTAGTTTTTACCTTTTTTTCTAATGGTTTTAGGTCCGGTTGGAGAGGGGTGTATTTCGTAGGGATTGGTTCCAATGAGTGTACCACTGTACCACCATTTTTTTTTAAATAGGATTTGGTCGGCATGACTTTCTTGCCAAACAACTGGGTCGACTTAATAATTTCTAAATATAATTTTTAACCTGAGAACTCGATTAATGTGACATGAAAATATTATTTTACGGTCTCGGTTTTAAAAAAAATACTTATATTTGACGGATGGTGAAGAAAAGTTTCCTCTATATTGTTACACATTCCAATATTAAGTGTCCGGCGCGGCCAACGGGATATCGCCGAACGGATATTTTTATTCGATCCTTGGATTCTACGTATTTTGAAGCGTAAAATATCAAATTGTGTGTGTGGGGGGGGGGGGGGGCTTTTTTAGTCAGTAACAATTAATATATATGTGTTTTTCACTTACCTTTGGATATTGGAACGGTGGAGCACCCATTGCCCAAGCAGCTAACACGTTTTTACAAACTTCAACAGTTTTAGGTTTATCTACTGACGAGCATGGTCCTTCATAAAGTGGTATCTGCTGATCAGGAGGCGCATTGCAATAGAAAAGTTCCATGTGATGAACTAAACCTTCGTTTTGGGGATCAATGGCTGATTCAAACTGAAATTCATAAAATACCAGATCATATTTATGTGCATAGAAGATCTAACAAACCAGAATTCTGTCACTGCGCAGAGCTCGCACGATTAGAGCTTTCTTTGGTCTTCCTAGAGAGGGTTTCAATTTTTTTGGCTCAACGTCTTTTTAACATTTATGGTCATTCGAGACGGGAGTTTTACCCTCCATTTGTTGGAAAATTTAAAATCACTTACCCACCCGCCTGGATAGAACCGGATTAACGAGGGCGCCAACTTAAGTGGTCACCCACCAAGTAAAATCTCGCTGGACGTTGATCACCTTCAACTTAAACGGGAACTGATGTATTCAACGAGTCATTGACGTTGACAGTCTATACAATTTTATCACGTTTAAAAACAAAATTTCCTGTCAGATTAATGAAGTTAATCAACGTGGAGCTTTTAATGGGAGTCTGCACGGAGACACTACGTGTTGTTGTCTATTTCTGAACGTTGCTTAACATCAGTGATCCTAAGGGGGGGAACTGGTGTATTGAACGTGATATTGGCGCTGCCAAGCTATTTTTTTTATACTTATATTGTGGACATTGTGACCAAATTTTTTTTTTAAAAAAACAACTATTTTGATGATTTTGGTAATATTAATTCGTTGATACTCGTAATTCCAAACTTCTTCGTACGTACCTACCTAAAACATATTCAAAATGAATACCTGAATGATATGATGTTTATTTTGAATAATTTCTTGAGGAAGTTGGATCACTCTGCACCAATAAGTTGTTTCCTCTTCTGATACATGGAGCTTTGTGTTATGAAAAACATATTTTTCAATATTTCCAGATGTTTCAAGTTTATTATTTGAAATAGTTTTCAATAATTGAGTTCTTTCCATACCATGTTCAATTGCTGATTTTAAAACAATAGTTTCATCAAATTCATTCGCAAGGTCTACATTTCCTCTTAGCCATACTATATGGGTTGTACCATCCTATCATAACAAATAAATTCTATATAAATTTAACAATCCCCTGGTATGGTGGGTATCACACTGGTATTTCACTTGGGGTTCCGGGTTCAATTGTGATTTTGGGGTGACAATTGAGTCTCGACCAACGAGGGCACTACCCGAGTAGAAAGATTTGATTTGGTAGAAGACTAAATAGATTGTTTAGTAGATAAGGCTCTTAGGTATGCTGTGATACCCACAAAAATTGTGAAAAGGACGTTGAGCCTTACCACAAGGAAATTTTTCAGTCATTTTAAATTCTATAAGTACTGGGAAGTATTAGGTATAGTATTTTGGTTTATTATTTTCAAAACGTGGAATCGTTACATAAACAAGAATAAAATACTCACTCCCCAAAATTCGATAATTTACGTTTCAATGTAGGTAGAACAATGACACTTGGTGCAGAGTTTGTTGGTTCAAATTGAACTTTTTGAATTTGAATTGAAAATTATGTGATCGAAATTGGTCGTTTCCGGAATGGCATGGCAGTGAATGTCTTGAAGTATTGCAAAAGCAGTTTCGGGGCACAATTTTCTTTGAAAAATGTAACCCGAAATTGAATAAAAAAAATGTTCAAATCTTTTGCCATTTTTGCCATTTTGCGTAGACCGAATTTGATAAATTTGGTATGCAGTTCAAATTGTATCCCGAACTTTAATAGTGTCACTCGTGATTAAGATTTATCGTGCCTGTCGTTTTGCTGTATTCAGGAGTAGCTACTCAGTTGGACGCACGAGACTGACTAAGTACAATCCTGATAACTAATACATCCGAGGAAATCAATCTTGCAGTCGGACGAGTGTCTGGCAAAAAAAAAAAAAAAAAAAAAAAAAAAAAAAAAANAAAAAAAAAAAAATGGCAATGGAAAAAATGGGAATAGTGCAGAACTTTGCTGCACTTAGATCGTAGTAGTGTTCCCGAGTGGACTCCCAGTGGTTAACGTTATTCATGGGACCTGTTTTTTGCTAGGTGAGAAAAATGTTTATAGGTGGAAAAAATGAATTTAGCACATCCACTAATTATTTATTAGATATATACCGCCTCTGAAATTTTGGTTTACTGCACATTTGGGATCAGAATTGTACACAAAATATTTTATATGTACTCGTAGATAAAATCTCTTACACAAAAATATTTAATAGGCAGAGTGGACATCCTTCAAAGTAAAATAATAAATCCAAGAGTTTTTTACTACTCTTGAAAATTTGATTACATGATTACCTCTGTCGAATTCAAAAGAGTAGGTAGAATCAGAAATCGAATAAAATAATCCGTCCTTATCATTTTTGTCATTTAACTAGGGTCTGATCCCGTGGAGGAACAAGCTTTTAACCTGTTTCCCCCACATTTATTCCGCAATGAATGGGGGTAATCCCGTCTCTATGTTTGACGCTCCCAAATTCAGCACAGAGGACTGACCTTAAAAGCGTTTCTTAATCTCTTCGGTTAGAGTAAAATATGTCATTTGTATACTATTTATTACGTTTGACTATTGCCCTCCGGCCATTCCTCGATTGAATATCTAATTCATATTCATCCAAAATAGGCAGATATAATATATGTAGATAAATTATTTGTTTCCCTCCAAATTGAGAAAATACTTTTTGGAGGGAAGGAAAGTCCATATTCCTATTACCTACCTCACCTTAACATAAAGAATGATTCATTATTGGAAATAGGTAGTATACCAAAATTGTTACCTCAATGAGATAGTCGTCACTATCACAAGTATCAAATTTTCTGGTGAAACTAAACCTCGTAAGATTGTATCTGGTGCTCCAAGAGAATTCCCGACAATCTTGAGACGCTTCATCAATCATTATGAACTCTTCATCGGACCAAACATCCTAAAATATATAATCATAACATAAATATGTATAGTGGCATTAACAACTCTCATCGAATCTTTTACAGATCCTAAACTAAACATTTCAATAGTAGGTATGTATGTTACTATTGAAATGGTAGAAGACATTTACATATTTAATACCAAATAAACCTCTGAAATAGAAAATAAAACTTTCTTTCAAATTTGACGCTTCCAGGTAGNGGTGATATGATTATTAATGTGGGAGTCAGATTTATTATCATTTTTTTCTCTCATCTTCTCGAAACGAAGTTCGGGTACTCAGCTAGTATCTTCATAAAAATTAAAAGGTTCTGTCGGTCGGCGTTGACCAATTTTGCAGAAATTTTATTTTAATTTAGTCCAATTTGATATCTTTAACATCTGAACCCATAGTCACTTATCTGCACAATTCGGCTATGCCAGAATTGATCAAAGTCGCATAAAGCGTTGGAGAGTGATCGTATACAAAAAGACAAACAACGTGTTAAAACCAGACATCACTTCGTTCGGTCAGTAATCTTAGATCTGATCAAGTCATAACCACGGACATTAGACTCAGGTCTCGAGAAAGTTATTCATTAAAATTATGAAAACATTATGAGCGCCGTTAAAAGTTTTGATCCCTCCACAGCCGGGGTTTTGATCCCCCCCCCCAAATAGTGTATATTAATGATGTAACTATACTTTATTTGGGGCTACCCTTCAGATACTGTGGTTTCCCTTCAGATCGAATAAAACTTTCGACTTTCAATTACCTATAAGTTGATGGATGGTGTTATTGTACCCAGGAGAATAGAACTTTCAAGGAAGTTGTTGCATTTTAATTTCATTTGGTTTCAAACTTTTAATTTGAAACAAAAACTTGTAAAGCTAAAGTTTACTTTATCTTGATAAGATTAACATCCACTCAACGAAATCAGCAGTTCAAAATTTTCCTTAACTCAAAAGTAAGAATGTTTGTGTTTAAGTTTGTCCATAATCTCAATTTTTTTCAAGCGCTTTAATTTTCAAAATTTAAATAGAGAAGTCCCAAAATTTTAAAATTCTTGAAATAAGTTCTAACTAATAGTTGTGTAATCTGTGGACCTCACTCGAATAATAGTCCCCCAAGAGGCCCCGGGTAGCCCAACATAAGTCCCAAAGACATTTGATAGTTATCGTGGTACAAAGAAACTAACTTTACTTCGTCAGTCAAACTGTAAGGGTGGATGAGCGAGCGAAGAAACAGTCCGTGGCAGACTTAAATAATTTGGAAAATCCAAAGGTTCATTATTGAAATTAATTAAAATATTTTTGGATTATTAAAAATTGTGATTTCTTTGTGGTACATTCTTTGAGTTGTTTCACAATGTTTAAGTGTTCATCACAGCGTTACAAGGATTTTTTTTTTTTTTTTGCATCTCCTCTATTTAAAATATCTTCTCTACTAATTCTACCATAGCCACGCTGCCACTTGTTGTCGGCTTCACCTTGGCTGCTCAGTTGCCCTTACGAGGCTGACTGCACTCCGTGACACACTCAAACACAAAATTGAAATAAGTGAAGATTTTGTTAACCTTACAAATTCCGACGTCGCCGGGGATCGAATCCGGGTCTCCTGGGTGCAATTATAGTGTGATCATCACTAAAACACGGGGACTTTTTTTGGATTATATTTTGCAATAATGAATCTTTGGAAAAGAGAAATGAAAAAATAGGTATAGGTACCTACCTATTATTCAAATTGAAAGAATCAACTTTCTGCCATTTTTAATTCTCACCTGTACTGAAAGACGTCCATTTTCATCTGAAGAAATCAAACAATAATCAGCAAAACCGATCTCACCATAGTTTGAATAACCAATTGCAAACCAATCACCCTTAGTCAAAATTGGGGTAACATGAATTTCAAATTTGATTTCTTCTAACTCATAATTAGGTATCCATATTAACTTGTACCCGTGACTATTTAATGGAATTTGATATACAGGGTTTCCAAGCACAACGAAAACCACAACGAAATTACAAACCACAAAGAACAAAATCAACATTTTAGAATCCATTTAGAAAACACTCAACACGACAAGAATTGGTTACTCTCTTTGTTTTGGTGTCTCCCTTTGGATTGAGTCTTTCACTTGATATTGTAGACTGATTTTTATTTTCGTTCAAAGCTCTATGGTAGACAGAATTTTAATATCTCATCATTGCGCAAATGAAGAGTCGAAAAATTTGATCGAACTATGATATAATATCACAATACTTACTCATACATATTTTTAAACATTTTTTTTTTTTTTAATTTGGTTTAACGTCCCTTTAACATTTATTGGTCATTCAAGACGGGGATTTTACCCTCCATTCGCTGGAAACTTGCAAACCAGCTACACACATTGATCTAAGCCAGTCTGGGTTGTGCCGGAAAAATAGTCAGCTTCACGAGGCCGCGAACCCACGTGGACACCCAAATGGAACAACCCCGCTGGACGTTGCTCAACTTCAGTGATCTAACGGGAACTGGTGTATTCAACGTGCCATAGACGCCGGCTTATTAAACAATTTTATTTTCATTTAGAGCTTCCATTAGTCTAAGGTTCATCTGTTTGTCAACCAGGAGAGAGTCCCACTCTCTCCTGGTCCGATTTATTTTTAAAATAACTGAATAAAAAAAAGGGTCAAGTCAATTATACATTTAGCCTCTACAGTGGCGGAATCAGAATTTTCATCCTGGGGGGGATGAGTCGTATTACGACTTCTTATCTTTAACTAGAAGTCTCTGACTGTTACCCTAAGCGCCTTTGATGCTATGATTTTTCTTAAATAACGATCGGAAAATCGAAATTTGAATTTAACTCTTCCGGAGTCCCAGCTTATGGTTTTGAAGGTATCTTCCAATCAATTTTTCGATATCTCTTCGGTTTTGGTTAAACAAATAGTGAAACATGCACACACATTTATCTATAATGGCTGAAATAGGTAATTTCTCAGAAATAGGGGTCGGGGTGGGTACCTCGTATTTATAATATTTTAACTTTATATCAAAAAAGACTTCACTTTGGGTCCATGCATGCCCTAAAAGCACCCCCTGAAGTACCAATTTGTTCAGTTTTGCCTATAGCATTGTGGCACTACAAATCTGAGGCCAATAATAGAGATAGGAGAGCTGCCCTCCGGAATCTATTAGCTACCTTAGTTTTCTATTGACACCTTTAAAATTCAAGTTTCCAGACATCACATCTATAGGCGGGTCCACAGACTCCACAGTGCCATCGAGTAAACTGGGTCTTCACCACTACTATGGGATTTCAGTCTTCATTCTCCATGTGTATGGCTGTATGTGGATGTCGGGGTGCGAAATTACAATTCAGAGTATTTTTATGAAAAAGGAAGTAAAACTGGAAATATGAATGTTTGACGTTTTAAATGAAATTCCAATAATATGATGACAATAGAAAAATACTTTCCACATTCCTTCATCACATTCCAGAGGGAATAAATGAAAGACGTGCTGTGTGCGAGAATGTTCTAATGAACCTCTTGGAGAGGGGATTTTTTATTTTCTTGTATACTGTTTAATTCAAAGGCGTAATTCCTTATAATCCCTTTATTACTTAATAACTTTCATAGAGAATATAGGTCATAATATATGTGGTTACTTGAGGGTGTCATTCTCATGGGTTCAATCCAACTGATCCCTGATCTGATAAAATACATAATATATAAATTAACTCTATGTAGTTATATTGACATAATTGTGGGGTGTTATGGACATGTGGTTCTGGGGTGGGTCCCCAGAACCATTATTTTACATGAATGTTGAAAATGAAAAACTTTAGCAACAAACAGCAACTTATTTGGAGCAAGTACATCGGGATCCATGGTACCACTATTGATTGATAATAAATTATTTTACCATCAATATGATAAAATCCTTCAGTCGGTGTGAAATAACACAGAAAATACATGTTAGAAAATAGGAATTAGTCAACGATCATACCACGTTGAATACTCCAGTTCCCGTCAGATAACTGAAGTTAAGCAACGTCGGGCGTGGTCAGTACTTGGATGGGTGACCGCTTAGTAACACCACGTATCGTTGGCTTTTTCCGGCCCAACCCAGGCTGAGTGAGGTCAATGTGGGTAGCTGGTTTGCAAGTTTCCAGCGAATGGAGGGTAAAACCCCCGTCTTGAATGACCAATAGATGTTAAAGAGACGTTAAGCCAAATTAAAAAAAGAAAATAGGAATTATTAAATAAAAGATTTGAACTCTTACTATGACCAAGCCAGTTACCTAGCTTATGCAGGGTGAGTCATTTAATTAATTAGGTTAATTTTCTCGAAAACGGTTTATTTTACAAAAAACGTTCGAAACAAAATATTAATGATTTTGGGGGGAAATATTATGGTGACCTTGAATTTTTCTCGAAGGTTACGTTCAAAAGATTTTTTTTAGGTCAATTTTTTTTTTTTTTAATACAACTCTAAATTTTGGATTTTGACATTGAATTTAGATTTAAGAAAGTATTTTTTGCTTAAATTTTTTTTCGATTTGACAGTTTTCGAGATAATTTTTACCTCGACGTACTCTGAGTACGAGTTATCTACTTTATGAAGCATTATATTTTATAATATTTAGGCATAAATGTGGTAATTTAGTGCAACATCAAGGGTTTATGCACAAATATTTGCAAATATCTTACTCAGAGCACGCCAAGATAAAAATGATCGAATCGAAAAAAAAAAAATTGAGCAAAAAATATTTCTTTTTGAATACAAAATTCAATTTCACAATCAAAAATATTGGTTCTATTTGAAAAAAATAAAGTTGACCTTGAAATAAATTTGAACGCGACCTTCGAGAAAAAATTCAATAAGATATTCCCCTAAAATCAAATGTTTTTTTTGTAAAATGTACCATTTTCGAGAATATCAAAAGTCAAATAAATTAATAGGATTTAATATATTCAAGGCCCATTTACTTTGTGGGTATTTTAGAGTTTTTGACTGTGAGGATACTAACTACTTATTAACGGGCATAGGGATGTTACCCAAAAGATGTAAATAATGTATTTGAGTTCATTGGAGATTATGTTAAAAAATCAGATGCGTTTCACATTTCTACTCCGTCTGTATGAGGCCACGCCCTCGTACCTTCTTGAAAGATTTCAGCAGTTTATCAGTTGAAACTAGATTACAGCACTTTATATTCTGCTCCCAGTAGGGTTAAAAAAATAAGACTTTCTGATTTCTCCCTTTACTTGGATGTCAAATACTAACCTCAGTGCCTCAACATTTTGATGATCAGAGACCGAATGGTCCAGTCAGACAGTGAGAATCCAAAATTTGAAATTATCTATTTCCCAAACAGATTGAAATTCTCTTTTGAACTATACTACCAGAATGCCTGTAATCTTTTGGTGCTCTATCCTTTGCGGACCCGGATATCTGACGGTGTGCAAAACCAGGTAAATAGCTTCGTGTAAGGATACACTGGTGCTTTCTGGGACTTCCATTGCAGGCCCAGATATCTAACGGTGTGGAAAATCAGATAACTAGTTTCAAGTAAGGACACACTGGTGCTTTCTGGGACTTCACCTGGCACACTGTCGTGCTACCGTGCACTCAGATTAGAAGTGGTCCAGCACGGATGGAGGAAAGCTATTTGTAGTCAAATATGTTGATTTTTTTTAAAAAGTTGTGTTTCCATTTTTTCGTGGTTGATTCCAGGGTTTTATTGTTAAGAACAATAGATCAAAATCATCACACTGTGAAGTACCTTTTATTATTTTCTTCTTTTTCGGCATTAGATGGGCGAGGCCGTACCATAGCTACTCTGTGAAGTGAAATTGAAAATAAAAACTCCTAAAAAATCTATTTTATCTGCAATATAATATAAATAAAATTAATATATAATAATGTAATACAATTTATATATACTTGTTATATATAAGATTATGTATAACAAAATGAACATACATTATAAAATTATATAATTATTATAAAAAGGCAACAATGCAAAAGAAAGAAAAAAAACAACATAAATAAAAACAACACAAACCTTAAATGATTCGAACAAAAACACTTTCAATCAAAATTCTCAATTCAAACTCTAACCCCCCCCCCCCNTACCCCCCCCCCCCAACTTCGGGTTTTTAGTAATGGACACCTGATTTGAACTTAATATTTTTAACACGAGCCAAATTTTTAAAGTTACTGAACATGATACGAGGGCAGATCTAAAAGATATTGGCCTATTCTAGGTGGAAAATAAAAATAAAAACCCAGTGTGCGAGTGTGCCTTATTTTTCACCATAATCTCCCTTGACATTAACACAAACATGTTTTAAATCTTTTGGGTATCATTTCTATGCTCGTCAATCGAAAATGTCAAAATACTTTAAAACGGTCGACGCGATCTCTTCATCATTCACATTTTTATTCCACGCAGCCCAGATTTCAGTTTTGAAAAGAAATAATGATCACTGGGGGGCCAGGTCTGGACTGTAGGGAGGTTGATATATCTCGGTGAAGCCACACTTACGCAGAGGCGCCTTTGCATAGGCGTTGTGGACAAGGACACTGTCATAAAGGAGCTGAGTGCATCGTTCAAAATGTACTTGGAACCTATACAAAGATGACTTGTCAAAATTTAAATATTTGGATAATTTTACCTCGTCTTAACATTAGACAGAGTGAGACATTGTCAGCACTACAATTTTTATCTTCGTCCATTACTTTGAGTAATGTTATTTCAAGCTATAAAGTGATAACTAATTAAAACTTTCTTCAAAAACGATAGTCGTAATCGAACACGGATACTTATTAACCTACCCTTCCATATTATGTAAGCGATTTTTATTCATCTATCGAAAAATAGTCATTTTAATTTTCCATCAAACCCCGAAACGTTCTTTTNAAAAAAAAAAAAAAAAAAATACCATAATTTTTTGATATGGATATTATAATAAATGGAAAATTAAATAATATCATAACTAATAAAAATGTGCTTCTGATTTCTATTTTTGATATAAAAAAAATTGATTTATAAAATTTAAAATTTGTGAAATAATAATTTGGTGTTGGGTTTTAGAGCTAGTACTCATTTTGTACGGAGGTTATTTAATATTCTACTTTCTACTGATTTGGTAAAATCAGGCCGTTGCGTCGGTCATAAGGCTCTATACTGCGAACAAAAATGGTTATATTCACTGTGAAAATTAAAAGCCAGCGTCTATGACACGTTGAAAAGTTCCCGTTAGATCACTGAAGTTAAGCAACGTCCGGCGAAGTTTTAATAAGTATATTAACCAGGTGCCCTCGTAATGCTGGCTTTTTCTGGGTGAGGTCAATGCGAGTAGCTGGTTTGTAAGTTTCCAGCGAATGGAGGGTAAACCCCCTGTCTCGAATGACCAATAGATGTTAAAGTGATGTTAAGCAAAAAAAAGTTAATATATTGGTTTGGTCAGGGCCGTACACAAAAGGTTCATTATTGGCCTGGAAGAAAACCAAATACCTAGTTAAGTACGTGTAAAATTTACCGGCGTCTATGGCACGTTGAATCACTGAAGATAAGAAATGTCCAGTGAGGTTTTACTTAGTGGGTGACCACCAACAAAGTAGGTTCGTGATACCCACAAAAATTGTGCAAAGGCCGTTGGGCCTTACCACAAAGAAATTCTACATATACATTTACAAGTAGGTTCGGGTTCTCGTTATGCTGGCTATTGCCGGCCTAACTCAACTACTGTGTGTGTTTTGTAAGTTTCCAGCTAATGGAGGAGAAAACTTCCACAACAGAATAATTATCTTATCGCATTTCCATTCCTATTACACATCTGTGTGGGCTTTAGCTGAAGCCAATGGAATAATGAATTCCCGGGGAAATTCCCTTTTAAATCTGTATTCAAGTCTGACTGTGGTCTAGATCTCGGAAAATAATAAAAATGTTAAAATCATCAAACCTAATTACAAGATTGTTGATTCTGAAGAAAAATCTAATTTGACAATTTGACTCGTCTTTCACAGTATTTTCCCCATATCTCAGCAAATTCACCTCAATCCTACACATAGGAATATTTTCAATTAAAAAGTGTCTTTATATAAAGATAGTGCGGGATCGCGGGATCCGGCAAAATAAAATTCTGCATTTGCGATATTGTCAAATGATGTGGGATTACAACCCAAATCATTCTTTTAATACAATCAGTAATATTGCATTTGGAATTCATTTGTTAACATCTAATACCTACCTACAAATAAAATAGATATTACAAAGCGAAATAAATGTAGAGGCGTCTTAATAATGATAGTAGTAAAATAATTTAATCAAAATAAAATTATAGATTCTAATTAATCTCACGGGCAACACAAGCTCCCGGTCATACCTGATTCAGCTCTTGTCGTTGGCAATTCAATGTGCCATATTGAGCACATTCCCAATTAGACCAGTCTGTAAAGGATGGTGAGATCAGTGAGATTTATCTTTTATATTTTATCAATTTTTTCAAAACGGGAACATTTTTGTAGGTATTTATTTTCTCAATTGCCAAAGCTGAAACACTGAATTCTGTCATTTTCTTCTATAACTATAACATCATTTTCTTCTATAACAAAATTAGATCCATTGTTACTTTTTCGATATCTTCATTAAAATTTAAAGTCATATTTTTCGTGTTGTGATAGTAGGTACTAAATGGGCCCTAGTATAATTAGTAGATACCTATATGAACCCGGGGTCAAGGGTTGGATAAACACATTCTATCTTATTTAAATATTTTTATGTAGAGAATTAAATTGTAATACGTAGATTTATATTATCAATATTAAAACAAAATTTCTTATAATATAATTATCAAATTAATTAATTTAACATCTAAATTAAATAATTATTTTATTATAGACTATATATACTATATAATATACTGTATAAATAAATATAATTTAAAATATCTATAAGGCATATTTCATTTTTGTATACCAAAAAAAGAAAATTATTTTTATTAGGCATTATTAAAATAACTATGGATATATTTCAATAACTATCTCAACCCGTACATGGCGATAAATAATTAAAACTAAAAAAAAAAAAAAAAAATTTTTCAATGGAACAAAATACTCTATTAAAACGTAAACCAAGACTTATTTTTCTTATTTTAAATATCCAATTCAAATGTTTCTAACTTTTTAGAGAAAATTCTCGAGAGAAATTATAAAAAAAAAAATACATAAATAAGATATGCCTTATATACATAAAAAATACGATTAAATAAATAAATTTGATTTATTAAATAATAAAATCATCTAAAAAATAACAATAGAAGCGGCAACAACAAATTATATATTTATATCAAATTTACAGTATGCCATTAATAAAATTATTAAAATAAATATTGTGGGTCCATAATGCCGCCCTAAAGATGAAAGATGTGTTTATTTGTCGCGTTTCACATCACCGTTATGAAAATTATTAAAAGTTGCATAAAAAAGAGAAATTAATACATATACTTAGTAGTAGGTACCTATGCTATTAAAACCATTTCAAACGTATTTTACTAGTGTAAATTGTGGTCAATTTTGTAACATCTATTTGATGCACCAGAAAAATTTAGTTTTTATAAATTTTTAAGAGGGGGGGGGGGCTGAACTGCCTTTATAGGTTTGTCCAAACTTTAGTTTTTAAATGAGATCTTAAATAGCATCCTTACAAACAGTCATCTAACGAAATGTTTTAACCCAGAGGTTCTTAAACATTTCTTTCACATGAGGGGCAATAATATCTTGATCTTTGAGAACCACTGTTTTTTTCACATTTTTAACCTTTTTTCACAACATTAACTAATCTACATTCCTAATAAACAAAATTCACAATTTTTTTTTTAATTATCTTTTTTAACATTAATTTTATTAATATTAAGATATTTTTTTCTCATTTTGAGTATTTTTTTACATAAGTCTTCACCAAACTCCTAGGAGCTGCGCTAGATTTATGTTTTGATTCATGGAAGAAAAAAGGGGAATTGGGTACGGGAGAAATCAGGAAATTGTTTTAATCCTAGAAACATATTTTTGGTAATCACATATTTTTACCAACTTAAAAGGCTGCAAAAATGCCATGGGCCTTGCGAGGAGTTCATTTGACCTTCAGTGGGACAACCAGGATTTTTGAGGGAGAAGCTGTGTGGATAACTCTAAAACCGATCTCTTTGTAATAGAAACTAAATAAACTATTCTATTACATCTTTCAAAATATCTTTGTAAATAAATGAGATAAAAAAGGAATTAAAAAAAGTCTAAAATAAAGTTCAATAATATCTAAAATAATTTTTCCAAAGGCTTCTTCATTGGGCAATGAAATTTCTATTTATTTTTGGTTTGGTATTTTTACTTTTGATTTTCTACACTGATAGAGAGCCGCCTTATATTAGGCCTATCATAATCTTCCATGCTCATACCCTTACTAAGTCTTCGCCTGGACGGTTTGTCACTATCAGTTGAACTTCCAGAAAATGTTCTCTGACGTTCAATACCTGGTAGTGTTACAGATGTTAACAATCCTTGACCTTTACAGAAGAGTAACACACTTTGTGCCATTTTGCCAGGCTGAAAAAAGATAAAGATAAGAAATATATCATTAAGATAATAAAAACTGTTTTCGTAAACATTTTTTTACGAAAACAGGTCGCCTCTGTTGATTGTTGATTTAAGTTGAGCTATACTTTCCGTCAGGAATGTAGCGACCATTTTTTTTTTTTTTTTTAAATTTGGCTTAACGTCTCTTGAACATTTATTGATCATTCAATACGGGGGTTTTATTCTCCATTCGCTGGAAACTTGCAAACCAGCTACCCACATTGACCTCACGATACGTGGTGTTCCCAAGCGGTCACCCATCAAAGTACTGACCACGCCCGACTTTGCTTAACTTCAGTGATTTGACTGGAACTGGTGTATTCAACGTAGTATGATCGTTGGCGACCAATTTCTTACCATAGTTCGTATTTTGACTTTCTGTTATTTCAAACACAAAATTTTAAAATAATATCGGCTGTAATGAAAACAAGATCTATCTAACATTCCCACTCCTAATTTTACTTTAGTTCTTAGGGCTGCACTAACACTAATATTATGTCAAACCATTCGTGAAATGCAAAACTAATATTAGATTATATTTGAATACAAACACATGAGGGATCCTTCGTTTGGATTTAAATACCACAAACCAAACAGTCTTTGTACGGCGGCTGTTTTTATGGATATTTAAAAATATATTAAAAGTTGTTGCGGGAATGCGCATCCTGCCAAATATAATCTCTCATTTGTGAGAGTCAAATGATGCGGGATTGCATGCAACCCCTGTTTGAGCATATGGGCCTATTGTGACAGTAGTGATGTTCAGAAAAGTTATTTTCCTCTCTTTATAATTCAACTAACAATTCCATGCTTCGCCACGGTTCAGTTAGGATAAATTAATATAACGTATTTTACTTTTATACATTAAAAAGATAATTTATAATTGTTGCAATATCAATTTTGCATTTAGGTTACTAGTGTCAACATAATACCGTGTCACCATTCGTTTTAAAGTTTAGTACCAAATTTTAAGCAATCCCATGCGTAATATTTTACTTACAGCTTCAGTAAGAACATCGCCAGCTCGCTCTATTTTCAATAAAGTACACTTATTCTTGCAAAGGTCGCGATGTAATTTCTCAACAACATTTGCATAAGATCCCAAAACGCCTGTCACTAAAAGAATATCCAGCTTGTAGTCTTTCAGTGGCAAATCTTTCCGTCTGAAAACAGAGATACGATGAGATAAAGCTTGGCAGATAGGCAAAGGTCTAGGGATCCTTCAGAGTGGTTTCAAAATGCTTTGTAAAATATGTGCTGTGTTAAAGGGACTCTTCTTAATCTCACTTTTTCCAATAGGTCAATAGATTAATTGTATAAATCCAATACGTTAATAGCAGCTAACTTTTAAATAAATAAAAACAAAACACTTACCAAAAACACTATTTATAATTATTTATAATGAAACTAGTTTCAAATCATTCGATTCATCATCAGTCTAGTCGAGTCGAAGGATGGAAGTTGACTGACCATTGTTCATCGCGTGCTGAGTAGAGTGACGCGAAGTACCGTCAAAATATTTACAGTCTATGTCCAGCACTTTTTTAAATAGAATATTGTCACTGGCCTTATCAATTTCAATTTTATTATTTAGTAATCTGTATTTCTAACAATCATAATGAAATCATTACAAATGAAGCCTATGAAATTTATAAATATAATAACAGTGAAAAATATATATTACTAAATAATCAAATTGAAATTGATAAGGCCAGTGACAATATTCTATTTAAAAAAGTGTTAGACATAGACTGTAAATATTTTGACGGTACTTCGCGTCACTCTACTCAGCACGCGATGAACAATGGTCAGTCAACTTCCATCCTTCGACTCGACTAGACTGATGATGAATCGAATGATTCGAAACTAGTTTCTTTATAAATAGTGTTTTTGGTAATTGTTTTGTTTTTATTTATTTAAAAGTTAATATTTTTAACACTTATAATTAACATGTTATTCAAAGATTTAATAGCAGTGGCCGCGGTCCACGCAGGAACAAATAAATAGGGAGGGGCCTAAGGACCATTGTAAAACTAAAAAGTAAATATTTTTCCTCAAGGCTTCGTCGAAATAAAAGATTTATCAGGATATCTAATCCTGATGAACCGAAAGTTAAGTCCTTTGGGGAAGGGGGCCTTTAGGCCATGTACGGGTTGAGCAAAAATAGAGATTGAGTTTAAAAATTTTCTTGGCACGTCCCATGCATACAATTGATATACCTAGGTTCATATCATATTTCAAGTGTTCCAAATAGATTTCGAGATTCAGGCTCTATGTAGCAATAGTTACCCACCGCTAGTAGGAAACTAGTTTATTTTGAGGTAGCAGCACTTTTTGTCTACTTATCCGCCTCTGATTCGGGCTCTGAGGATCTCAAATCGAACATTTCAGAACATTATAATATTCTCATTGTTCGCGCTGCGTCAACTCCAGTCAATCTAAAAATAAAATTAATTAATAAAATTCTCCCCTGGAGCTGAAACTTGTATTCTATTAGAGATTAGTTAATCATTCATTCGAATTATTTTCACCAATCGGTTCAGTAGAACTTTCGTCGCTCCTTGATCCAAATTTTCATTTTTATCATCCTTCTTTCGTTTTAATTTCGAGATATTAAGGTATTTTTTAATATTTTATAGACCAAGAAACCTTTACAGTCCGCTCCGTCACAGCACTACACATATTATTTTTCTGGGAAACTACAAACCAAGTCAGGAAGTCCCATACACAGGCCATTCACTCATTTTTATAAGAAAACGAAAATAAAAAAATTAAAAATATGAGAACAATATAAATTTGCGATGGACTTACGTCATGAAAGCGTTCACATAGGGCAGAATGTTTTTAGAATTGATCTCTCCTTGAAGTTTCTTTATGAATTCACTGATGACGACATCTTTGTCAGGATTGGTTTCATTCATGAGTTGCTGGAAGAAAATAATCAAAATTACATTTTCCATTTATGAGCTTCAAGAATAAATCTATCCATATACAAGTTGGTCCATTTTAATATAAGCAGTCTAAATTTCTTCGGACCTGTTCGGAATATAAAAAAAAATATTCTGACCAAAATGACACGATATAAAGTGGACATATTTTGGTTACCTTGGTGGGTTTGTCAAAGTTGTCAACTTTCGTTTTCAAATAGTGCGAACTATTTTTTTAAATAAGAAAAAATAATAAGATACCTATTATAAGTTATTATGAAATATAAATTTCGAAAATACTTAATTTTGTATAAGTACAAATTTGTAGAACTTTTTTTTTTTTACATTCTCCATCAAATTATAAATTATATTAAATATTTAATTTATACTTATAATTTTATTTTTACTTTCACTGTGGGCATTTTTCCAATCCAAAGATTAATGTGTGACGTATCAAACGAAAGTTCTCGTCACTCTGGATCGAATAGTAACAATGAGAAAGAAAATCTTTTCCAAATTTTCAGAGCATGAGTAGCGTGACATACGATTCCGATAATGCTTAGGAGACAATGAAAACTAAAAAATTGCTTGCATTCAAGAATTATGAGCACTTGATGAGTACTTCTGGTATCTGGTACATACTGTATACTCCATAGTATCTATACATATTATCCTAATCCCTGAGGAACATATTATGAGCTGCTGAGATCATATTGGGGAATCATGTCATGTAAACTTTTAAAAGATGAAATTTAATAATCTTTGTTAAGTAAAAAAATAATTCGCAAAGTATAATTTTTTGATGCAGCTAAAGTTACGAAAAAAATGCAACTTTCTAAAAGCTCACTTGAACTATACAGGGTGGTCCAGGAAGAAATTGCAGAAGTTATAGAACACCTGATTTAGATGCATGGACATTTTCGTGCTAATAGTATTTTATGATTTTCCCTATAAAAAACGGCCGTAATTTGCCACCTAAAAATTTCTCATTTTGATTTGATATGTTGTTGTGACAAAATTTAAGATATATTAAATTAAAAAAAAAAATCTGGGGTAACAGCACATGGTTTTTTTTTTGGGGGGGGGAGAGAGGGGGTCCATTCCCATCAATTTTTCTATATCTCTTACCGTTTCGGCAAAACAATTAGTGATACATACATATAAATAAATATACATACATTTATCGTTACATTGGGTTTTATTATTATAGATTAGCCAAAAAAAGTTGTAGATATAACATACGGTTTAGAAAAGTAATGAGTTTTGTGAAAACACAAAATGTCTGCCATGTTGAAAACCAAGCAAAAAAGGCCTGGTGTATTATGGAATAAAGCGAAATGAACACCATTTCCATCTTCATCAAGGGATGTCGGCGTTTTTATTGTTCAAAAATATATGCTCTATAAAAGAAAAAAAAAGTACTATAGCTAAGGGCGGCCGCACTTTGGATGCAATCCCACACGATCACAAGCCCAGGCCACCCAGGAAGATCCGAAACCTGAAGCGTATAGCCATAGCCACCCAGCCACCCGCAGTAACGCGAGCTCGAAACTACGCGCTTTGTACCCAAATGATGAACGGAGTAGTACTAAATTTCTATAGTAATTCGGAGAGCACTGTAAAATGTCAATGTCTGCTTTCCACAAACTTTATTCCCCATGGTTTGGAATGTAATCATGGGATTCATGGGGAATATGGCTTAACGCTGGTAGTGAAAATGTATCATAAGATCTCATGCCACCAATATTGACTCTGAAATGGATGCCTTGCATCATGTCAACACAGTCGATGTTATTGTGAAGGAGTTGATGTATGGGAATACGGGGTCCTTTATGTCAGGTTTATTCGGTAAACTGATGCTATTATCTTTCATGATTCTGGAGGCATAGTTATGGTTTAGTGCGATTTGTTTTAGTTGTTAAGTAAGATATCGTTTTTCCAATCGACTCAATACATTCAATGAGATTCTCTCATGGGCGTACGCAAGGGGGAACAGGGGGGGGCAACTGCCCCCCCCCCCGAAAAAAATCCAACTTACACTAGATATTATGACTTTTCGGCTTAACTTACATTAGATATTATGATTTTTCGGCCCAAATTACACTAGATAAAAATACTTTTTACCCCTAACTTAAATAAATGGTACCTAAAACCTTACTAGACTTTCTCCTCCTTAATCATTCTATCAGACTACCATCGAATGTAGATGTTGCTCTTCTAAAGTTTGAAGTCTATTAGTGATATTATAATTGTATTTTTTTCTGCTGCCGTTGACCTTTATTTTAAAAAGATATTGCTGCCTTCGGCTGTGGAATTTGCTCTTTAGTGATGGTATTATTTTAAAAAGATTTAGCAGAGTTCGGCTGTGGACTTTACTCTTTAGTGTTAGTATTATTATGAATGATTTTTCAGACTTCGGCTGTGTACTTTGCTCTTTTGTGATACTATTATTTTGAAAGATTTAGCAGCCTTCGGCTGTGAACATTGCTCTTTAGTGATGGTATTATTTTAAAAGATTTTGCAGCCTTCGGCTGTGGACATTGCTATTTCGTGATAGTATTATTTTAAAAAGATTTAGCAGCCTTTGGCTGTGAACTTTGCTCTACAGTGATGGTATTATTTTAAAAAGATTTTGCAGCCTTCGGCTGTGGACATTGCTCTTTAGTGTTGGTAGTATATTTAAAAGATATTACAGCCTACGGCTGCTGACGTTGCTCTTTGGTGACAGTATTAGTTTAAAAAGATTTCACAGCCCACGGCTGCTGACGTTGATCTTTAGTGAGAGTATTTTTTAAAAAAATAATCTCATGTATACACCACTGCCTTATACAAGGCAGTGGTTGAGTAGGCTGGAGCCTAGAGTGGCAGATTTCAGGGGCGGCAATTTTCAAATTTCAGGACCCAAAATTTCTACAAAAAATTGTCATTTAAATACTTGGGTCACTGTGTATACCAAATTGTATCAAAATCAGACAAATTTTCTATTTTTTTCATTTGTGGACCCCTACAGGGGCCCCAAAAGCCAAAAATCTACAAAACACAAAAAATTGTCCAATATAATACTTGGGTGGCTGTACAATGTACATAATACATTTTATCAAAATCAGACAAATTTTATGTTTTTTCAATTTTAGGCCCCTCACGGGGCCCCAAAAACAAAATACCAAAAATATTGTCAATACTTGGGTGACTGTGCATACCAAATTTTATCATAATCAGACAAAATTTATGTTTTTTCATATTTGCCCTACCGGGGCTCCAAAAGCAAAAAATTTACAACACACAAAAATTGTCAAAAATAATATTTGAGTGCGACTGTGCATACCAAATTTTCGGACGAATTTTAAAACCGAAATTACTACAAAACACCAAAAATGGTCAAATATAATACTCGGGCAACTGTGCATACAAAATTTTATCAAAATCAGAAGNCCCCTAGACGAGATGCTGCGTACGCCCATGGGTTCTCTTGAATCTTTGCAAAAAATTTTTTTTTTTTTGACTGTATCTGTATATTATGTACCTACTTTACATTCTTAACTAAAGTACATTATCCACTTAATCATAACCAAATAAAGCTATCGAAGGCAAAGCTTTTCAAGTCTAGGTAATGATTGATTATAAGGTTCGCTTTGTTAAATAAAAAGTTCTACAATTACTCACGCAAATTGAAATTTGATTGAACACTTCAGTTCACCATGGGAAAAAGTTACGAAAAATGTAAATTTCATGCAAACTTTTGTATGGAAAAACAAGATTATAGGGTAAGGCGAAACGCACATCATCTTGATCCTGACCTATTCTCATCAGCCATACAATTTTGAGTTTCTTTAATAATTTAACCCCCCCCCCTTGAAATTTGAAATTTTACGTTTCAAGGTAAGTATTTTCCAAAAATCGAATATACCTAAAAAAATTCGTACGCTGTTTTTCATCAAAACTGATTTTGATGAAATTTATTATATAGCCCCATTTGGGGTCTAATTGTGCCACCGTCACTGCGGATGGTGCGCGGAATATAGGGTACGGGGGGCGGCAGTAGAACCGATATTTTTATCCGATTTTTGGATAAATTTATTTTGGGCGTGTCAAAATGGCTCAGTTTTTTTCCAAGCGTCTAGTTTGTACCACGATACATTTGAACCGCCTCGCCTTATACGATTTGGATGAAATTCAGTATGAATATTTATTAGATTAGGTATTAATAATAATAATTAATCTATATTTATAAAACGCAATATTTTATATTGATGATAATATTTCCAATGAAAGAAAGAAAATAAAAGCATACTTATTAGTTACATGCAATTAAAATAAAATATTTAAATTAGCATGCACATGATTAAAAATGCACTTACGTAGAAATAATCTAAAATAATTTTAATAATTAACAAATAATTTTAACATATTATTTGTTCAAAATGAAAATGCTCGTATGTATGATTATTCTGACGCATATGAGTAACTATGGAGATGATTATTCTGACGCATATTATAAATCATGTTTTCTATCAAAGCGCACGTCAAAGAAAGGGTATAAATCTTCTCTTTGATCAGGCTCGGTGATCACTGCACTAGTCTTGCACTCGGGAGAACCGAGTTCGAATCTTGGCAGTTGCAATAATTTGTCACTGTGGATTAGATGTTACAATGCGTAGCTATGGAGATAAATGCGTATGGCGATCCGGTACCAGCATTGTAGGTAAAGTTGAAAAATTCAAAGTAATTGGATAATAATTACCATTGGAATCCAGTATTAATTTATAATACTTTCTCTTTTTCGGATAAGATTATTTTTGATAGGTTAGGTACCTAGATTAATAGCAAACTGAATTTTCAATTCAGTTTGCCATTTTGCAATGCTGTCTTATGCGAGACTCGACTGTCTTTATTTCTCGAGAAATGGTCAAATATCGAAAGAAACGAATGATTTTGGGAAAAAAAAACAGTCACTGTTGGATGTTTGGCTAGTTTTTATTAGTCAGTTCTAAACCAGTCTAAAATACCAGTCTAAAAAGAACAGGTTTTCTCATGCGCAGGTATTGATTCAAATTCTATGAACTTGATATAGAACTCTATGCAGTCCTTCCTAAGATGAGCAATGATGAGCTAAATGTCTTGGATGGTAAACGATTTTTTTTACTACATCAATTTTTTTTTTTATAAATTCCAAATCTACTTTAACATAAAGACAACATTTACTAATCTATTTGTTGAAAACAACAGATATTATTATTATGCTAATTAATTACGTATACGACACATCTATTTACAACATACCTGATCAATAATCTGTGTATTAGGGAATAGATTGTTTTTATTGGAAGAAATCCGAATATTTTGTATGCAAAACACAAAAATAAAAAAATAAAAGTAGAAAAGTAATGTGCGATGTGCCTTTATTAAATTTATTATTGTGTGCAACATTCATTTTAGATGTAAGTTAGAAGACTTCCCCAAATGTAAGCACTGTGTTGTATTTAATGTAAATTTCCAAAGATGAAATTAAAAAATGTAGGTAACCACAAAAATCTCTAAATAAAGGTATAGTACGATGTGCTTATCAATGGAAGACATTGAAAATAAGGCCTTGGGCAAATTTGTCTAACTGCAGAAAAACTACACGTGAAGAAAACATGTATCACACTTATGTGCAAATTCGACCTCTCTCATACCTCGGGGAGATTATTATTAATGCAATATAGAAATCATATTTCCAAGAATATTTCGTGGAAATATTCTTGGAAATTACTTGGAAAGTAGATTTTAATTATATTAACAAATTAGTTGAAGAATCGTAAAATATTAAAAAATATAAAAATTAAATTTAAAAAAAATAAGATTTAAAATTAAATTTAAAAGCTAAAATTAAAATTAATAATTACGAGTTTTGAGTTTTCAATAGTACTCAGAATATCATCATAAGACCAGAACTATGATAAACAATATGAACAGTATCATAACTTGACACATCGTAGCTCTGTTCTTATGATGACAGTCTCAATGCTGTTGAATGCTCGCCAACATAAATTATTGATTTTAATTTTAGCTTTTAATTTTTTTGTTTTTTAAATTAATAATAATTATATTTTTTAAATTAATAATAATTAAGTGATTTAATGAGAAATATTTCATATTCATTTATTTTAATAAAGAAATTTGTGATCAAAATAATTTTATTAGATGTGATTAATAAGAGTGCACTTCATACTTGATACAATCTCAGATATTGGGATGGGGGTTATAAAATTAGTTTGGTTTTAATTAGTTACAATGGGTATACCATACAGGGTGTCCCAACGAGCGAATCTACATTTTCAGGGGCAGATACTAGACCTTATGGGCTGCCAAAAATCTCAGTATACATGGGTTCGATCCAAATATATTTTTCTTATAACCCCCGGCACTACATAGCAAAAAATTCAATCCCATCAGGAATGGACACCCAAAATGGTGACATCCCACGATGAAAGTTGAGGTTCAAAATTTTCAATTTTGTCACGACAACATATAGACTTGTCGCGAGAAAGGTTTCTTTACTCCTTTATTTGGGACATAGTTTGACCCAAATAAAGGAGTAAAGAAATTTATGTCCAGTTATTCCAGAGTTACGAGTTGAAAACCGGGATCGCGCAAAACCAGAAAGCGGCCATGCCTCTAAGACCTGGGGCGAAACATTATCGAGAAATATATTTTTTAAGGACTAAAATATACAGGGTTGACTCGATCCTATGCTTCCCCAGTCTCCTTCGTCCTATTTTACCCAATAAAATAATAAATTTATGAGTATTTTGTAATTCACTGATATTTTATTTTTTTCTCTATTTTACAAAAATATTGAGATTTTGGCAGCCATTCGATATCGGCCCCTTTAAAATATATATTTTCTTGCAGGATAATAAATAATTGAGTTATACGTTTATAAAATCTATCGAATAAAATAAGCAGAAATTAAAATGGATAAAGCTTTTATTTGGTTTATGCTATATGCATACTGTATACAGTATAAGGAAAAACAATTTTATAAACCCAAACCCACACGTTTTATCTTTCTCAGTGGCGGATTTAAGTAAAAGGACCTGGGCGGCCCTCTAAGAGTCCCAGTTGTTTGGTATTTTATATTTATGAATCAAGTAAAAAATTGTGAAATTTAAAAAAATATTATTATTTTTTTTTAAAAAAAAACAAAAAAACAATGCAACTTTAAATCCTCGCATGGATTTTCGTTCAGAAAAAAAATCCCTCCAAGAATCCAAATCGCAACTGATCTTTCGACGTAAATTACATCCACACCTTTGAATGAAAATAGCTTTACACATAAGCTGTATCAAATTGGAACATCGAATGAAAATATGGTCTTTTGATTTCTTTATCTAAATGCTAACAAACTGTTCTATTTTGAGAAATTTTCACAAGAGTGGAATCTTTTACTACCTACTGATTTTACATTTGAACTAGCTGGACAATTTGGATCTGGTGCTTTTCTGCTGGGGGCCATGTGACCTTTCTGCCGGGGGGGGCCCTGGCGGAAAAGTCCATTTTTCAACTCGTTAAATCCGTCACTGATCTCTTTATATTTTCCTAAATCACATACACGCAAAAAAAAAAAATATTTTGCTGGGACAGAAATTTTAAGATAGATCTAAGCGAGAAGAAGACAAAAAAATGAACTAAAATTTTAAAAAAAGATACCATCCAGGAAAGCAGAAACGAAACAAATGTAAATATTTTATATTTTATTTCTCAGGTGTTTGAGATATGCTAAAAATAATACTTACATGACCAAATTTATGGAATACCAAGTAGTCAGTGGTTGATTGGTTCACACCATCTTTACCTTTCCAATTCATGAACTGAAAAGAAATAATTTCAGTGTCAAACAATAATTTACTGAGGTTTCTCCCCCCCTATGACCTCTTGCTTTTCACAGTAGATATCCATAGAAACTGCGTATAAGGCTATGTTCAGATGACCGCGCGGTATCAAATGAACAAATCGATACAAGATTGTAGAACTAGTACCGCGCGGTCTTGTAGACAAAATGTACTATTTAGATAGCTCTTGTGCCGCGCGGTGCGCGGTACCGCGAGTCCATCTGAACATAGGCTCAGTATATTTTGCTGATGACCTTTCATCTTTTGTTTGGAGCAGAGTTTTTTAAAGCTTGGATGCCCTTTCTTAACACCAAACCTTCTCTATTTACACAGTCTTAGAGGACCGTCACCTGTTGAAGTTATCTTGCTCCTCTCGGTATTTTTGAAGATATCTTTGTAGGAAAATTACGAGATTGAACTTTATTGAGCTGATTAGTTATATTATAGATACCTTGGCTTTAAAGTTTTCTTTCACAGATCTTGCAGAAGNTCTATTGTTTTGTATGCACAGACATGCAAATTTTTTTGAAATTTTACTGTAGCCCCCCAGGCCAAATATTCACGGGCCGCTACTGCTATTTACACAGTCTTAGAGGACCGTCACCTGTTGAAGTTGTCTTGCTCCTCTCGGTATTTTTGAAGATATCTTTGTAGGAAAATTACGAGATTGAACTTTATTGAGCTGATTAGTTATATTATAGATACCTTGGCTTTAAAGTTTTCTTTCACAGATCTTGCAGAAGCGGTACAATTAATGAGAATAAGTCCAATTGTTCTGGAAGAATGAGCTATTCCAAATCTTGCTATAACATTTGCTCCAGCACCTTCACCAAAACCAATCACATAACGAACATGAAGTAAATCTAAAATGGCAACCAAATCTTCACCAAGAGTTTGCAAAGATGGAAAGTTGAATCTGAAACATACGAATATAAACTTAGAAAAAGATGTAGCAATCATTGCTTAGAAAGTTAGGAGTCATTTGTGACCAGAATATTTTTTTTTTAGTTTTTCATGATGGCAATGTATATGAGAAAAATCCTTTGAGCGGGTTTAACTTTGTTTTATACGTTAAAAATACGAAGGTAATATTAACTTATGAAATGCATTACAAAAAAATAGACATGGTAGTTATTTTACTATCACGAGAAACAGGCATGTACCCCCCTCCCCATCTACCCCCCTAGGGGCCGTAGGCGGATGTTTTCCTAAAATCTTCGGGCTGGAAAATGAGTTAAAAACATAATGATATTATAGAGTTGCTTTGTATATTATTTTACATTATCAGCTCAGATGGACTCAGCCCGTGTGAGGATGTAGGAAGTCACCCTCAAGTGACTTCTTACAATCTCAAGTATGTTATACTTTACCTCATGGATAGTTAGCAAGGCAGAAATGGATTGGAAGAAATTACGCCTTCAGTATGGTGAATTTATACATGTTTTTTTCCGATCATCTAACAAAAACGGTTCGTAAGAAAAAGCTAGTCGCTATTACCATAGCTAATCAACCGTCCTCAGGAGGCAGAGTGCTGAGTTACCTCCAACTACAACCAGACCAAGTAGAAAATTCTAAAGAATCTTTGTCAAATTTTCGACCCGACCAGGAATCGAACCCGAAACCTCCTTGGTGCAAGCTGAGGGTGATGCAAACTTCTGCCACGGAGACGTCTTATATCTAAGGCCGCAGAGGAATGACACAAGCTATAATTGAACAGAAATTCATTTATTTTCCCCCTTATTTAACCACCTTATTCCTATTACAGATTATCCCTCCAAGTAACATGGCACGACCTATATCTAAGGCCACAGGGGATATTGAAAGGAAATTCAATGAAATATAAAAAGCTATGAGGCCGAAGCGACATTTTCCACATTGATAGTTTCATAGTAACCTTTGATAGAAGAGCTCTCCAATCATCAAGTGTTTGTCCACTTCCTCATCAATCTGCTATTTCCCTCTTTTCCCTGAATTTCTTTTTTCTCCTCCAATTTTATTCATTGATAAATTGCAATAACATTAGTCCTCCAATTTAAAATGACCTTTTCCAATCCCGCCAATGGCTAAGACGCTGATTGGGATATAAACTAAAATTTATTTAAAAGAAAAAAACATTTTCTAATATACAGCGTGTCCCGGAATGATCGCTCACCCTCTTTAACTTTTGAACATTTTGAAATTTAGAAAAGGGGCCATGGCCAACGAATGGTTCTGGTAAGTTATAGGTTCAAATGTCGGAATATATTTTTTTTGACAAAAATTACAAATATTTTTTATTAAAATATTTATACCATTCCAATTAAATTTCGCGAGAAATTGACACACACTCTCTCTCTCTCTCAAAAAACAAAAACAAAATAACTTCCGGGGTTAAAATCTGGCCCTTTTTTCTGTCCATAGATTTATACAGAATGCAAATGTTCCAAGCCGTTCAAAAGTTAAGGGGGTGGGGGTTATTCTGAGATACGCTGAATGGTATGTAGGAAAGGAGCATGATAATGATATGTTTTTTTGCATATAATTGTGTACCTATTTAGATTCTGAGAACCAATTTGTAAAATTTGTGATTGATGATTTGCTTGAACTGATAAATTTAATGCCCGATCTGCTTCACATCTCCTTCCTACAATCAATTTGAATTGGTCCAAAAAGGAAAGCCCTCAATCTCAAAATAAAAAAAAGGGAAATTTAAGAAAACTGATTTACTTTATAATTTGACATGCTAAAATAGGTAATAGTAAGAATATAAGTAAACTAGATGCTTATTATTACACACTAATCCACTAAATATTTATATTTTATGTATAACGGCGGTGACCAGATTTTTGTGTGCCGCGACCCCTAATTAGACCGAAATTTTTTTTGAACCCTTTCCCGCCAAACACATCTAAGGTATATGGTACATGCCTAGTGGGAACCTTGTGGTTGCATGTTAATTTTTCGCCTTCATCATTTTCTTCTTCATAATCATCCTTCTTATTTAACTAAGTATTTATTATTGATGGTGTAAAATAACGCAGAAAGCAACTCTGTAATATTCTTATGTTTATAACTTTTATGTTACTGACGTAATTATATTGCAGTGATTGTCATGATTCTGAAGGTCCATGTCAATTATCAGCCTCCAAGAACGGATGTATGATGACAATTAAAAACATAAACAGTATACTACAACTTATCCAGAGCTGCTGTCTCATACATCTGGCTACCATCGGATACGATGATGCCACTATTGAATGAATGAATTTATTATTTATTGGTTATCAGAATATTTTTCTTATTTGCACTTTTACTCCCCACTTAACACTCATACATTGAATGANAGACAGGTACGGCCGCTTCAGGCACGATCATATATATAGGCAATAGGAAATATTCAGGGCGGAAAATAGGATTGCAGTTGAAACTTTGAAAGAAAAAAATCTGGCTACCGACTTCGATGTCTATTGACCTCTAAATACCTACAGATTTTATTTAAAAATGAATGATGGTATCGAGCCGTGACACCCCTGACTTTGGCTCGCGCTCCCAGGTTGGAAGGCGCTGATGTATAACATAGCACAAAATATCAGCACTCGAAAATTTTAGACTTCTTCTCTTTGGACAGATTCATTATTTGTTTTTGAGTTACTTACGAGTCGGGTAAATCGGAAGCATTGTCCTCATGACCCGGGACATCCACATGTATAAACACAGATCTGTCTTTGATTTCTTGCATACATGCCAAATTAACAAACGTTTGAATTGAGTTATCTGAAATACAAATCAATTAGGGTTGATCACATCACCATTTTAACATGAAAGAAAGACCTAGGCAACTAATGTCTAGATCTGTGAACTGTCATTTAGTTACTTAAAACATTTGGCCACGAGTGGTCCAATAGAGCCCGAAAATCAATCAATCAATTCCATACCAAATTTCATTAAAATCGATAGAAGCGTTCGACAGTTATCTTAGGACAAAAAGTCAAACAAAAGAAAAATCGTGGTGTTAAAACTAGACCTCCATTTGTTGGGTGAATAATACTCTAAAAACGTGCGAGATCATTTGAATGAATTTTTTTTCTTTACAAATTAGGTAATAGGTATGGGTTCTCCATTCACGAATTCGACAGACTATCATTTCCCTCGGTGCTCTTATTCAATATTGACCACGGAAAAAAATCGAATCCAAAAATCCGTTTGTCCACCGCGCCGTCCTCCGTAAGTCATGAGCAACAATTTTGACCGATGGAAGATTGTAGTATGCTCAGACTGTTAAACAATAGGTCGTGGGTTTAAACCCAGCCAATCCATGAGATTATCTACATGAATTTGAGATATTTACCAACAAATAATGGCACAAAAAATCCACCCGTCTAAAGAAACTTTTCAGCCCTATTTGTGCAGTAAGAATAATGCCTTTTATAATCATTAACTTTACTAACATGCATTCGATGGTCATTTTCAGAGTTTAGTTTACCGCCTCAACTGAAGAGTCTCAGCCAAAGTTGAATATTTTTACTTACGGTTGCATCCCAAGTCATGAACGGTTAAAAACACAGCCCTTTTTTCCTGTTGGGATAAATCACCCTGCACATGGACTGTTAGGACTCCACATCTTTCTGTTTGAATCGAATATTTCTGGAACAAATAGGACAATTTTAGAAAAATTAATTATTGAAAGAGTAGGTGTGGGTACCAGGTGTTCATACATATATATGTACGTACGTTAAATACATACACACGTACATACATAAGTACGTACGTACGTTACATACATACGTACGTTATATACATACATACGTACGTTACATCTTCTTTAACTTCACTTTTTCCCAATTCTTTTTGGATTTGTCTTTGCTTTCTTAATTCTTCCACAATCTTTAGCTGTACAAATTTCTGGATCACTTGCTTCCCAATGTACCCAATTGCGTAGAAACTGTATTTTGCTTTTAGTATCAAACAGTTTTTAAAGGCTGGATGCCCTTCCTAATACCTATTTCTTCTTGAACTTCACCTTTCCCCAATTCTATTTCGAATCAACGTTACCTTCCTTGATTTTGCCATGCCAAAACTTTATTTTTCAGTGCCTCGTCTCTAGTTTTATCCTTTCCTGGCACGGTAACCTTCGATTTCTTCCCATAGTATCAATGCGTGGTAACTGCAATTTACTGAAGACTTTACAACTTTACATCTTTAGTATCAAGCAGAGTTTTTAAAGTCTGGATGACCTTCCTAACACCATTTTCTTCTTGATCTTCACCTTCCCCAATTCTATTTTGGGGTCGGTGTTACCTTCCTTGATTCTATCATGCCTACGCTCTTTAGCTGTATCCTTTCCTAGTACGGTAACCTTCGATTTTTTTCTCATAGTATCAATACGTAATAACTGCAATTTGGTTTGAAGCAGAGTTTCATAAAGGCCCAAACTCTCTGCACTTACACGGACTAAGGACCGGGACATTACGGAGCTGCCTTGCTCCCCTCGGTGGCTACATTTAATTGGATTGACATCCTCTAAAATTTGAAATGGAAAAACAAAAATGAAATTTTCTCATTTCCCCCAAACTACAAAACTACATGAACAACAACAGCTCAATATAGATATATTATAAGGGAATGCTTAATAAGACGAGAGCGGGCCAAAATTAGATAAAATATTCTCATCAGCTGTTTGATCTCGAGCCAAAATTCTATTACGTCACATTGAAAACAAACAAAATAGTGCGCCGCGATAACAAAATCAATATTTCTTTTTATTTCTTCTTTTTACTCTTTTCCTCAGAGAAAGTCTGCGTTCTACGCTTTTCATAATATTTCCTGGTAGGATATGCTTTCTTATTGAAATCTTTTTTATCGTGTTTTTCTTTTTGTATTTACTAGTACTTATTTTGGTACTTCGGTCTCGTGGTATAATTATGTTGATGTTATTCACAACATGATAATGTTAGTATATTATATCTTTTTGTAAAATTGTAGGTGGACCTATTATTTTTGGGGGAGGGCGGGGGGGTGGGGGTGGATTTGGATTCATCTTCCCCTTCAACAACATTGGAAATAAAATCTCTAAAAAAAAGAGCGCACCTAAAAGAATTGATTTTTTACTCAATTTAAAAAAAAATCTCTTTCATCCAGACCGGTTAGAAAACGTTTTCACAGCGTTTTGTATAAAGGGTTTAACAGGCTATTGTGTCCTACGGTATAGGTGTTATAGAATGGATTAAAACAAACTTTTTTTTCATGTATTGATTTTTGATGTGAGCTTTTATTACAAAGTTAGAGTGTGTTTTGTGTTATTTTTGAATCGGACATATCTCTACCTTGATTTCGAAAAAAATATTTGAAGGGTTTAGAATAGACTACAAAAAAAATCTCTCATTTGGGATCATCAAAATTCAAACTGACAAAATGTCGGCCATTTGATTTTTTCAAAGAAGATTTTCTTAAAATTTACACCATGATTTTTGTTTTTTTTTTTTCTCTTATTTAGTAGAACATCAACATTTAAATTATTCTATGAGTTTTATTGCAAATTACAAATATAAATATGGAGTGGTTATGTTAGAAATAAGTCTACCTAACTTCTTTCTATGTTCTACTCTATTTTTATTTTCTTTCTGTTATGCGTCTCTCATATATAAGCCGTGAGTGGCACTTTTGCTACTAACACTGGAGAAATACTCTTTATAATACCAAGCCATCGCATTGAACTAGTTACAATGTAGCCACCGAGGGGAGCAAGTCAGATTCATTAAGTAACGTTCCGAAAACCGTTAAATACAGATGACTCTGTGTTAGGAAGGGCATTCAGCCTTAAAAAACTGTCTGCTTCAATCCAAAGATGAAAATTAATCAGCAAAATGCAGTTTTTTCATAGTTCTTATGGATACTGTGAGAAGCAAGCGAGGGTTACATTGTCGTGAAAATGTAAAGAGTGTAGGAACAGGATAAAAGTTTGTGGCATGGTAGAATTACTGAAAGCAACGCCAACCCCAAATAGAATTGGGAGAAGGTGAAGTTAAAGAAGATGTGTCTTTCTATATCATGAAACGTTTTTCTTCATCTTTCTTTCCCGTATGTTTGTTATCACTTCATACTTCATATATTACCTCAACCCACTCTAGAATTTCAGTCTTGAATCTACTTGAGAAGATAAACCCACTTTTCTTTTATTATATTTTTTTTTTTTTCAAACAATCCACAGCAAACATATCTCGCGTATCACAACTGAGTCCTTTTATGACATTTTCATATTTCTAAAAAGGTTATAATTGATATTAATGTAATATTCCTGCATCTAACAGGGTGAAAGCGAATGATACGAACAATACAAAATAATATGTTCTTCCACAAAAATGCTGACGCCATGAGAACATCACTTCTTGTTGATTAAACAAATTGAGTTCTAGTTTTAATATCAGATTTTTTTCTTTGAAGCTCTACTATCTATTTCCAACGATTTATGTTACCGTTCTTGTGCCAGTACTTTGTGCTATTTACTTTACAAAGTATGATTATGGGACTGGTGGCGTTGTGTTGTAGTTTGTTTGAAATGAAATATATTTTTTTGTAATTCCTACCACCTACCACGCTTGTTTTGTTTTTCTTGGCGTTGCAAAACTAGCGTTTTGCTTGATGTATTTATTTTTCTTATGTATTTCCCACGTATTTTTCCCCCTATCACGTGTAAATTTTTCTCCATAATTATGTATATATTTCCTATGTATTTTTTATGTAATGAATTTAATATTTTTTCTGGTGTCTCAGTCTAAGAGTCCGTTCCCTTCAATTTTTCGATATGCCTTACTGCTTTGGCTAAAAAATAAGGCAAAGTTGTAACTCTGGATTATGGAGTTAAAGTCCATTAAGAATTTTTCACGATTCAGAATAAATTTCAAGATTTGTTGACCCCGAATGCGGATGAATTTTGTAAAAAATGAAAAAATAGGTAATAACTTAAAAACGGTTCAACATTTTTGAATTTCGATAGTTTTTATGGGATCCCACCCAGCCTATGTTATTGGGAACGACAGCTCAACCGTTATGACTGAACAATTCGGACAAATAAACATACATACTAAATATTTCTCCTTTATTAGTTAGTGTCGAAGATCAATTTTTTTCCAGTGCCTCCTCACAGTACAGAGTGATTCACTTTAATTAATAAGGTCGATTCTTTCGAATATGGTTCATTTTACAAAATACCAATTCATTTCTGGGGGAAATATTATGGTGACCTTGAAATTTTCCCCGAAGGTGGGACTCTTCCTGTATTTTTGATTACAGCATTAAGTTTTGTATTAAAAAAAATCATTTTCTTAAAAAAAAAAAAAAAAAAAAAAAATCGATTTGACTTACTGTTTTCGAGATACCTATATATTTATGTATATTGTTTTTTGCGTGCTCTGAGTAACAGATATCTAACATCGGAATTATTATCGGGACGCCTATTTTGAAATATTTGGATGCGGTATTTTTAGTGAAAAATAAACGGTTTACGCACAAATATTTGTGGATAGGCTTTCTGATAATCCTACACATGTTAGATACCTACCTAATAAGAACAAAATTGTCTCGGAAACAGTAGGTAAGTCACGATCTTTTTTAGCAAAAAATATTTCTTTTTTATACAAAATTCAATACCACAATAAAAATAAAAAAAAAATGTGGAACCGTTTTTGAGTTACGGCTGATTTTTCGATTTTTGACTGAATTTACCAGGTCATGGTCCGATATCTTAAACTTGGTCGCAACAACATACCAACTCAAAGTGAGAAAGTTCTTGGAGACCTTTCAAGCTTTAATTTAGGTCAGAGTTTGCAAAATGTCCAACCGTTTTCGAATTACGGCCAATTATTCGATTTTTTAAAGGGAAATCATAGAATACTATTAGCACGGGAATGGCCATGCCTCTAAGGCGTCAAGATAGAGGCCATAGCGAAGCACGGGCAAACCCGCTAGTTGAAAATAAAAACCAAAATACAGAGTTCTATTAAAAAAAATACCTCGAATAACCCTGAACTCGACCTTGCAGAAAAAATTCAATATTATAAAACTGTGCCTTTAGATATTATTGATAAGGATCTTCTCAAGGTAAGTAATTAATAAAAATAAAAGTGACAATTTTCCAGGAAATCTTTGCGCATAATACAATAAATAACTAGAGGGGAAAGAAATTTGTTCCACTTTTTATAAATTTCGTGATGTGGAAGTTTTTTTATTTTAATTTTGTAGGCGTGGTTGTAAATATAACTCAGTCTAAATCTGTAATAAATTTAGTATCTGACACTCACGATGAACAAACTGTGCTCATTAATTTTGGTTTATTACTCTGTAACGAGCTAAGAAAAATACCACCTCAAAAAGAAAACTCTGATGCCAATGTGAACCTTGGGTTTACTATTTTATTAGTTCAGTGAAATACCCCTACAAGAATTGACTTAAAAACTCTGCCAATGTGAACCATGGGTTTACTATTTTATTAGTTAAGACAAATACCCCCATAAGAATTAAGTAAAAACTCTGCTAATTGGGTTTACTATTTTATTAGCTAAGATCCCACTGTCAGTTACCTACATATACAGGGTGGTCGCCAAAATGTAAAAATATTGATCGATTTTTAGTATATTGAGTCACCGGGGAATTAATTATATTAGATACTTTTTTTTTTATTNATTTTTTCTTGCTGAACATCCCGTACCACTCCGGACAAAACGACAGGGTTACAAAAAATATCAAATCTGTTTTACATTAAAACTATAAGTGTGACCTATCAAATATCATTAGTTTTTCTTTCTGAACATCAGGGTGCTATTAGATAAGGCCCCGGAACACTCTGGTTCAAGTTAACAATCACTTGCAAAACTTTATTGGGAACTGTGTTTCCAAACTTTTGAATCATCTTTTAGTTTAGTCTAAATTGGTCAGGGTAGTGTTCCAGATGAAAATTTTTAAAACAGGACATTTCTCGAAAAATTTAAAAGGAGAACAATTTTCGTCCGAGGGATGTCCGGGGGATTAACTAATGGGTAGATGATGTTCAGCTAAAAGAAATAAAAAAATAACCATATTTGATAGTTCACACTTTTAATTTTTATTGGAAAACCGATTTAAAACCTTTGTATCACCCTGCAGTTATGTCAAGAGTAGTCCGGGGGCTTATCTTATGACATAATTATTTTCATTAAAAATAATGCGATTTGTGATTCGTAACACTTATACTTTTCATTGAACACTCTGTATAATGCCAAATCGGAAAAAAAATTGTGACTAGTAAAAAGTATGTAGAATTATATGGCAAATCCAAAAGTTTAAGAAAATATGGCAGTTCCTATTTAAAAATCCAATGTTGGCACCGTTTTTCGGTACTTCTGAACCACAGTAAAATAAAAAAAAATACGGGGTCTCAATTTTTTCGAAAAATTGATTTGGTTTTGAGAAAAATCGAGTGATAAAATTGGTGACCACCTTGTGAAAGGTTTCATACTAAAATTTTTAATAAGTGGCTAAGTGGCAAAAGTTCTAGCGTAGGGCCGACGAAGGGATCTTTTTTGCTTTCAATCTTCGATTCTACGTAATAAAGTACGTAGAAATCCCCTCAGGCTATTTCTGAGGGGATATTTAAATATTAAACTCATGGGTCATAGTTCGTCATTCAAGAGTACCTAAAGTACTATCAGAATAAAAGGATAAATAAAAAACTTTTTAGTGGAGACGTCAAAATACCTTCTTACTTCTCTTCCTATAAAGAATTTTTTTGGCCTAAATGCTCACGAAACCAAAAATAAAGATAAATATTTCCTATTGATTTTAGGTCGTATATCAACTATTTTGGGTCATTTTTGAAGTTAGGAAATATTTGGAGCCGTGGAGTCCAAAAAATATGTCGGAAGTATGAAGTGGGACTTGCAACGCACGTACGCGGAAGAGCTCTAGAAGGCAAACCGCTGGTCCGATTTTCATGACAGTTGACACAGGTTATCTATGGGCAAAAATCCCAACCCATATTTTTGTTCCCATATCGCCCCCAGGCTCCCAACAGCTTTTATGTGACCGAATCTCTAAAATCCAAACCAAGTAACCAATTTTGATGAAATTTAAATTCATAATTATGAAATAAATTTATCTAAAATAAATGGTAATACGCAAGCGTATCCCTGTCAGGGGCCCCGCCACGGGCCCAACAAGCCCCTTAAAATGGGAATCTCTAATAAAAGAAAACAGTTCAGTAAAAAGCTCTTTGAAATGGGAATTCCTTTTAAATGAAAACAGTTCGGTATAGTGACCTGAAATTTAAAACAAAAAATGGCAATAACTTACAGCTTTTTATTCAGAGTGGCTCTACAGGGTTCGGGACCAAGAAACAAAGGAAGTCACATTTGGGACAAATCTCTAAAATCCAAACCACATAACCAATTTTGATGAATTTTAAATCTGGTAATCATAGCAATATTTAACCTAAAGACAATGGTCAGTGGGGAAGTAACCTGGCAGGGGCTCACAAATGTAAAAATATAAAAGTCGTCCCGTTTTGTGAACCAATTTTGGTAGCCATTTTGTGGACATTTTGGATTTGGGCCCCAAGGAGGCTCCACAAATGTAAAAATATTGATCGATTTTTAGTATATTGAGTCACCGGGGAATTAATTATATTAGATACTTTTTTTTATCTTTTCATATTATATTAGATAAAGGAAGAGAAAGTCTACTACGGTTTTCCGTACCATTTATTATATTTATAGTAGCTGAGGCCAGGGACTTCATTTGCGTCCTTTCCCGTGGCTATAGATTGTTTGATCAAAATATTTCATTCCCTTAATGATTCAGTCTATCCCGGTTCGTATGCCAGCTAGGTCGAAAAATATAGTAGAGCTTGCATGGGTAACAAGATAGAATCGATATATTTTTCTTGTTGCTTTTCGATATAGTTTTAGGGTGTCCATTCCACATCTTTTTTTGATATCTCAGTTAGGGCTGTTACACTGTATCCGTTGAACTTTCGATTTTATTACTACCAAGAGGTTTTTCAAATTTCCATTGGTTTGTGAGTATAAGCCTGATTGATGGTGAACAATATGTCTCATAAATTCTTTCACACTTATTGTTCTTTAGATATCTTGTTACAATCAGAAATACCCACACACGGTGTAATTGCTAAATCTCGGGCTCTGGGGACCTCAAAACATGTTTTACCATTAAAAACTCGACCTCAAAAATTTCAGCCCAACTCACAATACCTTCCTTTTTATAATATAAAGAAAGTAAAATACTCGGGGCCGGCTCTACCATATAGGCGAACTAGGCAACCGCCTAGGGCGGCAAAATTTAGGGGGCGGCAAAATCAAAATGGAATTCTATTTTCAGCGGGATATGAAAAAAATATATGCATATATATTAAAATTGTGTGGATTTAACAAAAAGGTTTAGTGTCCATTATTTCTGTTGTAAATATATATGACTGAATTGTTCAATATTAATTCAGATTTTGATTGAAATTTGTACAAAAATCATGAATTTCACTACTAGGGGGGATAAATATTCAGTATTATCATTAAAATTATGAATATGAGTCTTTTTACTACTTATATTAACGAACAAATTTAATATTATATTCAGGGGGCGGCAAATTCTCCTGAATCGGCCATGAAAATACTTCTACAATAAATGTAAAAAAAAAAACAGAATAATATATTTTGAAAAAGTAAAAGTTGTTACTCAGATACAAAATACTTTCTATTTCATCTTGTCCCCTTCAATTCGAATTCTATCGAAATATATTTCCAAGGATTTCATGTTCCCATATGTTACAATATTGCATTATAAATAGTACACGTCTGTCCTTTCAACGAATTGCAATTGCCCACAATAATTCTTATAATGGAAGTGGAAGGCTGGCATATATTTAACTGATCATCATCATCATCAATAGATGGCACCAGCAAATCCGATGGTTGCTGCTGTACTAAATAAATTTGTCGCCTAATTTTAAAGTGTTTTTTTTTTCGCTTAACGTTCCTTTAACATCTTGGATCTTAAAAGACGCTTGTGACCCACCACTCTATTAATTCGTGTTCAAAAATTGATCTTGTGCGGTAGTGCGCTTTACTTTCTTGTTACAAGAACCTATTGAAGAAAACAGAAGCGGTCCTCAAACGAATTCAGTTTTATACACAGCCGGTGAAATTCGCCGCTCCCCTCTCTTTGTTGATATATCCCGTGTACCTGAGTGATTGTGTGAAATAGGTTTTTATACGGAGCTATTTTATACAGGGCTGCGACGGAGTCAATGGGTATAATAAAATGCGCATTGACTCACCCATTTTCTCTTGTTGTTGCTCATGAACTCAGAGCTAATAAGAAGAGCAGTTCTGCTGGACATGATAAATACTTGAGCTGTATTATGATATCAACGAAATATAATCACAACTTTAAATCATCACTGGTTCGACGTCACAAGTCTTGTTCTTATTTGACCACCCTGTTCCGTGACAGACAAAGTTAATTTCGCCACGGACGCTTTCTGTGTGCCAGGGCCTTAATCTCATTCCTTTTTGCAATAATAGTGTTTTTGCAGAAAGGAATCACTTTATACAATGTTCTTTATAACGTATTTTAGGTATACTATGATTTTAAGCAGTCCTTTTTTCTTTAGTTCAACGTATCTTTTAACACCAATGTCATTCGAGGCAGTAGATTTACCCCCAACTGAGTAGCAATTGGCACAAGGGGTTATACATTATTCAAACTAGTTATACAAATGAGGTGACTTTCCACATCTGCTCAAAAAAGTCAACATTTATTATTTTTATGTGTGATTTACATTTGTTCAAATTTTATTATTTTTGGTGTGGATATAAATCATCAAATAATCATATCAATCATGTTTTTGGGGGCATATTTATTAGAAGAGAAACGTGGTTTCTCCCACTTAGTTTGTATTTTTTCTATGCAGTGTCCATTAATATTTGGCACTCGCCCTTGGAACTATTCCATTTTAAAAGATTCTTTTGTAATGAAGGTTAAAAATTACTAAGTATCTACACGTGACTAAAAATTATTAAAGATGTTCAATAGAGCTAACGTTGAATTACGTTAGATTACTGAAGTTAAGCAACGTCCAGCGAGGTTTTACCATGTGGGTGTCCCCGTAGATTCACGCCCTCGTGATGCAGGCTATTTTACAGGGGTGCCGGAGGAATGAGAAATTTTCAATACAAATACTGTAGGTTTAGAATACGAGTTATTTTCTATGTAATTTGTAATTGTATTGAAAATGTATTATGCCTCTGGCCCAAATGTGAAAGAAATGAGAAGATTAATTTTCTACTGTTTGCACTAAATCATACTTCCAATCTTCAGACTTTCGATGTCGATTTAAAATAATTTTAAATGTAAAACGTTGAAATTGTTATTTCTTTATTTCGAAAAGGGAAATATAGAATTGGTTTCAAAGTAAACTTTGTAACAACCTATCAATGGCATATTTTTAGATGTTTATTAGTTTTAATTTGGCTTAACGTCTCTTTAACATCTATTGGTCATTCAAGAGGGGGTTTCACCCTCCATTCGCTGGGAACTTGCAAACCAGCTACCCACATTGACCTCACCCAGCCTGGGTTGGGCCGGAAAAATAGCCAGCATCACGAGGGTGCGAAACCACGTGGACAACTACATGGTACAACCTCGCTGGACGTTGCTTAACTTCAGTGCTATATTGGGAACTGTTGTATTCATTGTGACATAGACGCTGGCTGTTGGCTATAGGTGATTTGATATGACTATTATTGCTACTAGTGATTCGATATGTTTATTATTGCTACAGTGGTCTTGCAATGGATGATTTGATATGACTATATTGCTACAGTGATCTTGCAATGGGTGATTTGATAGAACTATTATTGCTACAGTTATCGAGCCAATGATCTTGAAAAACATTAAAATTTAAGACTTTTCCACACAATTGGAAACCTTAATTAAAATCGCAGAGTTATGTTTGCAAAAGTAAAAAAACTCCAATTTGACTTGGAATAACTCCATTTGAGTTTTGAATAAAGATCAGAAATAATATCCTCTTACTTTGTATTACTCGTTCCATTCTTAAATCTTAAATGGGAAGTTCCATTTAAAATTTTAAAGTTGGTGCCTCCCTTAAGTTTCCAAAATTTTAAAACCACCCGAAATTTTTTCTCCTTAGGTACAAAGAAATAAGAATTTCAGCGTTTTTCGACATTTGGAGCCGTTCGCAAGATAATAGGGAATATCAACATCATAAGCAACCTATATCAACCCAAAAATGGCCAAGGAATGGAAAAAAGAACATACCAATGGAGAAAGCCGAAATCTATCTAGGTAATCATTCTTAATTGTGGTTAGCTACAATTTGTCCCGGCCAGAAATCGAAACGGGGACATCCAGGTCTAAAACATAAGTAGTTTTACCACGAAGAATTTTAGTCACTTAAAATTACAAAAAACAATTACCTGAGTACTAGGGGAACTTGTCATTGCAATATAACAAATCCGTTTTTAATAATTTAAAAAAGTCAAAAATTGCGACACTAAAGTTTCACGATATGACGGAAGAAATTAACAAATCAGCAACACCAATATTTTTTTCGAATCAATAGAAAAAGAACTGAACAAATATGAATATGATTTATTTGCAATCTAATCGGAATTTCGCCCGAAAAAACACTCAAAATGAATGATATTTTAAAATTAAAATAATGACACTAATAAATATTGAGACGTAATAGATTTTCCGATGAAAATTGGAAAAATAGTTAGTTCTTTTCGACTATTTCCTAATATATTTTTATGTGTTACAATCGGAAAATTGTGTTGAGAAAAAAATTCACCGTTAAAATATACGCACGCGCTTTTAATTCTCTTCTTTAGTGTTAGTTTTTCTTTTCTTTGTTTTTCTTTTATTAGGGCAGATTCATATAGCAGTTGTTTTTGTTTATTATTTTCAAATATGAACCTTTGCAATCGTTGCGAAAAAAATGTTCCCCCCAAAATTTGATATTCTACGTTTCGAATCCATAAATTTAATAAAAATAGTCTGTTCGTCCACCGTCCGTCGTGAACTGGACTTATGTCAATTTCAGTTGACGTTGACCGATATTGATAAAATTTGATATGTAGGTCTCGTTTGGGGTCTAATTGTCACGAAATTTTTCGTTTCATATTTAGGGTTTCATACTGAAATTTTAGTATGGTACTTTATATTTATATGTATGGTACCACTGACAAGCTATAGAAAACGGCAGGTGAAAGCAGAGAAATAAATTTATTATATACATATGTTCCCGTGGTAAGCATGTATACGGCGATACAGCGTGTTAACTTTCTAGTTGTACCATAAGAATTAACATGGCCTATATACTACAGCGTGTTAACTTTCTAGTTGTACCATAGGAATTAACATGGCCTATATACAGTGTGTTAACTTTCTAGTTGTACCATAGGAATTAACATGGCCTATACACAGAGACTTTTTCCAAAAAAAATGGAAAAAAAATTTTCCAATTTTTTTTTTCAGCGTAACTTTCTAGTTGTACCACAGAAATTAGGGTCTCAAATTTATCACTTCATGTTCCTTAATTCCGTCACCCCTTGCTGGTGTGTCAAATGTTGACCGTAGAGACAGCTCAAACGGAATATTTCAACAATTCTTTATCATAGCGGACAGTGTGGGGCCAAAGAAAAACTATTTTCTTTTCAATTTTATTTTTCTTGGGGCTCTTGAATTTTGACCAAATGCCAAAATATTAGGCAGCACATGGATGGGCTTCAAAACAAATACATATAATGTATACACGTATACAGGGTTTCTGTGTTTATGTCATAAATATATAATACCTATTTATACTTATAAAACGCAAAGCCCAGTTGTAGTACAGATAAACTGACTGATAATAAAACGTAGCTACACGATGGCTAAATATAAAGATATAAAAATTTGGCACACACTTTCCTGTAGGTACGTAATTAGGAAGGAAAAAAAATCAACCGGAAACGAGATACCGCCAAAAATAAAGCGCATTTTTGTCCAATTTTTTTTTCAGCGTAAACTAAAGGAGATAACGGAAAATGACTCTCCTTATATACGAAATTTGTTTTTTTCCCCCGTTTTCTCTCCGATTTGTGACCGGTTATCAAAACCTACAAATCGAAATTAAGAAGTTCTGTGCCCTTTCCTCACCAGGGGTAAATACCAAAATAGAGAAGAAGGTACACTCGGAACGTGCGGGAAAGGCGAAAGCTAGAAAATAAATTTTACATTTAGATTTGTTCCTAAGAACAGAAAATAATATCTTTGAGTAAAACATTGATTTTTCCAATTAAGAGTCGTAAGAGCACCCTCAAACATTACCATCAAAAATTTAAAATTGAAAAGTACCAACTGCATTATGAAACAGAGAGAGAGAGAGGAAATTCGAAACAAAGTTGTTCCGTATATAGCACAAGAAATAATATAGTTGAGTAAAATAGTGATTTTTCGCCCTAGACGTTGGTAGCAATAAAAAATCCAAAAATGAGAAGTACCACTTCGGTATTAGAGAGAAAGCTGAAATTCGATACAATTTTTCTGAAAATATAGGTTAACTCAAAGCCTTTTCTCAAAGCCGATTCCACTCCAAGTGTGAGTATCACCAATGATCCAAAATGTGTAAATCTCGAAATGATTTTATTTCTTAAATAATAATCCATGTCAGTATCAGTAAAATAAACTAATAATGCCATGTGCTTTATTTGGCAGAGTTTTCTGATTCACCCTGTAAACTAAATTTAATTTATCTTATCAAAACAACATACGAATGACGCACGTTTAGATAGAAGAATGTTTTTTTTAGAAATTATTGGATTGTAAAGTGCCCCTGAGCGGTAGGGCTGCGTCAATTATAAATATGCATCTGGAATGAATCTTCAAATGAATACATATTTATCTATTTCATTTTATGAAAATGGTACATTATAAACTCATTAATCTGTTGTTGGTGGTGTTGCTTTTTTGACAACATTCACACTGTTTTCAGACGAAAGGTGGCGCAGCCCCAAAAGTAACAAAAGGACATGACCTTCAGTATCTACAATAAAAAATCAGTCTGTATGTACACAAGAAGTTAGTGGTTTTCTGACGCTTTCTGTTGGTTTTCATGAACACTGCCTTAAATATCTGGTGGGAACATTATACGAACTTTCTTATCTATAAAAATAGAAGAAAATATAGCAATGGGCTGAAATTTTCGATGTCGAGTTTTCAATGCCAAAACACGTTTTGAGGTCCCCAGAACTCAAATCTCAAGTTTCAGCAATTGGTCCGTGTGTTGTGACAAAATGTGTCAGTAGGATTTGTCGTATTCTATGTAATTAATTCTAGTTCCCCGAAGGTGCATAAAAGTAATATCAATAGGCATAATATTTGCATAAAAGTAATATCAATAGGCATCAAAGTTTTAGCTATAGCTCTTACCGTTCTATTTTTAGGCGGGATTAACTAAAACTGCTGAAAGGCGGAAAAAACCACCAATCGTAACTTCGATTTCAACTGAGTCACAGAAACTAGAAATTTTGTAAATATTTTATGCATATAATTATAGACAAACATGACATAGGTAGTTCACCGTTTATGAAACATATTGTTCACAAACACATCACACACACATACACACACGGCCCAATGGCTGAAACGTGTTTTGACATTGAAAACTTTAACTTTTTTACTATTCAACCTAGAAATTTTAAATTTTACAAGCATCCCTTGATATTGGAAGAGAATTTCGAGAGGTACTCAACGTTAAAATCTTAAATGGAATGACTATTTTTTTATTTGCTATATTAAAAGACCTTTATTTTAGATTTATTTTGCCGAAAACAGACCAACTTTATCTCAAACCAAAACAAAATGGCGGCCAATTAAATTTAGCAATTGAACCAAGATTGGGAACCCCTGATAACTATGATAGGCATAGTATGCCCCTGATAACTTTGAGTACCTCTCAAAATTCTTTTCCATTATCAAGGGCTGCATGCAAAATTTCAAATTTGAAGGTTGAATAGTAAAAAGTTATAAGGGTGGCCTCCTACTTTATGAACACACTGTATTATGTGCTTTGTTTTAATATAGGAATGTCTTTGGAGACTTAATATTTAGTTTTTTGAAGGACAGATTTTTTTGTTTCAATTTTCGTATATCGACTTTTTTACTTTAATGAAATGAAATTTATTTAATTAAAACGTAAAAAATCTTTCCTTGAAAAAACTAAATATATTTTTTATGCATAAGGAAAGTCGTATGGTGATGTTCACACCAGATTTTAATTTTGTGCCAACTGAGGGTTCATGGTGGAAAATTTAATTGATTAAGGTGTTCAGGTCACACAAATCAATAACAAAAACTTGTAAATAATACTTACTTTCTTCGGCAAATGAGCTGTGTTCGATATACTGGAACGTCTTCTTTCTTGAATACTTCGAGGTTCATCTTCAAGCAACATTTTGATTGAGGTGATGAAATCGTTTTTACCAAATTTATCAGACACCAAACAGTCTATTTTCCAAGATTTTTTTTAAAAAATAATTAAAACATTTTATGTTGATTAGTTATTCCAATCAAAGATAATCTGCAATATTCTATTTATATTTTCATAGAATTCTAGGAAATTTATGAAATGTTAACAATTAGGAAATTTAATTTTAGAAAACCCAACAATAGCTTCTTCATTCGTGCTTCGGTACGATACTTATGGTGCACTTTTTTTTTCACGGACAAAGGAAATTTTGGGGGGAGGGGAGTTTAGGTTTTTGTCCACCCAATATATTGTAGCTTTTTATATAAAAAAAATGCAAGACACTGTACGCTATCTTACATTTTTTCCGCAAAAACATATCAAAACTATAAATGTAGTAGTTCAGTTCTTAATTTGAGACATAATCACCAAATTATGACCAGCCATTTCAGAGTTACGAGTTCAAAACCAGGATCAAGCAAAATAATATTTAGTAAATTCTAACCACATTGAACGGCCAATTCTCTAAATAAACGAGAAATAATTTGTGTTATTTAAATGGTACTATATATATGGGGTGAATACGAACTCATGTTCTCTCTACAATCTCCTTTGTACTTGAAAAACAAAAAAAAGGCATTATAAGAATCGTTTCGAACCAGCTATTTGGTAATAAGGATAATTGAGCCACTTCATTGTCCTAAAGTAGAAAATTCACGAAAAACTTTTTTTACTAATCATATTTTTTAAAAAAAAAACTGAGGGGATAGGCAATTTAAATTACTTTTCCCCTGATTAGTGCTAAGTTTCATTATTTAAAATNAGTAGGTATATTTTAACAATATTAAAAAAAATAGAAACGTAAAATCTCTTACATTTAAAGTATCAAACAGAATTATCTCTAATATATTTTCATTTCATTACGCAATAATTTAATTTTTAACAATTTGTAACAAATAGAAATAATTAATTATTTAATGTTACTTCTTCAATAGCTTTTTAATTAGTATGTGTTTTATTTTCCATAAAAATATTAAATAAATTTATATTATGATTCTCTATATTTCTTGTTTGTTATTTTAAACTATTAAAGTATGTTTTAGTTTCTTCTTTTTCTTTCGTCTTGTTTCGACCTCTTTCTCTGTCTCAGATAATCACGTACGCATTTATTTATTCCGTCTGAAAACAACAACAACAAACGATTAAGTAATAATAAAAACATATACCTAGGTAATAGTCAGTTGGATAAACATTGATTCAGTGGCGGGCGGGCCTCCGTAAACCCCTCAGAAGTAATAAAATTCTGGTGTGAACATCACACGACTATGCACATCTATAAAAATTTGGTGTGAACATTATACGACTATCCTCATCTATATAAAAAAAGTAGAAAGTATTGTAAAGGGCTGAAATATTTAATGTCGAGTGTTCAAAGCTAAAAAATGTTTTCAGTGAAACCCGCAAAAAAGGGACTAACGGTAAATTCGTGTTAAATAAAAGTTTCTTAGTGAGTTCGAGTTAAATAAAAGTTTCTTACTGAATATGAAGGGTAGCTGAGATCAAATGGATAATTTTTTTACGAAATTCGTTAGTGAGCCAGACGAATCATAGCCGAGTTATAGGGTGGAGAAGGTAATTTTTGGATAAGTTTCAACGTCGTTTGTTCGGTTCGGAAAAATTGGCGAAAACCTGAAAAGTGGTCAAATGTATAAAATTGATACACACACAAACGTAATTGGTATTGAAAGCTGGACATCGAAAATTTCTGCCCATCACAATACTTTCCTTTTCATAGGATATGGGCGTCTTGAATAAGTCTTCTGAACTGATAAAAGTATTTTTTCAAATGAAATCTTTAAAAAAAATTAGGAGCCCCTAGTGATAGTTTGGTTGGGGATCCCCAACATGGTTTGTACAGGCCCTGCATTTATTCCTCATTTATGTATTACTAAAAAAAAATATTCCGTGTGAAAAAAATAAAAGCTTTTCAGAAAAGACTGTGCTCAAAATAATATCTCAATCATAATAATGGGCCGGCCTCGTTTCAAAAGTTATATGATTTAGGGCAAGGTCACACTGCAAGCTTTTATTGACCGACGTAACATAATTGGACATGCAATCTTACGTGAATGCACACACTGTACGGTATGATTGCACGCTCATTAATCTGGACTATTAGAATGTTTATATGTGTATGTAATTTCTTTGCGGTAAGGCCCAATAGCTGAGGAAGTTTAGAAAAAACAAAACAAAAATCTAATGAAATAGGTCTAAATTTTACTGTTCAATAAACTTGTTGAATTTTTACTTCCTTTTACTTGTAATGGGCCGAAATTTTTGATGTAGAGTTTTTCATTCCACAACAGGTTTTGAGGTCCCCAGAGCCCAAATCACGAGTTCCAAACGTTGGTCTGTGAGTGAGTTTGTCCTTCTGTCTGTCTGTGAACTATGTCAAGAATGGTGAGTACTAGAGACTTGAAATTTGGTTGAAATCAATATTAAGGTTGGCGGTTTTTCGCGCTTTTAGTTAATTCAGTGAAAAGCTAGAAATTGTTTGCCTATTTGAATTAATTTTATGGATGGAATGCAAAATGACACTTTTGGATGAAGTCAAATCTTGCCTTGGCATTTTTGGCCGCTTTTTAGCGGATTTCACGATGTTGGCATAAAAAGAACACGGTAAGAGCTAGAGATTGAAATTTTATGAATGGAGTGCGCCACGACATTTTCAATTGAATTCCAATCTACCGTTGCTGGTTGGTTTTTAGCGGTTTTTGCAGATTTTAGGCGGTTTTCAGAAATTGCCTAAGATAGAACAATAATAGATAGAGTCTTTTTTATTGTGTGAATTTTATGTTATTTTATTTTAAATAAATCCTCAAATTTTAAATAAAATGGAATATACAGTTCGCGATTTGCCACTTTTTGGCTATTTTCATAAATGCTGTCTGGAAACCTGTATGGGGAACGGTAGATGCCGCCATAGACTTGAAATAGGGTATGTATTTAACTATACATATAGAAAACGACAAATCCTACCGAGACATTTTGTTCACAGCACACGGACCAATAGCTGAAACTCGAGATTTGTGCTCTGGGAACCGCAAAAAAAAAAAACATTTCATGTTAAAAAGACGTTAAGAGTAGCAATATTCCCCCAGCCCGAAATATATCTACAATATTAAAAGAACAACTGATATAAAAAAAAACCGTTAGCATTATAATAATTATGTAATATGAAATTTTCTCCTAAGTTCGTACCCTTCATTAGAAATTCAAACAATGAGCTCAGATTGCAAAACCAATTTTAATATACCCTAGCCGTACGTAAATTACAACAAAAGCACATGGAACCGAACCAAAGATTTCGGATTAGAAAATGACGTCCTCGACCACTGCATACTCATTTGTTCTGATTTTCAAATATTGGAATTCCTATTTCAAAATCAGAACAACAGAGTATGCAGTAGTCAAGAACGTCGCTTTCTTATCCGAAATCTTTGGTTCAATGCCATGTGGTTTTGTTGTAATTTATGTACAGCTCATTGGTTGAATTTCTAATGAAGGGTCCAAACTTAGAAGAAAATTTCATAGTACATAAATATAATGTTGACGATTTTTTTTATTTCAGTTGTTTTGGTTTATTATTTTCAATAATAAACCTTTGTAATCGTCACGAAAAAAAAAAAAAAAAAAAAAAAAAAAAAAAAAAAAAANCGTAGAATCCAAAAATCGAATAAAAAAAATCCGTTTGTCCGCCGCCCGCCGTGATGGACACTTTTGCCACTTAGCGTTGACCGATTTGGATGAAATTTGGTATATAGGTCCCATCTGGGCTCTAATTGTGCCCCGGGTGCAATCGAATGCACTCTTGGCGATTTTTACCGCTTTTTAGCGGTTATCAGTATCGCTGTCTAAAAAGGAGATTTGAAATTTTGTATGTTTGTCATATTTGGGGCCTCAGCTAGCTCCGGAACCTTTGGGTTCAATCCAATATACCGCCGGCGGTATTTACCGCTTTAAAGTGGTTTTCATTAATACTGACTAAAAAGAGAATACTAAGAGCCAGAGACTTCAAATTTGGTAGGCATGTCAAACTTGGGGTCTAATTACGCCCCAGATTTGGAATCATCACGATAACCCTCCTCAAAATTTTGGCCAGAAAAATAATAAACCCAGGTGTCACAAAGGCACAGTTTTTTAATTATTGTGAGACGTAGATATATTTTGGGCTGGGGGAATATTGCTACTCTTGAATAAAAATCACTCATTTTTGATTATTTAATGACATGATTATTCAACAGATATCACCATTCCAGCCGCTTAACAGTATGAATCCTATGATTCAGTGAGCAAGGCTATTATTTAGAAAATTCAATATTTTTCTTCAAAAACGAAAGCTAAAAAGGTTAATTTTAGTCTAAAGTTTTTCATAATCTTTAAAAGGATAACCCTATTTATTTCTGTTTATTTTAAATATAAATAAACGAAACAAATTATTTTATTTTATTAGGTATATTATGTTTGTTCCAAAAATAGAACAAATTTGAAGAGCTGCAAAAAAAAAAGATTTTCCCATGGTCAAATATTGCCACCAGAGTCCCGTCCGCATCGTGTAGGTATATGTATTGGAACGGGACCGAATGTTATACAGTGTGTATGTATATTCACTCTGCACAAAAATATAGAGTGTAACAGAATAAAGGTTCGAACTCAGAACTTCTTCCAATCCAAATATAATCATGATTGTGACTGTGAGAAGTTACTTGGGGATGACATCCTCACCGTCTCAGCCGATAATATAAATCTATTTTTTTTTGTCAGTAGATTGATCTACTGGGAAAAAACCATAGAAATAGTGAGAAGAAATTTTTTCAGCAAACACCAAGTTTATGAAATATGGCCATGATCTTCTCCGCCTAAAATAGGAAAAGTCAGACTTGTGGTATCAAAACACATCAACCCAAAATGAAAATGTAGGTTAAGTCCAATGAAATAAGTGTGTTAATCATTGAAGTTACATTTATAGTCTAGTCATCTAAGACATAAATACATGTGGGTGGGTAGTTTAAGACCAAGTTTATTATTTCGAAAGACCTGTGTTCGCTACGTGGTGGACAATAATGTTAGATTATTTCGGATTCTTTTCAGTTTTTCGAAACAATCTCGAAAACCGTGAATGGGACAGCAATCAGAACCCTGATTTCTCTGATGGGGCAAATAATATTAGCTACAATATAAGTGCAATCTCAGCCCCCCTTTCCTTAATAGATCCCGAGATATAATATCGAAAAGTGTCGATTTTTAAAAACTCAAAATCTGTTTCAATACCGCACTCTACGGAGAAATTATGAGATATGAAATTGTGTTGTATTTATTTTACTGTAATTTAGGCCCATGGGGAAACGTTTGGGCCCAGGAGTATTCTTTTTATCTCAAAATAAACGAGATCGGAATTAAAATTCTATCTAAAATATCCAACATTTCCAAAAATCGCGTAGATCTGAAATTTTGGTATGTTGGTGACATACGTACGAGTAGTGTACAACCACGTTGTCAATTTCGAAAGACCTGTGCTATTGTGTACCCATCAAACAGAAATAATTCAGAATTGATATACGCCATTCAAATGCAATGAATACGATCATTGTTAGCAGTAGATATTATTACATCAAAGCAGAATGTTTAATTAGAGGGATTTGTTCAAGTTTCACAGAACAAAATTTTGTATTTTTAATTTATCCAGATTGAAAATGAAAAATTTATGAATGCGAAAGTTTAATTTGTACTTCTTTCACACACATATATAAATGGTTTTACTTTTTTTCATAAATGAACCTTTAGAATCGTAAAAAAAAAAAATATCTCCCTTTTGGTATCTTCCTATGTTAAAAATATCTCCCTATCTTCATGGTATATAGTATCCAAAAATCAAATCCGTTCGTACGACGCGACGTCCGTCCCTTCGTTAACAGTAATTTTTCAATTTCCGATTTAACTCTGATGTAAGAAACCAAGCTAGTAAGGGTTGTGATTGTCATATCTACTTACTGAAGATGTAATAAAAACTAATGTCATACCTTTTGGTTTACCCTCTAGCATAAAAGGCGCAAGGATATGGTTCGCGTCCACTTAAGAAAGTGTCTAGAACTGGCCCTGATACTGCCAAAATAGTGGGTACTTCTGTTTTATAACTATTATTAAATCTATTTTATATTTACACAAGATAAAACAAATAATATATTACGTACCTAAATTTAAGTTGTAAATATGTTATTTTATATTTCTAAAAGAGGACAAACATTTTTCAAATTTATCTTAAAGAAAATTTTGGCATCATTTTGGTAATTAAAAAATGAGAAAAATTCAAACTGTCGTTAATTTGCGTTCTGCGAGTGTTGGCAAAAACAGATTTTGAGTGCCTATATGTTTGTACATATGTATTTAACTATGAAATACTTGTATTGTACTTACATCTTACCTGTTTATGTTTGTTTGGCATTACATAGGTACACAAACATACAGGGCACGATTATCCATTCGTGGAAGCAACTGTCAAGGGGCCCCGTGCACAGTGATAATGTTATTGCTTTATTTTATATCACACTAACTATTTACCCTTGTTTCGCTACGGCTGCGAAATGCGAAATCAATAATAGTTCCGAGATTATAAAACTTCTCAAATTTGTATGTTACTCTCCCCTAGGTTAAAAACGACTCCTATTTAGAAAAATATACCTATATTTATCCACTAGGATTTTATTTTTTGTACCTGGAACACCATTTTTGAATTTTTGCTCTCGCTCAGCCCGCAGTAGTACTTATCAATTTCGATTCGTCATAAATCGAGAGAAATCGGAAACATTCAGATTTCATAATTTTTATGTTCTTATTTATATTTTTTTTTTTTTGGGGGGGGGGGGGGAAANGGAGGTCCATTCACAGTCATTTTTCATTATCTCCAATAGTTTCCCTGTTGTACAAAATTCAATGTGACTATTTTTTCTTATCTTAGACATAATTACGTTCGTGATGGGAATACTTCAATTAAAATGTGTGTGCCACGCGACAAAAAAAAAAAAAAAAAAAAAAAAAAAAAAAAAAAAAAAAAAAAAAAANAAAAAAAAAAACTCTGCCAATGTGACATGTGACACATGGGTTTATTATTTTTCTGGAAAAATAATAAATCTCTTTTTTGGGAGGGGCCAAAAAAATTGAGGGGGGATCGTGCTGATTCCAAATCTGGGGCGTAATTAGACTCTAAATTTTACATACCTACTAACTTTGAAGTCTCTGGCTCTTACCATTCTCTTTTTAGGCAGGATTAATTAAAACCGCTTTAAAGCGGTAAAAACCGGCAGCAGTATATTTAATTGAACCCAAAAGTCGGAGTTAATTGAGACCCTAAATATGACATACATACGAAATTTCAAATTTCTAGCTCTTACCATTCTTCTTTTAGACAGTAATACTGAAAACCGCTAAAAAGGAGCAAAAATCGCCAAGGGTGTATTTGATTCACCCAAAAGTTTCGGGGCAAAATTAGAGGGCAGATGGGACCTATATACCAAATTTCATCCAGATCGGTCAACGCTAGGTGGCAAAAGTGCCCATCACGGCGGACGGCGGGCAAACGGTTTTTTTATTGGATTTTTGGATTCTACGTACCTTAAAACGTATAATATAAAATTTTGAGGGGGGGGGTAAAAAGGATAAAGGGGTTCCCATAATTGTATTGCCCAGTGCTCCTAATTCGGTCCTGTAAACATGATCAACTATTGTTCATGTTGCACAACCTGTCATTGCTTTAAAGTAAAATGAAATTACAACCGTCAGAGCATAAAATTATTTTTCTACCTTCAAATATGTCACAGATGACAGAAATTTAACCTTTTCATTTATTTTTTATTTTTAAATCTAGGGTGTTGTCTTATTCTGTAAATACAGTAAAGTTGTTTTCAGATTTTTAGAACACCATGAACAATATCCGAATAATAACTCTGATAATTTAGGATCCATTTCTACAGCCCCCCCCCAGCCACTTAGCATATAGGAACATTCTTTTACTTTTACACTTGTTGACTATATTACTGACAGGAATTTTGAGATTTATTTGAGATCTGCACTCAAAACAGGGCCGGAGTTATTCCAAATTGAAAGTGTGCTTCTGAATAACTTTACTTCATTCTTGCAGTTTTGGTGAGTGTAAAAAAAAAAAAAATGCTCATTCTCAAAGTAAAATAAATGTTTCTAAGTCTATACGATTAGCTACGTGTGGAGCAGCTACGTTGATTGTGCGTCGGACAGTCAGTCAGGTCTAGTTTTATCATTGCTAGTACTTCGCAAAAAAAGTCACAGCATCTTAAATTTTATTTAACAATTCTAAATTATTATAGGTCTTGGTTTATGACGCGATAAAACAATGTTGCTCAAAAATAGAACATTTTTTGCTTTAAGTCACTTTAAAATCTATTGAATGACCAAGAGATGTTAAGCCAAATTAAAAAAAAAAAAAAAAAAAAAAAAAAAAAAATGACACAGTCGCTGTACGTTGCTTAACTTCAGAGATCCAACGGGAACTAGTGTATTCAACGAGGCAAACATTGAAATCTATATATGCGTTCATAAAGCATATATTATGGGTAAGAGGTTCAGCGGTTTGTGCCAAATATCCAGAATTACGAGGGTTCAAACTTACGTCTTCACCAACTAAGGAGAACCTTACTGAACGTGATTACTAAACATTTGATTCAATGCCAGATGTACATAACTAGAAAAAATTGGAGTAACCAAATTGCATTCGGCCGCTCAATGGTCGAAACAAATAGTGACGGAAGGCGGAAAAAAACGGGGAAAGTTCGGCCATTATTATAGTCCTGTCAATAGATTTTTGAGTGGGTATCAATTTTGTGCTTCAAATTATTTTCCACTTGAAAAAACTTTCAACTTACAACTCCACGACATTTACGATTTTGTTGACGGAGAGGCTGTGAGGGGTGTTAGCAATACAGGGTGTCTTAAAAATGTGAGCAGAACACACTATCTTGAGGAATGATTCCAATTTCGAAAATGTTGAAACGCATTTTTTGTACTTTCAGGGGAAGGGCAAGGGGTCAACTATTAAAATAGAACTACCACCTTTTCAATAGAAAAGGCCACAGTTATTCCAAGTTGATTTTGAGCTTTTGATTACTTTTGGCTTTCCGCAGCTCTCCAAGATTTGCCAAAATTGTGAAAAAGAAAGGAAAATCTTTCTTCCTGGAAGTAAAAGAACACGTGTTCATTTCAATATTTATCTAACTTTGAAACCATACGCTCCACTCAGGGTCATACCAATTAATAAACATTCGTTAAAAGATATTAACATTGGAGTCTTTCCCACCCAGTATTTAATCTCAAACAAGAGCACAGAGTTATTTCTCAAAAACAGAGTTATGTTTCAAAAAGTTTTTTTATATGAGATACAATTTATATGAGATATTGTTGTTAGGCCTCCACCGAAAGTGTTAAAAATTTGAAGACCATTAAAGTTAGTTTCCCCCTTAGAACAAAGAAATATGTTTTCAGTGTCAAAGTTATGCTCCGGAACCGCTTTCGCATTACTTCAGGGCATTCCTTTTTACAGGCACGCCATTCTGGAAACGAGACAATTCGATCAAAAATTTTCGCTCCGAGCGGGATTCGAACCTCTGGACCAAGAATCAATGCTCTTAACAACTCGGCCACGGAAATAGAAATTCAAATCCAGTTCTAAGATATTGATCTCTGTTCCTTTTTATTTGTGACACCCTGTATGCGTCCATTCCTTCGTCACGTCAGTAAAAGGGTATTCAACTTTGATTGAGTCCAATAAATCTTTCTAACAATCAGCCTTGTTATGTAACCCCACCAATCAATCGATCAGTAACATTTTGACGGTATATTTCAGACAAAGGTCACATGTACTAACAAAATATCTTACACGAGGATGCAGGGTGTTTCAGGATGTATTCTTTTAAAACAAGTGTCAAATGTGGGTTTTCTTTCAGAAAGATATGACCCAAGTCTCAAGTGACCAAAAAAAAAAAATATTTTTTTGTTTACTTGATACGGACGTTTCACCTGCAATCGCCAGGAAATTGAAACACCAAAAGTTATTATTTTACTGTGAATAAAATATAATACTGGCCAAAATTTGATATTTTATTGGGAATGGCTATTATCCTTCAGGAGGTGACGAAAATATGGTCAAATGAGATTATGTTTTTGAACCAATATCTCGACCTATTAGGCAATTTAACCGATGGCAGAAGCTCTGCTCACACCACATTTTGATACGTTGCTTCGCAAACATTTTCCCTTACACGTGTCCAAACACTATCTATCATGCAGACTGTGGCGGTGTTGTTGTTGGAAATGATGTTTACATCCAGAAGAAGTTTAATATTGTTTTCAATTTCATTAAAATTCTCTGCCAGTTGGCAATATTAGAGACTTTCTCGCTACGTACATCAAGAGGCTTGTTCAAATACAGGGTATTACAAATTTATTTTCCCTTAATGTCTTTTTAGCAAATTCTCTGCCAGTTGGCAATATTAGAGACTTTCCCGCTATGTACATGAAGAGGCTTGTTCAAATACAGGGTATTGCAAATTTATTTTCCCTTAATGTCTCTTTAGCAAATTCTCTGCCAGTTGGCAATATTAAATACTTTCTCGCTATGTACATCAAGAGGCCTGTTCAAATACAGGGTATTGCAAATTTATTTTCCCTTAATGTCTCTTTAGCAAATTCTCTGCCAGTTGGCAATATTAAATACTTTCTCGCTATGTACATCAAGAGGCTTGTTCAAATTCAAATACAGGGTATTACAAATTTATTTTCCCTTAATATCCCTTTAACATCTAAGGTCATAATGTCGAGTCGAATGAATATGTTTAGTCGTTTCGAATCAGAACTTGATTTCAGCGTCCATCACAGAAAGTGTTGGTGGTAGGCGTTGGGTAGCATATTATGGTACAAACTCTGAGGACGCGGGACTAGATAATCTTGGCCCTTACCATGTGCTCCATTAGCAGTATGAATCCCTTTACACCGGCAGTAATCTTGGGTGCTATTATTATGTGGTAAAAATCTTAAATTTATAAGGGTGAAATTGGTTAGCTGGGTTTGAACCAGGCAGAGCGTCTTACCATTACTAGACCAACACCTGAGTAGATCGTGTCGAATAAATTTTGCTTCAATCGACAAATTGACCTTTTACACACTTTTTACATTGACCTAAACCAGTCTGTGATGAACCTATAATAGACAGCTTCTTGAGAATCGTGAGGGTTTTTATCTACGTGGTCACCCAGTTAAAACCTCTCTGAACGTTCATAACTTCAGTAATATTACGGGGACTGGCGCATTAATGTTCAACGTATGCGGCTTAACCCCGTTCATCCTTTGGATGCGACTACAAATTCACACTACTAGCAGCGAATTCAAGTTTTAAATCCTCCTGGAGTTGGATTTGTCGCTTGAAGTCGTTCGTAGTAGCGTGAGCTTTTATTGTCGCTTCCAAATGACGACCGCCCTAACGTTTACGTGAGGATTTCATTCAAGAAATTTCCTTATTATAATTTTAAGCAACATAATATTAAGTTATTATATTATTACCAGCTTAAATTTATTTATTAATTGGTTCCTCAAACATTTCATGCGTATATTTTATTTACACAATCATCAATATCCTCCGAGTGCTAATCATTTCAAAATGTCCTCAGCTGATGAAAAAGATTCCAAGAATTATTTGAATTCCCAAGAAGTACAAAATGCGAAGAAAGTTGAGACGTTAGGATCTTCGGGATGTATAGTGGGTGTCAAATTGAAGGATTGTATCTTATTTGTGGATAAGATACCACCTCGACATATATTTCAACAAGACCGATTTCAAAGAATTCATAAGGTATTATTTTTTTATTATGTAAAATTCTAGGGATAGAAAAGAGCCCATGAACAGTCGAATGGTTATATATGGTGAGATCCGGGTTCGAAAACCAGAAGTGATTTGTTGAATAAAAAATCAATTTCTCGAGAAACTGAAATGGAATTGTTCAAAATATTTTTTATTTAAAAATCCAAATATAATAAAGAATAAGAAATCTGAGCACACGGCAGTGCGCAGGCCAAGTTCCGGAAAGCACCAGTTTATTTTTACACGAAGCAATTCTCCGGGTTTTGTAGTCAGATATCAGGTCCTACAAAGGATAGATAATTTAACATACATTCCGTAGTATAGTACAATACTACGGAATAAACTTCAAAAGTTAATATTAATCCGTTCAGGAGATAGATAATTTCAAAGTTGGCACTTTTGGAATATTTTGTATACTCACTGACTGACTGACTGCCTGATTCACTCATCATCAAAAGTTTAGGCACTTCGCGTATCCCTTGAGCCAGTTTGTAAAAAGTTAGATAGTATTTTGCGGTTCTTCAAAAAAACTGTCCAAGTGTAAAGTCAGTATTGCTTTAAGAGAAATGAGACAGAAAAAGTGCAATAATAAATTTTGGTGTGAGATGAACAGCATCAAGAATAAACTTGACCTGAATAATTGATATCACTAGGTGCAGTATTAAAATATAAATTTGATTGTATATTTGTTCCACGATAACTCTCGAACGCCTTTAGTATGATATTTGTTCCGCGATAACTCTCGAACGCCTTTATTATGACATTTGTTCCACGATAACTCTCGAACGCCTTTATTATGATATTGGTGAAACTTGGGATGGACATCATACAATTACCTTATTAGGTTTTCTGGGGGCTGGGAATTTTTGAATTTTGGAAAGCTCTAGGGATAGGAAAAGGGCAATGGCCAATCGAATGGTTATGGTGTGAGATCCAGGTTCTACCCCCCCCCCCCCCCCNNNNCCCCCCCCCCCGAAGTAACTTTTATTGACAAAGAGTGTCGATATCCCAAGAAATTTAAATAGAATGGTACATGTATTTTTTGTTCAAATAAAAGTACAATTGAAATAAGGAAAAACTTTCCTTTTCATATTAAAAAAAAAAAAAAAAATTANGCCTTTAGATTGTAAAAAAAAAATCAGGGGCGAAGCTAGAGGGGTTTAAAGTTTAATATTGTTACACCCTGTATAACGTTGTTTGTTTTCAGCTTTGATGTAATGGTTCCCTTGCTGTATTCCAAAAGAGGTTCCTCATCCACCTAAACCATCAAAAGTGTACAATTTTATTTTCATTAGTGGACAAAGTCAAATCTTATTTTCCTCCTGGAAGTTAGAAATAAGCCGATTAGAAAACGGCAATTTTCGGGTCGAAAGTCTGATGTAAAGGAGTTATTTAGGACAAACAGTGATAACTAACCTAAAAAAGGAAACCTCTTAGCGAAAAAAAAAGAGTAAATGATTCACCTTTCACAGCGGGGCCAGAGAAATGAAAAATATTCAATGCAATTAAGAGGAAATAACATAAGTTTTAGATGCAAGGTATTTCCTCTGTAATTGCATTCAAATTTTCTCATTCCTCTGACCCCGCTGTGAAAGAATTGAGAAGATGAATGTTTTTCTTTTTTCGATTGGCCATAGCCCTTTTCCTACCCCTAGAGCTTTTCAAAAATTTATGCCGCTCAAAAGTTAAGGGGGTGACGGGGACGGGTCATTCTGGGACACGCTTTATAAAATGATGCTCTTATGAAAAAATAGTTTTCAAGAAAAAAGGCTGATTATTTTTTTCCAAGAGCTTGTCAGGGTTAAAATGACCCTGACCAAGATAAAAGTGTGTCATTAACTATTGAACTATCACCCAATCAGGTGTCCGAAAACATAATGATGGGAGCTTGCGGCATAGTCCTGGACTGTATACACGTTATGAAGAAAGCTCAAGAAGAATATGCCTCTTTATATCTATCAACTGAATTTGGTTGTCGAACAGAACAAATAGTCAGTACCATATCAGATTATCTGACTGATTGTTGCAAAAAAGCTAATATCAGACCCCTGGGAGTTACTGCTTTGGTTGCAGGAAATGATGAAGACACCATGCAGATGTTCAAAGTTAATGCAGGTTAATAGTTAATAACTTCATAATAGAGATTCATATACTACTTTAGTTGCGCTACCGGTGCGATATTCAATAACTACTTCGAGAATTGAAATAACATTAAATCTTCTCAAATTCGGATCTTTGGTGACACCTAAGCCTAGAGTGGAATCGGCTCCTATTTAACATAATGAATACTTTACTCCAGGATTATTTTGTGTACTGCGGAACAACTTTGTATCGAATTTCAGCTTTCTCGCTCACCCTAAAATGTACTTCCCAATTTCGATTTTTCTGTGGTGACAAACGGTCATTCAGAATTCGGATCAACTTATATTTTTTTCTTTCCTTATTACATACCCACGATTATCCAATTACGATTAGCTATCGTGGGGTTATGTTGTTTATCAGTCAGTTAGTTGAGTTAGTAGATTGTAATGAGGACCGGAACTTGTCAGCCGCAGAACCTAGGTATCTATTCAAATATGGAATTCACAGGCTATTAGTTCCCCGTACCAAGTCTATTCGGGATTTTTTTCCCTCAACTAAAGAAACCATGGGATGTGATAAAACGATAAATAATGAGTGAGTTTGAGCTCGCATGAATTCCCAATGTGCCCCTGCGATTGCCAGACCCTGCTTGCTATAAGTGTCATATTACTTTATTTGCAGCGGGTGAGAAAATCGAATGTACTAAAACTTGTGTAATAGGATTCGATTCTACTGCCTTGACGATTGAATTGGAAAAATATTATGATACCTTTAATGAGTCTATTAAAAAGGCCCTGGAATGCATCATCAATTTATTGGATGAAAGACAAGATTCAGAAAATATTCTTGTTGGACTGATTCAAGATGGCGGACAAGTGAAAGTTTTGACACTTGAACAAATGGCCGCTCTGGATTTAGAATGAATCAACATTATTATCGAGTCATTATTTTCTTTGATTTCTTTTCTCCTAGAAAAAAAATATTTTTATGTTTGTTGATCATTATTAAATTTTTTGTATTTTTGATAATATTTTGATGCATATGAATAGGCCTAACGAGAACTTCGGGAATTCCCTCTGGCACAGGTAGGTAAATAGGTGAAACAATAAAGTAATTTTTTATTATTTGGTTTATTATTTTCAAATATATGACTATTCCAAAGAAAAAAAAAAGTGTCTCCAAGGAACGTTCCTTATTCACATTAAAAATACTCCTTAGATCCGAAAGCATTTCAATTTAAATATACAAACCAATTTGAATTAAAAGTTAAGAATTGTTAATATTAATTATCGATACCCTGATACTCTATACTGATGATGTTTCCTTTTGGAGCAAATTTAAAGGTGACTTTGAATACAGTGCATGTACTCAATATTATAAGGATCAATATTTTGAAGAGGGGTGGGGGGTATAAAAAATACACCCTTCAAAATTTTGATATTTTATGTTTCATTGTAAGTAGAATAGATTCCAAAAATCGAATAAAGAAAAAGCCATTCGCCTGCTATACGCCACTTAGTGTTTGCCGTTTTTGATGGAATTTGGTAAAGGGTTCCTTGCATAGTGAAAATCGGGTAAAAGTATGGGTTGAACGAATAATAATAATTACTGCTTCCTAAATTTGGAAAAAAAAATCCGTTCTTAATTTTTTGGTCAGTTGTACCACCATGAACCTTACGTAGAAATCGCCCCTGTTCTAATAAAGGAATCTAATAAAAGCGTCGGAATGGCTGTACGCACATGTCTTAGTTATACGCGTATTTTTCATTTTATGATAAAACATATAGATATAGAAGAAGAGCAGAGAATTTTGAAAATACCTAGAAATTATACTTAAATTTTTTAGAGAAGAAGAAAGTAAAAATGAGGTCATTAACATAGAGCTCTCCCTCTCCCTCTCTCTCTCTGTCTCCGGAATTAGTTTTAATTATGTCCCTTAAAAGTTTTCATTTTAAATTTGGAATGTTTTTGCCATCTGCTAAATATGACCTGTATTATTTTAAACTCTCATGATTAAGCATTAGCATATGGAGATGTATTAGACTCACATACACTTTGTCAAATTGTTAATTACATGGCGGCGACACGAAGCTCGAAAATAGATAATAATTCTGTTAGTTTTTCCTTCCCCAGGTAACTACAAGTAAGACTCGGTGGCCGAGTTATCAAGACCATTGACTCTCTGTCCGGAGGTTGTGTGTTCGAAAGTGAAAAACTAATCAAAATTCCTCGTTTTCGGAATTGCATGGCTGTAAACAGGAGTGCCCTAAAGTAATGCTAAAGTGGTTCCGGGCATAACTTTTTTTTTTTTTTTAAGAAAAAAAGAAGAAGGTATAAGTAACTCAAAAAGGTAGACGACTTGCCGGCTCTTGTCGATTGTATAATTTTGGGTATTCGTCATATAACCTTGAGGGAGACAGAGAAACTCCGGATATTTTTCACTCATTTTGGCCGAGCAATTTTAATTGATAATTTAGGAATGAAGAATTTGGCAGCACGACTTTTCTCAAAGGAACTGAATATTTTACTAAAATAAACCCACAAACAAACTTCTTTGCGTCGCTTCGGCCTTATTAGCGCAACTCGTAATTGCAAAATTTTCAAAATAGTCCAGCGTTTTTACACAACGTGTAAAAACATCACTGTCACTTGTGTAATCTGAATAATTAACGATTTAGCGTAGGGGCGGAAAATCAGAACTTGTAATCTAGGAAACGGTAGTCAACAAAATAATTAAGAGATTTATGAACTTGTAATTCTATAGAAACCCCTTGTGACCCCTAGAAAACCTTCGTAAAATCCTCTTAACGTCTAGAACTTGGAGAAGAAACCAACGTAAGTCACCTGGGCTTCTTTCAGAACACCCAGCCTATCATTTTCTCAAAATAAAAATACAACTTTTTAGCTTCTAACTACACGGCTTTGAGAAGAAGATAAGAGCCATGTGGCCTTAAACACCGTTTACCTACATCTGTAATAAATTTTTTGTAGGGGGAGCTCCTTGTACCATATCCAATGTTACGAGATTCTTTAATTAGGTGGACTTATGGGTATAGACAAGTTCGAACAAGCTAATTCTGTCCAAAAAACTCAATTCATACCACTAGAAGCGTCACCTGATACGCAGATCAAGCAGAAGAAAATCCCAAAAAGTACCTAAAAAAGTCCTTCGATGTTTATTTGATGCAACTGCATTGCATCAAATGGAGATTTTTTCTAAGTGGACAGTACAATTTGGGGACCTCTACAGGGCCGTAGACAGAAAATCCGGGCCGGGGGTAAAAATTTACGGTCCCTCTATTATTCTTTCATCTAAAATCATCGTATGGGCAGTAATAAAAGTAAAAGTATAGGCAAATCACTTAGTTGATGTGAAAAGGCGTGTATATACGCTTCTTCTTGGCAACAAATAATTCGATTATCAGATGTTAATGTTTACGAAATATACCAATATTTATGATTGCTGTACAAGCTGAAAGGTCGCACTATAATATTTTAAAACCACTATCGCTAAACTTCTGATTTTGTGTTTGAATTTTTTTCAAAACTTTTAAGTTGATTAATTTACTATTCAAAAAACGTAAAAAATTTCATTATGATAATTTTCTCACAGGGTCTCTGAGGAAATCCCGGACCTGGGGGGGATTCCCCCCATTTTCCTCCCCTCTGGTCGTGCTTGTCTCCACACCCCTAACAGAATAAGTTCGGGTGCTTGCCTGACAGAGTATACTCGTACATTGAAAATGTAACATGTGGCTCGTGGCCAGATATAATTAGGGGACCTCCACACCCCCGAACACAATAAGTTCGGGTGCTTTCCTGACAGAGTATACTCGTACATTGAAAATGGAACATGTGGCTCGTGGCCAGGTAAACATATCTCAAGTCTGTTGTTAATTAATTACACTCGTTCGGGTACAAAATGGTCTGTGATCACATTTTGCAATATAAATTACGTTGTATGCATTATTTTTAATAGGTGCATGATGCATTCAAGTCTCAGACAAGAAGTGCAAACGATTTGTTTATTTACTTTTTTTTTGTAAAGTATATTTAGTATCTTCCATAGTGAAAAATAGGTCATGCTTGAGATTGTGAGAAATTACTTGAGAGTTACTGTGATGTAAAATAATACAGAAAGTACCAACTTTGTAATAGAATTATTATGTTACTAGTGTAATTATTAGCTTGCAAGATTAAATTTTTAATGACAATTAAAAACTTTAGTAGAGCAAACACCATATCAGGATCTGCAGTTCCACATAACTGGCTACCATCGGAAAAGATGATACCACCATTGATTGATAAAATATAATCACTAACACAAAATACTGTTATCAGTATAAGCCGTTTTGGGTTCCTTTTTCAGATTCGGACTATTTCGTAAATTTCGAATTTAACTCAAAATTCACTTATTATTCTTTTTCGCTTCAGATAGAAAAAATATAATTTAAGCCTGCGAAAAACAAGTACCAAATAATAAATTTTCCTCACATACCTACTTTTGTCTCGATAACTTACTTTATTTTTTTTTTCTTCGGAATTTTGCATTACAATTTAGATCGAAAAAATGTCACTCCATAAATGGTCATACATTGAATAAAATATATCCGTACTCTAAGCTTCTAGATGACACTAAAATTGTCTCATTATTCACATTTTTGGTGAAACTATGATCAGATAAAAATGTACTAAAAATCGTGTAAAAAATCATTTCACTATAATAATAAGGCAGGTAGGTATATCAGTAAACAATAAGTAAAAAAAAAATGAGTATTTTTGAAGATTATTATCAGTCAGTCAGTATACCAACTTTGAGTTTTAAAAGTACATATAGATGAGGAACCTAGGTGCAAATATAAATTATAATTGTATCGAGATAAAGACTTTTTTTTTAAAAAAAAAAAAAAGATTTATATAAGTCAACCAAAACCATTTGCCATAATAGTTTTCATGTAAAAATATATATAAATATTTTTTAAAAAAAATTAAAGGACCACCACCCTACAACAAATAACATAATTTTAAAATTAAAGAAAATTTAAATCAGATTTTACTTACGTTTATAATATTAAATTATTAGGTACCCCCCCAAAAAACACACGAATTTCGTTTGGCGGTAAAGTCAGTTGAATATTTAAAATGAAATCCGTCTGAATGAAAAAAAAATTGCGCATTACAAAAGTTAGAAATTTTTAGAACGTAGTAATATTTACTTTTAGGTTTGTTCTATCTTGATTTTGATGCAACGACACGTGGCCAAATAGCGTTGAAAATTCTCAACATTTTGTTTAATAAAAAACGAGAATGATTGTGCGTATTTATGTTTACTTCTTGAAAATATATGTTACATTCAAAATACATTAGACACGTGGAATTTTAACTTGAAACGTTGATTTTTTACTTTGGGCACGTAAACTTTAACTTGAAACGTTGATTTTGTACTTTATAAAGGTGGAAATTAACTTGACACGTTTATATTTTACTTTGAATACATGGAGGTATTTAACTTGATACATTGATTTTGTACTTTGAGCACGTGGTGTAATGTAAATTGAATCGATAATTTTGTATTTTAGACAGATTAAATTTAACTTGACACGTTGATATAGTACTTTACACACGTGCAATACTGAACACGTGAGGAAATTCAATTTGAAACGTTGATTATGTACTTTAGACTTTAATATAACTTTACTCGTTGATTTTGTAATTTAGGTTGGTAGAATTTAACTTGACACGTTGATTTTGTACTTTAGACATTTGCAACTTGCAATAGACGCCAAAGATCGTTTCGACAACAATATCTTCCTTTGTATTTCGTCCCTGGAGCGGTTAAAGTCAACCGGGTTACTCAAAATAGGTACTGCTAATATGAGGAATCTGTGTTCTATATTTTAAGTATAGCCATCACACTGGTCAGTATAACACTGGGCTTTGTTTTTATAACTATAAAAGATAATCGAATATGAGTAATCTGTGTTCTGCTAATATGAGGAATCTGTGTTCTATATTTTAAGTATAGCCATCACACTGGTCAGTATAACACTGGGCTTTGTTTTTATAACTATAAAAGATAATCGAAGGGATAATATATATAAGAATTTTTTTTCCGTCTCTTCTCAAAAGAGAAGATGAATTAAACAAGATATTACTCGAAGATATTTGGGGGTGCCCTCCTCAAGGCCCGAATGCACTTCACGGGCTGATGATGTTAAAACTGTTAACTTATTGATGTTGATGAAATTAATGATAAATGAAGAAGCAGTTTCAACGTCTTTCGTATCCTTACCGTAACAAACACTGTTCTCTTTTTTCGTAGTGTGCGCTGAGAGTCACGTAGGCACTTCGATATGCCTCCCATCTCCCATGCTGATGAGAGTTGGAGGCAGTTATTGATACACGATCCTAATAATAAATTGAGGAGCCTTTAGTTAATTAATGAGTGTTGAGAGGATGTTATGAGGCTCATAATGAAGCTAGAGCGGGGTATTATCAAAATAGTTTGGGTTCATTTCCACCCCCCCCCCCC
>CM022878.1:14531258-14558610 GCA_012654025.1 Pachypsylla venusta | reverse complement strand
GGGGGGGGGGGGGGGTATAGTTGATATTAAAGAGAAGAGAATGTTATAGTTTTACAACTGGTGTAAAGGTAGGATCAAGTTATGGTGGACTAATCCTCCAAATCGGTATTAGCCTATTTTGAAATATTCTCAATTTGATGCAATGCGCATTTGTACCAATAAATAATTCTTTCATTTATAAAAAGATTAAGCACTTTCTGCAAACACTTTTCGGGATTTCCCTCAGCTCTTTCAACGAATTCTGTTTTATCGACGCAATTGACTCAAAACGCTTTTTTGGGCGGGGTAAATTTAATCATGGGAAGAGAAATTGTTCACGGAGGCCGCGGCCTACGGCCAGGTCTACTGATATGACGGCGAAAAGCTCTCTGAGTCTTTATTATACTCCCTCCTGATTTATATCATAAATGAAAACTTTGCACTCTACACTCCATGAAGACACAATGACGACTATTACTATTCATAAATGATAATTTCAAGAAGACTAACAAATTCTTATCTCTCTCTAATAGAATGTAAATATTATAACGCGTCGTATGACACGTCCCATACCTCACTACATCTCCTGCTTTTCTTGTACCAGCAGTTCAAAAACCGTCGGCCGGTCGTGCCACACCATGTGTATCTCAATTAAAAATATGGTAAAAATTTGTTGTTGTTTTTCAGAAGGAACTCTCAATGTGAAGTGTAGGTTCCGCACCTGTAGTACAGATAAAATATCAAATTATTGAATCAAACAAATTCAAAAGCTAAAAACTCTACCACTGTTCCACAGAGGTTTATTATTTTACTGCCTAAAAAAATTGCCCCCCCCCTCTCCAAAAAAAGAAAAGAATTTGATATTTTTTGCCTCTATAAACGTAGATCAAAATATCGAATTAAAAATCCATTCGCCTGTCGAGCCGCCCATATATGTTGCGCCTCACGAAATACACGGCCCAGCATGAGCGGCACTTTTGCCACTAAACGTTGACTGATTTTGATTAAATTTAATTTGGTATATACCTACAACAAGCGGCTTGATGGGCAACTACCTAAACTTATTTTTTTGAAAAAATCTATGAATTTATTGGAAAAATCTTCACTATCAAATTTTGTAAAACAATGTGCAATATACAAATGACAATTTTTCAAAAACAGAAAAAATCACTAGATTTCGTCTTGATCTCAGTAAAAATCACTAGATTTTGTGAAAAATCACAAAGTTTGGAGAGCCTGCTCTGGTTGAGTCACCTCACCAAGCAATAGGTTCCCCCACTCTCTTCCCCACTGCATTCCCAACCCCTTTAATATTTTGAATATCACCTAAGAAGACTCACTCCATCATTTTTCCGAATGGTTTCAATCTGTGTCAGTTGTTGTATATCAACTACTAACATGAAATTAATAAAGCTCTACGTAATGAGTTTTATAAGAACAATAATAATTATACTGCAAATAAAATTTAAGAGATTTATAATTTCAGCATGATTTTCATGTAAGTCAGTAAAAAAAAAAAAAAAAAAAAAAAAATTGAAGAAGGAAAACATCATGGCGTGGCGCCTTGGATAATAATATATAGACGCGCACTTAAATTGAATGACCTTCTTCTATTGTTTTTTATTAAATTATATTGTTTATGTCCTATTTATCCTAGATTATAGAACTGAAGCGCAGAGTTTGGTGAGACAATGGATGAAACATGGATCTCACTGGACTAAAACTTCAGGACATAGACACAAACAACAAATCATGGCTGGGCCATCAACATCTCTAACTGCTGATCTCCTTTGCTGGAATCGGAAACAAATGAGATTGGTCACTGGACTAATAACAGAACATTGTGGTCTCACCTTTCAATATGGGAACCTTTAGGGAAAACCCATTGTGTACACTGTGTGTTGAGGAGCAGGAAACGGCAATTTATATGCCGGCATTTTTGATAGCAGTGTCTTACACCATTGGAGAGTTATTAGTATTATCGGGCCACTACATCCTAGAGAAGACCTCGTCCAAAACAAGCTGGTAAGAAAACTTCTCAAACTCTCTGAGCAGTTGAAACTTAGCTAGGCTCAACCCCAATACACTGCAGAAAGCTCATCATGAGGATCAGGTATGAGGATTCCAACCCTTGAAGCTCAATGAAATGCAATTTAATATTCTAGATTACCTATTCTAGCTATTGTCCGCAATTTTGTATGAGTACTTTCCCGTGTCTGTAAATTGACATGGCTGGTGAATTTGAGGAATTTTATACTTTTCCTGAACATTTTGGTTATGTTTTTTTAGGGGGGGGGGAGTGGCGCACATAAGGGTGGTTCTAAAGGCCTAGCACACAAAGAGGGAACTAGTTCGGTTTGCGGTGGCCCGCAAAGTGATTGTAAAAATATATAGAGTTCGCGTGGTGTGACATCAAAAATTTCAACCCATTACAATACTTTCCTTTTTATATTAGGATAAGGAAAGTATTCGGGCTTACCCTGTTAAAAGCAGAAAAAGCTCTCAACAAAAAAAAAATGCAAAGGACAAATTTAATGAAAAACACACTCAATGGGAAAAAAAATATGCAATGTACCTAAGTAGCTCTCATATACGAGCATAAAACGAAAAACTAACTGAGATGGCAGAATAAGAGAATGAATGAAAAAAGAATCTTCGTTCGTGCTCGTTCAAAATTTAGGTCGCTCGCATAATATGTACCTAATGCCTTCATTATATAAATTGTGTGAACAAGCCCAGTTATATACCTACATAGGCTGATCCTCCAACCCCCATGGAACGTGGAATGGAACTTAGAAAATACCATTCAGTCATGCAATGTAACAAAAGCATTATAATATGAAATAACCCTGAAAATGGCCTTGTCTTTTATATAAAAGAAAATTGTATTAGTCCAGAGAGTTCAGGAAGAAAGAGTTGGAACAACAAAAAATGTTTGTTTCTAATGACTCTCGAACACCTACTTTTTTGATAAAATTTTGAATTTTATCAAATTTTGATAAAATTGATTGAAAATTCTTCTTCTGAAACTTCACATTTTCTCGATTCTATTTGATATCGGTGTTGCTTTCCTTAATAGGTATGTCACAACCTTCTGTTTTGTGCCTACTCTGTTCAGCTGTACCCTTTCCTGGTCTCGCTTGTATCCATGTGTTCATGCGTAGAAACTGCGTTTTGCTGATAACTGTCCATATTTTTCTAAAGACTGTATGCCCTTCCTAAAATTAAAACTTTTATATTTACACAGACTTAGGACCGTCATGTAATGAATCTGGGGCTTGCTCTCCTCGGTGGCTAAACACTTCGTGTGCAAAAAAAAAAAAAAAAAAAAAAAAAAAAAAAAAAAAAAAAAAAAAAACGCGCAGAAAATGTTCCCGTGGTTCGTCTCTCCCCCAAAAAATATCCTGCAAATTGTAGACACAAAGGAAGTAATATCATATAAGTGCCAAATTTATGCCACCTTCAAACATTTTCCCCACAAAGCAGGTGATATCATATAAGCGCCAATGTAAACTGAAATTTATTTACCTTGCGAGAGCTACAAACAAAATCAACAATCAGTTTTTTGACCTCGGGCACTTGGCGCACATTCTGTCTAGTAACTTTCACTGCAAGTATGGCTATCAAGTTATTTTCAGTTAACAGAAGTCGAATAAAAGTTAAACTTCATCTATTGTAGGTACGTAAAAAATTAAAAGTTTAGTTTAAGACGGTCAGCATTCAAGGTATAGATACCTACGAACTAGGTTTAGCGTATATAACGCTCGTTTTCTTTTCTTTTTTGACGTTGCAAACTAGCGTTTTGCTTGAATAGAAGATTATTGGGCAACCTTGGGTCAAATAATCAAATAATGACAGTTCTTTACGTTTAAAAATTAATTTCCAAATTATGCAATATGTTATACTATGTTTTGTATATTGCATAGTTATTAAATTTAAGCGATACTATACAAATATGTACATCGAAATAATGTCTATTTCGAAATCACAATAGCAATATTAGCAAAAAAGAAGTTCTGCTACGGAAACACTTTCTAAAAATATCAAAATTGGATATAATCTTAATCTGCCGCATAGCAATTGAAGATTCAGAAATGAAAAATCGAAAATTTGCAATTTGAACTACATATATAATTATAAAACGCATAATTTATATAATTAAAAAAAAAAAAATGGTCTCGTTAAAATCAAGTAGGTAAAACTTATGGCAATGCTTTGGAAAAGTTAGAAAACTAAACTAATTTGATGATTAGTTTCAAGGCGTTACAGGGCTATCCGGGACCTATTTGGGGCCATGAACGGTGTTTTTTTTTTTTTTTTTTTTTTTTTTTTTTTTTTTTNAACGTCTCTTTAACATCTATTGGTTATTGGAGACGGGGGTTTTACCCTCCATTCACTGGAAACTTGCAAACCAGCTACCCACATTGACCTCACCCAGCCGGGGTTGGGCCGAAAAAATAGCTACCATCACGAAGGCGCGAACCCACGTGGATACCCAAAGGATACAAACTCGTTGGACGTTGCTTAACTTCAACGGGAACTGGTGATCAAACGGGAACTATGTGAACGGTGTCTACAGTTTACAGAATAATTAAAAAATTATATACCTAGGTACTACATCAAATTTTAGAACCATATTTAGGCCTTATTTGACTGGCCTATTCCGTTCCAGAGTAGAAAAAGGTTTTTAATATTTGAAATACAATTAGGTAGATATATTTAACTTTCTTTTTGTAAACAAACGAATTTTTGTATTTGCTACCTAAAACGCAGTTTATTATTCGATTGAAGTTTAGAAAGTAAAGGGAAAAACAGAAGCGGATACAGGAGGAGGGATGATACTCTTGAATTCATGTCGATTATAATTTATTTGGAGCCTCGATCCTCGTTTCCTCCCCTCAATTGGCGAGAGAGGAAACGTTCGATTTCACTTACCTGAAAGGTCCGCAATTTGTTCCCGAGTGGACCAATGGGTCCCAGATCTACTAATCTATAAATATATTCAATGTTCATTCCTAACTTTCATCAAAATTGGATAAGCAGTCCGAGAGTTTCATCTTGGTACAAAAAGACAAACAAACAAAATATTATCGTGCTAGACCTCATTTCGTTCGATTGTCATTGTTTATTGGATACGGAAGATAATCATGTTTTGATGCTATACCTGCTTAATATTCGCAAAACTAAGTGAGGTCTACTTTGGATTTCACAATTTTTCTTCCTTTTTCTGATTGTTTTTTGAAACCACAATAAATCTTTTTTGCACTCCTTTTCCGATTTTGACTGAAATACTTTCAGTCTACATATAAGGGGTCCAAATGCATTCTATAGTTAGTTAAATATGGATTTTGAGACAAGTCCGTTTTATAATATCAGAACCCTAAGTTGATAGCTGTATGTATCTTTTTTATTTTCAATTTCTGGTGAGGCCCACATCACAGCCTCTTCAGGATTCTCAACCGGGTCCTACAATTAAAATTTTATTCACATAAAAATACAAGAGAGGTGGAGAAAAATACAGCGGTAGATAAAATACAGAACGTGACAAAGATACCTACTTATGTGACATTGTGACATAGGTACCTAAGAGGAGTGTATATGTTTCAAGTCCCAAGATACACCCTCATAAAACACGAAATACAGAACGTGACAAAGATACCTACTTATGTGACATTGTGACATAGGTACCCAATACGAGTGTACATGTTTCAAGTCCCAAGATACACCCTCATAATACACGAAATACAGAACGTGACAAAGATACCGACTCATGTGACATTGTGACATAGGTACTCAAAACGAGTGTAGGTATATGTTTCAAGTCCTAAGATACACCCTCATAAAACACAAAATACAGAACGTGACAAAGATACCTACTTATGTGACATTGTGACATAGGTACCCAATACTAGTGTATATGTTTCAAGTCCCAAGAGACACCCTCATAAAACACCCCCACAGAATTCAGTCATCATTTCACTGTTCTATTGTCTTATTTCCTGACCTTTGCGTTAATCAATAAATACGTAGCAAACGTAGCATTCCCGGGGGTGTTTTATCCTCGTTTTTGATACTTGTGCTGCTCTCTAGGAAATTTGAAATGTATTTTAAAGAGGAAATAAGTTTCGGAAAGAATAAAGTGTAAGTTAAAAATCTGAGGTGAACATCAGACGATTTTCCTCAATCTCGTGATTTCAATGCCAAAACGTTTTGAACCGCTAAAAATCGTCAAAAAACCGCCAACGGTAAATTCGACTGAAATAAAAAATTTAATGTGTTTATGTATAAAATTGATATATTCTTGGACACCAAATTTAAATATCTAGTTCTTATCGCTTATCGTTCTCATTTTATGCAGGATTCATGAAAAAAAAGCCAATGGCAGACTTGATTTCAAACACATTTACAAGCTCTAGCTCCTACCGTTCTCGTGTGGCAGAAACGCCAAAAGCGGTCGAAAACCACTAAGAAGGAGAATAAACAATGGAAAAGATTTCAATCGAAAGTGTCTTTCCGCATTCAATACATGCAGTTAATATGAGTAAGCATCACCAAATTTCAAATTCTAACCCTTAGCGTTCTCCTTCTAGACAGGATTAGCAAAAACCGCTAAAAAGCGGAAAAACTTCAAGTCTCTAGGTACCACTTACCGTTCTTGCGATAATCTTGTTCACGGACAGACAGGCACACAAACGGACCACTGCATGGCTGAAACTCTAGAATTGGCTTTGGACCTCAAAACGTTTATTGGCATTGAAAACTCGACATCGAAAATGTCCACAACCATTACGATACTTTCCTCTTTATAGGATGGGGGAAGTAAAAATATAATTCCTGTTTAGTTTGAACTTACCCATACATACTACTTCTTATTCGGGGATTCATTTCAAATTTTCGAACTTTCATACCTAGATTTTTTTTTTTTATTTCGTCAGATTTAAACCTAGTTGCGTATTGCATATTCACTTTACACTCGCGGCGCTAGTCACATATATGATTGGAGATCAAACAGTAAAATAATATTTTCACCTCTCCATATCTCAAACTTTGTACCTTCTATACCTTTGCAACATATTGAGAGCTTTTTTTTTTTTTTGCTTAACGTCTCTTTAAACATCTATTGGTCATTGGAGACGGGAGTTTTACCTTTTATTCGATGCAAAAACCACAAACCAGCTACAAACATTGAACTGACTTTATCTGGGTTTGACCGAAAATAGCCATCATCCGAGGGCTCTCTCCATGTTTCTAACGTTGCACCTTTTATACCCATTACCCTTTTAGGACAATATACCTATTCACCTTTTTGGTCATTCGAGACGGAAGTTTTACCTGTCAAAATTACAAACACTTTGCCAACATTGAGCTGACCCAACCTGCGTTGGAATAGACGTTAATCCCGAACCTACCTGTTACCCACTGTAGGTAGAACCTCGCTAGTCATCCACCTGTAATCTTATGGGAACTGATACTACGTGCCATTGATACTAGCTTATAATAATCTTTCAATTTTAGAAAGCGTCTATGGCACTTTGAATACACTAGTTCCCGTCGGATCACTGAAGTTAAGTAACGTCCAGGGAGGTTGCACCATGTGGGTGTCCACGTTGGTCCGCTCCCTCGTGATGCTAGCTATTTTTATGGCCCAACCCAGGCTGGGTGAGGTCAATGTGGGTAGCTGGTTCGGTTAAAATCAGTTCGGTATATTTGGCTGTAGCCTTGTCAACGTTCAAGAAGATGATGATGATGAAGGAGCCTGAGACAGTGTAAAAATGACACTTTTCAAATGTTTTTTCTCAATGTTCCTGTAACTTTTTTTTCTCGAACTATTGTAAATGTATATTTCCTTGTGTTATTATGTCACCATGTTTGTGGGCATCATAGCATTACAAGGTATTTTTAACATTCACTCCAATATCACTTAGCCTAAGCTACACTTTAACAATTTTTACCTTATAATGCTACCACTTGGCGCTATTACCATAGCTACTCAATTGTCCTCAGGAGACTGAGTTACCCCCAAACACAACCAGACCAAGTAAAAAATTCGAAAAAACTTTTTCAAATTTTCGACCCATCCAGGAATCGAACCCGGAACCTCCTTGGTGCAAGCCGAGTGTGATGCGCACTCTGCCACGGTGACTTCTCGAACTATTGATTTTATCTCATTATCAACCCATCCCATTATGAAATATTCAACAAAAGTCACTCCACATATTTTTCCCATGGCTCCAGAGAGACCTGAAAAGTGCACTTTGTGACGTGAAGTAATGTATCACATTTGTATTTGTCTTGTATTTGACTTCAAAATTGAAGTATTAGTTGAGAGCCTCTACGATTTTTAAAGGTGTTAACAAACTAGTTTTTATTGGTTAAATATATGGAAGTGAGGGGTGTTTTTTAAAATTGATATTTTAAGTTTCAACGTACAAAGGTCCCATTTGGATCTACCAAATTTAATAGAAATCAGTCAGCGCTGAGGCCAAAAGTGCCGCTCAAGGCGTATGGGGGACGGAACAGCGGACGAAGGTATAATACCATTTTTAAAACGTAAATTATATAGGTATATAAAAAAAAATCGTAATCGATTCCAAAAATGTTCATCAGAATAAAAAACCAAAATTACTGAAAAAATAAAATAACAGGATTTTTTTTAATTAAAATACCTACTTTTGTTTTCTATGATTGAATGTATATGCCGAACTATTCTATAATATCGGTCTAAACTTTAGGTTGAACTAGTTAATTCCTTTATTTAATGAAAAATGCCCCGGAACCCCTATCGCATTAATTCGGAACACTCCTTTTTACATGCCATTCCGGAAACGAGAAAATTCGATCTGAAATTTTTGGCTTCGGGCGGGATTCCAACCCACAACCTCCGGACCAAGAGGGTCAATTGTCTTAAAAACAAATATTAGTTTATCCTAGCTGCGTTGAGATAAACTAGTTCAGCTTATATAAATTAGTTTATGCGAAGGCACTTTGGATGATGAACTAGTTTCGCAGGACTTGAATATTCAATACTTTTCAAGCCAAACGAACAAAATTAGCCTAGGAAAAACGGATTTCAAAGTTAATTTCTTGATGTGTAGAAGTTGGGGAAGGGGGATATTTTTTTAGCCAGTAAAATAATAAAGATTAAAGATGCTATTAATTTAATTTTAAATATTATTTTTTTATTATTGCCTACTTAGAACCAGGTATACACTCCAAGTAGTAGATTTTACTGTTCTGGTATACATCAATAAATGACAGGTCATTGAAGTTAAACAATACTAAGAATGTTTGCCACTCGGATGACAATCCACTTACAGACACCACGTGTTGTTGACTCTTTCGGGGCGCACTCATTATCATGAGGACTGACTTACTGATGTTAATACAGCGGTGAAAACTCTGCCAATTTAGGAATATTTTCAAGAGGGGGGGGGGGTAAAAAAAATACCTCCTATAAAAATTTGATATTTTATGCCTCAAGGTACGTAGAATCCAAAAATCAAATTCTTTCGTCCGCCTTGCCGAAAGACGAGATTTACACTTTTGTCTATCTTTCCGTAATTAAAATGATGTCAGGTTTCCTAGTTTTCTTCTCCTCGTGTCTTCCATATCTTATGTAAACTTTGGTATGTTTCCGACGGCCAGGAATAAAACGTGCTGGGAAATAATGAACCATTGCTCCAGTGCTGATGACAACAATAAGGGTAGCATTCATCCATACACCAAATATTTGCTCTTTGTATCTGCAATGAAAAATAAGGGAAAATAATGCCGTGAAAACTGAAACATGAAACACCCATAAAGTGTGACACAGAATGAGCGGTTATATGGTCCGACTTTTAAACGGTTTCGATATTTTGAATTTCATAAAGTTCTGAAAATAGGAAAGGTGCCATGGTCAATATAATGGTGGGATCCAGGTACGAACACCGGAAAAATTACTTTAGTACAAAATGTATCATTTTCTCGAGAAATTTAAATGCAGTGTCAAAATCTCGAAAGGTACATTTTTATTGTTTAAGTTTTTTTTCTTTTTTTGAAAATAAGCTTTAAGCATATGAATATTTAAAAATGAAGTTTGGTTACATCCAAGACCGTATGCAGATCAAACTTGTGTTTTCAGGCATTTTTAGAAATTTCCTATTCCACAGAGAATACCAATTTTTATGGAGGGTACAATATCTACACTTCTGATTTTAATTTACTATTTGGAAATAAAAACATAAATATTGTTTACGTTGGCTGGTTGGTAATTTGTAAATTGACACCATTAGTAAATTATGGCAAAATAAATTGATTGTTTAGACTCCGTGGTAATCAGCACTTTTAAGTACCAAACTACAGAGAGTGAACTTGCATTAAAAGGTAAAAATATTAAATTATGTTCGCATTGACATGACACCTTTAATAAATGGCAAAATAAATAAATAAATGCTGCTTCTTCGTGTTATTATATCACAACTTTGATGTTTACTGCAGCATTGTAGAATTTTCCAATATCAATCATTATCTATTTTACCTTCAAGGCTGGCACCGGGTCGCTGTGCGCATTCATCTCCATAGCTACTGATTGTCCTTTCGAGGCTGAAAACATATAAATCACAGTGACAAATGTTTGCCCCTGCCAGGATTCGAACCTGGGTCTCCCGATTCTTTTAAATTAAATTATTCATCTTTATTTTAATTAAAATTGTACATTTCCGCCAAATTAAACGATTTTTATGAAAACATAATGTTTTCATAAAAATAACATAAAACAATTAATTAAAAATGTAAAATAGGTATTTTGCAAGAGTAGAAATATTGGATAGAATAATTTTTGTATTTTTTTTTTGTAACAAAATAGGAAAAATTGATATACCGTTGGAATTTCATTAAAACGGGGATGTTTTTGCCGTTTTTATTCACAAGAAAAAATGTTGAGCAACCGGGGGAGAGTTGCTGTTTTCGTAGTTTACAAAAAATTAAAAAAAAAAAAAATCCAAGTTAGCTCAAAAACGAGACACTAACTCAATCTTTCTGGCCATGAAAGTATTTTTTCTCAACAGAAATTTTTCATGTGTTCCAAAAATATCTTCAAATTTTCAAAAAAATATGTCCAAGAAAGTTATATGCATATTTATGACGTCAGGTGTACACGTGTAAAAAAAGATGAAAAATGCGAATAACTCAAAAACAAAGTTTTTCTTAAAAAAGTTGAGGGGAACATTTTTGGTAGTTATTGGCATCGCGAATCAGTCCCTTAAGTACTGTCCTCCTTAACTAGGGCACCCTATATAACTGTATAGCCTTATGAATTCTCAATGAATTAACTCAAAACTCAATCTTGTCAAAATATTAAAATCATCAAATAGATTTAATTTTACTCAGCAACTGTAGCGATTTTCGAAATTTGAGACATACAGTACGTAGGTATACAGCATCCTCTGCTATGTCGCTGTACTCTAAGATAGTATAATTATTCACTTATCTTCACGTTAGTAAACAATTTACACAGAACGAATCATCTCGTCTGATGCGATATAATCTTACATTATCAGAATTGCTATAGAAAGCTAAATTGATATTATTTGTTTTAATTAGTGGCATGTAGGATGAGCTTCGTGTGAACTAGCACATGTCTCTTTATTAGTGAAGATTAGGGGATGACAGTGGGGGAAGTTTGTTTTGATTTCTGACAAAAGAAAAAGGAGTATTTATTTCAATGTATTGCTGGGTAGAAAATAAAATCCATCCAACACTTGTAAAGTATTTTTAAATGAAGAATATAATTATCCTTTGATGGGTCTTACTTATAGAATCACTAGCAGGATACGCCCGCTTCGCTTGGTGCCTTATAGGCATGGCCGTTTATAGTTTCAATCCCTTTTTTTCGTGATAAAAAGTAGCCTATGTCCTTTCCTAAAGTTTAGTCTATCTCCATACCAAATTTCATCAAAATCGGTTCAGTAGTTTAAGCGTGAAAGCGTAACAAACATATATACATACAAACAGACAGAGTTACTTTCGCAGTTATATATTAGTATGGAAGTATGGATTAGAATTAAAGCTTTCAGATTGTAACATTGAACTGTTTGAGAAAAGGCAAAGGTAGAAAAAAATGGCGTAGTTCTGATTTTTCAATATGTTTTTGGGATACATGAGAGGAGTGTAAAACCAAGTTTGGGCGGTATATGAGAGCATTGTAAAATAACGATAATGAGCCTTTTTTCAAAAGAACGTACAAGTTTAGTAATTGTACGAGTATTCACTTTTTCTCCCCTTTCCAATAGCATTTATCGTTTGAGGGTTTTAGGCGTGAACGCAAAAAAAAGCGCGGTAGGTTTTCATTTCCGGGGCCATCTTTATTAATTAAAGTGGCGGCCTTTATTGGAGCTATTGTATACGTGCAGGGCCGTACCCAAAAAGTACCCCGTACTTTTTTCAGGGTGGGGGGGGGCAAAGGATTGACAACTAAGCCAGGACTAACGCCTGAAAATGTTGTTGTTGTTGATGTTGTTTTTTTTTATGTTGTTGTTGATGATGATGTTGTTGTCCTTGTTGCTGTTGTTGTAGTTACTGTTGTCGTTTTTGTTGTTGGTGGTGGTGATAATGAGTTACACCTTACAATATTACATAGGTAAGTCAAGTACAAAAAAATAATGAAATTTCGGGGGGGGGGTCTAGACCTTATGGACCCCCCCTGGGTACGGCCTTGTATACGTGGCTAAAAGGATTACTTATTTTGGGGTACACTTTGTACATCACACTAAAATCACAATTCTATGTGGCAATGAAGTACCGAGTAAAGCTTTCCAAGATTAATATGACCTTCGTAACATTTTATTTACATTAGAATATTTTTGTTTACTTTATTAAATCAATAAACTTACTCCTTTCTATTACGGTCTCCTTTTTAAGTACTCAGTCCTGTACGAGTACTGTTTAAGGTTTAAGGGATGTACCCACATCACATTTTAGAGAACTTCCCAGACAATAAGATTTTGATGTTTGATGTTATGACCATACAAAGATAATATACGGGATAGACTAAACTAGTAGTTCTGGGGGATTCGTTCCCGATGTGGTCGGAATATTCAAGGTTTACAAAATCTTCGATTATTTTGATTTTGTTTTTGGATATGTTACGGACTGCACTCAGCATCGTGAGGACAATTGAGTAGCTAAGGTAAAGGCGACAATAAATGGCAGTGATATGTTGTAAAATCTTGTAATGCTGTGAACACTTAAACATTGTGAAATGCTCACAAGAGTGTAGGTACCACATTCTTTTACTGTGAATCCCTCTTAGTTCCGCTGAAAATTCCTTTATGGAGACAATGAGTAGCTATGGAGACAAATGCGCATAACTATCAGGTTCCAGAATTGTAGGTAAAAATGAAAAATTCAAAGTATAATTGCATAATGATAGATACTGGAAAATCCTACAATGCTGCAGTGAGCACCTGCACCTAAGTGTGACATAATAACATAAAGAAAAAGCATTTTTTTTTTTACTTTCTCTTCCTATCGTGCAGAAAATTCTGTATTGGCGCAATTTCTTCTGATCAAATTAGGACTTACTTAAGTCCGAAGTGAAAATAAGTCACATTTGTATAGATTGTTAAATGAAGGTGAAATCCTCACGTGGCGATTCCTACTGAGCTGATTATGTAAAATGTTAAACAACACGAAGCAACACTGGAATATTATAATGACAATTAAAAACTTTAGGAGAAAACAAAAACATATTTGGGGCTGCAATTTCATACATCTGGATATCACCGGACAGGATGATGCCACTATTGATTGAATTCTGTAGATCGAGAACTTGATATCCAAAAATCCAAGGACGGTCGTCCTTGGATATCTTTATACCTTGCTTAACAAAATATAGCTCGTACTACTACGAGCGACTTCAAGCGACAAATCCAACTTCAGCATCAGAATTTGAAGCTTGAACATGTATTCACTTATAGTAGCGTGACATTTTGGTCAAGAGTATTCACTGCCAAAGGGCGATTGGGGTAGATACCAGATTTTTCTGGGGACACCCGCTATGTTTTATTGACATAGTAAAACATCAAAATCATGTTTTAACAACGCGCACAAAATATAATAATGAAGCACACGATTTTCATAAATAAACATTATCTATATTGCATTATCATATTTTTAGAATTTGGAATTGGATCACATTTCCTTTGGACCTCCTATGGAGAATAACAAAAAAGAAATACCACAAAGGTAATGAATGAGTAGGACCTCCAACCTGGTGGAACGTGCCTTTGTAGAGTAAACATTGACTTTTGAACATTGGGTAGAACCTAATGTGTCATTCATATTTTGTTATTGTAATACTCGAACAAAGGTCGCACTAGTTTGGTATCAGTTAAGATAAGATGTCAATAGTTTTTACAAGGGTACCTACATTGCTAAGTCAGGTAAAATGTATGATGTATGTCTAGCATACGACAATAACAATGGTATTCAGTGTGTGAGTGTGAATACATTTTTCTTTGAACAGCTTTCAAAAATAAAAAATCCAGCGAAGTAGGTACTTGTAGTTGAAATAAAAAAATGCCCACCCTGAGGGCCCGGGTGAGGGTGACCCATAATCTCCATGAATTCTATCAAGAATATAAATCTCCATAACCAAGTTTTATCAGGGGACAGGTATAAAATCTGGTTTTAAAAAAAAAAAATGAATCTTCCTTGTATTGGGTTTGGCTGTCTGCGGCTGTAATTGTAGTTATGTAGTGAAAATATTAGGTACAAATAGTTTTAGCACATTTCAGCTGTTTTCGCAGCCCTTTGGTGAAAATATTATTTGAAACAGATTTGGCAGCCTTCCGCTGTTGTCTCAGCTCGTGGAAATAGGTGTTTAAATTTGACTTCTGTTATTTTTTTTTTCACTTCTGTCTTCGCTGTACTATATGGTGAAATTATTATTTGAATTAGATTTGACAGCTTTCGGTTGTTGTCGCAACTCTCTAGTGAAAAAATTGTTTAAAATAGATTTATCTACCCTCCGCCGTTGTCTCTAGTGAATTTAAGATGTGAATCTTTTAATAAGATGTTAATTATAAGTGTTTTGTTTTAATTTATATAAAAGTTAATATTTTTTAACACTTATTAAAAACACTATTTATAATTATTTATGAAGAAACTAGTTTCGAATCATTCGATTTATCATCAGTCTAGTCAAGTCTGAAGATAGAAGTTGACTGTACTAAAAGTCTACTTCCATCTTCCGACTCGACGAGACTGATGATGAATCGAATTCAAAATTTGATATTTTACGTTTAAAAGTATTCCTACATGGAAACATGGAAGTTGACTGTAGGCAAATTGCCGCCCACAGCATACCGCGCGATGTCCACCGCATTTTTTTATTCTCAATCAAGGGGGCTTCGCTGGTTTAAGCCCTCCTCCCAGACTGGAACTGCCAATATTCTCAATAGGAATACCTTTAAACGTAAAATATCAAATTTTGAATGGGGTTATTTTTTTTAAGAAAATAATAAACCGAAAGTATAAACAATAATGAAATTTTTCATCAAAAATGTTTTACTACGGAATATCCCCCTCAACGAGCGTTACGCAGATAATTATACTTGAGCCTAATACTTTCAAAACATGTAAACACACGAACTTTCATGAGAAATCTCTCTTGAACAACTTTCCTTTTATCTCTGAAAAAGGCCGCACGCGACGTAACGATACCAACGACTTAAAAAGAACTTTCATTTTTCAATCACACAAAAAAATGTGTAATAAAAAAATGCTTAATTCTGCGGTTTGTGATATGTAACAGCGAGCGGGTGCGTGTTGGAGATAATTCCTGCTGATGCATTTTTAATAACTCTTTATTTTTACATAAAAAGGGGAAGAGTTTCAAGTGTTTTTTCCGATCCCCCACACAGCATGCCCATTATTACTTTACATAGGAAGATAAAGTATATTACATTTGTGAAGTACTGTACAAAATTTGCTCTTTTCCTTGACTTGGCGCAGAAAAAATGTCACTGTCTAAAGTCATTTAATAGTGGCATCATCGTATATGAATATAGCCAGATTTACCTGTCCCCCCTAAGTTCACCTAAGTTAAGCAATGGCCGGCGATATTTTACTTGCCGGATGGTCAAATAGGCTCCCGGCTAATTCCTAATTATAACTCCACGTTTTTATTTGCTTAACGCCTCTTTAACATCTATTGGTCATTCGAGACGGGGGTTTTCATTTGCTGAAAACTTGCAAATCAGCCACATTAACCACACCCAGCCTGGCTTGGGCCCGAAAATAGCCAGCATCATAAGGGCGCAAACCGATGTGGACACCCACATGGTACAACCTCGCTTAACTTCAGTGATCCAACGGGAATTGGTGAATTCAACGTGCCAGAGACGCTGGCTCACGATTTTTCATTTATCAAGGGTATCTAGGATTTTTCTATTCATTTTGAAACAAAATAAATATCAATAAATGATTGTCATAAACATAACATCATAGTTTACATGAGAATGATGTTGTAGCAGACGAAGGCGCCTGTGACTCATCATTCTATTTGAACGATTTTCCTTCAAAAGTCTGGATGTACCCCAGTTTCACGATAACTCTTCAATGCCTAAATTTATTATATTCATAAACTTTGCCGAATTTGGGCCATATTGTGGCAATTTTAAGAAGTTAAATCTAAAGTTCAGAGATAGTGATATCGGCTAATAATAGCGTCCATGGCCACCTGCTCCCTTAAGTTCACTGTAGTTAAGCAACGTCCAGCAAGTTTGTACATATAGTGGATGGTAATTAATAAATTAATTAACTCTTAGCCCGGCACGTTTTAAAAATCAGTTTCAGATCACTGAAATTGAGCAACACATGTTCACGTCTATTCCCGGCTAAACTCGGGCTGGGTGAAGTCAATGTAGTTCACTGCTCTGTAAGTTTCCAGCGCACGGAATGTATAACCGCCATCTCGAATGACCTTTAAATATTAAACTGAATGATAACGTGAGAAGAAATTAATTTTCATCATTCTCCAATAATAGATAACGTTGTCAACGTATGATTGAATTAACGTAAGGAGAAATTAATTTTCATCATTCTCCAATAATAGATAACTTTGTCAACATATGATTGAATTAACGTAAGGAGAAATTAATTTTCATTATTCTCCAATAATAGATAACGTTGTCAACATATGATTGAATTATGGTAAGGAGAAATTAATTTTCACCATTCTCCAATAATAGATAACGTTGTCAACATATGATTGAATGATAACGTAAGGAGAAAATAATTTTCATCATTCTCCAATAATAGATAACGTTGCCAACATATGATTGAATGATAACGTAAGGAGAAATTAAATTTCATCATACTCCAATTAGATAACGTTGTCATATATGATTGGTCACTTTTTAAGTACAAACAACATCTTTGTTTTGAAATATAATTTCTTATCAATAAATGCAATGATATAAACTCTAGTGATAAGAACGCATGACAAGAGCATGACTTGATAATGTGATGTAATATCATCCTCGTCGTGTCGGACTTATATTACACTAGCAAGTGTACCCCGTGATTCTGCACGGTTCAATTAAATTTTTCCAATATTTTCTTCAACCATATTTAACTTTTGCCCTTTGAGTTGATAAATTATGCTTCACATTTCATGCCTTAACTTACTGAATTTCTCTAAAAAAATTCAACTCCTCTAATATCTGTACATACTTCCACTACTGAACCGGAAGCAAAACTGAAGAGGTAGCGACACGCGTATGAAAAAATGAGGGAAATGAAAATTGCTAAAAATTGGAAACAAACTAAAATTGTGGATTTCTTTTACATACATTTCGTTTCATTGTTGTTTTTTTGTTTAGTTCCAAATATTTAATAATACAATAATGAAACGAAAATTGTATTATTTTCTTGTATTTTTTTTTTTTTTTTTAATTTTTGTATAATAAAGCTGCGACTCTTGTCGCGAATTTGATATTATAAAAAAATATTTAATACCAATTTCGTTCTTTAGTGCATATCTAAATTTTGCCTTCTTTTCATTGTTTTACACGGGACCTCGATTATTTCAACTTTTATAGATAGGTGTAAATAATTGAGGTTCTACTGTATAACTCGAAAACATTTTTGAATAACTCGGAAACATTTTTGAATTCTGATAGTTTTGCTGAGGTTCCACGCTATTGTTTTGGAGGGGGGTCCATTCTTATCGATTTTTCGATATCTCTTACTGTTTTAGCTAAAAAATTAGCGATACATACATACAAATAAATATACAAACATACATTTTTTTTTTATTTGGCATAACGTCTCTTTAACATTTATTGGTCATTCAAGACGGGGGTTTTACCCTCCATTCGCTGGAAACTTGCAATCCAGCTACCCATATTGACCTCACCCAGCCTGGATTGGGCCGGAGAAAAGGGTTAAAGATACGCGGTGTTCCCAAGCGGTCATCCATCCAAGTACTGACCACGTCCGGCGTTTCTTAACTTCAGTGATCTGACGGGAACTCGTTACATTGAGTTTTATTGTTATAGATTGTGGTAATGGTTCCTTATGGGGTATAATACCAATATTACATTTTCTACAAAATGTGGTAATGGTAGTACAGTCCATAAGGAACACACCGTATTTACACTAAAAATAAAACTCAAATCGGAAAGCATATCAAGCCAAACGCTAGTTTTGCAACGCCAAGAATCCAAGAAAAACAAAACCAACGTGTCACTGTCAATTTAAATACAAACCTATTTACATTATGTTTAGAATAATTCAATTTGAATGTAATATAAAAAAAAAATTAAAAAATTCTTTGTGGTAAGACCACGAAGATGTGAACTGTGCATTTGTGTTTTGTGTCTCTAAAGACCTACGATTTGTCGGTGTTATGGCCCTTTGATAATTCTTCTGTGGGTGTCACAGCATTACTAAGGCCTCCATTTACTAATTATCACCCACTAAAACAAATATACTCGTATATACTCTAGTAATGACGCCACTGATAGTTAGTCACATAAAATTCAATGTAGCTATCTAATTGTCCTGTAGCTAGTCACATAAACTTCAATGTCACATAAACTTCAATGTAGCCCCGCAATTTCAAGCACTAATTCGAAAAAACATCCGACCCCACCGGGCATTGAACAATGAACACGGCTCATCCGAGTGCACTTTCAGTGTGATACTCACTGGACCAGGAGGACTGTTCGAATAAATTAATGCTGATAATAATTATTTAATTATTGATACCCAGATAAATAATGTGAAGTGAATTCGAAATATTACATAGATCCTTCAACTCTTCTATTGGAGCAAATTTAAAGGAACTATACCAGTTCCCGTTAGATCACTGAAGTTAAGCAACATCCATTGATATTCGCATACGCATAATGCTGGCGTTTTCCGAGCCAACCAAAGCTGTGTAAGGTCAATGTGGGTAGCTGGTTTTTAAGTTTCCAGCAAATGAACAATAAAACCCCGTCTCGAATGACGAATAGATGTTAAGGAGACGTTAAGCAAAAAAAGATCCGACTTTTTATTTTCCGTGCATATATTAATAATATTAAAATATGTTTTGTGAAAATCGGATCAAAATTGGCAATGTGACATAATGCGACGCTCACTGTTTTAGGTAAGACGTCGCCTCTTATTATTTTTTTTAACAATCATCACGCCCATTCTCAGCTATAATGATTAAGTTTCTATACAGTGAAATCTTTCCTCTTGTATGATGCGTAAAATCGCAAAATACTACAATGGCAAACATTTTACAAACTGGACAAAGTTTAAAGTCGGTATTACTTCTCAATGACAGAAGAAATTGCAATTCTAAATTTAGGTGTGGGACAGTGGGATGAACATCAGCAAGAATATTAGACTTGACCACAATAATGGATACCTATCTATCACTGAGTTAATGGGGCGACTAGTGGTTGGACCTTGGCCTTTCTTCAATGATAATTTGTTTTTAAGATATCAATATATTTTTATAAAGATATTTTTTTCTCATTATTATTATTTTCCCCGATTTTACTACAAATCGGAAACCAGCAAAGGCATTAGAATTTTAAAATTCGCACGTTTAATTGCATCTGCATATGTATATCTGCCTTTTTGTCCTTAATGCAATATTTCATAGTCCCAGCAGTTGAAAGTTGTTTTCATAAATCTCAATTTCCTAAAGCGGAACCGTTTAGGAGCACTTAGAGTGAGAACTTTTGTACAGGGTGGGAATTTTTTTTTTTAAGTTTGAAATTTGTGATCTGAACAATTTTAGAATTTGTATAGACAAACCATGGAGCACTACATTTTTCAGGAACCGGGAATTTAGTTGTGACAAAGTTTTTGGACAAATTTTTTTAATACTACAGCAGTTTTTCAACCACTTCTGGCCGGGTTCATTATAATTTTTGATAAAATATCATTCTTATTGCCGACAGGTTAAAACACAATTTATCTTCAAAAGGACGCCGTTACAATACATTATAACGGAACAAATGTTTCCATACAAAATGAAAATATCACACCATCCTATTGCCTACAGATCTTTAGTTACTTGTAACCTATTTTAAAATGAGGATAATTCTTTCAAAATTCAGAGTGAACGTTTTTTGCCAAAAACGACACAATTATTTCTCTTTCTTGATAAATTGTCTATAGATATTAGAAAGTAATTTGATTGCAAATTTTAAACTAAAAATTAATTAATTGTCACCTGTAAAAATTAAAGAGAAAACAAATAGGGTCTTTACTTTTGGCAAACCATGTATATAATTATTTTTCCGTTTAACTAATTGAAATATCTATCTTGATGCTAGATTTCAGTATTCTATCAATTTTAGGGGCTTTAGCCCCTAAAGCGGCACCCTTTTGAAGTACTTAGATTTTTAAAAAATCTAAGTACTTCAAAACTAGATAAAGTTTCCAACTTTACCTGGATACCGATTGCTAAATCAATGCAAAATTTCAGCGCTGCAGAATTTCACTATCAATTAATTTTCATTATCAATATATGAATGAATCCAAAAGTGCAAACTTTGAAATCATTTATCTCCTAAACGAATCGACATTATCTTTTAAAAATATATCACCGGGATGTCAGTTCAAAATTTTGGTGATCTATCATTTGTAGAACTCAATATTTGACGGTGTGCAAAAGCAGATGAATTGCCTGGTACAGGGCCAACAAGCGCTCTGTGGGGGGAAAAAAAATTTCGTGAATAATTAAAACTATTTTTCAAAATCTTGCAGATTTTCTCCCCAACGGAAACAAGTTTTTAGAAGGGCAACAGAACTTGGAAAAAATGTAGGTATTCCATTCTTATGCAACTCAGAACCCAGAAGAGAAAGTGCAAGAGACAGAAGAACCTGGTCTCAGCTTAAACAAACATATATTATGGTCGATGAGGCTTCAGCCACAATAAAAGAAAAGAAATAAAGATGTTTACTGGTCAATGTTCATTTTCTTTGATCCAAAAACACCAATGTAGTTCGAAGTTCAAAAAGTTGGAAGCAACCAAAAACTATTGTTCCTCGAACATATAAACATATTTTTTTTTAACCAGTCCGAACATATGAGGAAAATTTCCGCCACTTTACACATTTATAAAAATGCCCCTGGTTTGATGTAAATTGGCAATTGTGCTTTTTGAAACTTGGTCCGGCGTTATGCGCTCAGATAACAACATGGATAAAATGAAAATATTTCTGATACTCACCAAACCCAACTTTGCACACATAATTTTCCATATAGAATATTCTGAGGCCATGTTGGTAATACCCCCCCAACATATATTATATTATGTGCTCATTTGCTCATGTAGCAATAAAATATAATATGGCAATCCATGTTTTGCCATTAGCGACTATGTTTTCTCAAGAGTCCATACTGAATACAATCCCCATTTTCGTGTCTGAATTAACTTTTTTGTTAATATTCTCATGCAAGGAAGAGTTGAAAAATTGGTAAACACTCTGCAGATAGAGCCCATCGATGAACGTTTATTGTCCATGATGGAGGAATTTTCGATCACTAGACCAATTTAGAATTGATATTTTTTATTTTATTATTAGGAATACATTGTTAAACAATATAAAAGTTTTCTTGTAAATAAACTTTTAAAACTTTTATCAAACTTTTAAACTGTTGTGAAAAAATCAAAAATTTGGTCGAGTTAAAAAAAAAAAAAATATGAAAAGGTATAAACTTTCAAAACGCCACCAGATTGACAGTTCTTTTTTTCCTTTTTCACATTTTTTTTTTCAAATTCTTTACTACTGTTTTTAAATGTATTTTAAGGGGGGTTTTCAAAAAGAAGGTAGAAAATAAGTAACGCTTTGTAAGAAGAAAAAAATAAGTATAGTTTGAACCCTTGTTGATAAGATAGGAATTTTACTAGCGTTAGGAAACCTAAAAATACAAAAAACTGATAAAAAATAATAATAATGGGTGTATACTTGTTTTTGATTAGTTGTTGTCATAGTAACCATAAAAAAAGAGAAGGCGTTTTTATAGATTCTTCCAGTTTCTCCCTTTTTTAAACCACTTACATTTTGTATGTATTCAGTTCTTGTTTGGTAATCTAAATACAAACTACCCCTATTTGTTTACACGAAGACTTTTTTTTGTCTTCTTCTTCTTTTCCCTTAAAAATAATGGGATAGTTGTTTATTTTTTCAATCAGTTAGAGATTTGTTTGAGTAGACATTTTTACCGTCGAGTATTTGTTTTTTGTTGTTGATGTTTTTGTTCCTCTTTTTTTTGATAACTTTTTTTTACCCCTTCTTAAATTCTAAAAGTTTTCTACGTTGGGCAAAAAAAAAAAGACCTGTTGGATGGACAGAAAAAAACCAATACTTTTAAATATAGACTTTTTTTGTTTCCCAAATGACAAATATTTACTTATGGACTACGACGTGAAGTGCAAGTACTAAATCAACAGTAAATATTTTTTCAGTGGTGCGTACTATCCAGATGTGTTTACTAGAATAATAATAAACAAAAATATTTAAATATTAAAACATAATTTTAATAAACTAATTGAATTTAATAATAATTATATTTGATAATAAATGTTCGCGACAATGTTATATATGTTTTCTTATTTATACAAAACTGTAAAATTCTTTTAATTGTGTTTAAAAAATGTTTTAAAACAAAACATATAAAGTCATTTTTAAAATAATTAATAACAATAAATTTGATAAAAAAATAAAAAAGAATATTTATTAAGATAATGAGAATTCTTAAATTAATCAATACAAGATCATGCTACTATTAATAAGTACCTAATCGTATTATTAAATTAAATTATTTATTATTTTTATTGAACATATAAACGTTTTTCTATATAAAAAACAACAAGTATTCGTGTTAAATAAGATTTTAACAAATTCTTGAGAACTACATAGCGAAAGATAGGATTTTCGTAGTAGAGAGTAATATTGGTTTAAATAAACTATGATTTAAAATGTGGACCATTTAGCAGGATCTTAATAAATTTTATCCATGGAAAGTATGTTGTCACATAATACCTCATTGGGGTCTCCAGGAATGACTCCTTCATATTCATCAATGAATTCTGTTATTAACTCATGTTCACCCCAAAGCGGTTCTACGGGGACAACTATTGGAGGATTCTCTTCCAACATGCACACAATGGGAAGTATGAATGGTATGAGTGCCACAAATTGTATGTCTTCAGGATCAATGGGTTATACTAGTAATATGAATCCATGCATGGGTGGTATCAATAGTTACAATGCTGCATTGACTACCAATAGAGCAGAATTAGCTGAAAATTCGCCGTCGCCTGGTGCCTTACAACGTGTTGCTAGAGCAGATAAGACATACAGACGGAGTTACACACACGCGAAACCACCTTATTCTTATATTTCTTTAATAACGATGGCAATACAAAATTCTCCAACAAAGATGTTGACGTTATCAGAGATTTATCAATTTATCATGGATCTGTTCCCATTCTATAGACAAAACCAGCAGAGGTGGCAAAACTCTATTAGGCATTCTCTCAGTTTTAATGATTGTTTTGTTAAAGTTCCTAGAACTCCGGATAAACCTGGCAAAGGTTCTTTCTGGACACTTCATAAAGACTCAGGCAATATGTTTGAAAATGGATGTTATTTAAGAAGGCAGAAACGATTCAAAGATGATAAGAAAGAAGTTGTTCGACAATCTCAAAAAAGTGTCAGCCCGGCTCATCATCACTCTTCCCACCATCATCACCATCATACGCACCACAGTCACAACCATGCACATCATAACCACGACGGTGGAGGAAAAAAATCCCCGGAGACCAAACCTCAACTTTCAGAATTAGCCATGTTAGGATTAACAAAAGAAGATGCAATGAGCGGTCTTCTGCATAGTGATTTTCAACAGAACTCCTACCACCAAAGTTTTCATCAACAAGACTCCGAACTTGCCGCTATGGTGGCATCTGGTCGATGTCATCCTCATCATTTTATTCCTTCTGAACATTATAACCATCACCTAAAACAGGAATATGGTGCTAGTGCTGTAAATCATCCGTTCCCTGTATCAAGGCTTCTTCCATCAGCCTCTGCAATGTCCGCTGCAATGGCCATGTCAGCAGATAGTGCCAAATCTATAGATCTTTGTAAAATGTATGAAATGACCGGAGGATACCCTACAAGTGGTAACAATGATAGTTATTACCAGAGTTCAGCAAGTCTTTACCACCATTCAACAACGACCAGTTTGTGACAATATCCACTAGCCTAGGCTGAGGCTGCAAACTAAATTTTCTTTAGCGTGATTGATGTCTGTGAGTAACTTTTTAAATTGTTCAGGTACGCTCGGAACACATTGTCTACGTGTTTTTGACTTTGTTTGTACCAAAAAAAAGTCATGTTTTTGGAGAAATCGGTCTATGTATGTAAAATGTTCAGAAGTTTATAAATTCAGTCGTCCACTATTCGCCTATGATTTTGGTTTATTAAAATTAATATTAACAAATCTTCTCCAAAACATACATTCTAAATAATCGTACTTTTTGTTATTTGGATATAATTGCATCGTGAAAAGAAAATGAATATCTTGGTGAACTATAATATTATGTTTTTTTTTTTTTTTTTCATTTTCTGGAAATTTTAAAATTAAATTTGGAGAAAGAGATCAATATTACTCGTATGTATACCATATACCAATAAAATTATTAAGATAAATATTTTTAGTGGAGATGCCAAAATTACCTATTTGGAATTATATATTTTATACCACATTTTACGTTGAATAGGTGCGGAAATGGGAGTTACAAGGCCCGAAATTTATCAACACCATAATAAATTCTTGCTTAAGTTAAGGTGACTCAGTATTAATCATCAAAACTTCAGATTTCAGCTTTAGTAGATACCCGATATATTTTATAGGTTGAGCAGAGGACATCGGTTATTTTTTTTTTTTTTTTGCTCATTTATATTTTATTGGAAAATTTTAACATGAAAATCAAAGTTACAATGAATAAATTTGAAAAATAAACGTTTTTGACAATAAAATCAGGACAAATAATTTTAGTGGAGACGCCGAATCCTACCAAGAAGTATAACAATTTTTCATACAAAAAAGTAACAATATCGAACTTATTGAAATTTCTATATTTTGGAGGTGCGTCCGGGGGCCCATTCTAAGTAACTTAATATTACTAGTACCTCACTTGTAATTTGTGTAGTGTAATTATACACAATACTTGTACAGCAATAGTAAACTTGTAATTTACAATAGACGATGAATAACACTCAATGTTCTATTTAGCGAATTATATGTAGATATATTTAAAATTGTATAACATACATTCAAGTGTTTTTCATAAAAAAAAAGTTTTAGGTTTTCTTATTCGTAATTTATATTGAAATGAGTCACTGCAGTTATTAGTTCCCTGAGGACAATAAAATTTTAATTCCAATTTTTGTTCAATCGATATATAATCTAAGACGCTACTAAAATTTGAAAAACGAAAATTTTAAATTAGGGAAGATTGTGAAAGTTCAATAATTGTGGTCATATCTTTTATGAAATTCAATAATTATTTTGTAGGTATATCTAATCCGATTTTTTTCTCCAACAACGTCATGTGTGTTTGGTGGCATGGAATGTCTTAACAAACATACCAACAATGTCTAGAATAATCTTCGAGTTGATACACAATTTAGCAGTTAGACTGATGAATTAAAAAAAGAAGAAGAAAAAAAAAACAAAAAAAAACATCATTCACAGAATAAAACACCAATTTACAATTATTTTTGCATTTAAATTAAATTGGTTAAATTCAAGTAAAAGCCATAATTACGGTTGATAAAATACTATATCTTAATAATGGATAACGCCTGGGACATTTTCATCATCATCATAGGTTGACAGACGTGGGGTTGGTTTGTAAAAACTCGCCATCAGTTATTAATATTAAAGAATCCTTACGCTTAATGCAGTATCTTCTCCTTGCTTTCTGCATTGCATGGGTAATAGAAAAGATGTCGTTTCCGACCCTGACCTTAATCGCTTTTAACGACCGGCATGGACTTGGGTGCCTTGGAAGTATCCTTTTTAAGTCCCTCTGTCCACAGGGGACTCTTTATATTGTCAAATACTTTAATGAGCAAAATATCCTGAGTCAGCTTGGGATTGAACCCACTCCAATATGTTTACGATACGAGTGCTTAACTACTATATGCCAAAACATTATTTCAGGAGCGGACAAAACACTTTGCTCAATAATTTTAATTTTTAGTGAAAACAAAATTTAGTATTTTATTAACCGTTATTATAGGTACTTAACTGTTAAAAAAAATATATTTTATATTGACATGAGAGAAAATGTCAATTATTAACCTCCAAGAATATATGTATAAATTTGTAAGTTAATCCTTTTTGAATGGAAGGTCTCTGTTATTATTCTCACTAACTTGAATCTCCGGGAAGATAATTACATGATTCCGTTGTGAAGAAAAAGAAAATTTTGGTAAAAAATATTGATGTTCTTTATAGTGGTTTACAAAATCATATAATTCAAATTATACAACCCAAATTGATTTCAAGCAAAACACTAGTTTTGTAACGCCAAGAAAAACAAAAAGAGCGTGCTATGTCTGTTACAACAAAAGTAATAAGAAAACACTGAGGGGGCAAAGCAATGATTGTGTGTACCTAGTTTATGTGATGAAAAAATATATTTTTGTGTGTAACTGCATTGCAAGATCCACTATGATAAATCTCCACTCTTCTTGTATTTAGAAAATACATATAGTATATTATGCATTGTGACATTCAAATTTTCCTTACGGAAATTTCAATCCAGAAAATAAGTCAAATTAAAAAAAAAAAAAAAAA